>JAPXFY010000022.1:58308304-58371409 GCA_030674185.1 Monoplex corrugatus
GACCATCAAGGGTCAACAATAAGGAGGGACGGAGGGAGAGAGGGAGAGGGAGGGGAGAGAGGGAGAGAGAGAGAGAGAATCATACACACAATTTTTTTCATCAAAAGATATTTCTAATTCTACTTTATTTTACTGGACATAGATGAAAACAATACAACATAGATTAAAGTCAACAACCACATTACTGTCAAGAGACGAGCACATAGAAATCAAGGACACATGAGTACTCCCGACACATCGAACAAATTTTTGGTTGATGATGAGAACTAAAATCTTGTATTCTATGTAAAAAGGGAATGTAGACAGTAAACGTTAGTCTATAACCCTGAATTTTTGAATAGGGAGTGAAGTGGAAGAGACCTCAACTCTTCTTGTGTAGCCAGCATTATTAGACCGGTACCCATCTCGTCTCACTCGCTGTTTTATCTTCTCCAGCACAGAACAGAGTCGGATACCCATTCACAGTTGGGTAGCCTGAGGTCGCACGAACTAAGTCTTCCCCCTAAGAGCAATGCGAATCCGTGCACTGATAGCTCTACCTCTACGCCAAAGACGCCTCGTGTGAGAGAAGCTTTTGTTTTAATTCGGTTTTTAAATCGTTTTTGAAGCAGACGACAGGTTGGTAGGGCTACGATTTAGGATATATTGTTTTCATCTTGCTGATAGACAGCGGAGGCTTTGTGTATTGATAGGGCGGGAGGGGGAGGGGGGCTTTCTGTGATGTGACACAAGTTTATACTTAGTGTGGCTAGTTGTGTTTTGATTCAGTCGTATATTTATTTATTTATTCATTTTACTTACCGGTACCTGTTTTTTGTTTGTTTGTTTTTTGGAAGAAAAGTTACACGGATACGCATGCCAATTAAATGTAATCAAGACTGTTCCAATGACAGACTGATACAATACTAATACAGGATAAAATTATATGAAAAAGACTGGGTAAGACTTCAGGATCTGCTCACCTCAGGAGTTTATGTGCAGGCGTAAGGCTTGTGCCATGATCATTGTGGATCTTCTCCATCACATAACAGGCCTACTTGTGACTTAGTGCATATGGAATTCATTCTGAGCGCGGAGACGTCATCTTGAGGAAATAAAACTGAAACTCTTTGATTCGATTTTTACAGAACACAAAGAAATATATAAGAACAGAACGGCAAAGATTATTTACGTTAACAATGAAAAGACTGAACAAAATTCATGCATATTTGTATCAATGTGTTTACGACAACAATGAGAAGACTGAATGAAATAAGGTCATGTTTACTTGCATTAATGCATTCACGATAACAACGAAAACACACACACAAATCATGTAATGCATACATAAATGAAACATACTTTCAAACTAAAAGCTTGAAAAAATATACGAACACATACGGGTAAATCGTTCACGCACAATACAAATGACGTGATATACATTACATATAAACATACAGTAGTATCATGTTTATGTTGTAATCAGTGATAACTATGGCAGCCACTTCGCGTTCAAGTGGACTGCATTCTTCTCCCGATCCATAGTGGCGTCAACGATCTGAAAACGACTGATCCAAAAAGAGCAAGTGACGATTTCATAAGGATTGTGGAAGATGCTATTACCATGTATCCAAACTGCAAAATAGTCATCAGCAAGGTTACGCCCATGAAAGACAAGGCCCTTCGGATAAAATGGGATCTTTTTTAACGCCCTTGTCATCTCTACGCTACATGGACATAACGTATCGTTCATCGGAAATGACAATCTCAATCCCGAACGCAAATATCTTTTCAGAGATCCTATTCATCCTAGCTGCCGTGGCTCTACCGTCTTAGCCAAAAACATCGGTAACCACATTAGAAATCTCTTCTGGAAAAGGCCAACACCACACCGACATCGACACCGACACCGTCCTCTTCACTACACAGAATATCCACCCACCACGGTTTTGACCGTTATTACCCTACAGCGCCGTCAATGACCTTTCACACATATCGGCCGTGGTGGGATCATAAGGATTTTCAACATCAAAATTATTTTAATTTTCTCAGAAATCATGTGTGGTAACCAATTTGTGTCCATCGTTTCTTGTGACAGCACCAGTTGTATAAGCAAACAGCAGATACTATTTATACAAAGCTGTTCCTGACTGTTCCTGTTTGTTGAGTTCCCTATTTTCCAAACTCACACACATTGTTCAGCGATAATTTACTGATACAAATAACATGGCATCAGATTTTAGTATTCTTCAATGGAACTGCAGATCAATCCATTCAAACCTAGTGCTGCTTCAACAATATTTATTAAAAAATAATCATTGCGTTTAAGCGCTTCAATCTCTTAATATTGTTAAACATAAGCTTCCAAAATTGCAGAATTATTTTTATCCTCCGCTGTATCAATGCTGTAAGGCAACTGACAAGGTACAGGTTGCCATATACGTAAGATGTGATCTGGATTTCTCATCCTTTGAAGACTTCCCGATCCCAGCAGATACAAAAGACATCTATTACACAGGTGCAGTTGTCAGAGTCAATGCAACTCTTAATGTAAATCTTTTGTCACTTTTTGTAAATGTAAATGTAATGTAAATCTTTTGTAAATCTTGTACCTTCCTTCTGGTCCAAAAGATGATAACACCGATTGGGTCAAGCTTTTGGACACAAAAGGCTCAAGGTGGATAGTTCTGGGTGATTTTAACGCTCATTCTCCTTTCTGGGAGAAAGAATGTCTCAAAATCACCAGCAATCGCTTAATTGAAAACATAGTAGATTCAAATCTTTACTTATTAAACGATGGTTCAGTTACACGGATTCCTGATGTCTCAACTCATAGAGCAACCACAGTGGATTTGTCTCTCATTTCTCCAGAGCTTGCAACAAATTGTACTTGGCTCGTAGGAGATGATAGTTTGGGTAGTGATCATCTTCCAATCGAAATTAAACTTTTGGAGAAAACAACTTTCAGAACACACACTGACTCTGAAGATAGAATCCCGAAATTCCAATACAAAAACGCCAATTGGATAACGTTTGGCAACGTCCTTCAGACGTACAACACAGATTTAATAAAACATGATGATATAAATGTATTTTATTCTAATTTCATCGAAGTTGTCTTAAAGGCAGCTTTCTCTTCTATTCCACTGTGTAAGTCGGTGAAACCAGGCAAATACAGTGGAAATTCGTGGTGGACGAAAGAATGTGAACAGGCTGTTGCTTTTAAAAAAGAAACTTTTAAAATCTGGCTGAAAAATAAAACACCTGCACATCATTTGAACACGAAGAAGGCTAAAATTCAATGTAATAGAGTAATAGCACAAGCAAAGAAGTCTTACTGGACCAGTTTCTGTAATGATGAAGTATTTGAATCAAAGGATATGTACAAAGTGTGGAAAAAACTAAAAGAAATGAAACATGGTTATACACTGCCAATCTACCCAATTAAGTTTAAAGATAATTTATTTCTAAGTTCCCTTGAAAAAGGTAACGCCTTTCTCAATCTGTTTTCATATAATAGCCGATCAGTTAATCTACAGTCAACTGTTGGTAAACACAGAAAAGAACAGGACAAAAATGACATCTATGTTAATCCAATTTCAAAGGAGAGTCATTATATCAATTCTCCCATTCAACTGGACGAATTCATATTTCTTATCAGATGCTAATTCATTTGCCTCTGAAGTGGAAGGAATTGTTACACTCATTGTTCCAAAAACGTTGGTTTAATGGAGCTCTTCCAAATCTCTGGAAGAAGTCCGTGATAATTCCCATCATTAAGGAAGGCAAATCAAGGTCACTTATTGACAGTTACAGACCAATAGCTTTAACTTCTCATATCGGGAAACTGATGGAAAAGATTATCCTCAAGCGTTTGTTCCATTATTGTGAAAGAAATGATATTATTCCACTTCATCAGGCAGGATTTAGGAAAGGGCGATGTACAACAGATCATTTAGTAAAACTTACAAGTCAAATCAAAAAGCAATTTTCTCGTAGAAAAAGCACTTTGGCTACGTTTTTTGATGTGAAGAAGGCTTACGACACTGTGTGGCATTCAAGATTGCTTTATAAATTAAAGAGCATTGGTGTAACAGATAAAATGTATTATTACATTAAAGACTTTTTATCCTGTAGATCAATATGTGTAAGATTAGGGACTGTATACTCTTCATTTAAAGACATAGACATGGGGATCCCTCAGGGGTCAATCATAGCCCCCATCCTGTTCAATATATTTCTTTATGATTTACCAAAATATTTGTCGAAGAACACTAATGTCGTACAGTATGCAGATGATATTGCCATTTGGATGAATACCACTCTTCGAAAAAATACAAACAAAAGAACAATCACCCATGTACAAAAGCTCTACCAATATGATCTTGATAACCTGAGTAATTACATGAAAGACAATGGTTTAGAGTTATCGAGTGAAAAGATTTATCTTATGCTTTTCAACAATGGAGAAAACCCTAAAACTCTCCCTACATTATTACTGGATAGTAATCCGCTTGTTTATAAGCCCACTGTTAAATTTCTTGGAGTGTACTTAACACGAAAATTGAATTGGAGACACCATAGAGAATATTTAATTACAAAAGCAAACAAAACACTTGATTTCTTAAAAATAATCAACAGACAGTCCTGGAGCCAAGACACACAAACTATGTTACACTTAGCGGATAACGGCCACCTAAAGCCCTAGCCCCCTGTGCTCATGCAGTAAGTATTATGGCCATGAACTAAGGGCGAAAAATGTAATTCTTACAGAAAACATGCTATGCGAAAGTCAGAGGTATTAGACCTGCAGGCGCCTGCTTACAAACCATGATATCGTGCAATTTTATGCAAATGAAGACACGGTCATCTACATGAGACGAGAATGGCACTGGCCCACTGAAGTCCCTCCAGGGTGGAACAGCTCTGAGTCCTGCGCCTCAAGAGGATCCATCCTCATCTAAAACTTACATCTTCACCAATCTGCCCCTGCAGTCGGGAGTACCAAGGGATAAAAGCATATTACAGCTATACAGGGTTTGTCAGTTAGAACAGCAGGAGATATGATCAGTAGGAGCTGGAGAGGATGGCCAAATACATACCAGATATGGTCTATGTAGACGGCAAACAAAAGAAGAATTATCATTGCATCAGGATCCATACAGCAAATTGAATCTGAATCTAAATCCCATACCATCACCACCACCAACCACCATCATCATCATCAAACCACAATAACTATGACACGTCAATATCTCCATCAACATTATCATTGGTGGCTTTCAAACAAAAAAGAAGTGTTCTCCCCCCCCCCCCCCCTCTCGTATTAACACAACTTATTTTAGAATTTGCCTCACATTTCATGTGTTATGGCCTTTTTCTGTTCTTTTTCTTCTCCTTTTTCATGCACACATTTTGGGTGTAACAGTGTAAGACAGATCCGATGGTATCTAATGCTACTATCCTTGAATAATAAATTATCCGAAGTCTTAAGTTTCTCTCTCTGACCACTCACTCACTCACCAGCTTTCAGAACTTGGGAAGTAAATTGCGTGAACGTAGACTTCATTTCTTCAACTCCCAAAGCATAGGAAAGGCGTCTGTAAACATCTTCCAGACGTTTTTCAAAATGTTTCAGATTCACTGTGGTGCTGTCATCATCATTATTCAGACCAACAATTTCGTCCCTAATGACTTTAGCGGCATGTAACCTGGTGACGTAGGCGTCAATGATGTTTCGCTTTCTTCTGGCGTTGGCAGCCACTTCATCAGACAGGCGAACAATGTTTTGGGCAGCAAGCATGATCTGGTTCACATCACTCAGCGTTTTTCGCAGCCTGGCGATCTGCTTTGCTTTCCACTCCTCGTTCTGCCGACGTCTAATACTGCTGACATGGGTAAAATGTAGTCTGGGGGTCCCAGCTGGTAGTTCCACTATCTTGCATCGTTTGGACAGCAGATCATCTACAGTCAATTTCTTAGGTGATAGCAATGGCGGGTCACCTTGGGGCACCATTCCACATTCAACGACTGGGGTTGATGAGGGCAGGATGAAAGTCCTTGATGAAGTAGGGAGCAGTCGTCACACAGAACCATCTCGCACCCAGGACATGTCATGTTGACCTGTTGACCTTGATCACATACGTCACACTGGAGATCCTGCAGGTTGGAGAGGCTCTGAATGACCAGGTCTTGCAGGACAAAGTCGGAGCTGAGTTGCTGAGGGTCGTCTACCGAATCTCCTTTTCCACACAGTCGACACACATGGTTGTGCAGACGCAAACGCAGGCATTTTCTGCAAACAACGTGACCACAAGGGAGGATCTTGGCTTGCACACACAAACACTCACAATGACAACAATGCATCACGCCTTTGGTACGAATCTCTGAAGACCCTGACGTCGCCATTTGTAGAATCACACCGGACCACTTGCTCTACGTATCCCTCAAACAGTTTGCTTTTTGATAAATGATACCTGTAAGCGCCCGAAACAATTCGTTTTTCGAAGACTAATCTCTGTAGGCACGCCCTAACATTTCGCTTTTAGATAAGTACGTTGTGTACGCGTTCCAAAAAATCGCCAAAAATCTGTGGGGGGATCAATCAGTTGGCTTTGCAAATGAGAGCTTGGTGTTAGTTCTGAGCCCAAATTTTTGATGGGAAGAGTAGGACACAGTCTGTATGCTAATATTTGGTTAGCTATACATTGTCTGTCCACCGACTTACACAGTCTGTATGAGGAGTCTAAGACTGAGAGGAGTTCAGTTTTATAGAAAAAGAAAAACATTCTTCTCAGCAAGGAAATCGCGCTCGCATACGCCCCCCCCCCCCCCCCGATGAAACACACACACATACGCACGCGCGCGCACACACATACATTCACACACAGTCACATGCACACACGTACAGAGTTGGGGAGAAAAACAGGCAGGGTGGTCAAGCCGTTCTAAATATCTTTATTTTCTAACACTGTTGACATCTTGCTTAAGCGTAACCTTCATAAAGCTTAAGCTACTTGAAGTAAGATCCAACCGCCGCCAAATTTCTACCGTTGCGTTCAAACATAGACTGAATTTGGACCAAAAACATGGCAGGAGTTGGGTTAAAACTACATGTATATGAAATCCAAAACAAGTGCGACTACCCGCGATCAAGCAAACAGGAACAAGAGGAAAAAACAAAAAACAAAAAAAACCACCACACACAAGAAGAATCAGAACGCGTATTTAATACAACCAGACAAGACAGGCGCAAATTTTCGGCCAAGTGGCCTTTGTCAAGCATAAACGTAAGATCACAAACGAACAAACACCAAATACAAAAATTGAGAGAAAAAGACTAAAACTTCTCCGCTGCTACGTCCAGTGGAAGAAAAGGACTAAACATACTGTATGACTGCTTAAAACAAACAAACAAAAACAAACAAACAAAAAAACAACAAAGAAACAAGAACGACATTTGGATCAGAAGCACATGAACAGATTTTAGTTTGACCAACAAACAAAAAAAGTGAATTTACATAAAATTCATATGACACGGTTTTTTAAAATCAAAAACGTAGATAATAATAATAATAATAATTACAATATTTATGTAGCGCAAAATCTTGATAAAATCAAATCTAAGTGCTGAAACACACACACACGCACGCACGCACACACACACACGCACACACACACACACCACACACACACACACACACCACGGCTATAAATGGGGAGAAAGAATAAAAACAATGGAAAATTATAGAGAGCATATTATATACAATTATATATTACAATGTGATTACCCTCCGAGTGGAGACAGGCTGCAGAGGGGATTGAGTGAGGTCAGGATTTTATGCAGAGGAGAAAAGGTGAGTTTTGAGAGCGGACTTGAAGGGGACAAAAGTAGGTTGCTGACGGACTGAGAGAGGAAGTTTGTTCCAGGAGAGCGGACCAGAAACAGAGAAGGCTCGTGGACCATAGGTATTGAGCTTAGTGCGTGGAAAGCGAAAAGTCAGAGGATCGGAGGCAGAGCGGAGGGTACGTGAGGGAACATAGATCTCAAGTAGGCTTGACAGGTAATCGGGGGCTGCGTTATTGAGGCTTTTGTAGCACATGGTGTCTAGTTTGTACTGTATGCGCTTTGATACAGGGAGCCAGTGAAGTTGTGCCAGGAGAGGAGATATGTGGTCAGCTTTTTTCTTTTTGAGTACAAGGCGTGCAGCATTGTTTTGAATGCGCTGTAGGATGTGAGTGGTGGAGGCAGGAAGACCGGACAGGAGTGAATTGCAATAGTCAATGCGAGACATTATGAAGGAGAGAACGAGTTTTGCAGTTGTTTCCACAGAGAGATACTTCCTGATCAGGCTTATACGATGGAGATGATAGTAGCAAGATCTGGCAGTTTGAAAAACAAAGTTGCTCATGGAGAGGGTAGAGTCAATGCAGACACCAAGGTTTTTAGCTGTATCAGAAATTGGGACTGATATGTTACATAATGGGAGAGAAAGAGGAGGCAGCTGAGAAAGTTTCTGACAGGTGCCAATGAGGATAGATTCTGTCTTGATAATGGATTAAAAAAAAAAACCGAAATTTTGTTGACAACATGTGACTGACTTTTGGTCAAAAACAGCTGATGATGGGTATTCTTTTTCTGCATCAGAGTAATTCTGTCTGGAATGCTCTGAATACGCACATTGTTGTGCTTGTTTGGTCCACGTAGTGAAGGCATTACTGACTTTGCTACACAGTCTGCATACTCAGTCTTCCATGTGTATGTGTGTAGTGAATCTAGACAATCGCGATCAACTTTTTTTTAAATCAATGTTATTGTTGCACAGGTGTGCGTGTGTGTGTGTGTGTGTGTGTGTGTGGTGTGTGTGTGTGTGTGTGTGTGTGTGTGTGTGTGAGTGTGTGTTTGTTTGTGTGTGTGTATGTATGTGTGTGCGTGTAAGAGTGAGTGTGTGTGTGTGTGTGTGTGTGTTTTGTTGTTGTTTATGTGATGGTGTGTTGGTAAGGGTGAAGACAGGAGGCAGAAGAGCAGAAGAGCGCAGGTTGATAAGGCAGCCTGACAAAGAAGACCCAGGGAAGGCAGAGGTGTTTCTCTCTTCATTCCGTTCCCAACCGTTCACGACCAGATCAGAGGAGAAAGGCAGACATAGCACACTTCTTCTTCAGTGGTATTAACGTCCCAGCGTGATAACGATTAGGGACTGTAGCATAGCACAAACTTCTTCTTCTTCAGTGGTACTAACGTCCCAGCGTGATAACGATTAGGGACTGTAGCATAGCACAAACTTCTTCTTCTTCAGTGGTATTTACGTCCCAGCTAGGGACTGTTGTAAGGAGCATACAACACACGGTTCTGTTTTTACGTCGACTACCACCTCAGGTGAATGGCCGATGGGGAAGACCATCCAAGGAAGGGGAAAGGGCCTATCTATCCTACACTGACTCCACCAAACAACAGTGATGTTAAATGGGACAGGGGGAAAGGCCATTATTAATGTAGCACAACACACAGGATTCGAACCCACAACCATTACATGTGAATCCCACGTTCAACCAACTGAGCTACTGCGCCCGCTCAACACACACCACACACCAGACAACACCTTCTTCTTCAGTTGTATTAACGTCCCAGCGTGATAACGATTAGGGACTGTCGTAAGATTCGATAAAGTTTGGTTTGGTTTGGTTCAGTTTTTACGTCTACACCCACCTCAGGTGATATGGCCAATGGGGATAACCATCCCAGGGAAGTGGGGGAAGGGGGATTATCTAATCCTATACTTACTCCACCAGAATAACAGTGATGTTAAGATGGGACAGTCAGAAGGCCTGTTTTAATGTAGCGCACCCCGGGATTCGAACCCGCAACCGTTAGCATGTGAATCCGACGCTCAAACCTACTGAGCTATTGGGGCCTGCAAAGATAAAGTCCAACCTAACACTTTATTTATTTGTGTACCCTCACGTGGGATCTCAGATCAAAGTCTGATGCACAAAGGCGGCCGGATACGTCGTCTTCCATTGTCATAAGCTAGTGGTCAGAACAAACAATTTAATCAAATTGCTCATGGCAATAAAAAGCTGCGTGCGTGATTAGCTGGTAGAAGAAGACAAAGCACGCCACAGACAGAACAGAGGGCAATAAACACACAAAGATACCTAGAGACCCTCAGACCTAATCGCAGATAAAGCGAATCAACAACGCCTTGCAGGATAATAGCCGGCTATAAAGTACTCGAGTAACTTTCACAACAGCGTTCCGATACTACCGACTATAATGACGGGTGCCGTAGTCAAGTGAGTAAGATTTCAATCTTTCGACACACACACACACACACACACACACACACTCATCCGCTTATATACTCGGGTGTGAACCGTAATGACGACACTGCGAGCCCGCAGGCAAATCGACTCTCTGGGGCCCCTCTGGGATCAGTTTTGTGTTTCTTCGTGCAAGCTCAGCGGTGCTAATCTTGTGGTCCACATAACACATATAAACATATTATAGCCCTACATCAGAAAAATATACACAGCACACAGATTGTTGAAGTCTACACCATTTTGCATGATATTCACTCAGATCGAAACTACAAGTGATTTAAGTCAATGCATACATACCTTGCTTAATTTAAAGGGATTTTAGCCGTATTTTTCACACATTTAAATCAATTAATATTAATCCATGAAAAATATCAAACAAATGAGTAAATAGACGACAACAGAGAAGAACCAGAAAAACACAAAAATAAAATCAGAACGCGTATTTCATTTAATACAACAAGACAAGACAGGTGCAAATTTTCGGCCAACTGGCCTTTGCCAAGCGTAAGACTACAAACAAACAAACACCAGATACAAAAATTATGTGAAAAAGACTGAAACTTCCCTGTTGCTTCGTCCAGTTCTCCGGAGAAAGGCACCTTTCAGGCCATGTCAAAACGCAGCACACCGCCAAAATGACCTCCATTTGTCGGCATGTAGAATCGAATTCTTAATATATACAATTTCATTTCATTCTTGCTGCGTAACAGAAAGCAAATGCACAATCACACTTCCCCCATATCAATTTTCTGTCAAATATTGGCACTGTGAGTCAGATCCAGTGTCGGAGCCTCGGTTCGCTAGCTCCCATATGCTTGGTCTGCTTTCAAAGTGAAGTGGTCCAGAGTGCGGAGCCCTCACTGGTGTCCATGGGTTTCATTTCAGTTCTCAAGATAATGTATGTGCTCAGAATAATTCCATATGTAAGGATACCACAGATGATATGTGGTGGAGAAGATCAAAAATGATCATGCGTAGGCTATAAGTCCTGCACATAAGCTGTATGTGTTGGCAAAATCTGGAGATATCTACCTAGCATGTGGGTTCTTGAAATATCTATCTAGCATGTGGGTTTTATTCATCTAGGTATCAGTCTGCCACTGGAACAACTAAGGCGATAGGCCTACTGTAGTGAAATGTGTACCTTAATCTGCAATGAAAAAAATTAACACACACACACACACACCACCACCACCACCACCACCACCACCGCCAATACCACCATTACTACCACCAACACCAACAGCAACAACAAAACCCAAACCTAGAATATAGTAGAAACGGACGAAAAAACATCCAGCCTCTCAGAACGAGGTGAACGCACCAGCGTCCTACCTAAGCACATCACAGAAATCCATCCTTGAAGAACACGACACATAGCCTCCATTCGCCCACCAGTACGACTTATCGTCTCCATCACCTCAACTTCTCCCGCCCGTCCTCCACTACCTGATCGAACCCTTTGTGGAAATGGGAGAAAACACACCCAGGCCTTCAGTGCGAACTGACCGCACCAACGCCCCACACAAATACACCACAAAAACCCAATACTCGATTACAGGACAGATGGCCTTCATCCACCCACTAACGTGATTTCATCGTAACCCCTCAGCCCATTCTCCGAAATCAACGGAAAAATTAACTATGGGAAATAAGTGCGATTACAGTGGCTTCACTATAATTTAAAGACTAGCTTCCTTTGCTGTTGCGGTCGTTGAAACTCCATTTACATAGATAGAAAGAAGAATGAATACATACATAAATGAATGAATGAATTAAACAAATAATGTATGAGTCAGATAGATAACTCAATTAATCAATTAATTAATACATGAATTTTTCAAAATGGTTCTCATAATTTAAAAAAAAGTCCCTTTCCCGTCTTTCACTCATTCTCCAGCCACTACCCCAACAGCTCAGTTGATCGTTGGATTCAATTGGCAATGGTTTTTGGATTTTCCGATTTTATTCTTGTTTTTATTTTTGTTTGTTTGTTTGGTGGTGGTAGTGTTGGCTTTTTTTTCAGTAACTGCACATCACAATCAGTACTTTCTGCTCAATGAATTCTATATGAAAAACTGATCTGTTCACTTTTCCCCTGTTATTTTCTTCTGTCTCATTATTGTTTATGCAATTGTTCTTGACCTTATTTTCATTAACAGAAAGTCTTAAAACATTTTATTAGATATAGTTAATTTAATTCGTTTGTTTGTTTGCTTCTTTGTTTTGGGGTCTGTGAGAGAGGAGAGAGAGAGAGAGAGAGAGAGAGAGAGAGAGAGAGAGAGAGAGAGAGACAAAGAGAGAGAGAGAGAGAGAGAGACACACACACACACACACACACACACACAACACACACACACACACACACACAGGGCGACAGCCATCGATTTGTGTCTGATATCACCAGAATTAGCACCATCCTGTACCTGGGAAACTCACAGAGACACTTTGGGAAGCGATCATCTACCTATCATCATAACCATAATTAGTTTCATTTCTCTGTTCATCCATATCCTTTTTCTAAAGACCTTGTCAATTCCTTTTAATTTTTTTCCGTCTCTTACGCTGTTCCCCCCCCCCCCCCCCCCAAAAAAAAAATCATCCTCCATGCCATTTTTACCCGTCGAATATCACTTATAGTGAAAAGACGTTAAATCAAGGAACGAACGAACACACACACACAGACGTAACAGAAGGACAGATGGAACGACGGATAGAGACAGAAACAGAGACAGAGTCAAGAAAGACAAGTACAGAGAGACGATAACAAGCCAACAAAATCGTCTTTTATGTTCAGACACAAAAGAGACCTTCACATGACAGAAATAAGAGATCTTTCTTTTGTTTTGTTGTATCATTGCTGTTGTTTCCCTAGCCTCTAGGAACACACGTGGTTTGTTACAAAGACTGATAACAACGTGTTACTGGAGAATCTCGCCATTATCGATTCATAACAAGCCAACAAATCGGTCTTTTATGTTCAGACACAACAGAGACCTTTCACATGACAGAAATAAGAGATCTTTCTTTTTGTTTTGTTGTTATCATTGCTGTTGTTTCCCTAGCCTCTTGGAACACCACGTGGTTTGTTACAAAGACTGATAACAACGTGTTACTGGAGAATCTCGCCATTATCGATTCATAACAAGCCAACAAAATCGGTCTTTTATGTTCAAACACAAAAGAGACCTTTCACATGACAGAAATAAGAGATCTTTCTTTTTGTTTTGTTGTTATCATTGCTGTTGTTTCCCTAGCCTCTAGGAACATCACGTGGTTTGTTACAAAGACTTATAACAACGTGTTACTGGAGAATCTCGCCATTCACTCATTCGATTGCCATCCAGGGTGGATGAGAGAACCAGGGTGGATAGAAACCGAAAAAAGCATCGGTTTTTCGCAATGCACAAATTTTTTTGAAGGTTTCTTCATTTTTTTTCGCTAGTCCTTATTGAGAGTGGAAGGACTTTAGAACTTAACTAAACTAATTAACGAATCTCGCCACTTTCGACTTTCGACAGTTCCTAAACTCTAACAAAGACTTAGGACAACGTGTTACTGGAGAGTCTCGCCGTCAGAGAACCGAATAAAGCATCGGTATCTCACAATACTACCAACACTTTAAAAGGCTTCTTTGAGGTATTTTTTTGCAAGTCCTCGTGTACTCTGAGAGTTGTAGGAGGACTATTAAAGTCTACGAAATAGAACAGAACAGAACGGAGAGTCTCGCCATTATCGGTTCTCTCATTGTGATTCTCTCTTGCCGACTTCACAAACTACCGAGTGACTACAACTACAAGCCACGTGCGTGATCAAAGGTTCGTATGAATTCTTCGTTGTTTCTGATTACATTTCAAGTTTGCTGCACAGTTTATTCAATTATCATTTAATTTCATTTAACCAAAGAGTGGCTTGTCATGAATATAAACAATTTAGATCAGGGCCCGCACGGTTTCACGCCGTACTGCCGAACATCGGTTTACCTCTTTCATTTGTATGAATATTTATTGAGGAAGTTTAGTTTAGCAATAGGGACATAACACATTAGCCGTTTGGCTATTTCAAGTCCCATCATTTTTCTTTTTCTTTTCTTACACTCGTAGTCAAGGTTTGTCGTACGCCCAGTTTTTTCATGATTCATTCATCATATTCGTATAAATTTAAGTTCAATGTAATGTTTCCAATGGTCAAGCTGGTTTTTAAACGTGTTTGTGTTTTGTGCTCTTTTAATTTCGTTTGGTAATTTATTCCATACATGTGCAATTCTATTTGTAAAATTAAACTTTCTATTGTTAGTCTTGCAATATTCTATAAATATTTTATCAGTATTATTTCTTGTTTTGTCATAATTTGTCAGTTTGAAAAATTGTGTTCTATCTACGTCATCTATATTGTTAAAAATCTTGAAACTTTGGATCAGATCTCCCCTCATTCTTCTTGCTTTTAAACTGGGTAAATTGAATAATTCTAATCTTTCTCTATATGAATAATTTTGAAAACCATGAATTAATTTAGTAGCTCTTCTTTGTATCTTCTCTATCAATGCTGACTGTCTCTTAAGATGTGGAAACCAAATAGTAGCCTATTACCATACTCCAAATGAGGCCTCACTAAGCCTTTGTACAAATATAAAAATGTCTTCCTGTTTATGTATGAGAATGTTCTTTTTAATCATTCCAAGCAACTTGTTTGATTTATTAACAATATTTTGAATGTGATTATCAAATTTGAGGCTTTTATCAATATTACTCCTAAATCTTTTTCTTCTAAACATTCTATTATTTCACAGGTAATACCATCGTTATCATAGAATATTTATTACATGGGTTACTTTTCCCTAAATACAAGACTTTACATTTTGAAGCATTAAAGAAAAGATTCCAAGTTTCTGACCAATGGACCAATGTATCTAAATCCTTCTGAAATATACTATGATTAGAAGATGTATTGTATATTTTAGTGTCATCTGCAAAGATCTTACAAAAACTATTAATTTTCTGAGGTAAATCATTTATGAAAATAATAAAAAAGAACAGGACTAAGTATACTCCCTTGAGGTATACCACTCAGAACATCTGTATATTTAGAGTAATCATTTCCAACTCTAACTAACTGTTTTCTGTCTTTTAAAAAGTCTCTAGGCCTAATCCAAGCTAGTAACTTACCCGTAATTCCATAATACTGCGTTTGAAAGCAATCTTTCATGCGGAACAGAATCAAACTTTTCTAAAATCCAAGTAAATAATATCTATATTTTCTCCTTTATCCAATAGATTAGTAAAATAATTCATTACTTGTAATAACTGGGTAATGCACGATTCATGTTGTCGGAAACCATGCTGACATTCTGTGTAAAGTTTACTTAAAACAGTCATGTGATAACATCCCTTATTATAGATTCCAATATCTTTGCATGGTACTGAAGTTAGGCTAACTGGTCTATAATTACCAGATCACTTTTTGTATCCTTTTTGAACAAAGCTGTGACTATGCATTCTTCCACTCTGTAGGTACTATTTCCCTTTTCCATGATTTATTAAACAATATGCTGAGTGGAACAGATAGTTCTTTACTCAATTCTTTAAATCTCTGATGAATATTATCAGGTCCTGAGCCTTATTTACTTTAACTTCTTTAACTTATTTTCAACTGCCTCAGGTGTAACTACCAAATCTGTTATTGTTTTGCCATCTGACAATATGCTATATTTATAATGGTAGATATTTCTAAATTCCTTTTGATAAATCAAATCAGCTGAAAAGATTTATTTACATCAATTCTTTACAATCGCTCATGGAATAATGCAGGTCACCATCAGCCTTAGTCATGGCTAAACCTACTTACTTTCAATTGCACAGTATAAAATCTTTAGGTAAAATTATTGAGTGCATATTTATGATGTAGATTTTTCTAAATTCTTTTTTGTAAATACACCGCATAAAATTTATTTAAGGTATTTGCTTTATCAATGTTGGATAATGCAGTGTCACCATCAGCCTTAGTCAATGGGCTAATACCTACTTTTACTTTGCACTTTGACACATATTTTCCAAAATCTTTTAGGGTTAAACTTAGTCTTTTGCTATTGTTTTTTTCATATTCTTTCTTTGCACTGTTTAATTTTATTTAACTTTTGCTTTATTCAGCTGATAATGCAGTGTCACATCAGCCTTAGTCAATGGCTATACCTACTTTATTTCACTTAAATGAACTTTTCAAAATCTTTAGGTTAAACTTGAGTCTTTTGCTAGCTTTTCCAATTTTCTTGCAAGATTATTTCTTGTACAACTTTTCTTATGCTATATAATGAAGATATCTTTCCCACTTTAGTTTCTAAAAACCTTTTAAAAAATAATACTTTTTTTTATTAATCTCCAAACTTTTTTGTTAATCCACAGTGGTTTAGTTCTTACATTATCACTGATTTTTATTTTTGGTATATTTTCTTCCATGGAAAGTAGGATTTTATTTTTTATTGTGTCCCAAGTCTTATCAACATCCATGGAATTTAAAACTGTCCAATCATCCTGACTCAGTTCTTGTTTCATCTTTGCATAATTTCCTCTTTTGAAATCAAACTTATAATTTGTGGTATTTTGAGTTTTGGGTGTTTGAACATACAGCTCAAAAATCAGTACCTCATGGTCACTTTTGCCTATGGGACAATAATGTTTAATTTCAGATATAAATTCTTCATCATTTGTTATCACCAAGTCAAGAATATTTGATTTTTGTCCTCCCTTCTTCTAGTTGGAGATTTTACCATTTGTATTAAATGTGCATCATTCAAGCATTCAACGAATGTGTTATCCCTTATGCCTGTCCATTTTCCCTTCCAGTCGATGTTAGGAAAATTAAAATCTCCCATTATACAAACTTTATCAAATGTGGATATGTATTTATTATTTAACAGTTTACATAAATTTTCTTCATTTTCTGAAGTGGTATTAGGACTTTTATATATGCATCCCAGTAGGACTTTCAATCCATCTTTAGTGACAAAATGTGCCCATACACATTCATCAAAATGTGTCATGTTAAGTTTAATACATTCCTGAGCAATCAGGTTTGTCTTAACATACATCAAAACACCCCTCTTAGGTTTGGCATTGGTAAATACAGTATAGCCAGGAATAGTATATTCTGCTAAAAAGTAATCTGACTGACTTTTGCTTAAAAACTCAGTGATGGCAACAATGCTGGGTTCCTCTTCTTCTATCAAAAACAATAATTCTTCTCTTTTGTTTATTAATCCATCTATATTTGTATAAATAACTTTACACTCATTGCTTACAAACTTCCCTTTATTTACAATATTTACATTTTCTGCATTTTTTGACTGTTCTGGCTGATTTAATTGTCAATGTTTCACGTCATTTGCCCCAGTAGCACCTACTGATTGCACTGTCACAGTCCTGTCACCTCGAACACTGAATATTTACATTTCCCTCTGAGAGAAAACTGAACTCTCTCTCTGTCAGATTGGTGCACTCTTTATGACACCATTGTTTGCAACTATGGCATTCAATGCTGCCCACGTTGCTCTCTTCATCATCAACTACATTCGAGCATTTCAAGCACAAAAAGTACTTACAGTTGCTATCATCACTCATAATTGTCCGACCTTCCTTCTCTCTGCTCACTTTTTTCCTTTCACCACTGTTCTTCCTGGAGTTTCGTCTATGTTTTGCCTGACCTGCTCCTTTGGTCGACATACTATACAGTCTATAGGCCCTAGTATGTGTCGGCAAGACAAAATCAAGAATATGAAAAAATCAAAACATTACTAACCTGTACACACTGCAACAAGTAATTTTAACCAAAGTATTTATCGCTATGAAATGAAATGAAAATAACTCAACACAAAACAAAATCAGCTTGTAGCTTGCAAAACAGAAGAGTGAGTTGTGTTAGCAGGCAACTTTAAAACTTCATTTCCCTAAAAAACAACAGCTTGTTTTGAACTAAAACTTAATTTTCTTGTAGATTTCGTTTAAATACCTTCACGAAAATTTTTTAGTCAGGAAAACAAACTCAATGTTTCATTTTAAATTAATTATAACTCTCGAAAAATGTCGAGACAATTTTCAATCGTCCTGGGCGTACGACCTTGACCTTGGCTTCATTACTCCGTCACTCTTCCTTCTGATAACTTCGAAGATTCCGCAAAGTCATTTTGAAGCAATTTTACGCAGTTTTTTTTTTTTCTTGTTGTTGTCTTTTGACGTCAAGATGATTAAGTTTCGGATGAAATCCTCCTCGATAAAGGCAGTGATTTTGAGCCCGGATCAGAAGAAACGGCCTCTGAATCGAGTGCATCTTCGTCGATCGGCACTTCACTCGACAAATAGCCCTCACAAAGACCGAAAATTGATGAAATTGATGAAATGGAGGTGGAAAATCAACCATCAACATCAAGTGGGCGTGTTCCTATTGATGCTTCTAGAATTCTCCGACATACTGTACGACAAGAAAGCGACTGTGACAGTGATAATGAGAATGAAGGCTCCTTTTGTCACTATCTTGCCGTACAGTATGTCGGAGCGATCTCTGGCCCCGCTACCAAAGAGTATAGTACGGTACCTACGGAAATAGCATCACTGCTTCTTAGCGCCCACTAAGCAAAGTGGCCCTCGCTTGCCGGCTGGAGCAGGCGGCCGCACCATTTCCTTTACGTAAACACCAGTGTGTTGCTGTGTGTAAAGCACGGTGGGCAGAAGACGGATGCTACTCTTTGCCACTACCACCACCACCATCCTCAACTCATGACAGGGCCTCTGAATCGAGTGTATCCCACATTTGCAGAATAAAAGTGTTTCTTTTCCTTGATTTTTTCGACATTGTGGATATCATGGGATTTAACACAATTTCAGAGTAATAATACCCATTTTGTAACATCTCCTTTTGTGTTCACTTGTGTGCATTGTGATTTTTGGTGTGCCTCTTTAATTGCGAATCTGAACAAATGATAAAAATCAGATTTTTTGCAGTTTTTGTAAATTTTCATAAAATTTTAACTAAGACTAAAACCATCAAATGATCTGAAAATTACATGAGACAGAACATTTATATATTAGCAAGCATACAAAATTTCAATGAATTTCGAGTTGCTAGTTTTTGTGCAGTCCCCCCCCCCCCAAAAAAAAAAAACAACAACAACAACAACAACACACCAGGCTGGGAGTGCATTTCTCTTGTAAAACAGACAGGGCTGAAAGACTTAAGCGAATTTCTCGTCTTTGTTCTCACAGGTCGGCAACACCGGTTTTACGAAGATCTTGATCACTGTTTAGTACCACTACAAGGAATCTCATGTTATACTCATATACTCTCTTGTTATTAACTGACAGTTTGGTAACAAAGTTTTCCGTCGTACTACTGGAAGAATATATTTGGTTGTACTCTTCTCTTTGATCAAGTCTGCTGGCCTTAGAGAACACAGATAAATGGAGTTACAAGTTTATAAAACAGGCATAACTTTTCACTGAGTGTAACTACCAGTACTTATCAGATCTTTGCAAATTTTATAAAGAAAACGCAGTGTAGAATAAATTTCAAAACGATCTACAATGAATCGTGTTTTGTTTTACGGACTCATTTCTGAATTTAATGTAATCATTACTGATCTTGCCTCTTTACTAATTTGCCTCCCTTCTTCACTTGGAGAAGTCAGAAATTTTACGTTTTTTTCTACTCCTAACCATAACGACAAAAAAGTGAGAAATGCCAAGTATATGTAAAACCTTACCTATCTTTGTGCATTTTAGAGAGTTTGACCACCTTTATTGTGACAATCGCTTATTCTGCTGAATATTTTTGGTCATCATCATAAAGAGAATCTTACAATATTTTAGGGCAACATGTCAGACTAGTGAAAATATCTGCAGGCTAGTAGATCTTAAAATTCACTAGCCTGGCTGGAGAGTAGAAAATGTTAATCTTCTACAGGCCTGTGTATGAGTTTTCTTTGTTTTTGTTGCTGTCAGCCATCATGCTGTGTGGGTATGAGTGTGTATGTATTAAAAAGAGAGAGAGAATGTGTGCATGTGTGTGTGTATTTAACGTTATTTGTTATTTCTCTTATTTGTTTATTCATTTATTTATTTAGCTATTTCCTTTTTTTCTCTTCTTGGATGTGGATGACAGACTGGAGGGGCTATGATTAAGGAACTGTTTCCAGCTGTTTGATGGAAAGTGGAGGCTTTGTCACAGTTTGTGTATTGATTGATTGGTTCCAGGGCCTTCTGTGATATGAGACAAGTTTACACTTTGTGGATAGTTGTGTTTTGATTCAGACCTGTAACTATTTATCTATTTCATTTATTTGTTATTTCTTTGAAGATAAGATAAACAGATACAAATGTCATTTACATGTAACCAAGACTGTTTCAATGATAGACAGATCTATACTAATACAAATGTATCAACAACAACAACAAAAAAGGCTAGGTAGAGATCAGGACCTGACCAGCTCATGGGTTTATGTGCAGCCTTAAGGCTTGTTCCATGATTCTTCTGGATCTTCTCTATCACATGGCACCTGTGATGTTAGTGCATATGAAATTCCTTCTGAGTGCGAAGGCGTCATCTTGAGAACTGAGACTGAACTTTTTAAACTTTTCGGGGGAGAAAACCGCTAAAATGAGGAAGGAAAAAAAAAGGAGATATGGGTTCCCAGATTTTTCCCAAGGGATAAATCTGTGCAATCTGGCACATTTTCAGGCAACACGATGTCTTGTCGTGTAGCCAAGCTTGCTGCATAGAGCGCAGAAGGAAAATTTTTCTTCTCACTCTATGGCTTACTGTTGATCAACTTGATGGGTGATCAACTTGATGGTGTCCCACAATGCTTGCATGGCAAAGGCTATCTCACCAGAATGCATTTAATGAGAACGAGCACAATTTGGGGATGGAGTTTACAAAGTTGGTACTATTATTATCAACTCAACTCCCTGATTTTTACTTTCATGAGTAAAGGGCCCATGTAAATTGTAATCAAAGGAAATTAACCCTTTGACTCATGCATGCTGTCCATCAGCTGCAAAAACTTAACCCTTTGACTCCCTCACCCTATCCTCCAGCTACCATCATCAAGCTGGTGGATAGGGTTGTGAGTGTCAAAGGGTTAAGTTTTCAGGAAGCTGGTGGATAGGGTGAGGGTGTCAAAAGTTAAGTTTTCAGGAAGCTGATGGATAGGGTGAGGGTGTCAAAAGTTAAGTTTTCAAGGGAAACTGATGGATAGGGTGAGGGTGTCAAAGGGTTAATTTTTTCTGCCTCAGAGAACTGCTGATCTGACAAGAATTTCCTTACAAAGGGAGGGGGAGGGGAGGAGGAGGACACGAGGTACAGGGTAATCAAGAAGAAAACCAATCACCAAGAAAATTACTGCACTTTGTCTTCAATTTTTTCCAAGTCAGAAATACTGTTGTTACAACATCATTATACAGGCCTGGGCTACATTTTTTAACAGAACATGGCATTGGCCTGCACACACATGCACAAACATAAAACATCTGTCAAAATACTTTGTTACTCAAAGATAGTAGCACCTAAAGATCATGGATAAACAAAGGCAAACAAACAAAAATATGCACAATTATTCGGCTCTAACTCAATAAGTGCTGCAAGCTTCTTGGAAAATAATTTAAAGCAGACTTAAGACATTTCAACTGACTGTTAACCCTTTGACTCCCACACCCTACTCACCAACTGCAAAAACTTAACCCTTTGACTCTCACACCCCATCCACCAGCTTCCTGCAGGAAGCTAGTGGGTAGGGTAAGGGAGTCAACGGGTTAATTTTTTGCTTTGCTAGCATGGTTGAGAATGAAAGATATTAAGGGGACATGGCGTGGGAGTCAAAGGGTTAAATTCTTATCTTGTTTTCTTGTTGATGTTTGCTTATTTGTTGGTTAGTTTTGTTTTGTTTTGTTTTTTGGAGTATTTTTTCCATAGAGCTCTGTGTTCATTCCTCAATTTGGCTTTATTTCTTTTGTGTGTTTGTTCGTTATTTCTTTTAACATCTGTTCACATACGTACTTTTAGAGTCTGTTCAGAAATAGTTTTGTGTGTGTGTGTGTGTGTGTGTGTTTGTTCGTTCGTTCTTTAATTTAACGTCTTTTCACTATAAGTGATATTAGAGGGTGTGTGTGTGTGTGTGTGTGTGTGTGTGTGTGTGTGTGTGTGTGTGTGTGTGTGTGTGTGTGTGTGTGTGTGTGTGTGTGTGTGTTTAAGTGTGTGTGTGTGTGTGTGTGTGTGTAAGTATATGTGTAAGTCTATTAGGCCTGTCTTGCATATATCTCAATGTGACTTTCTGCTTGAAATTGTTGTCTGTGTAATACATGATCATGATCAATAGGCCTGATGGACTATGATATCACTTTATCACAGGTCCATATTCTACAGACCTAAATGCTAATATAATCCTAATCACTCCCCTAAAAAGTAAGAGGCCTGTTGCATGGAAGACAACATGAACATGACCAAGCCATTTTGAAAAGTTGTGTGTGATGGTTGGCTTGTACCACAGTGGCTTGTCAAGTGGGTAGGAAGTTGACTTCCAATTGGAAGGTCTGGGTTCAATCCTGCCTGAGAGTGGAAACCTCCTGCCTGATGGATAAAATTTGAAGATTTTTCAGCATGTGCGGAAGCCAGTTACTGTTAATGTTAGCACCTGAACCCCTTCATGTGCATGTATACACACAAAGAACATCTAATATGCATGTTAAAGATCCCGTAGGCTAAGTCATGTCACTGTCCTATGAAATATGGAAACAAGAAAATATGTACACAGTATGCCCACTCAACTAAGACAGAGTATACAGACTGTGCAGCAATATATAGACTGCACATTGCAGGCAAAACAATGCGCTTACAAGCAGCCAACAGAATCAGAATGCTATTTAAAGAAAAAGAACCTAGTAATATCATTTCACTATTTCAGCTTTTACAATTCAATATCACCTCTTAACATAAGCATATCCACTTAAGTCTTTTTCTGTAAACTAGAACATGTGGAATGACATTTTTGCATTCAATTTTGTTCAAGTTGTGTGATAAATGAAAACAAAGTAAATAACAAACCAGAAGAACAAGAAAACCAATGTAAGCGCGTCTCCAACAAGACAAAACAAAACAAGCGCAAATTTTCGGCCAACTAGCCTTTGTCAAGCGCGAACGCACGGTCACAGACAAATCACAGACACCAAGCAATGGATAATAAAAACGGGACTAAAAACTTCCCTGCGCGCTCGTCCAGTGGGTAAGAGATGGAATGCCCATGTCATCATGAGCAGTAGTAAGAAAAGGGAGAGGGGAGGCAACTATGATGTCAAAAGGGAAGTGAGATGAGTTCTGCAATTTTGAGAAGTGGCCATGCTATACCGGTATAGCCCTGTTCTGAAGAAGGCACAGGGCAAGAGCCAAGAGATAAGGGAGTAGATTGTGCCCGGTGCCAAGAATCTGGTAATGACTTATTTACAAAACTTTTCCATGACTTATTTACAAAACTTTTCCATAAGCCTGCTCATCGGGAACCTCCCCGCAACACCTTTCCCGAAGTTGAACATTACATCAACAAATGCCACCAAGAAATAGACTGTCTCAACATGCGACCCAAGAAACATTCCAACATCTCCAAAGAAGAAAGGGACGCACTACACTCCCTCAAAAACAGAGACGACATTGTCATCAAACCAGCAGACAAGGGGGGTGCAATTGTAGTCAGGGACAGACATCTGTTTATCAAGGAAGCCCAGAAACAACTCCACCATCACGCCTTCTACAAAAAGTTGGACCAACCTGCCCACATGACCAATCATGCCAAGATATCCAAACTTATCAATAATCTCATAACCTCTAAGCAGCTGCCCTCCACTGCCAGACTACTCATCAAACAACTTCCAGTCCAATCACTTTTTTATTTACTTCCCAAAATACATAAAGCGAACAATCCTGGCCGTCCTATCGTGTCAGCTTGCAACTGCCCCACTGAAAACATTTCTCAGTTTCTTGACCACATTTTGCAACCTATAGTCCAGGCTTTGCCTACCTTCATCAAAGACACTAACCATACATTGAATCTGATTCAAATATTAAATGAAGACCACACCTTCAAACCCCAATACCTGTTCACTTTGGATGTGACCTCTTTATACACCAGCATACCCCACTCCGACGGGTTAAAAGCTCTCCAGCATTTTCTGGACAAACGACGTGACCAAACATTGTCCACTTCAACCCTTGTCCGACTTGCAGAGCTGGTTCTTACCATGAACACATTTTCGTTCGGAGATGAGACGTTCTGGCAAGTTAGCGGAGTCGCCATGGGTACTAAGATGGGCCCCAGCTATGCCTGCTTATTCATGGGATATTTGGAGGAACAAATCCTACAACAATACAAGAAACCCAAACCTGAATTATACAAAAGATACATAGACGATTGCATTGGCATGACATCCCTCGATCATGACCAACTTTTACAATTCATCCACTACGTCCAAACGTTTCACCCATCCATCAAGTTCACATATGAAATTTCAAACACATCCATAAGCTTCCTGGATATCGAAGTTTCCCTTCAATCTGAACAACTAGTCACTACAGTCCACTACAAACCTACAGACTCACATTCCTACCTGGACTACCAATCATCTCACACTTCCAACACCAGAAACAGCATTCCCTACTCGCAGTTCTTGAGACTACGACGCCTCTGCTCAGACGAAGACAATTTTCAGGACAAAGCAGTTGAAATGACTAGATTTTTCCTGCGCAGACATTACCCACCCGAGGTCATCAATGAAGCCCGGGAAAAAGTCAACTCTGTCTCTCAGCCAAATGCCCTCCATTCAAAGCCCAAAGCTGTCACAGAGGATCGGCCAGTCCTCAGTCTAGTTTACCACCCGTCCGTGCACCTCATAAAAAGGATCATCTTGTCCAACTGGAACATTTTGCGATCCAGTCCCACTACAGGCGAAACCTTTGACAAGCGCCCTTTGATCGTCTACAAGAGAGACACAAATCTCCGCGACTTGCTGGTGCATTCGAATCTCAGCAAACCAGTCAGCCAACTTCCAGGAACCTCTCCATGCAACAAACCTAAATGCAAGACTTGTCCTTTCTTGTGCTCAGCCACCACAGTCAAAGGCCCCAAATCTCATATGAGAATTACAAAACATTTCAACTGTCAAACTTATAACATTGTCTACTTGATCAGCTGCTCTAAATGTTCCCAATTGTATATTGGTGAAACTGGACGCACCCTTGACACACGTTTCAAAGAACACTTGGCTGATATCCGCCACCAAAGGGATAAAACTATCCCCAATCACTTCAACCAATCAGACCACTCAATCAATGACATCCGAGTGAAAGGTCTGTGGCTTCTACACAATAACAGCACCATAGACAGGAAAGACAGAGAATCCCACCTCATAAATAAACTTGGAACACGCAAACCACATGGTCTTAATGACAAACCATAAGCAACAAAATTCAGACATGCCGTTTCATGTCTCTTCCTGTTCCCACGCCTACCAGATTCTTGGCACCGGGCACAATCTACTCCCTTATCTCTTGGCTCTTGCCCTGTGCCTTCTTCAGAACAGGGCTATACCGATATAGCATGGCCACTTCTCAAAATTGCAGAACTCATCTCACTTCCCTTTTGACATCATAGTTGCCTCCCCTCTCCCCTTTTCTTACTACTGCTCATGATGACATGGGCATTCCATCTCTTACCCACTGGACGAGGCGGCAGGGAAGTTTTTAGTCCCGTTTTTATTATCCATTGTTTGGTGTCTGTGATTTGTCTGTGACCGTGCGTTCGCGCTTGACAAAGGCTAGTTGGCCGAAAATTTGCGCTTGTTTTGTTTTGTCTTGTTGGAGACGCGCTTACATTGGTTTTCTTGTTCTTCTGGTTTGTGTTTGCTTGGGCGCGGGCAGTCAATCTTGTTTTGGATCAAAGTAAATAAGTTTTAGTACTTCACTTGAGTTGTAGACAATACAAACTAAACGTATGTGAGACGTGATCAGTTAATGCTCATGAAAGCAGAAAATAGTGCCAAAAATCCTCCTGTAAGTATCATAATTCAAACTTTACTCTGTATCAGTAAGTATCACAACACATATAACAAAGCTGATTTTTTCTTTGAGTGTTCAGTTTTTTTATGTATGCATACATGTTAATTTTGCCTGCACTGTGCAGGTAGTAAGTTGCTATATAGTCTTCATACTCCATCTTTGGTGGGTGTGCTTACTGGGTGTTAAGCCAGCCACTGACATGACTTACAGAATCTTTAACCTGCATACTTGACTTTCTGCATGCTTATAGTATAAGTTATACGGGGCTTTAGGTAGGCCCTACTGCGAAAGTGTGCACACTTGTTTACCTGGGAGATAGGAAAAAGCTCCGCCCATGGGGGGGGGGGGGGGTTATAGTTTCACAATGGATGAAAGACCGCTTAATCTTGAAAGTGCTATGTAAGTTTAATACACTTCCACATTTTCAGACCAACTACAGATCTACTGCTACTCATACTAACTAGGGGAGGATATGGACTATCACTATGGAGACAAAACATGAAACGGCAATGCGATGGAAAAGAAATGGCTTTCGGCTCACCCAGTTGGTTAATAAGCCGATAGGTGATTTGTTGCTGTTCTCCACAGAGATTCTGCCACTCATTATCTAATTATTTCAGTCTGGTGATGGATTTTTTTGCTCGGTATAGAACATTTGTCTTCGCTGCATACGAAAACAAACAATGCGGACCCACCATCTTTTCCTCAGCCTGGGTCGCTTAGAGTGTTAAAGAAAAATTACAAAATTTTCGACGCGAGCAGAAATCACAGAAATGGGTCATATTTCTTATTTTCATCGCGAATAATTTTGTTATTAAGCAAAAATAAAAACATTATAGCTATCACCTGGGAACGTTTAATAATTCAATAGTACTGAACAGCGCATAACCTTGTTGTTAGTCACAGTAGGCCTACTTAATAGATCTAATAGGAGGTGCAGTATTAGTACTGAATAGTAGCAGAAGTTCTAGCAGCAGTATAAGTAGTAGTAGTAAAAAGCTTAATTCTTATGAAGATCAAATTACGTCAAATATGCATGTACAGCAAGGTTGTTGAAAACAAGAATCGTCCCAGATCAGTCTGATTTGTTATATTAGGCTTTATCATATATTTCTTCTTGAACTGGTGTGGTGTGTGTGTGTGTGTGTGTGTGTGTGTGTGTGTGTGTGTGTGTGTGTACGCGCACGTGTTTACCCCGTGTGTGTATTAAGGCTGGTGTGTGTGGTTGGTGTGTGTGTGTGTGTGTGTGTGTGTGTGTGTGTGTGTGTGTGTGTGTGTGTGTGTGTGTGTGAGTGTTTGTATGTGTGTGCCATATGATTGAGTGTGTGAGCGCGCGCGTCTATGGTGTGTGTTAGCCGTTTGCGAGCGTGTATGGGTGTGCGCGCGTGTGTGTGTGTGTATGTGTGTGTGTGTGTGTGTGTGTGTGTGTGTGTGTGTGTGTGTGTGTGTGTGTGTGTGAGAGAGAGAGAGAGAGAGAGAGTTTACTTATAGCCTATTCAATTCTTGTACTTAACTGCAATATGTGTTTATGGACTCAGCTCTTTTTATGCACTACATGTAGCCTACTTTTATCACGGTATGAGGATGGCGTTTTGTGATGAGAGTGTGGGATTATCATCACTCCCTCAGTTTTACCAAAGAGTAAGCTAGGCACTATTCTCTTTGGTTTTACTGAGCTGAGCTATGCACATAGCCTATACTGTATACACGGAATGCCGTAACCGTACGTTTACATGTAGGTACAGGTACTGGTTCTGGATTGTTGCAGAGTTGTAAAATGAAATGTGCCAGTTCGTTTTGCTGTTGCTTTTTCTCTAAACACTATCTATGCCTTTTATGGTTTTGGAAGTGCTGTAGAGTTATTCGATAAGCGTGTGTCCACACTCGCGCATTTCTCACTTGTTCAATAAGTAGGCCTATTACGTTCCAGTTCAAATTTTAATTTACAGTTGTAATAATAATAATAATTACAATATTTATATAGCGCAAAATCTCGATAAAAATCAAATCTAAGCGCTGAACATACACTTACGCGCGCGCGCACACACACACTTACACATGGCTATAAATGGGGAAAAAGAATAAAAGCAATGGAAAATTATAGAGAGCATATTATATACAAATATATATTACAATGTGATTCCCCTCCGAGTGGAGACAGGCTACAGAGGGGGGATGAGTGAGGTCAGGATTTTATGCAGAGGAGAAAAGGTGAGTTTTGAGAGCGGACTTGAAGGAGACAAAAGTAGGTTGCTGACGGACAGAGAGAGGAAGTTTGTTCCAGGAAAGTGGACCAGAAACAGAGAAGGCTCGTGGACCATAGGTATTGAGCTTGGTGCGTGGAAAGCGAAAAGTCAGAGGATCGGAGGCAGAGGGCAGGGTACGTGAGGGAACATAGATCTCAAGTAGGCTTGTGAAGATTTTTAATCACTTCAACAAGTTTAAACACATTTCCCCGTGTTTCATTCATGATGTGTTTGTTTTGATTACTTCCACATTGTGTTAAGTATTATATTTTAATATCTCAGAGCAACTTTTACGTTAAACTGACAATAGGTAGGTAGGCCTACCTCGGTCATGGCTGACCATGGACAAAGTACATCCGTTCTAATGTCTAGATGGGCTGTCTGCTTGGTCCAGGTTCAGGCTGCTTGAACCTGACAATAAATAATGATGATAATGGTGATGATGAGAAAGAAAACCAACAACACTAAAACGAGATGGGTACATGGTAGGTAAGCTGTGTTGTGCTAAGGATGTATGTTTATGACAAAGCCGGGCGATACACAATACATTTATGAACAGTTTTGAATTATGTTTCAGGACTTTTACTGGTGACCAATTGTCAGCGCTAAAGATGGGTCGCAATACAGGTAGCAACTTTTTTGCCATTCAACCTAAGAAAAACAAAACAAACTAACACACACACACACACACACACACACACACACACACACACACACACAACCACACACCACACACACACACACACACACACACACACACACACACACACACACACACACACACCACACACACACACACATGCACGCACACACACACACACACACATACACACACACCCAAGTGTTTCACAATGACCAGAGAGAAGAGTGTGTGTGTGTGTGTGTGTGTGTGTGTGTGTGTGTGTGTGTGTGTGTGTGTGTGTGTGTGTGTGTGTGTGTGTGTGTGTGTGACTGAGAAAAAATATATGAACAAGATTGATTCCGCTGGTTTGTAAGTGGATCTTAACAAATTTTTGGTCAAAGCAGTGGACTGTTGAGGACTTGCCAGAGCATAAATTTGGGAGGTAAGGGATAAACAACAACAGCAGCAGCAACAACAACAACAAACCCTAAAATTAAGACCTTCCAAGGAAGGTGTGCAAACAAAACTTTCTCGGGAACCTCCACAAATATCTGAAATCTATTGTCACTGTTGTGACAGTCTGTCATTGTCCTCCACGTTAATCAAGTTTTAATTTAACTGAAGCTTCTTCAAGATCACAGTGAACACAAGAAATACAAAGTACAAAATGTGGATTTTTCTGTGATAATTTTTGCATAAAAACAGGAAAACCATCAGAATGTGTTTTCTTTTTACACTAAGGTGAGTACACAAGTGTGCATTTCGTTTGTGTATGTGGTTGGTTGGATGATTGTTGTTGTTGTTGGGTTTTTTGTGTGCTTTTCTTGGGGTGTTGGGGGGTTCGTGAAGTTTGTTTTGCGTGTGTTGGTAAGTGCAGTCTGTAAAGTAAGATTTCTGGAACTTTATTGTCTGTGATGAACCACCTGCCAACAAGCCAGGACATGATATTAACCAATTTATTCATTGCACCAGACAATGTAGAAAGATAAAAAAAAAATTAAAAAAAGGGGGGGGGGGCAGGGGATAAGATAATCTCATAACTCTAAGCAAGGTCGTAGGGTAGGGGGTGATCACGTGGTGGTAGAGACCACATGTCTTGGGTCAGCTGTCTGAGGGAAAGTTCCACTCCTCTCCTTAGCTGCTTTACGTTACCCAACTCTGAACAGGGTTAGGTACTCACCTACAGCTGGATAGACTGGAAGCTGTTTGCACAAAGTTTCCCAAACCAGAATTATAGTCGTGCTGGTAGCAATGTAGAAGTGTGCAAAACCAAGAAAATCTGGAGGGGACACAGAACCCAGTTCCCTGATAGAGTCTTTGGCGTTGCCCAGCTTTGCCTACCATCAATCATGTTGTGATTTCAAGCTTAGCCTGTTCTGACTTTCAGTAGTTATTACAAGTAACTGTCACTACTGTGTTGTGTAATTTTAATTTTTCTGTCTTTGTTGTTGGGTTTTGCTTGTTTTGTTGTTATTTTTAGCGCTTATAAATGTATGTGTCTGCGGGTGACAGTCGTTCATTAAAATTAGAATGTTAATTGCAGACTTTGTACCATGTCTCACAAAGTGTTTAGCCAGCTAGCCAAAATTTTGATAGCCATTGGCTTTTGTCGATATCTCACAAATGTGTTACCAAAAGGATGTCATTGTTTTGTACATTTCACAAATTGTTAACAAAGGATGTCATTAGTTTGTACGTGTCTCACAAATGTGTTAGACAAAAGGATGGTCATTGCTTTGTACGATGTCTCACAAATGTGTTAGACAACAAGGATGTCATTAGCTTTTGTACGATATCCCACAAATGTGTTAGCCAACAAGGATGGTCATTAGCTTTTGTACCATGTCTCACAAATGTGTTAGCCAACAAGGATGGTCATTAGCTTTTGTACCATGTCTCACAAATGTGTTAGCCAACAAGGATGGTCATTAGCTTTTGTACGATGTCTCACAAATGTTAGCCAACAAGGATGGTCATTAGCTTTTTTTGTACCATGTCTCACAAATTGTGTTAGCCAACAAGGATGGTCATTAGCTTTTGTACCATGTCTCACAAATGTGTTAGATAACAAGGACAGACATTGGCTTAAAAATGTACGATGTCTCACAAACGTGTTAGCCAACAATAATAGCTATCGGCTCTCTGTCTGTATAGGACGTTAGTGTTGTCAGTTAATTCATCTTTTCAATATTGCGAATGGAGATGTGCATTTTACTACAATGTAACTTAGTTGTTCCAATGGTAGACTGACACAAATATAGAGGTAAAAACCCATGCACAAGGTAGACTTCAAACCTTGCCAGCATAGGACTTCTGTGCAGGCTTAACACTATTTTGGATCTTCTCTATCACATGGCATCAGCGGCATCAGTCCACTGGAATTTTTCCAAACACAGAGACGCTATCTTGAGAAACTGACTCTGTATAAAATAGTATGCTAGGCAAAAACGCAAGAAAAATACACCACAATCTCGTGACCTACCCCATTTTCCACGAAAACACGTTGGCTACTTCCTTCTTTTCGGTATACCTCCGGCACCTAAAGTTCTTGGTCAGCATCATTTGTCTGTGCTGTGCTTTGACAGTTGTGGATGTTTCTCTGTCTCGACTCTGGGAATGGCTGGAACCTGTTCATGTTCTTGTGTACATAATCTCAAGAAGGCTTTGTACTACATACCTTAAAGTAAAATGATAGAATACGGTTGGGTACGGAGAGTGTGATTCGTGTGACTTGAGCAGTGACGGCCCTATGTTTTCATTGTCTCTCAACTGGTCCAGTCTGTCTGCCTCCCTTTCCTCTTTTTTTCTGCGCCTTGATCTGGTTCGAGCAAGCTTTTACAGAGACCTTCTTCCCCGTCTTGAAATTTTCACCAGGTTGACAATCAGGCTATGGCAGCAGTGTGCTTTCACGTTGACGCTGATTCCAGTCTGTTTCTAATCAGCCACCACGTATGCCTGTCTTTGATTTCCCCTTCGGCCCCGCCACAATCTCACTCCTCTCCTGTCCTCCCACTTCCAACCTACAACTGAGCCAGAACTATTGCATGATTACCCTTATCAGCTATCCCAGCAAAGTAATGCTGACAATACTATTGAACAGGCGAAGCTGCAAGCAGAAACTATCACTGCTGAAGAACAAGCAGGTTTAGAGCAGGGAGAAACACTACTGACACATCTTTGACCTCAGAATACTATGTGAAAATGCCTCAAACATCAGCAGGACCACTATATATCTTTACAGACTTTAAAAATGCGTTCGACAAACTCTGGCTTTCAGTCTTATGGACAGGCCATCCAAATCAGAATGATAAGACACCTCTATGACAAGCCAACAAGTAGAGTCTTCATTAATGATAGCATTAGTGACTTGTTCCAAACAATAGCCAGAGTTTAACAAGGTTGTTTGCATTCACCCACTCTTTTCAACATCGTCCTTGTACAAATTATGACTAACACACTGAGATATTATGCAGGATCAGTCACTTAGCAACAGGACTATTATCATCATATATATATTTCACCAATGACACTGATGGTTTGGCTGGAGAGAAACAGGAATTAGCCAATCGGGTGTAATGCTATAGCCTACGGAATGGAGATCAGTGCTGAGAAGATCAAGGTGATGACCAATGACACCAATGATATCAGCACTAAATATCAGGGTCAGAGGACAACAGCCAGAGATTGCGCACCACTTCAAGCACCTTGGGGCAACTGTCACAAATAAATGCTCCAAACTGAAAGTGTATTCCAGAATTGTGCAGAAACAGTAACGCTCATAAGACTTAAATCAATATGGAAAGATGACAGCATGTCGCTCACCTCTAACGGAAGGTTGATGTGCTCCTTTGTTATGTCCATTTTCTTTACATTCGTAAAAAATGGAGCTCACAGCTGACTTACAGAGGAGGATCCAAGCCATGTAAGTAAGGTGCTATCAAAAGATTCTAAATATCTCCTACGCTTTTCAACTCACCAAAGAGACTGAATGCAGTAGAATCAAACAAGGTGTTGGCCCATTTGAAGACATGACTACATAAAAAGACACTGTATGAAGTGGTATGAACATGCCACAAAATTGTCCAGATTTGCAAAGACCATCCTGCAAGGTCCAGTCCAAGGTGGAAGAAGCAGGAGATGGCAACATCCAAGAACTGACAGGTTTGAACTGAAGCAGTTCCCAGTAAGAGGCAGAGGAAAAGAGGAAACTTGTATGAAAGTAATCAGTGGTGCCCCTATAACCCACAAGTTACAAGATAACATGAAATAGAAAAGGTAAGCCATCCAACCTAGTAGTGTGCCCCTGCAATGGGGAAACATGGTACAGTAATGGGTATGTGTAAATAAATAACGATTTTCTACTAAAATCAATGTTAATTAACGTACATGCACAGTCGGCCAATTCCAAACTTGCTTCCCGTGCTTTAAGGATTTTTGCCCAGTTGGCTATTTGCCTCCAGAAAAGAAGTAGTCGGCCTGCTCTTTCAGAAGCTGGGAAAGGTCATGAGATCACGACTTCTATTCCTTTCACTCTGGGTTTGCTTACTACTTTGCTTATATACCTTGCTTAGCTGTCTGTGCTGGCTAGCGCTTGTAAGACACAGTACATGTATGTACGTTTACTAAATGCAATTTTGTAGAAGGATTTACGTCTTTGCTAATTCTGCGTATCTTACTTGTATTGCCGTCTCTATAGATCAAATGCATGTGTATTTTTCAGACCGATGGACAAGATGGATTAGGAAACGATATAAAGAATCCAAGACGCCTCTCCCTAAATGTCACCTGGACCACTCGATACCTCTCATTTCGGACATGGTTGCGCTCAGTGATGGGCGACTAGTTGTGCTTGATGTAGCTAACAACAAAGTCAAGCTGGTATCCGCATATGATGAATACCCTGTTACCACAATCAAATTTGCTGCATCACCAGAACGCATTGCCCTTCTTTCAGATGGGAGAGTTGCAGTTACAAAATCTGATCAAAGCATAGATTTCTTGGATGTCCAGACCTACCTGTTATTGAAATCTACAGTCAGGACTGAAAAACACTATAACTATGGAATTGTGGCGGGTCCAGATGACATGTTGATCGTGTGTGGCAAGAATGACCAAGATCCCGGAGCCTTTGTGGACATGATACATTATGATGGCAAGCTTTTCAAGACCATTGTTGCTGGTGACAGTGCTCAGCTGACATTGAAGAAGCCAGGCTTCATGTGTGTGATGGGGAACCATTTGCTGGTTCCTGACAGTATCGCTGACTGCGTGTACAAAGTTGAGATCTCTAGTGGTCGCTTGGTGGATACTATTTCTCATGACAGTATTTACGGCCCCACACAAGTGCTTACTGACAACACTGGTAGTCTGTTTACCCACTTTATGAAATATGATCGATGGCTTGAATGTAGTGCCCTCGGAGAGTGGAAACCATACGTTTTAACAAGAAATGTCGACAGGCTGAAAATCATAAGAAAGATATGTCTCACTCACTCAGGTTTTGTGTTGTTGTTTGTTGACAAACCTGACTATTTCTCGTCTTGCATGATAATGAGATATGAAGTGCCAGTTGTGCCTTGATTGTATGGAAATGGCTCTGCCCTAGCTAGGATCAGATATGTGTGTTAGTTTTAATGAAAATGGAAAACTGGAGGCATACTTCAGTTCAGTTTAGTGCTGTTCTAATGTATCTTTTGTGTTTAGAGTACTATTTTTTTTAAAGAAATACATTTTATATTTAAACACCCATTGTACAATCAGATCAGACAATTTCTACATTCCTATTATCTCTGAAAATGATGATTAAGAAGAACTGTTCGATGGTACACTGACCAACAACTCCACAGGAAAAATAGTTAACATAGCTAAATTTTCTCGTCGCTGTCTTCAAGATGCGAGAAAACAGTGTTGCAAATGTTCATGTAGTAACGTGAAGTTTTACATGTCTGTGTCTACAAGAGTTGAGCTACAATGATTACATGTAAAATTTCATATAATTCTTTAAAATCATCAGTGTCGGGTTTTGTTGTCTATCACTGTATTGTGACAAATATGTGTGTAATGATTCCCCCCCCCCCCCCCCACAAACTGTTTTCTTAATTCTTTTTTGACAAAACGCAAATAAATGCAATGTTTGCTGAACATTATTACAATATCATAAAAAAAAGAACAAGATGTGTATACAATAGATTGAGCAAAAATCATGTACATGTGCTATATCTATTAATCTGTTATGTTTTCTAAAACAATATAGGCTAAGGTCGTTTAATTTGTTAGTTTTAGTTTGTTTTGTTGTTGTTGTTGTTTGCTTGTTAGTTTGTTTGTTATTTGTTTGTATTTTATTTGTATTCTCTCTCAGTAAAAGGTCAACGATAAACGCATTAGCAAAGCAAGATTATCCACATTAGCCCAAGTTCAAAACACATGCAAAACGCCTACATCTTCATCAATGGTTCTATGTGCATGAATTTACAGTCATTTACAATTATATGTAAGACAAACATTCAAATATAAACAGGCAGGTCATACAGAAATCACGCATACATCTCATAAAGAAGCCAATGTCATATCAAACTTCATTTGAAAATCACATCAAACTTCATCTGCTACCAGGGACAAATATGGCAACCATTTTTCTTTAAAAGCGTGTGAATTCCAGTTCAGTTTTGCATTATATTCTTCTTTTTGATATTTTTTGGTAAGATATCTAGTAAAAGAAATGGTGTTTGGTAGATTTTTTTCGAGTTTACTTTTGTAAATATACATTTTTCCTAAGATTATTATTAGGTCAAGTATTGGATCTGTGTGCGTGTTTTCGTCAGCGCCAAATAAAATCAAGTTTTCATTTAATCTTATGTTTGCACAAGTCGCGCAACTTGACCTCAACACATCTCCTATCCTTTCCCAGAATCTGTTGACATGTGGACACTTCCAAAATATGTGATCAATGCTGTCTTTCGTTTTCAAGCAAAAGTCACAGTGGAAGCTATCTACAAGTCCCATCTCTTTTAAAATGATATTAGTTCCTAGAATTCTATTCACAATGCGTATTTGAAACCATTTTAGTTTACATTCTTGTATTTTGTGAATTTTCATAAACACTTATTTCCATGGGACGTTTGTTTCCAGTTTTTCTAACCGTTTAGAACAGGAATTTGGAAGTGTGTCATCTGTTGTCAAAATATCATAGTATAGCCGTGCTCCTTTTCGTATTGAGTGAATTGTTTTCAGTGCAGCAGGGATATCACTGCACAGCCACTTGGTATGTTCAGTTTTGTTTCTTTTATGCATTTCTTAATCGATGCTCTGCATCCATTATAAAAAAGAAAATTCACATTCATATTGTATTTTTATTAAAGTCATCATGTGTCATAAATGATCCGTTATCATTTTAAAAATGTGCAATGCAATAAACGCCCCTTTCAATCCAATCAACAGATTTTATTACATCATTTCCGATTTTAATTTTTTCATTAAATAACATTGGTTCTGAACGTAAGTCTGTCGGTGACACTAATTTAATACTTCTGCAGAAATTGTTAGATGCTTTAAAAATGTGTTTCCAGAATACATTATCATTAACTTGGTGTAATCCATAGCTAGAACTATATTTTTCTATTTCATTTAGAAAAGGATAGACTTCACTAGAAATATTTTTCCAGTTGTGTTCTGTCGTTTTACACTTTCTCAACCAGGACAGTTTTAAGGCTGTAATAAATTTCTCAATATCTGGCATATTCAAACCTCCATTTTGTATGCTTTTTTGAGTTGTTTTTCTTTTGATTTTGTCACGTTTGCCTTGCCAGATAAAAGAAAAACACATATTCTGAAGATTTGTTACAAATTCATGAGGTGGATCTGGAATATATTGATAAAGAATTATACCACACAAGGTTACATCAGTAAAGCTATAATGTCCATAATTTACAACCTAAATTAACTGATTCATAATTAACTGCAACGATTAAGATCCTTTATTCATAACCAACTCTTGTACATTCATAACAAAACTCATTGAACTTCTATTTGTAAACATATATTTCTTCAAATAATTTATTACCAATGATAACCTTATACATCAAAATGCAATCATTTTGATATCTCATATAGTTCATTGCATTACATCTCCAAATGTTTCTTACTATCAAATCTCTATTCAGCATTGCTTACAATCATAACTCCTTACATATAAACAAATAACGAGAAAGTTCCTTGTCTCACCATCTTCATAAGACTAATTTCTCTATTGCCTTAACAATCGTGATTAGTTTTTACGTTCTACATTGAAATATTTTTACAAATCCATATGCTTTAGACTTTGATGAAAATCGTCTGATCCTTCTTTTTCCAAATCATATGCCTAGACTTTGTCCAGTCTATTGGCTCATCTAAGTAGTATTTGGTATCAAGTAACTAATTAAATCGTAAATTAACCTTATATTGTCTCCGATGTATCTGTTTGCAATAAAGCCTGTTTGATCTTCACAAATTAAGTTTGGAAGGATCGTCTTGATTCTGTTGGCTATGCATGTAGCCCCAATCTTGTATAATACATTAAGAAGTGAGATAGGCCTCCAGTTCTTTATGCACTCCCCTGGTTTATCAGGTTTGGGGATGCAAGTTATAAGTCCTTCTTGTTGGGTTGCTGAAAGTTCCCCGTCTCTAAATGACTGGTTTTAAGGCTCTCACAACAAATGGACCAAGCCTTCTCCAAAAGAATTTTTAAAATTCTGCCCCAAATCCATCTGTTCCTGGGCTCTTTCCATTCTTCATGTTTTTAATGCAAATCCCGCTTCCTCCAAATTTATTTGTCCTTCCAATGAGTTTCTATCTTCGTTGGATAACTTTGGGTGTTCTTTTATTAAATCTTGTATTTCACATGCCTCTCAATTTCTCCTCGTATATAGCTATTTATAGAATGTATGTATACTTCTTGGTTTATCTTTTCAGGTACATCAGTTAGAGCTCCATTTTGATCATAATCTTGATCATAATTTTATTTATGAAGTGTCGTTTTTCTAAGTTACAGAAATATTTCGTTATTTGTTCCCCTTCAGCAGTCCATTTTGCTCTTGATCTTAGTATAATTGCTTGTATTTTCTTTTCTCTTAATTGGATCAGTTCTTGACTTTTTTCTTTCATTAGCTTTACGTCTGCTTCAGTCCTATTTTCTTTTCTTTCTAGTTGTTCAAGTTCCCTAATCAGTCTAATTTCCTTTTCTGTTGCTTTCTTTTTTCTCATTGTTGCATAAGCTATAGTTTTAGATCTTATTTTCATGAGTAAAAAATCAATGAACAACTTATCTGGAACACTGAGATTGATTTCCATCAAGGAAACATTATCAAGCGTAGATGTATCATAATGTTCGGTAGAATATTCTAATATAACTTCATCTATTAGGTTGTTTATTTCGTCTACATATTGTTTTTCTTTCAATAAGGAGCAGTTGAATTTCCAAAATGTGTTATGTTCTATATCTTTGCCAAATTTTAGTTTTAGAGTTAACATTGAGTGATCAGATCTATACCCAGGTATGATATCTGTGTCTTTAAAGTGCAACATGAGATTTTCAGACAGAAGAAAAAAGTCTTGTCTACTTTGCTTTAAAGGTGATGTGTTTAGCCAAGTAAAACGTTTAATTTGTGGATTTTGTTCTCTCAAGACATCTGTTAAGTTTAGTTGTAGCATCATATTTTCGACTGCCTCTTTTGCTTTTGGATTGTTAATGTTGATATAGTTGTCATAGTCTAGATATGGATCGAGGACGAGGTTCCAGTCACCTACTAAGACAAGATTTTGACTATTGTAATTAAGGATCTTTTCTTGTATTCTTTCGTAGAACACAGGACTATCTTTGTTTGGGCCATAAATATTTATCAAGACAATATCTTTCTCCATTATATTCAAAGATATAATAAAGTTACCATTCTCGTCTTTTTCTACTTTGTTAACCTTAAATTCAAAGTTATTATTAAGCAATATCGCCACTCCCCTTGCATTAGATTTGTGCGATGCAAAGAAACATTTGTAACCCCATTCTGATGTGACATATTTTTCTAACTTTTTGTTGAAATGAGCGTCTTGCAGACAGTAGGCCTATATAGGCCTACTGTATGATTTCTTCTTAAGAAAATGAAAGACATCTCTTCGTTTTTGAAGACCACCAAGTCCCTGACAATTCAGGGAAGATATTGTTATGTTAGACATTATAGCAAAAGGTTAAAGTCATTAAAATAATCTTGGGTATTGAAATATAGTTCTTTCCCCGACTACTATCGCTGACAATGCTTGTCTGGTCATAATCTGAACACAAATATCCTCATCATTATGTACAAACGCTATCATCTTAGATAGCAATACACACATCAGATTATCTTTCTGCATACAAACAATGACCACTTTTACAAAGATTTCTCTGTAGAGTAGGCCTACAGCCATTTTTATGCAACCAAAAAATCGTATGTAGCCCCATTTCTCTCGCACGCACATTGCTTTGCCATATACAGGGGTGCAAAAGTAGGTAGGCCCTATACAGTAAGTATCACATCATTATTATAATGCTTAATTCATTAAAATTATTAGCACATTAAGTTAGTTGGCCTTATTTTCGATATTTTCAGTGTCATTAATCATATTTTATCGTAAGAATAATATGCATGTACTTTTATCCTGACTTTTAATTTTTCATATTTTTTGCAGGTAAAACGGCAATTTACTGTAGATCTAAGCGGCAGTTTAATTTAATCATGGCTGGTAATTTGACAGACGAGGAGCGCAAATAGATTTTACAAAGAATACTGGAAGACAGGTGGACTTCTTTTGGGGGGGATATGTAAAGGAAAGGGTTTTCGCACACAAGCCACGCACTGTTAATGACATGATTCGGTTCATTTTGCAGGTTTGTCAAGAAATTGATGCTGATAAAGATCTTTGTGCTAGAGTGTGATATGAGTGTCCGCTCTCGATTAGAGAGTGTTGAATACCGACGGCAAGCAGTTTGAGTATCTGAGGGATTAAGGCTGTGCTTGTTAATGTTATTACATGTTATGCAATATTCATTTGTTTGTATAATAAATGCGATGAGTATTGTACGTGTTTTCTTTTTTCATAACTGTATACCTACTTTTGCACTCCCCTGTATATTAATAGATATAACTTTTGTCCACAATCTTGCATATAATATACACACATTTCAGCACAATAGACGAAAACAAGAATGTATATAAATCATCATACCAATGCACACAATCAAAAGAAAAAAGAAGTAAAAACATGATTAGTTATCAGGAAAATCTGGTTTTTAGAGCAGCGCACGCAGTTCATGTACATAGAACGACGCAACCATCATAAACATTATAATGACAAATCTATTATAATAATCAAACAACAGTATTATTGTCATTATCATTGGAAATAGTTGCAGCAGTAGTAGTAGTAATGGTGGTGGTGGTGCTATCATTTTAATATTTTTCTCTCTCTATTACATTACACAGTCAAGAGACTTTGACTTGTGACAGCACAATATTAGCGTGGAGATGTAGGCTACTATTGCTATTAGACATGTGTGGCTGTCTACTGTATCATCAATAAATCAATCAGTTAGTCAAATACTGTGAGTCATAAGATGGGCTGAGAAATGACTGGATTATTTCTATATCTGTAGCTGAGCTAATAAACAAACGTTTTAACGCCATCTCCTGTTTGTGTCAATTTCCATTTCCTTTTTAACTGTGCGTCCACACTATGTAGGTCTATACTAACTATCTAAAAATGCTTTTGGAGAAGATTTTTCTACTTAATTCAATATGAAAAAGAAGTATACATACCAACCATACGAACTGAACAGCATTTACATTTAACAGACGTAGGCGAAATGCCTACCAGTTTCAACCTTTAGGCCTTCAACAAGGTACAAAAACAACATACAGACATATTTACAAGACAGAAACAATATGCAGTTAACAGGTCGTACAACAAGGACAGATGGGATGAGGGAGAGATAATGCACATGATGGAAGGGAGGTAACGCATAGGTAGGATGCTTGTTTTTACTTGTACCAGGCGATGTGCACTGTATCTGTATGTTTGTGTGTGGAACTGAAAGAGGGGTGTACTTAAGGCCTTGACACTGAATACGGGATGCAGTGTTAACAAAATTGGGGACAGGGAAAGGAAATGCTTGAAAAAAAAAGTAAGGATGATCAAGCCATTATATAATCTCCCTTTCTATACTACTACTACTACTACTACTACAACTACTACTACTACATCTGATCATCATAATAATAATAATCATCATCATCATCAGATGCCTTGCCGCATGGCGTTGGCGATCATGGACTTCCATCAGTCTCTATCTCTCGTTGCCCCTAGCATCTCCCCCACCCTCCTCGTCCCCAGCCACTCTGCAAGTCTGTCCAGCATTTTCTCCCTGGGTCTACCTGGTACTCTCTTTCCCTCCAACTTTCCCGTTGTGACCAGGTGCTCCAAATCCCCCTTCCTCATAAAATGGCCTATAAATGTTGCCTGTCTTTTCCTGATCTTCCTTATGAGTGATCTACTTGTGTCTGCCTCCATCAAGGCTGTCTCGTTTGTTTTCTTTGCTGTCCATGGAACTCTCAACATTCTTCTTAGAAACCACATCTTGGCTGCCTCAATCTTGCTTTGGCTTTGCTTGCTGACTGTCCATGCCTCACATCCGTATAACAGCATTGGTTCTATATAACATTCGAGGACTCTCTTCCTGATGTTAATTGATAGGCATTTGTTGGTAAGAATGCTTGTCATCTTCTTGAATGCTGTTTTGGCTTGGCCGATTCTGCCAGCTATTTCCGATGTGCATCTGCCGTCTGATGAAATGACCGTTCCCAGGTATTTGAACTTATTGACCTGTGTCAAGGTTGTGCCATTTGCTGTTATTTTGCATGAGGGGATTTCATGTTTTTTACTGATCACTATGACTTCAGTCTTCCTGCTGTTTAGTTCCAACCCCTTACCTTTGCTTTCTATTTCTAGTATATTCACAAGGTTTTGAAGGTCCCGTTCATTTTCTGCAATTAGCACGGTGTCATCTGCGTATCGAATGTTGTTTATCATTTTCCCTCCAAACTTTAATCCAGGGTCTTCTTCTAGGTTTCTCGTGATGTTTTCGCTATATAGTGAAAACAGATCTGGTGACAAAACACAACCCTGTCTGACTTCTCTTTTGATGTTTTGGAAAGAGCTTATGTTGTTTTCTATTCTCATTGCAGCTGTTTGTTCCCAGTACATATTCCTGATTATTCGTAGATCTTTTCCATCAACATTGAGTCTCTCCAGTTGGTTGATCAATTCTTCATGTCGTACCCGATTGAAAGCCTTGGTATAGTCAACAAAGCATAAATACAAATCCTTATTCATCTCAATTGATCTCTCTATGATAGTTCTTAGGATGTATATGGCATTAATAGTTCCTTTCCCCTCCACAAATCCACACTGTTCTTCTGCTATTTCTCTTTTGATTCTATTCCTTGTCCTCATCATGATTATTCTTAACAGGATTTTTGTTACATGACTCATCAAACTGATTGTGCGATGGAGTTCGCATTCTATAGCCCCTGTCTTCTTTGGAAGTGCAATGATAATTGATTTTGACATATCTTTGGGGATTTTTCCAGTGTCGTAAATTTCATTTAGGAGGACTGTTATTTTTTCTATGCCAAATTCCTCCAGGGCTTCAATCATCTCTGTAGTAATGTTGTCTGGTCCTGGAGAAACAAAAAAATGTTTCGTTTCTAACACAAGCATTTCTTGTGGCAAATCTCTGTGCAGGTAAAAACCTAAAACAGACCCAGATTTGCAGAATTTTCCTTTTTGTGGCTTGCATAACGCAAATGCACAAAATACAGTTTTGGTCAAATTCCCTTCAAATATCTCTGTGGGATTTTTTTGCTCCAACTGGCTCCTACCGAGAGCTGAGCAAGTGTGCTGTGGGCTCATTAGGAAGACTGGGACCCCACAGTCAAGTCTCATCCAGTTCATGGATGTGTCATTCAAGACATTGCTCACTTCTTCTGAGCAACACTGCAGATGGCCGTATCTCTCGGGCCTGGATGATAAAAGGCTATACTATGATAGTAAGCGTAGAGTACAGCCCGGTCATGCAGTCTCAGTCCTAGATGAAACTCCAGAGCATCATAGTTATCAGCCTCATCGCCATTGTCATTATTGCATTGTAACATCTACCAGTTTCTGTGGCCATTGAGGTGACAGAAAATTGGATTTGAAAAAAATCTCACATGTAGCTTTGAATAGCTTCGGTCAATATGAAATAATTTCCTATTAAAAAAATAAAAGGAGAATTAAAAAAAAAAGCAGAAGGAGAGAGATTGAATAGCACACAAACATCACCAATACACCATTACTATGTGACAAAGATTCCAAACTAATGTGCCTGGATGAAAGACTATGCAGAGACCAAGAAGTCTTTTATCCTGAAATCTGCACTAACCAAAGAAGGCATGACCATGTACGAACAAAGAAAAAGTGGAGATATACTACAGAGGGGATTGTTTTTCGAAACTGAATTTGTTTGATAGGGATTGATCACGCTCGAACAGTTCCATATGCACCCTGATCTGTTTGTGATAATCTGGCACACTCCTTGAGCCTGCATAAAACTCGGGTGTGTTGTCAAGGGTTTAGAACGTAAGCGTTACTAGTGGGACGGTAGGGGGCGGGGGGGGGGGGGGGGCAGGCTATATAACATCAAGCTGATAATTTGTTACCAAGTTCGGCAACGAACAAGCCAGGCTAGGATTAACCCGAGATATCAGATCTTGATTCCACTCTATCAGTTTCAGTTTCAGTTTCTCAAGATGGCGTCTCCGTGCTCGGAACAAATTCCATGTACACTAACGTCACAGGTGCCGCGTGTGTGGTGACCGTGGCACATGCCTTAAGCCTGCACATAAATCCATGAGCTGACCAGGTCCTGAGACCCTACCTAGACTATGTTTTACCTAGTCTATATTTTATACTGGTATTTTATCAGCCTACCACTGGAATACAATTTGGATCGCCGACAGGATTTGAACCTGTGCGGGAAGATCCCAATAGATTTCTCGTCCATTGCCTTAACCACTCGGCCACAACGATTGCCTGAAAATCAGTGGCCCACATGGGGTCGAACCCACGACCTCCGCGTTATCAGCACGGCGCTCTAACCAACTGAGCTAATGGGCCGTCTAAATAAGTCACCCACATAAGGGTGAGGGGGGGGCAAACCCACGATCCTCACTGTACTATCAACCAATTGATAAAAGCTTATGGTCCACTTGAGGGTCAAATACAGTACGACACTCTAACCAGTTGAACTAATGGAGTACTGACATTTTCAATTCCGGAGTGGGGGGGGGGGGTGCTCAAAGCACCTACCTTCCAGCTAATCACCGAGTGCAATAACCAGCTTCCACCACAGATTCCAGATAGAAAAACGTACGGTCCACCTAAGATACCAACACACAGCCCCTGTGTATGGCGCATTTTGTATCAAAGATACGTTTACAGTAAACCCATGGACATTTCCCGTTAAAAAAAAGCAACAACGACAAAACAAAACAAAAATCATGTACAGCAAATCCTTCTTTATTCTACTGGCGATGGAAGATTTTGGATGTCCAGTGACAGCTTACTGAGTCCATTTGTATTGTTGTCGATGTCTTTGTTTTAGTGTTGGCAGAAATCTACGAACTTTGCATAGGATACTGGTTTTATTGTCTCGACCAACAGACTAGCACCTACACAATTAGTCAAGGTCTACGGGCGAGAGAGAAAAACGCCTGTCCAACTGCGAATCAAACCCTGAACCTTTCGTTTCCCAGACAGGGTAACAACACTACAATCGTAAAAAAAAAATTAAAAAAAGGAAATATCTCAGGGCCATGAATTAACGAGAAACACCCGGTGGTGCTGAATGGAACCCAGAGCAACAATGCTTCACCACTGACCAGGCAATTACCTCCCAGCTCCCGAATCCTCACGGCCATACTTTTGCATGACCCACTCAGTCCAAGCCAATAATTTATCTGGCTTACAAACAGAATGGCAAGGTGGGGAGATGACAAAGTCCGAGACATAGCCACATAATGTGCACCAACCAGGTCCTACCTAGCTACCAGACCAGGAGAGAATGGAAGAGCCCTCCTTTGTCTCACTCTGGGCCTTCGTCTCTCTGTTGGATGGCTGTCCAGCCATAAGATCACTGAGTTGCTAGTTTTCTTCCCTTAACTTAACAGTCCGAAAGCCCTAGTTGCTTTATCGCAATCACATGGTGTGTGCGTATGATCCTTTAAGCGGTCAGGCCTGATGCTCGAGACTCAGCCTATTTTGCTTTTCAGCTTGGTCTGATATGCCCCAAAGGAATGTCAAATTTGCTGTCTTTCTTAGCTTTTTGTTATTGTTATTATTGTTTAAAGCCCAGCCGACTGCGAAGAGCCGTATCAGGGCTATAACCGCTTCATAAAAAACAAAACTTCAACAGGAAAAAAAAAGAAAAGAAAATCAAGTACACATATCAATGCGCTCGCGCACATAATCTAAGGACATGCCCCTGGTGTCGACCACTCTGTCCAATTTATCACACAGGGGATTTAAAAAAACACACCTGAATACAAATTTAAGCATAGCTAAGGACACCAAAACATATATAAAAACGGGCATAAGTTGCCTAAAATTGCTTCCTCATATCTCACATCCCTAAAGCCAAGAATGCACTTAATAGGCCTACATGGAGGCCTACCCAATTATCAATCCTAAGAAAAAGTAGGCCTATATAAGACTTTATCGAACACATACAGGTGAATGGACCAGCAAGGCAGAAAATGATAGGAAGAGATGAAAGAAATCAAAGGAACAAGGTTGAAACAAAGGAGTGACAGAGAAGAGGAAATTTCTAGCACAGAATTTCCAGAAGGTGGGCATACTATTTATACTGAAAGAGCCCCTGGCATCCCCACAGGGGAATATTTCCAAGCTGTCACCAGAACTTTCCCTGTAGTCATCAGGACTGATCCCTGAAGAAGTGGCCAAGCTGCTGGTCAAAGTTAACAAGAAGCAACAGAGGGTACACGATGGGACCCAAAGGAACAATGCTTCACAACTGATTATGATACATCTCACAATTATAAAATCGGAAGAAATAAACATTTTGTGCAGTTCCCGAGACAGCGCTGTTCACACACAAGTTCCTCTCTAAGTGTTGACCATCATTGTTTTATCATGTCATTTGGCCTTGATTGGGGCTCTCAGAAGTCCAGATCCTTGCTCTAATTTTTCTTTCTTTCACATAATTAAAAAAAATCATGACTAATGCATTTTGTCACAACCATTGAAAGATAGACAAAAAAAGACAGAACACACACAGATGCATGCTTTTTTGTCTGTTCATAAAAGAAGGAAAGAAAAAAAAAACGTCTTCCCTTTTACAACAGAAAGATTAAAAAAATGGTGCAGTGTGAATGCCCACCATGTGAACACACACACACACACACACACAACACACACATACACCCGAGTCTAAATTTTTTGAAAATAGTGTGCAAACAACCATGGGGACATAATCCATCAACACTTGTACATCTATGTAAATCTCTCATTAGATCTAAACTAACATATGCCCAAGAAATATTCTTTAGTGCACCTAGACACTTACTACAAAAACTACAGGTAGAAAGAAACTCTAGGGAGAGCTAGACAACAGAAGGTCTTCAGAGAAGTAACCCCCTTTAGACAAGTGTTTCGGCCCTGAATTCCTTACACTCTCGGGGGGCCGGGCCACATCCAGGTCATGACTCCTGGATGCCCTTCTGCTGTTGTCTATTTTTTTTTTTTTTTTTTTTTCCCACGCCGGGGATCGAACCTGGGCGATTCTGCGCTTTAGAACTGCGGTACGCGGTTTTACCAATGTGCTAACGGGGCACACATCATCTGTAGGGAATTTAATCCTTATGAAGTTCACTTTTTTGGTTCCTCCTTGCCCAGATCCAGCTTGAGCTCCTTTCTGCTGCCTCTGCCATCGCTTTAAGGGCTCTAGTCCTCTTCTTCCCAGAAATGGCGAGTTGTTTCATGAGATCATAAGCGGAGGTGCCCACAAACCCTCTTGCCCCGACCTCTATGGCGAAGATTTTGACCCGCAGACCTGCTTTCTTCAGGGTGCTGGCAAGACCGGCGTATTTTTCGGTCTTGTAGATATGTGCTTCTTCCATTCTGCTTTCGTATGGCACAGTGAGTTCTATCAGAATCACTTGTTTCGAGGAGTCAGAGTGGAGAGCGATGTCTGGTCTCATGCCTGTCTTGCTGATGACATCTGGGTAATTTCTCCACTCTGGGAGGTCTGCTGTACACTCCCAGTCGACTGCTCCATCCAGAAGACCCTTTGGCAATGTGCTGGTTGTCATAGCCCTTTGGGGCCAGACCTGTTTCCCTCCTGCTTTGTAGAACGTTGTCATAGCAATTGGTGCGTTTGGGGTCATGGTTTTTTCGCTAACCACATCTGTGATCACTTTCAGAACTTGGTTGTGCCTCCATGTATACCTTCCTTGGGCTAGCGCTACTTTGCAAGAGCTTAGGACATGTTCCACTGTTTGTTTCTTCTGACAGAGCGGACATGCTGGGTCGTCTGCTTTCCCCCATTTCACTAAGTTTGCATTCGAGGGGAGCAGGTCATATACAGATCTGAGGAGGAAGCTTATCCTTAGAGGAGCCATGTGCCACATATCGTTCCAGCTGAGACTTCTTTGGAGTGCACTGTCCCATGTTGTCCATTGCCCCTGTTGACCTTGTTGGACTGCCTTCTGCACTCTTTTGACATCTTCTTCTTCCTTCAACTCCTGTATGATCATGTCTCTTTTTTCCTTCCCTTTGGCTTTGGACCACCACTGCATTTTTGTTGCTCCCAGTCCCTGTCTGTTGGTTTGCGTGTGTCCAATTATTTCTTTGATGCTGAGGTTTCTCTTGGCATTGTTTACAGCCTCTTGGACTTTCCACTTTCTGCCAGTTCTCAGCTTTGGATGAACTGCTCTCACGATATTGTCCTCCGATTCCTCCAGCATGCTCAACAGTCTTGCTTTTTCCAACTTTGTATTCCTCCACTATGGATTTCAGAGGTAGCTTCAGCATTGCTTGACGACAGTAGAATGCAACATCAGTGAGACCAGTGGGACACCGAGCCATTTTCTTGTGTATTTGTTGATTTTGGCTTCCATTGCTTCGACTGTGCTGGTGCAAATGTCATAGATTAGCAGTGGCCACAGCAGCTTTGGTATCAGCATGAACTGTAGACACCAGACTTTGTATTTGCCTGGCAGTCCGCAGTTATCTATTTTCTTCAGGCCTTCTTCCGCTGTTTGCTTGGTTTCACATCCCCTTTGTGTGTCTTTCAGGGAGTCATCATACCATCTTCCGAGACTTTTTACTGGCTCTTCTGTGACAGTGGGGATGGCTTGGTTGGCTACCATAAATTTGACTGAATCTGCCACTTTTCCTTTTCGCAGTGAGAGACTTCGGGATTTCTTAGGTTTGAACCTCATTCTTGAAGAGGCCACCAGCTCATCCAGCTGCTTTAAGATTTGGTGTGTCTCTTCCTCATCCGTGGACAAGACTGTTGTGTCATCCATGAAAGCTTTCAGAGGAGGCATCTGGTATCCATCTCCCAGATTCACTGGACCTGAACAATTCATTGCAGCTTTCAAGATGACTTCCATTGCCAACACGAACAGTATGGGAGAGATTGCACAGCCCATTGCAATGCCCACCTCTAGGTCTATCCAGTCCGTGGTGTATTCTTTGGTAGAGAACCGCATTGAGAACCCTTGGAAATACTTCCTCAGCATTGTTCGGATGTTTTCTGGGATGTGATACATTTCAAGAGCCAGCTGGATCATATCGTGTGGAACTGATCCATATGCATTCGCCAGATCAAGCCAAACTACGTCAATGTCTCTCTTCTCTGTTCTTGCTTTTTGGATGGCATCCCAAATCAACGTGGCATGTTCCAAGCATCCAGGCATTCCTGGTATGCCTCCCTTTTGGACTGACATATCCAGATACTTGTTTTCAGTCAGGTATTTTGTCAATCTTGCTGCCATAACAGAGAAGAAGATTTTCCCCTCGACGTTCAGAAGTGATATTGGCCTGAACTGATTGATGCTGCTGGAGTTCTGCTCCTTCGGAATGTACACTCCTTCAGCTCTCATCCATTGGTCGCTGATCTTCTGGTTCCTCCATGCTGATCGAATCATCTTGTGGAGCCACTCGAGCACTTTTGGGTATTTCTTGTAGAGCAGGTATGGTATTCCGTTTGGTCCAGGTGCTGACTTGGCTCTGGCTTTCTTTACTACGTTCTTCACTTCATCCAGTGTTGGTGGTTTGTTATTGAATTTTCCTTCTGGCGCTGCAGGCCAAACCAGATTTTGGATTTCAAGTGGTGCCTCGCGCTGAGAATCCGAATATGTTTCCCTGAGATGCTGCTCTAGGGTTTCCTTGCCCACTGTGAGAGTCCCTGATTTGGGTTGTTCAAACAGCTTTCTTGCAAAGTCAAAGGGATCTTTGAAGAAACGATCTTGAGTCTTCTTCTTTTTGCTCTTTCTTCGCCTTGCTGATTCCACTTTGCTGAGAGCATTGTGTTTGGCCTTCAGATCTTTCCAGAGTTCCAGGAGCCCTTGCTTCTCGAATTCTGAGGCAGTTTTCATTCGCTTTTTAAGCTTCCTTTTCTCCCTCCGGATGCTCTCCATCTGTTGCTGTCTTCTGGATTTCTGGGGAGGCGTTTTTGTCTTTGGCTGCTTCACTCCATAAGTGTCCCTGCAGATAGAGTATATGATGTCTCCGTATGTGTCAAGTTTGTGTTCCAGCGTACTGTTCCCTATTAGCGCATTCAGCTTAAGGACAAGTTCCTCATCTAATTTCTCCCATTGTTCTTTTGCACCGGCAGGCGGCAAATTGAGTTTTCCACGTTTGGGGTTAAGAGCTTGTGCAAAATCCGCATCAGAACCGTCAGCGTGGATGTCCTTGGCACTATGGTTTAATTCCTGGCCTTGGTCATCCAACGTCTCACCTGCTATCGCAGTGCGCTGCTGCTGGTTCGTATGTGTCTTCAAACAGCCCATTTTTGTCCTGTGGATCTTCATGCCGCGTTTGGTGGTGAATCTCCTTCCACACGCACACGGAAATTCCAACTGGTCATTAATCATGGTCTGTTGTGCGTTTCCAGTCGTGATGGAGTCAGTGCCGATGGATTCATCATTCTCTCCCCCTTTCGGTGAATCCTGGGAGCATCTTTCATTTGGAAAACTCGTGGCATGTTATCAAAGGCAAGGTGGGAAGCCAACCCACAAAGCCCGCAGATCTAGTCTTTCCCAGTGTCCTTCGGTCTTTCCCGAATGTCCTCCGAACTATTCCCGGAAGTCAATGGACTGACCATGTGCAGGTAGAAAGAAACTCTAGGGAGAGCTAGACAACAGAAGGTCTTCAGAGAAGTAACCCCCTTTAGACAAGTGTTTCGGCCACAAAGTATAGAATGCAAAAGTTTTAAACTTGCGCTTGGTCTTCCAATGCATGCTTCCAACCTCCGTACTTACGGTGAAATTGATACGTTGCCGCTTGATGAACAAAGGAAACTCGTCTCTACCAAATTTCTGCTAAGAAATACCACCACTGAAAATGTTTTGAGACCTGATATAAATTTAAGATCAGACATTGATTTTCCAAAACGAGCTAAATCAATATCTTCACACGCCACACTTGCAACGTATACATACGACATCATGAATGGCTCTGGAATTGATTTAGAAGCAGATCCTATATCTATAAGACCTTTTTCTCCAGTACCCAGTTGGGAACTCTTAAGAGCAAACTTTGATATACACCACACTGATTTAAAGAAAGAAGATAATATCAACTTATTAGCGAGTCGAGTTAAATGTCATATTGAACACTTTTATCCCAATCATTTAAAAATCTACACAGATGGCTCATTAATTGAGAAAATAGCAGGTTCTGCGTTTCTAATACCAGCTCTTAAAATAGAGAAATCTTTCCATATAGGACCCAACAAATCAATATTTACAGCTGAACTCTTTGCAATACTGATGGCTTTGAATTACTTAGTAAATTATCCTCGAAATATATCACAAATCCTTTTCTGCGTTGATTCTAAATCAGTGCTTCAGGCTCTTGAATTGGTGAAATTAGACACTAAATCTGAAATGGTAATAGAAATTAGCCATTTAATTCATTACTTATCCCTAAGAGGAACTGATCTTACTTTTTGTTGGATACCATCTCATTGTTCGTTTCATCATAACGATGTGGTTGACAGGGCTGCCAAATGAGGAGCTAAGGGTTCACCAGAATCAAACAACATAAAGCTTTCTCCCTCTTTAAATGAATCTTGTAATTTAGTAAACGCCTATGTTTGGAAACTGTTTCAAGATAATCAGAAAAAGTACAATACTAATAGCATGGATTTTAAAATCAGCAAAATCAGTAAACAGTCTACTACAAACAGATCTATACAGTCCCTTATGTATAGGTGGAAACTCGATGCATTCAAAACAAAGTACACCAGAAATATTGCCTGTCTTTGTGGACAGAAAATAACGACCAGTCATTTACTTTCTTGCATTAGTATAAAGTGATACATTCCGATACTTTCTACTCACACAATTTCCGACATATTTGAATCATCATTATTGACATATGAATTTTTCGTCAGCCTATCTAAAAGTCCAATAGTTCAATATTTATAATTCGTTCATCTTCCTGTTCATAGTTACAGTTAGCTAGTTTATTGTAATATTTGTTGTAGTATGCTACTTCATTTGTCATGTTTATGCTTTCCTCCGACATTTGCATTGTCCTTGCTTCTTACTTGTTTTTCACATGGTTTCAGCCCGAATATGTTGGGGTTGTTTTTTTTATGCTCGAGTGGGCTAAAAGTAATATGAATTTAAACTTGAACTTTTTAAAAAAAAAATTTATTTTCATTTTATTATTTTTTTATTTATCTTATTTTATTTTATTTTATTTATTTATTTATTCATTTATTTATTTATTTATTTATTTTATTTTATTTTTTTAAAACCAAGATTGACTACACGTAAACACCTGCATTTACCCTTCCTATTTCTACTCCCCTTCCCAACATCGCTTCGATTTTTGTTTCTGTTTTTTTGTTGTTGTTGTTTTTTGTTTGTTTGTTTGTTTGTTTGTTCATTTATTTATCTATTTTGTTTCATCTTTTATTTATCATTTATTTATCATTATTATCATTGTTATCAATTATTATGTTTTTTGTTGTTGTTGTTGTTTTTTTGTGTTTGTTTTTGTTTTTGTCTAAAATCACTTAAGTGAATAGACATTAAACCAATGACCACCACCACCCACGTGCGCGCGTACACACACACACACACACACACACACACTAGCACGCACACACACACAAACACGTACGCAACACATACCTACACGCAAACATCGCGATTTCATTGCGATATGAACACGCACGCGCGCGCGCACACAGACACACACACACATATACACACACACACATACACACACACATATCGTGATATCCAACATTATTCTTTTCTCACCTGCGCTGTAAACACACACACACACGCAAGCGCAAGCGCAAGCGCGGGCGCGCGCACCCACGCACACATCGTGGTTTCAAACAGAATTCTTGTCTTGTCCGTGATGTGAGTTCTTGTCAATCACGTAAACACATACTCACACACACATGACATTACAAAAGTCCAAAACGGCACAGAGCGTTTATGACCCACGCCTGAGACAGGTGACCCATGTGTACACTCGTCTAGTTGACTGATGATAAGTTACAAAGCCGTTGACAGTTGACAGTACTATGGCGGGAAAAAAATCGTGATCGTGAGTAGGCATTTGTGTGGCTGTGTAGCGTTTTTATGTGTATTGGTGTGTGCGTGCACGCGTGCCTCTAATTATAGATTGAACATATCATTCAATCGATTACCTCTCCTCTTTTCGATTACCTCTCATCTTTTGGGGCTCAGGCGGCTGGTTAGCGGAGATGACCCTATAGTATTTCAAGGTTTCAGTATGAAATATAGACTAGGTTAAACATAGTCTAGTAGTAGCTGAGGGCTGGCTCGAAGCCTAGGCCTTCTGGCCTTTTATGCCCTATCTTTTTTGTGTTTACGCTTTCTTCTTTGGGGTCTGAGAAGCATGCCTTAATATTCATACTTGAGCAAATCTGCTTGTCTATTATTTTAAATTAAATTTTGAATTGTGCGTCATCGTCCAGGAAATTTTTGAATTTGTTAATGCTGTTAGTAAATGTAATTTCAAAAGGAATTTTATTCCACAATTTAACAACTCTGTTAGAAAAACAAAACGCTCTTGTGTTAGTATTTCTGTGTTTAACAAATATTTTACCTTCAGCATTCCTTGTTATACTAGCTTGTGGAAAGGAAATAAATGTTTCAACTGATAGCTTATCCATCCCATTCATTATTTTGTATACCTGTATTAAATCCCCCCTAAACCTCCTACCTTTCAGTGAATGAAGTTTTAAAAACTTAAGCCTTTCTTCATAACTCATATTTTTACACTCTATAAGTAACCTAGTTGCCCTTCTTTGTACATTTTCAATCATTTTTGACTGTCTTATCAAATACGGATTCCAAACAACACTTGCATATTCTAAATGTGGTCTAAGAAAAGCCTTATACAACATCAAAAATGTATGTTTATTCATGTACGAAAATGTTCTTTTGATAATTCCTATCATTTGGTTAGAGCCCTATTTACTACTCTTTTAGTGTGCAGGTCAAAGGATAATTCACTATCAAATGTAACTCCCAAGTCTTTTTCCGTTTCACCCCACACACACATTTTCTGTACATCATTTCCAATTTTCATGAAATACTCTTGTCTAATATTCTTCTTACCAACATGCATTACATGACATTTTGAAACATTAAAATATAAATTCCAAGTATCTGACCAGTTTTGTAGGATTAGCAAGTCCTGTTGAAAATTAAATTAACATTGGCAACCTTGTCATATAGTTTTGTATCGTCAGCAAACATTTTGCAAGTACAGTGCAGTGAATCAGGTAAGTCATTTATAAATACTGTAAACAGGATTGGACCCAGTACACTACCCTGAGGGATCCCGCTTTTTACTTTTGTTTCTTCTGATTCAGCATTTCCTACCTTTACCTTCTGCTTTCGATCATACAAAAAATTTTGGATCCATTTGAATGTATTTCCTGTAATACCATAAGATGCTAATTTTATGAGCAGTCTTTCATGAGGTACAGAATCAAAAGCTTTTCTAAAATCCAGATACACGATATCAAAGGGGTCCCCATTGTCCATCATATTGGTGAAATCCTCCATAACTTCTAATAATTGGGTTACACAGGATCTTTTCCCTCTAAATCCATGTTGACATTTTGCATAAAATTTATTACTTTCAAAGTGAGAAACGATACAATCGCTTACTAGTGATTCCAATACTTTACAAACAATACAAGTTAAACTTACAGATCTATATTTCCCAGCGTCACTCTTATTTCCTTTCTTAAACAAAGCTTTAACATTGGCTGTTTTCCAATCCTTTGGTAACTCACCTGATTCTAAGGACTTATTAAATAATATACAAAGTGGCTTTGCAAGTTCTTTACTTACTTCCTTTAGTATCCTAGGGGATATCAAATCTGGTCCTTTAGCTTTATTCAGGTTTAGTTCCTGTAACATTTTTTCTACCGCAGTTGGAGTAACTCTGATATCACGTAATGATATACCATTTGACTTTGAATTTTCTGTTAAATCTGGTAATGTACTGATATCTTCTGTTGTAAAAACGCTAGCAAAAAATTTATTTAAAACTTCAGCCTTGTCTTTATCTGTATCCTTGGTCATGAACCTATACATGCGAGTCTCACTCCGAGTGGTTACAGGCTTGCTTCTTTCCATCGCTCATCCCGAGGTGGTGGTATCACCATCCTCTACAACGACTCACTCCATTCCCGCCTGTCTTTCTCGCAGTCTCTGCCTTTCTCCCATCCTTCTTTCGAGCACGTTGAAGTATCCTTCCAATCCACCCCTCACCCCATCACCTTCTCCTGTGTCTATCGACCTCCACCTAGCTCTGCCAACAAGCTCACCACATCCATGTTTCTCTCTGACTTTGATCAACTACTTGACTACTACTGCCTCTTACCTGGAAATCTCATCATTCTAGGTGACATCAATGTCCACTATGACAACACTCACTGTTATGACACAAGACATATCATCAACTCTCTGTCCAATCACAATATGACTCGACACATTTCTGAACCAACCCATCAAAAAGGTCACATTCTTGACTGGATCATTTCTCGTGATCACCACAATTCAGCTACTGACAACTGCTTAGTTCTTTCTACCCGTCTAACTTCAGTCCTTCCATCTGACCACTCTGCAATTCTCTGTTCTCTTGACATTCCTCCTCCTTCCCGTACCATGCGCACAGTGACTCGACGCAATCTCAAATCTATCGACCTCTCCACATTTTCATCTGATGCCTTCCGTCTCCTTTCTGAAAAGTCACATAACCTTGCCGATGAATTATATACTACTCTCCACCATCTTCTGGACACTCATGCTCCAGCCACAACCCGTCTTTTACCTGACCGCCCCCCCTACCCCCTGGCTCACTCATGAGATTGCCTGTGCAAAACGTGCCCGCCGCAGAGCAGAACGCTGCTGGCGCAAATCCAAACTCACTGTACATAGGCAACTTTTCCAAGCCTCTAAAACAAAAGTATCCACCCTCATTGCATCTGCAAAAACAAGCTATTTCCAAACCAAAATCCTGAATGCCTCTTCTTCAAAAGAACTCTTTACAACCATGAATCATCTCCTTGGCACACGAAAAGATTTACCTCTCCCAACAAAACACACAAATGAAGAACTCCCATCTGTATTCTCCAAGTATTTCACCACCAAAATACAAACTCTTCGTGACAGGCTTGGCAGGACACCCTTGTCAACCATGCCCACCTAACCCTTCCTTCTCTGGCACACCTCTTACTACTTTACACCAGTCTCACAAAAAGAAATTATCAACACAATCAGATCCATGTCGTTCAAAACCTGCGAACCGGATCCTCTTCCAGGTTCTCTCTACTCTGTCTGTCTCCCTACGCTCCTCCCATTCATCACTGACATCATCAACACTTCTCTCCAAACTGGAACTGTCCCAGATTCTTTCAAGTCTGCTATTGTTCACCCTTTCCTCAAGAAATACAATTTAGACCCAAATGAACTGAAAAATTACCGGCCTATCTCTAATCTCTCTTTCTTGTCAAAACTCCTTGAAAAAGTTGTCCTCAACCAACTGAACTCTCACCTGTCTGCCAACAATCTCCTCAATCCTTTCCAGTCAGCCTACCGCCAGTGCCATAGCACTGAAACTGCCCTACTACACATTCTCAACAATCTCCTCCTTGCAACTGATACTGGCAAAGTCTCTCTCCTCACACTCCTTGATCTGTCTGCAGCCTTTGATACCATTCATCATGGTATTCTCCTTTCTAGACTTCATCATACTTTTGGCATCTCTGATATTGCTCTCTCCTGGTTCACTTCATATCTATCAAACAGAAAACAAACTGTTCTCATCAATGGCACTTACTCTCAACCTGCATACATGACCTGTGGTGTTCCACAAGGATCTGTCCTTGGCCCTGTTCTTTTCACTCTTTACATCTCCCCCCTGTCCACCATCATCAACTCCCACTCTATAAAACACCACTTCTATGCTGATGACACCCAACTTCAAGACAGTGACTCACCTGACAATATACAGCGCCTCCTGACTCGCACCACTGAGTGTTACTCGGACATTAAAAATTGGATGACATACAACAAACTTCAGCTAAATGATAAGACAGAAGCTATCCTCATTGGCACCCGTCAGAAACTTTCTCAGCTGCCTCCTCTTTCTCTCCCATTATGTAACACATCAGTCCCAATTTCTGATTCAGCTAAAAACCTTGGTGTCTGCATTGACTCTACCCTCTCCATGAACAACTTTGTTTCTCAAACTGCCAGATCTTGCTACTATCACCTCCATCGTATAAGCCTGATCAGGAAGTATCTCTCTGTGGAAACAACTGCAAAACTCGTTCTCTCCTTCATAATGTCTCGCATTGACTATTGCAATTCACTCCTGTCCGGTCTTCCTGCCTCCACCATTCACATCCTACAGCGCATTCAAAACAATGCTGCACGCCTTGTACTCAAAAAGAAAAAATCTGACCACATAGAGCCAAACCAGATTATCTCCAAAATGGCGGATTTGGGAAAATCCCACTTGAAGTTTTCAATTGACAGCAAAAAGCACACGAGTGCTTCCACGGTGACAAAACTCACAGTGGTTCAAGTTCCGGTAGTAATGTACAAGTGCTATTAACAGCATCAAATCTTATTAAGCAGAAAATACAATAACACTCGTTTACAAAAAATAGTCATTCCTTGCATGAAAACTGCCTTGCTATAGTGGTTCAAAATTTGAAGCAAACCAGTCTTCCTTCAGTAAGTCTGCTAAGGCGTAAATTTTTTCTGACCTTCCCCTAAAGGCGGCTCAGGCTAGAGCTGAGTGCCTTTCTTTTAAACAGCTTTGGCCTGGCTTACAGGTCACATGATATCTTGGTCTGCTGGTTTGAGGCACAGCTGACTACCACTCCCCAAACCTGCTCTGGCATGAATGTAAACAAACATTCTGTGTCAATGCTTGAGCTATAGCTGAGCATGCTTCATTTAACCAAGTCTAGCATGGAGCTGTAGGCATGGTTATGCAGTTATGTTGTGACCCATTTGTTTACTCAGTCACACTCCTCTGCTACTGTGACTTGAATGTGTGTGTGTATGTGGTGGGGGGGGGGGGGGGCTACTGTTCCGGCGGGTTGGACTAAAATTTGTTTAAAATGAAAAATAGTTTTGCAGTAAAATAGTATTTGGCAAGTGTGAGTTTTCCACATTATTTACTTTTTCTTTCAAGAAAGAAATACTTTGAACACAATGAAGTTTACTAAGTCGCTCATTCATTCTGATACAAAAATTACGACGCATACAGAGATACACGAAATCTTCTCACCTTTATTCTCCATTCACGTTGAATATGTGTTCTCCATTCACTTTGATCGAGAAGCACAGGATTTTCACAACACCCACTTTCATGAATTGTTATCACTTAAAACACCACCATTCAACCTAATCGTAAATGTATATGCATATCAGCGAAACTATACATAATATTGTCAGAGTATGCAGCATCAGAGGATCAAACTTGTTCATGTCCAGGTTATACCGACAGTGTCACTCTTTGAACTTTGTTTGAGGGCTTAACGTGCCGTCGACCACTGGGTTGGGCCAATTCATAATGACCCACACTGTCTTCTCAACAACAAAAAAGTAAACAAGACAGAATTAACACTTGTAATGGCATTCCTTTCACATTAAAAGGGGTTATCTCAATACACTTATTTCACACTGGCAGATAACAGGAGGCATCTGCAACCTTAAGAAACAAAAAAAGTATTAGAATCAAATGAAATCACAATTCACGGCCAAAATTCCCGTGTGTCACAAACTTAAAAAACAATTAAGTCACTCATCATCAGTATCTGTGCTTTCTGTTCTGTCTGGTTCAGGCAGCCTGTCTGAAACAGAGCTGCTGCTTGGAATATTTTTATAATAATAATGATGTTTTTTTGGCACAATGCCCATGTCACACAAGTCTAACAGGTCACGCTTCTTTAGTTCTGAAATTGCTTGACGGCAGTCATAACGTTTTGGTAATTCTTGACAGCTAGCAGTTGTTTTTTTCCGTCTGCTGTTTCCTTTGATCTTAAGCTGTTTGAAATCTTCTGACATTCTATATTTGAAAAAGATCGTATCCTCTTCAGATTTCACATACCTAATCCACACAATTTTGAGCCAGTTTACCTGCTTTCCCTCTGTATCTACTTTTGTATTTCACAGGGTTGAAGATGCCACCTGCTTTAAGTCCAAGAAATCGCCATGTTCCAAAACATCCAGTGTGTACGGATTCAATGATGATCTTGCTCCTTGGATTACAGGGTACCACATTTCAGGAATAAATATCTAACTTTTTCTTTGCCTTCTCTATGGCTGAATGGACAGAATCACATTCCATATGGGAATGTCCACTAACAAGAAACTTCTGATCTATCACTTCTATACTATCAAAATGCCTAACCACATAATGCAAAGCTGATGCGACAAATTTATTACGGTTTTGACCACCACAGGTGTCTGAATATAGAATGACATGTTTGACATCCTGTGGTAATGATTTAATGTACCTGATAAGACATGTTCCAATCTCGCATGAGCCTTTCCTCCCCTCTGTCTCATCCCACACAAAACAGGTTGCTTCTTTGTCACCTAGAGAATAGACAGTTAAGTTGTAAACCGCAAGTTTACGCTTATAGTGTACCTGACTTACATTTGAGCAAGGTGTGGCCAAGACAGCTTCCAAATCAAAAGTCACACAATGAACATCATTACTTTGCTTGGATAGTTCCTTATCTTTTGCTTTTTCTTCTCTAGCTTCAAAGTTTCTTTGGATGTGTTCTTGATACTCTGTTTCTCTTTCTGCTGTAAGTTCTCCACAACGTTTGTCTTCAAGATAAACGGAACATACAAGGCACAAGTCTTTTTTAGGTTTGTGAAAATCAAGATTATACTCTGTATTAAAAATGTCTCTATATAAACTGCTGGAAACAGGTTTAACCCCGTCAGCTTTACACGAATCACAATAGAAACCATACATTACATTAACATTAAGAGTGCTATCAAGAAACTTTCTTTTACTCCTTTGCCTACAATAATGTGATTCCACAGCAGGGAAACTTTCAATATGTCTTCTTACTCTAGCCTTAGACTCATCTGAAGTCTTGTTTGAAGGTACGTGTTTGCCTCTTTTTTCTTGTCCGATATACATGCCATTTTCAGATTTTTTCATAGTAGTGTTAATGAAACCATGGCCAATGTCAAGTGTACCTTGAAAAAACGCTTACAGACTTGAACTTTGCTTTCATCAGCAAAAAGAAAAAACTTTCTGGCAATTTGCCTTGTTTTCCTGACAAGCTCTTTGTTGTGATCAAGATATGTAAGAGTATCTTTTTGGTCAACATGCCTACATACAAAATCTCTCTGTCTTTCAAGAGAACTTAAACTGTAAAACATGTCAAATACTGCCTGGCGCTGTGTGTCATTAACTTTTGAATTACATTTAAGCTTACAGTTGCAGTTTACTGGTTGTACTTTTTTGCCGTCCACTGGTTTTCCTTTGCTTGAAATGTATTCTTTGCCTTCTAATTTTAGCTGTTTTCTCACATTCCTTTTCCATTGCGTTGGATTGGCTTTGCGTTTCCTGGGGGGTGTCTTCTTTGGTGGTGTCGTAAAGAGAGATGTGAACACTGTACTTGGATTTGTTGATGCTGGAGAATGACAACGTACGGGTGTTTGAAGTTGTGAAGATGGTGGTGGCATTGAAGATGATGGTGGGGAGGATACTGGAAAAGATTGCTGTTCTAGGGATGATGGTGTAGCTGACTGTGATTGTAAGCATGGTAATTCCATGGAAGATGATGGTTGAGGTGATGGCGACATTTGGTGTTGCCCTGGAGAGGGTGGCAGTGATGGAGAGGCAGGTTGTGTCGGACGACACTGTTCTTGTCGCTGTGGAGTCGATGGCTGTGATGGAGAGGGTGGTTGGTGTGATGACAAAGACAGTGGTTGGGGTGGCTTAGATGGCTGAAGTCTTGATGTTGCTGGTGAAGGCCATCCAGGATTGAACATGGAGTACATGTGCTGTTTAACAGCAATAGCCCCATCGTAATGTTCTGGAATCGCAGCTTGTAACGGTGGAGCAAGGAGAGCAAGATAGATAGGTTGAAAAACACTGCACATGTGGTTTGATCTGGGTTTTATGTTTATGACTGTCTGCTTGCTCCTGCTGGTGAAGATTTTTATTCTTCTCTTCGAATACTCAGCCAAGACCAAGGGCAGGATGTCGTTGGCCTCAGAGTTAAACTGCCCAGGTCGTCTGATCTTGTCAATCTTGGCACGTACAAAATGGAGCTTTTCGACCAAACTGAGGCCAAGATCAGTGTTGAAAAACTGGATATAATCATCTACATTCTCCGTCATGAAATTGCAGAGGTTTCGTCTGAGATCCTCTGCATCTTCATTCAGGTGCAGTGAAGCAGCGCGAAAAAAGCAGTTCCCGTCTGCAGGTATTTCCACCCTCTCCATGCTGTTGGCTTTCAGCCTGGAATGCAGACGCTTATTGTTAATTTTCAGAGAAAGCTGGCGCAAGTTTTCCACCTCTCTGCTCCGTCTCATCACCTGTGGCAGCTCATTCTCTCCTTTTTCTGAAACAAAGTAACCAACATAAAGTGTAAAACACTGGTTTGGGTAAAGCGCTAAAACAATGCCCAAAGTTGTGAAACAAAAAATTATCTCCATTAGAACAAGAACAAACAAGAATAAACAAAATAAGTCAAAACAAACGAAAAGCTATCACATGTTTGTATAGCAATAGTTACTTTAATATATTTATCCACTGTTTTATTGAAAAGTGATCAAAATGGGATGACAGGAAAGACATTAGGTACATTACAAATGTGAATACTTCATTATCTCCGTGGCAGGACAGTCTGCCTACAGACAGTTCGCCTATGGACAATATGCTCACTGGACATTATGCCTACGGACATGTCTAAAGGACATGATGCTTAAAAGACAATGTCTAAAGGAAATGTAACCAAAAGAATGACATGCCAAACATACGCAGGTTATAGCCATATGGGCATTCTCAAACAGATCTACAAACAGCTTCCAAACACTCCCAAATTATCGTCTGACATCACTTTCAGTGGAATGATGTAAAATTGAAGAAGAAGACCACCACCACCACTACCACCAAGAAAAACAACCACACACACACACACACACACACACACACACTCTCTCTCTCTCTCTCTCTCTCTCTCTCTCACACACACACACACACACACACACACACACACACATGAACAGATCACACCATAACATGAAAACAGCACATACAAAAATCAGTTACTGCTTAACCCTGATATGGCCCATTGCGGTCAGCGGGGCTATAAGCAACATGACTTATGTACATGATTCTCTCCCAATCGTAAATGCTTCATAAGTGTTTAGATATTGTTTTCCCATGGAGATGAAAATTATTTTAACCAACACACAGAGACACGCACACATATTTGCACACATACACTCACATCACGCATGCACACAAATGTGCGTGCACACACACGCACACACAAACATGCGCGCGTGTGCGCATGTACGCAAGCAGCCTTATGCTCAAGGTACAAGTACTAAGAAAATACTTACCCCACTTTTCCCATGTCCCTTTTCCGACTCCAGTCGCTGTAGCAACTCGTTGATCTCCTCCTTTCCCCCCAGTCAGACCACTCAGCACGTTTTTTAGCCATTTTTCTAATAAAAACAATGAAAGCATGTATTATTACATGAAGCCGAAGACCGGTTTAAACCATCTAAAATACACATCAGAAAAGCTAACAAAATCCTTTTTTGTAATTTTCCTTTTTTTAAAAAATAGTTTGTTTAATTTATTTATCATTCTTTTTGAAGAGACAGCTTAAACAAAAATCAGCAATGGGAACTAAAACATTAATCATCATCAAACCCTCATCATCACATTATCCAGGGGGAAATTTTTTTGGGGGGGGGGGGTAGGGGCTTGCCACCC
>JAPXFY010000022.1:58371509-58401509 GCA_030674185.1 Monoplex corrugatus
GTAGGCCTATATCTATTTTAAATTGAACACAAAAATCCTGCCAATCCTGCCAAACTTTCATCATTGTCACAAAACTGCTATAAATGCGATATTGCATATGATTTTGTATATGACTATTATGTCTTTACAGTTATTCAGTAATAAAATGTTAACAAAGGTGAGTTCACAGCTGTTACTTTAGATAAAAATGTGAGGAATATTTAGTGTGCACATACAACATGCGTACAATATGAATGTTCTATACAGACATTACAACACTTTTGCCAGCACACACCACATAATCGAATTATACCAATGCGTATGCATACAATCATTTTATATTTTGCATGAATTTTACACCTAGAACACAATGGAAACAAAGGCTCTCTGCATCTCTTTCTGTCTACGTCTGTCTGTCTGTCCCTGTCTCTCTGCCCTCTTGTCTCTGTCTCTGTCTCTGTCTCTGTCTCTTTCTCTCTCTCTCTCTCTCTCTCTCTCTTTGATTCTTTCTCGTGATCAACTCCAGAGTTTTCCGTACGAGATGTCTGGCCACTTGGTTGTGTGTGAAAGAAAAGGAGGGAAGGAGAGATAGAGGAGGAAGGGCACACACACACACACACGCACCACACCACACACACACACACACAAAACACACACACACACACACACACACACACACACACACACACACACACACATACAGAGGGGAGAGAGAGAGAGAGAGAGGTGATTTAGATTTTACAGTGACAGCATGTTTATACACACAATACACCCAAAAGTGAAAGGGTTAATTGCCACAAGAGATGTACTTCAGTTTTTATTGCATACTTAAGTTTGCACAGCTGACCCTAAGGGGGGGGGGGGGTTGACTTTTAACCCTTTAACTTCCCCGCACCCTATCTACCATCAACAAAACTTTAACCCTTTGATTCCCTAACTCTATCCACCAGTTACCTCTCAGTGTTTGCCCACAACCTAACAGTGTCTGCCCGCAACAATATCACTTGTCAGCACATGTGTCTATATACAGCTGGTCAGCCTCCATCTACTACTACATTCACTTGCTAATTCATGAGCTTCCGTCATGTAACTGTCTCTAGTAAAGCTGGTAAATAGGGTTAGGGAGTCAAAGGGTTAAAGTTTCGCGTTGCTGTCATAGTTGACAAAGCAGGATACTAATGGAAAGGCTGAGGGACTCAAAGGGGTTAAAGAACGAGTGTACTTGTCTTTCCATGTTGGCTCTCCTGTTCTCCAGCATCATTGTAAAGCGATTACATATCATAACACTGAACAGGTCTGTTATCGATAGACTGTCATTGTAAAGTGATTACATATCATAACACTGAACAGGTCTGTTATCGATAGACTGTCATTGTAAAGCGATTACATATATAACACTGAACAGGTCTGTTATCGATAGACTGTTATTGTAAAGCGATATACATATCAATAACACTGAGCAGGTCTGTTATGGATAATCTAAGGATATGCCCCTGACGTTGACCACTCCATCCAATTTATCACCAGGAGACTTAAAAACTCAAACCCGAATACAAACATAAACATAAGGACAGTAAGATATACACTGCCTCTGCACATCACATTTCCTTAGAGCCAAACTGTATTTAACCCTTTGACTCCCGCACCCTATCCATCAACTGCAAAAACAACCTTTTGACTTCCTCACCCTATCCACCAGCTTCATACAGAAAGCTGTGGATAAGGTGAGGGAGTCAAAAGATTAAGTTTTTGCTTTGCCAGCATGGTTAACAGTGCAGGACGCCTTGTCACTGCTAGTCCAGTCTTGCCCATCTATGAAGCGCGTGACACCAACAAACTTATGCACGTCGTAGATCCTCCATCCCCCTTTCATTGTTGACTTTACAAGTCAAGCCAAGCGTCCAGCTACCTATCGTGTTGTTTTGTTGTTGTTGCCTAACCGAGCTACAGGTCTATCAAGTTTTATGGTCGGGTTGTTGGCTGTGTTTGTGTTGGCTGACGTGGCCGGCTTGAGTACGGCAAGAAGCATAGTGTTGTACAGCGATAGTTCTCTAAGTAAACAGTGTGATAACACCGAGCACTTCAGACCACATCAGGAGGTTGTTTAACCCTTTGATTCCCGCACACCATCCGCCGACGGTAAAAAACAACCTGGTGGATAGTGTGAGAGAGTCAAAAGGTTGAGCTCGTACCACCAGAATAATGGAAACTTACGGAATGGGCAGCAAACAGACTGGATTTTAACACTCTGACTCCCACACTCTGTCCATCTGCATCCTGCATTGCCAACCAAGCTAGCAAAGCAAAATCTTAATCATTTAGCTCCCTCACCCTAACCACCAGCTTCCCACAGAAAGCTGGTGGATAGGGTGACGGAGTCAAAAGGTCAAGTTTTTGCAGTTAATAGACAGAGTGCAGGAGTCAAAGGGTTAATGTTGTGGATTAGGATTGAGCCTGAGACTATATCAGATCTTGAGTCCATGGGTCTACCAAAAGATCCATCCAACCCGCGTGTTAAATTATGTACCTGATGTACTTGTACTGTGTATGTGTAATATTATGTATTGTGCACTCTGCATCTGTAAAATCATGATGTAGGCCTTCTCCTGTGGGGATGCCAGGAGCTCTTTCTGTGTAAACAGTGTCCCCACCTTCTGGAAATTCTGTAAAAGAAATTTCCTCTTTTCTGTCTCTTTCTTTGTTCCTGCCTTGTTCCTTTGCTTTCTGTCATCTCCTCTATTCGTTTTCTGCCTTGCTGGTCCATTCACATGTATGTGTTCTATAAAGCCTTACATACTTTCTTTTAGGATTGATAATTGGGTATATGTACTGACTGCATGTTTGGCTCAAAGGAAATGTGCTATGTAGGAGCAGTTTCAGATGTATTTTTTTAAATATATTTTTATGTATGATTTGGTGTCCTTAGTTATGTTCATATTTGTATTCAGATTTCTTTTTTGAAATTCTCTGGTAATAAATTGGATGGTATGGTCAACGCCAGGGGCATGTCCTTGGATTATGTGCATCCATGCATTGATAGAGTTCGTGACACAGAGCAACACATGAATCCAAATATATGTGAGTAAACACATACACACACACACACACACACACACACACACACACACACACGCACGACACACACACACACACACACACACACACACACACACACACACACACACACACAGCAACCCATGAATCCAAAACATGATAACACACACACACACACACACACACACCACACACACAACACACACCACACACACACACAACACACAGAACAACCAATGAAATGAATCCAAATACATGTGAGTAAACACACACACACACACACACACACAGAGTAACCCTGAATCCAAATACATGTGAGTAAACACACACACACACACACACACACACTAGTACCATGAATCCAATACATGTTAGTATAGACACACACAAAACCCCACACACACACACCACACACACAACACACACACACACACACTACACACACACACACACACACACACACACACACACACACACACACACACACACACACCACACAACGTGATCCATGAATCCAAATACATGTGAGTAAACACACACACACACACACACACACACACACACACACACACACACACACACACACACACACACACACACACACACAACACACATACGTATCCATGAATCCAAATACATATGAGTAAACACAACACACACACACACACACACACACACACACACACACACACACACACACACACACACCACACACACACACACACACACACACACACACACAATCAATCAACCACCAATGTGAATCCATATTCCTTTTTCTTTCAGAAAGAAAAAGAAAGAGGAGAGAGAGAGAGAGAGAGAGAGAGAGAGAGAGAGAGAGAGAGAGAGAGAGAGAGAGAGAGAACTCAGAACTCAGAACTCAGAACTCAGAAAATGTTTATTGTACATCGGCCTTAGGCCACAATACATGCATGGGAAAGGGGAGGGGAGGAGATCAGGTTTTCTTATACATTCATACAAGTTATACTATCAAACTGCAGTGAACTCTGTCACATTGTCCCCTTCTATCGTTTACCGTCACATAAGCTGGGATACATTCATCTTTGCATTTACAGTGGTCCTTTCATTTGTATTCTAGTCCATATTCCTTAAATGGCCAGCTAAGAATATTTGTCATTAACCGCATCTATATCATTCGTCCAATTGTCAATTTTACAATAACTGGCTATCAGACAAACAAACCATTCAATTAGTGCACAGATCTGACATTTCTTGTACCCTTCGGAGATCATACAGTTGATCAATATATTCAACCACAGGTACTTGACATAAACACTCAATCCATCAATCGATCAACCAACCAACCAATCAATCAATCAGTCAACCAATCAATTAACCAATCAATCAACTGATTTACCAGTTGATCAATCAAATAATCCGCCATTCAGCCCGTGATTCAACTGACAAATCAGCTTTCAATTGACTGGGTCAGATGCATCATCCAACTGTACAATCGATATCACTTCAGTAAAATCACTTCACGTAATCACTCCCTCTCTCAATCAATCAATCGATCAATCATTTAACCACTTAATCAGTCATCCAGTGACTTAATCGACCAGATAACCTAGAATTTAACTGAGTTCAATATATCAATTTGCAATCGTTACTTCAAATAACACGAATCAATCATCCATACATTCCATAATTCAATCACTGATCGATCAATAGCTAAAACCATCAATCTATAAATCGATCAGTCGATGAGCCACCCATCGCCATCAATTAACAAATTATATAATCATTCCGTTGTCAGCTAATCATGCGTTCAGTTTATCAATTTACAACACCAGTGAATCTAAACCAATCAATGGAATTAATGTACAATGAAGTGAACCAAGAAATATATGACATAAGAGCAATTCGACCCAAAACAGTCGTTTAATTGGCAAAAACAGACATTCATAATGCCAATCCATTAATCAGACTAATCGCAGATCAGTCACTCATTTACCAAAACAATTGACATTGAGACAATACCAAATGATCATTCAACGCATATTTAGCACTTCGTGCATCTTTTAGTTCAGAGATAACTCAATCTTCGGCGGTCAGCAATGGTTCAGGCCATAGACTGAATTGAAGGTTATGTATAAACGCACATACACACATACACATCTATATACACGCACACATACATAATCACTCATACATATATACACACATAGATATATATACATATGTACCCACACATATACATAATGTAGATACTATCACCTATATATGCACATAAGTACACCAACGTCAATGTGAATACACAGGCACCTATGCACATGTGTCTCTATATGAGCACCCCTTTCACAATCAAATAAACATTTTTTTTTCTTTACAATTGAAATTAATTATTGTCTGAAATTCTAGTGCTAGTATCTACATAACTATTTACTTTTCTTCTCCTTTTAACAATTTTTTTCTCCTATTCATGGCGTGGAAAACGTATCTGGATACGCTGTGACTTCGGTGGCTATTTGTTGATTGGAGCAGTATGCACATAGGCATGCTGACTAAATCCTTTAAAAATTTCGCCCTGAGATCAGCATAAGTGGAACATCTAAATAATAAGTGTTCTTCGTTTTCAGATTCTGTCCTGCAAAATGGACACACCTTTTCTTGATCAGATTCACTGTATCTATTTATATTATTGTTTAGTGGTAAAACGTTCAACCTTGTTTGTGAAAGGGCAACTCTGAAACAGTATATATCAATAGAATCAATGTACTTCTCTTTTTCAAAGATAGTCTTAAATGATCTGTAGCTTTCATACCTATCTCTGTCTCTGAGTGACCCAGACCATTCTTGAATATATAAGTCTACAAGTCTCCGTTTAAATACACGCAAAAAGGCTTTTACATCACCAACACCTTGTTGCAGCCACATGATATTAAATCCCGTTTCACACAAAATTTCCCTTATTTTTGAAGCCCAGCATTCTTTCCCAGCCCTGTCAAGTTCCACTAACATTTGGTAAGCCTTATAAGGTAACCTATTTGGATTCATTTCCAGTAATTTAAACCAATATCTAAGACAGGTAGTTCAGGAGTTGACATAAAGAGGATATCTTCCCAAATCCCCATATACCATCTTGTTAGGTGTCCTGACTGGAACACCCAACAGTCTTTTGCACGATACCAAATGTACTTTCTCTATATGCTCGAGTCTGTTAAGTCCCCATATCTCAGAAGAATACAACAAAATAGGTTGAATTTTTGCATCAAACAACTTGAAGAAAGTTTCTATAGTCATGTCTTTATATTTTTGAAAAGTCCTGTTTAATAGCAAAGTTGCTTTTTTACCTTTTGTCACCAAATGTTCTGTGCCGGCCTTGGTGCTAATCATTGTCGTGAAACTGAACCCCAGATAACAATATTTACTAACTACTTCCAATTTTGTCCCTTTGTAAAACCATTGTTCATGTCGTCCTAAGAAGCCCCCTCTTCTGAAAACCATAACCTTAGTTTTTTCAAGATTAACTTCCAGTTTCATGCTGGCACAGTATGTCTGCAAGACTCTTAACTGATTTTGCAAACCATTTGGTGTTGTTGACAGAAGGGCTACATCATCTGCAAAAAGAAGAATGAATATTTCCATTGAACCTGGCATCAACTGGATGCCATGTCGCCCCTTTTCATCCATACAATTGGCTAATTGATTTATATTAATACCGAAAATAAAGTAGGGCTTAAGACACATCCTTGTCTCACGCCTATGGGGTTATCGAATATTTCAGATAATTCCCGGTTTGCCCGAATACATGAGCATAATGATTCATACATTGCTTTTAGCGAAACCAAAAACTTCCCTTTTACTCCTTGATTTTGAATACACTTTAAGAGTTTGTCATGCTGAACCGAATCAAAGGCTTTCTTAAAGTCTACAAAAGCAACATATAGTTTTCTACCTTTCTTGCACATAGTTTTCTGAACCATAGCGTACAGACTGAAAATTTGATCCACTGTAGAATATTTTTTCCTAAAACCTGCCTGACTTTCTGATATTAAATTATTGTTTTCTAACCAAGCATACAATCTAGTATTCAGTATTGATGTGTAACATTTTGAAACAATGCTTAATAACGACACACCCCTGTAATTGTCCACTTTATCAGGATCTCCTTTCTTAAATATTGGTATGATAATAGCTTTTGACCAATCTTGAGGATAAATTCCTCGGTCGAATAAAGTGTTAAACAGCTTCAAAAGAAAATTATGGATATTTGTGTTACCATTTTTTAACATCTCGGCTGTAACACCGTCTATTCCACTGGCTTTACCTATCCTCAATTTTCTGATGGATTCTCTGACTTCTTCTATAGTTATCTTAGAATTTAATGGGTGTTCTGTTGATTCATTTAAATCTACTTCGACAATGCAGCGCTCATCATTTGTTGATCTGTTATCTTGAAATACGTTTTTAAAATGACTGAACCATTCATCAATACTTATATTGTTAGTGAGTTTGTTTTTGGTACCATACCCTATATTTCTTAACTCAGTCCAAAACTGCGATGAATTTGAAATATTTCTGGCTAAGCATTCTGCTTTTTGTTTATTATACTGCTGTTTTTTATTCTTTAATAATTTTTTATACTTCTTCCGTGCTTCACAATACACAACTCTATCATCCTCATCTTTTGTTTTTCTGTAGTGTTTGAGAGTTTTTCTGCTTTCTGCTTTTGCTTTCTCACATTCACCATCAAACCAATCAGATCTTTTTCTCTTCTCTGTACATTTCTTACGGTACATACAAGCACCAGCTTCTTTGAGACATTCAACAAATATGGTTAAAGCCTTATCTACATTAGTGTCTAGAGTATCCGAAGCCAATGTAAGTCTTCTCTGAATGTGCTCACTTTGTAATTTGTTTGTATAATCGTCTTTCTTATTTTCTTGCCATATGAACTTTTGTGTGATGTTATTTTTTGGTACTTTTCCCTCCGCTTTTATTCCTGTTTCAAGCTTTCGCTCCACTTTCATTATAACCGGTAAATGATCTGATTCTGTGAGACTGTCAACATCTAATGAAGCAATTTTAACTGATGAAAACAGATCACATGATACGATGAAATAGTCAACTACACTCGACCCTGAAACTCCAATGTATGTATAACTACCATCAAAGTCCAGTTTACACAGACCATTTAAAATGATACAGTCAAACATACTGCATAGCTCGAGCAGTTGGTTTCCAAAAACATTCGTGCGGCAATCATGAGACTGTCTAAAAAAATCACTGTATACCGAAAGGTCAGTTAAAACACTGCCACTGTCATATCCAAATGAACAGTAGTTACCATCAGCTGTTCTTGCATTTAAATCACCAGTCAGCAAAACATAAAAGTCGTCGTGCGAAACTTGTAAATCTAACAAACATTGTTCCAACATTTCCATACCAAACCCATCATGATTATTCCAGTATGTGGAATCATGAGGGGGAATATATGTACATACAAACATTATAGGTTTATTTGTTGAAAACAAATCTTTGTTGATTTCAACAATAATAGCATTTTCGTTTCCAACCTCCATTCGTTTAACAACCGATTTTAAAGTCTTTCTTACCATAACTATTATTCCACTGGAATACCTTCCTTGATCAGATAGTTTCTTTGCTTTTAGTGTAAATACAACAAACTCTTGAAACAAAGATGAATCAAAATCATTCGCTATAAAGGTCTCAGTGAGACAAATGAAATCATGCTGCGAAATGAAATTAATGAAATCCTCATCATCCAGTTTCGGTAATAATCCATTCACATTATAAGTGAGAAATTTAATCTCTGGATTATTAACATTATGAACATGTAAATTCACCACTGATGGACACGATCTCATTTGGGATCCGTCCACATTTTGGGATCCTGGTAAAGAACTTATTCTTTTGTTTTTACTACTTGCTGTAGTGGCCCGGCCGATGTCCTATTTATCAGTGCCTGAGGCACCACTAGAGCTAGCTTTGGACTTACATTGCATACTTTTATCGCCTTTTGAGCTATCAGCAGCTGTTCTTTTCATAGAGTCCAGAATACTGGTCTGACTGCCTGACCTGTCTGTTGTACTGCGCATCTGTCTGCTTCTCTTTTTAGGAGGGGCAGTACGTTTTGGCCGCTGCTGCTTCGGTGAACATGAACCACTGTCCTGTTCTTTCTCTGCAGAATCCTGCTGGGATTCTACAGGTGCTGCTTGCGTGTGCCTAGTGGACTCGTCAATGTGTCCATCTGACTCTCTGTCTGTGTCAGCCCTAAGTGCTGCACTGACTTGTGTCATTGTTTTGTCAGTGTCTTCACGACTAACATCATCAAGGTCACTATCATTTTGCGCATCACTTTGTGAGACACTAACATCGTCTCTTACATCTGTAATACCATTTGGTGCTTCAATTTCAGTATTGTCTTTTTCTACTATCTTCTGTCCCTGAACCTCGTCTGTGACAACTGATAAGTCATCATCAGTCACATCGATTTTATTATTGTCTTTCTCGCCATGATTATCGTCCGTGTACGAAACACTACCGTTATTGTCATCACTGTCTCTATCAGTATGATCATGTGCGCGCTCCTCTCTGGTTATTTTTCTGCCAACATCTTTAACGTGGGTCATTTGGGTATTGACTCGTGCTCGTCGTGAAACATTTTCATGGGTGACGGCAGTGCCTTCTTGGCGGTAACTGTTGGTATCATTTTGTCGGTGTCTGCCTGAATGAATAGTGAGCCGTCTGATGTCACTGTCTTTAAGGAACACCACTCTCCTGTGTCCTGTAATGACCGGTTCTCGCTGACATCCCTTCTGTGTCACTTCACTATAAAAAAAAGTCTCCAGGAACAACAGGTGTGGCGGTATCCTGGTTGGAACCGTAACAAAACGGGCTCTTCCAACTTCTGTGACTTTCGATGTCTCTGTTATAGGTAGGGTTTGTATGGGAATGTCCTCTCCTCTCTGACACGTCCCTGGGACGTTGATATTGGTGTTCGTTGTCAGTAAGGGAGATCCTGGTGTTTTGTCTCTTCTTCCTTCGGTTCGTGACCATTTCCTGAACGAAATCGTCGTAATGGTTGGTGGGGTGGTCTCTGTTATAATGTCCATAGTTGAGCCTTGCCGGGTGTGTATTGACGGGCCGTGGATCTCTACTGTTTTTTGTATTCTTCACGTCCAATGTCATGAGCCTGAGGCCAGTCTTCCATGTACTGTGTAGTATCTGGTGGGAAGTATTGGCCATTTTTGTATTCTTCACGTCCAATGTCATGGGCCTGAGGCCAGTCTTCCATGTACTGTGTAGTATCTGGTGGGAAGTGTTGGCCATTTTTGTATTCTTCACGTCCAATGTCATGGGCGGCTGAGGCCATGTCTTCCTATGTACTGTGGTAGTATCTGGTGGGTAGTTAGTTGTTGGCCAGCGTTTTGTCGTGTACGTGTGGTTTTGATGGGATAGGTGTCCTGGCTGTTCCTCACATGGAGCTTTCCCTTGTGGATGTATGCTGTCTTGCCAAGCCCACGATGAAATGCGAGCATTATGGCTCAGGGAAATTGTGACCCACCCCCGTACCCTAACTTGATTGACTGGCGATTTGCACAGATACAACATGCACTACAATTGCATTCAGCAGCAGAACAGAGAACCATGGAAGAAAAGTTCAGCAACTTAGACGACAAACTTTCACAGTTCTTTACTGAAGTCAGGAAGCTGAAGGAATGTGTTTTTACAAATAGAGAATCAATTGACGATCTCCAAGAAAATAGCACAATAATGATGGACAGAATTGAAAAACTCGAAAGAAAACTGGAAGCAACTGAAAAAGAAGCAAAAGCGTGTAACTTGATATTCATCAATGTAGCGGAGCAAGAATGGGAGGACGACTACATCACAACCGAAATTATCGTAGAAGTCCTCAACGGTCACACAAGGAAACCAGACTGGTACAAAGAAGACATTGTACACGCATATCGAATTGGAAAACCGCGCACCCACGGAAGCGGTCCTCGTCCTGTCCTGGTGCAGTTTTGTCGCTGGGCTGACAAAATGGCCAAATTGAGAGATCCAGAATTGAGAGACAGCATGAGGTATAACGGAATCAGAGTGGCCTCCGACCTCACTACCTACCAAAGGAGAGAGAGAGAGAAAGAGAGAGAGAGAGAGAGAGGAGGAGAGAGAAGAGAGAGAGAGAGAGAGAGAGAGAGGGGAAGAGAGAGAAGTGATTTGATTTGGTTCAGTTTTTACGTCGACACCCACCTCAGGTGATATGGCCGACGGGGATAACCATCCCAGGGAAGTGGGAGAAGGGGGACTTATCTAATAGTACACTGACACCACCAGAACAACAATGATGTTAAGATGGGACAGTCAGAAGGCCAGTTTTAATGTAGCGCACCCCGGGATTCGAACCCACAACCATTAGCATGTGAATCCGAACTCAAACCAAGTGAGCTACTGAGGCCTGCTGAGAGAGAGAGAGAGAGAGAGAGAGAGAGAGAGAGAGAGAGAGAGAGAGAGAGAGAGAGAGAGAGAGAGAGAGAGAGAGAGAGAGAGAGAGAGAGAGAGAGAGAGAGAGAGAACAAAATCATGGTCCACACAAACACGGATTCATTGCCAGCAACATTTATTTTTGACAACATGGCAGTTATCATCATTAACAATTATAAACAATAGTATTGACATTCTTTTCGTGTTACCACTTTTACCCATATCACAAATATTTTCACCATCGCCATGTCAAAATGACTTTCACTGGTATGGTCAATTAGATATTACTGTCGTAAAATAATGTACAAACGGTTTAGATAAAATGTGCATGCCTTTCTCTTGTGATCATGACAAAAACAATTTAGAACAAAAAAGTTGGCATCATCATCATCATCATCAAAATGACTTAACCCTTTGACTCCCGCACTCTATCCATCAACTGCAAAAGCTTAACCCTTTGACTCCCGCACTCTATCCATCAACTGCAAAAGCTTAACCCTTTGACTCCCTCACCCTATCCACCAAGCTTCCTGCAGTGGAAGGTGGTGGATAAGGTGAGGGAATCAAAGGGTTAAGTTTTTGATATGCTGACATGGTTGGCAATGCAGGATGCTGGTGGATACGGTGCGGTAGCCAAAGGGTTAAAGAGCTCAATATACAGAGTACATCTCTGCAATCAACATATTTGATGAATTGCTCAGTGTGTACACTACATTTCTGCAATCAACACATTTGATTAAAAACAAGTGTGACTGCCTGCGTTCAAGCAAACAGGAACCAGAAAAAGACATGAAAAAAGAATAAGCACGCACATTTAATACAACAAGACAAGACAGGCGCACATTTTTGGCCAACTGGGTACGCGTTCTTATTCTTTTTCCATGTTTTTTTCTGGTTCACATTTGACTCAACTGCTCAATACACACACATTTCATCGATCAACACATCTGACTCAACTGCTCAATACACACACATTTCATCGATCAACACATTTGACTCAACTGCTCAATACACACACATTTTATCGATCAACACATTTGACTCAACTGCTCAATACACACATTTCATCGATCAACACATTTGACTCAACTGCTAAATGTGCACACCACATTTCTGCAATCAACACATTTGACTCAACTGCTCAATACACACATTTCATCGATCAACACATTTGACTCAACTGCTAAATGTGCACACCACATTTCTGCAATCAACACATTTGACTCAACTGCTAAATGTGCACACCACACTTTTCCAATCAACACATTTGACTCAGCTGCTAAATGTGCACACTACACATTTCATCGATCAACACATTTGACTCAACTGCTAAATGTGCACACCACATTTCTGCAATCAACACATTTGACTCAACTGCTAAATGTGCACACCACATTTCTGCAATCAACACATTTGACTCAACTGCTCAGTAAACATGGTTCACTTCAGCAATCAAATCATTTAACTTAAACGCTCAATCTACTCGTTCGTATCAGTTCTCATTTCATATCAAATCCCAACGCAGTAACGAAACTGTTAATACAGATTCAACATTGGATATAAGATTCAAGATTAAGCTTGGAAAGAAGGCTGAACTGTCACGCAACTCATTCCCATATGACTGCTATTGTTTTTGTTATTTTTGCTTAAAATAAAGCCTAACCGGCTGCACAGAGCCACATCAGGGCTTTAACCGTTTCAAAACATACACAAACCTCAACAGGAAGAAAAAAAAAGGAAAAGAAAATTAAGTACACATATCAACACATTCTTGCACATAATCCAAGGAGATGCTCCTGGTGTTGACCATTCTACCAATTTGTCGCACAAAGGATTTAAAAAACATACCCAAATACAAATTTAAACATAATTAAGGACGCTAAAACATATATAAAAACAGGCCTAAATTACCTAAAATTGCTTCTACACATCACATTTCTTTACAGCCAAAAATGCACTTAATACAAGTGCCAAATTATCAATCCTAAGAGACAGTATGTAAGGCTTTATAGAACACATACAGGTAAATGGACCAGCAAGACAGACAATGATAAGAAGAGATGACAGAAAGCAAAGGAACAAGGCAGACCTAAAAATGAGTGACAGAAAAGAGGACATTTCTAGCACAGAATTTCCAAACGGTGGGGGTTAGTATTTATACTGAAAGAGCCCCCAGCATTCTCATGAGAGATGGTGATCACATTATGATGTTTAGATTTATACTGTATGTGTACCTCTTTATCAGATCATGTTTACCTTTTATATTTTAGATGTACTTCTTCATCTCATCATAATGTTAGACAGGTACACAGTGCATCTGCTGAGATTCATTCCTTCATCATACCATGATCAAATGTTGCCAAAGATTGTCTTGTCATTTCTTGCTGAAAGAACCTATTTTGAGATTTCCATGTGTAAAATCAAAACAACAAAATCATGTAATGCAACAAAATACATTGCAACACACTGCAACACCATAAAATAAACTAAGGTATACCAGAACAAGAAAAAAACAAACAAACAAAGTACATCAGCACAATAACATAATGAATGTCAAAACCAAAAACATATGTGACTTTCCACCATGAAATGAGTCACTTGTCCACTTCAGGCAATTTTCACTTTTTCATTGCTTCTAAATGTACATTTACTGCTCTTTCTAATGAAGAAAACCATTTTTAAATTGGACAATAAATACCTGAGATACAGCTTTCCAAACATGGCACTCTTCCAAAAAACAGTTTTGAAAAAATCAAGAAAAACGAAAGTGAAAGTTCAACATCAGCAAGTTGGGTAGGGTAATGCAAATAGCTTTTTCACTAGAAAGAACCACAATATGCGTAATTTACTGAATGTAGAATGTGTAGGAAGAGTTCCGGCATCCGCTAAAATCAACAACTCCATAACGAGCCCTGACACCCCTCTCACTTATTTTGCCCCATTGTGCAAAACGCTGCCAGTGGACAAGTGACTCATTCCATGATGGAAGGTCACATATCAGAACAAGAAAAAAACAGTACATCTGCACAATAAAGCAATGAATGTCAAAACCAAAAACATCAGAACAAAAAAAAAAAGTACGTCAGCACAATAAAGCAATGAATGTCAAAACCAAAAACATCAGAACAAAAAAAAAAAGTACGTCAGCACAATAAAGCAATGAATGTCAAAACCAAAAACATCAGAACAAAAAAAAAAGTACGTCAGCACAATAAAGCAATGAATGTCAAAACCAAAAACATCAGAACAAAAAAAAAAAGTACGTCAGCACAATAAAGCAATGAATGTCAAAACCAAAAACATCAGAACAAAAAAAAAAGTACGTCAGCACAATAAAGCAATGAATGTCAAAACCAAAAACATCAGAACAAAAAAAAAAGAACGTCAGCACAATAAAGCAATGAATGTCAAAACCAAAAACATCAGAACAAAAAAAAAAAGTACTTCAGCACAATAAAGCAATGAATGTCAAAACCAAAAACATATCAGAACAAGAAAAAAAACAAAATACATCAGCACAATAAAGCAATGAATGTCAAAACCAAAAACATATCAGAACAAGAAAAAAAACAAAATACATCAGCACAATAAAGCAATGAATGTCAAAACCAAAAACATATCAGAACAAGAAAAAAAAAAACCCAAAGCACATCAGCGCAACAAAAAACAAGAATATCAATCAGACAATGCAACAATCCAAAGTTTGTCCCCACAGAGACTGGAGCAAGTGATTGATAAGCACATCAGCCAATGACCTCATGAACAGCTCTTGATGTCTGGAAAAGAGAGGACCACGGCCCTAAAAGTAATGGCAGAAGCAGCTGAAAAGAGTCCCAGTTGGATCTGGCCAAGGATGAACAAAAAAACTTTAGAAGGCTTCAAATTTTCCTCTGTACAGCAGATGTCCGACAGCTAAGTGACTAAGGCATCTGTCACAAGGGTAACTTGGCCTTTGGATATCTGACCACCAAAGGGTAATTTTGCCTTCAGATATCTGACCACCAAAGGGTAACTTGGCCTTCGGATATCTGACCACCAAAGGGTAACTTGACCTTCGGATATCTGACCACCAAAGGGTAACTTGACCTTTGGATATCTGACCACCAAAGGGTAACTTGGCCTTTGGATATCTGACCACCAAAGGGTAATTTTGCCTTCGGATATCTGACCACCAAAGGGTAACTTGGCCTCCGGATATCTGACCACCAAAGGGTAACTTGGCCTTCGGATATCTGACCACCAAAGGGTAACTTGGCCTTTGGATATCTGACCACCAAAGGGTAACTTGGCCTTTGGATATCTGACCACCAAAGGGTAACTTGGCCTTCAGATATCTGACCACCAAAGGGTAACTTGGCCTCCGGATATCTGACCACCAAAGGGTAACTTGGCCTTCGGATATCTGACCACCAAAGGGTAACTTGGCCTTCGGATATCTGACCACCAAACGGTAACTTGGCCTTCGGATATCTGACTACCAAAGGGTAACTTGGCCTTCAGATATCTGACTACCAAAGGGTAACTTGGCCTTCGGATATCTGACTACCAAAGGGTAACTTGGCCTTCGGATATCTGACCACCAAAGGGTAACTTGGCCTTCGGATATCTGACCACCAAACGGTAACTTGGCCTTCGGATATCTGACTACCAAAGGGTAACTTGGCCTTCAGATATCTGACTACCAAAGGGTAACTTGGCCTTCGGATATCTGACTACCAAAGGGTAACTTGGCCTTCGGATATCTGACCACCAAAGGGTAACTTGGCCTTCAGATATCTGACCACCATGATGCCCGGTTTTAAATCCATGTGGCATGAAAAACTTAGTGACAACACAGTTTCAGTTTCAATTTCTCAAGATGACGTCTCCACGCTCGCAATGAATTCCATATGCACTAATGTCACAGGTGCCATGTGATGGAGGAGATCCAGAATGATCATGGCACAAGCCTTAAGCCTGCACATAAACCCACGAACTGGCCAGGTCGTGAGGTCCTACCTAGCTAGTTCCATAACCCTGGGGTCATGGGTGAGCGAGGTGGCAGAGACCTCAACTTTTCCCAGGGCCAGCACCACAAGGGTGGCGCCCATCCCATCTCCTTCAATTCACATTCATATTCACATACTTTTTACCAGAACTTCAGAAAGGCAAGCAGGCTAATTGGTCTTCAAGGGGTGGGACCTGGGAAATCAACCTATCTATACCAAGGCAGCTGGGTAATGCCCTGCTCTCCACGATTTTCAATTGCCATGGGATATTTAGTGTGCGCAGCCAGAAGGCACATGGGTCCGACTAGTTTTTCGTCCCTATCCACAGGACTAGACCATCAGGGGATCCAGGAGTCATGATCCGGATGCAACCCAGCCCCCTTACAAAGTAGGAAGCTTAGAGCTGAGACACATGCTTATGGGGAGGGGGGGGGGGCTTCTTCTCTAAGGATCTTCTGCTATCCTGCTCTCCCAGTTTCTTGCTATTGTCACAATAGGCTACCATACAAATCGTTCCAACCCTGATAATAAAACACGAACCTCATGCAATTAGAACACTCACAGGCACTTACATCACAACAGGAAAAATTGATCTTAAGGTGCCACAATCTATCCTGCTGTGCATCTATGAATGTATGTATGTGTGTATGTCTGTGTGCGGGCATGTGTGTATGTAATCATATATTTAATGTTATTTGTTATTTCTGACTTGGTTTTTTTTTTTCTATCTACATACTCCTTTATTTTGTATTTGTTTATTTACGTACATACATACTTACTTACCCACTTACTCACTCACTTATATACTTATCTATTTCCTCATTTCTTTCCTTGGAAGAGAATGACAGGGCTATGATTAAGGGAATAGTGTCTTCACCTAGTTGATAAGCAGCTGAGGCTTTGTGCATTGACTGTTGGGGGGGGGGGGGGGCTTTCTGTCATGTGAGCTGAATTTATATGGAGTAGCTGGTTGTGTCATGATTCAGACGTTAATTTTTTTAATTTATTTACTTTTTATACATGTTCCTTTTTTGAAGATAAGATACACAGATACACATGTCATTTACATGTAATCAAGATTGTTCCAATGATAGGCTGATACAATACTAGTATAAAATATAGACTAGGTAAAACATAGGCTAGGTAGGGCCTCAGGGCTCGGCCAGTTCATGGGTTTACGTGCAGGCTTAAGGCTTGTGCCATGATCACCATACACATGGCACCTGTGACGTTGGTGCGTATGGAATTCGTTCTGAGTGTGGAAACATCATAAACCATGAGACATCAAAAGCCATGACAGACATCATAAACCATGACACATCATAAACCATGACCGACATTATAAACCATGACAGACATCATAAACCATGACAGACATCATAAACCATGACAGACATAAACCATAACAGACATCATAAACCATACAGCATCTAACCATGACAGACATATAAACCATGACAGACATCATAAACCATGACAGACATCATAAACCATGACAGACATAAACCATGACAGACATCATAAACCATAACAGACATCACAAACCATAACAGACATCATAAACCATGACAGACATCATAAACCAAGACAGACATCATAAACCATAACAGACATCATAAACCATGACAGACATCATAAACCATAACAGACATCATAAACCATAACAGACATCATAAACCACAACATCTCCTGTCTGTCAGACTACAAATCATAAACTGTGACTGATCAATTATACCACCAATTTGTCAGAGTACAAGTCATAAACTGTGATTGAATTATTTGTTCCTCAGATCACAAAAATCAACACATAGGAAGATAAACTACCTGATAAAACAAACATGGACCATTTATTTTTTTCATGGATTATTTTTTCTTATCAAATAAATCATCACAGATGACAACAGATGCATGTAGCATAAAAATAAAACCGTATCTGCATCTTCAAAACCATCTTCATGTCATGATGCTTTTTAATATATTCAGAGCCAGCAGTCAAAGGCTTTTTTTTTTAAAAGACTAAAAGCCTATCTGTGAGATCATATGAACCCCCAACAAACAAACAAGAAACATGATACATTACTGCTTAATCTGACACTAAAATAAGACCTTCTTCTTCTTCTTCTGCGTTCGCACGTTCACAAGGTCAGTCCAGTCAGGGAGACGAATGTTGTCGTGTCCTCCATGTCCTGTCGGCAGCCATAGAGCTTGGTGCGGAGGGGAAAATAAGACCTCAATCACAGTCAACAGACCTTATTCTGGTCATTAAATACATATTCATATTCTGCTTTACATACATTCTTCATGCCTTATTCGGGTCATTACATGCATATTCATAATCTACTTCAAATCACATTCTTCGAGCCTTATTCTGGACATCAAATATAAAATCATATTCTAATCTACCTCATATTTTTCTTTTCTTATTCTTGTCATTGAATACATATTCATATTCTCATTTGCATCACATTTTTCATGCCTTATTCTGGTTGTCAAATACCCATTCATATTCCTATTTAAATCACATTCATCATACTTATTCTGATCGGTAAACATACATTCATATTCTAGTTCCAGCAATTTCTGGTTCTAAATATAACTACTAACAAAATGTCCATATTTATTTTCTCATCAAACAAAACATTCAGAGACAACTTATACCTGTATATATACTCATGAAAAAGAGATGATGAAACCATATAGTAATCACAAAAACAAATGATAAATCAAGGCCAAATGATAATCACGAAAACATGATAAATCAAGTCCATATGATAATCATGAAAACATGCAAGGTCATATGATAATCATGAAAATATGATAAATCAAGACATGATAATCATGAAAACATAATAAATCAAGACATATGATAATCATGAAAACACGATAAATCAAGACATGATAATCACAAAAACATGATAAATCAAGACCAATAATAATCATAAAAACATAATAAAGCAAGATGATAATCATGAAAACACCATAAATCAAGACCATATGAAAATCATGAAAACACACCAGGTCATATGATAATCATGAAAATATAAATCAGGACATGATAATCATAAAAACATGATAAATCAACACCATATGATAATCATGAAAACATGATAAATCAAGATCAATAATAATCATGAAAACATGATAAATCAAGGCCATATAATAATCATGAAAACATGATAAATCAAGACCTTATGATAATCATGAAAACATGATAAATCAAGGCCATATAATAATCATGAAAACATGATAAATCAAGGCCATATAATAATCATGAAAACATGATAAATCAAGACCTTATGATAATCATGAAAACATGATAAATCAAGGTCATATGATAATCATGAAAACATGATAAATCAAGGCCATATAATAATCATGAAAACATGATAAATCAAGGTCATATGATAATCATGAAAACATGATAAATCAAGGTCATATGATAATCATGAAAACATGATAAATCAAGGCCATATGATAATCATGAAAACATGATAAATCAAGGCCATATGATAATCATAAAAACATGATAAATCAAGGCCATATGATAATCATAAAAACATGATAAATCAAGACCATATGATAATCATAAAAACATGATAAATCAAGACCATTAATGATAATCATAAAAAACATGATAAATCAAGACCATATGATAATCATGAAAACATGATAAATCAAGACCATATGATAATCATGAAAACATGATAAATCAAGACCATATGATAATCATGAAAACATGATAAATCAAGACCATATGATAATCATGAAAACATGATAAATCAAGACCATATGATAATCATGAAAACATGATAAATCAAGACCATATGATAATCATGAAAACATGATAAATCAAGACCATATGATAATCATGAAAACATGATAAATCAAGACCATATGATAATTCATGAAATCACATGATAAATCACGATAAATCAAGACATGATAATCACAAAAACATGATAAATCAAGACCAATAATAATCATAAAAACATGATAAAGCAAGATGATAATCATGAAAACACCATAAATCAAGACCATATGAAAATCATGAAAACACACCAGGTCAAATGATAATCATGAAAATATAAATCAAGACATGATAATCATAAAAACATGATAAATCAAGACATGATAATCATGAAAACATGATAAATCAAGACATGATAATCATGAAAACATGCATATATGAATCAAGACCATATAATAATCATGAAAACATGATAAATCAAGGCCATATATAATCATAAAACATGATAAATCAAGATCAATAATAAATCATGAAAACATGATAAAATAAAGATCGCCATATGATAATCATAAAACATGATAAATCAAACCATATGATAATCATGAAAACATGATAAATCAAGCCATATGATAATCATGAAAACATGATAAATCAAACCATATGATAATCATGAAAACATGATAAATCAAGATCCATAATAATCATGAAAACATGATAAATCAAGACCATATGATAATCATGAAAACATGATAAATCAAGACCATATGATAATCATGAAAACATGATAAATCAAGATCCATATATAATCATGAAAACATGATAAATCAAGACCATATGATAATCATGAAAACATGATAAATCAAGATCCATAATAATCATGAAAACATGATAAATCAACACCATATGATAATCATGAAAACATGCAAGGTCATGTGATAATCATGAAAACATGCAAGGTCATGTGATAATCATGAAAACATGCAAGGTCATGTGATAATCATGCAAACATGATAAATCAAGGTCATATGATAATCATGAAAATACAATAAATCAAGGTCATATGATCTTGCAACACACAAGTGAGTGGTCTGTGTCACAGTCTGCACTATGGTATGTGCGGGTGAGAAGCACGAATTTGAATATGTATATATACACACTCACACATGTATGTATGAGTGAGTGAGTGAGTGAGTGAGTGAGTGAGTGTGTGTGTGTGTGTGTGTGTGTGTGCGTGTGTGTGTGGCGTGCGTGTGTGTGTGTGTGTGTGTGTGTGTGTGTGTATCTCTCTCTCTCTATATATATATATGTGTGTGTGTGTGTGTGTTGTATATATATATATATATATATATATATATATATATATATATATTAGTTGTGTGTGTGTGTGTGTGTGTGTGTGTGTGTGTATGTGTGTGTGTGTGTGTGTATTGTGTGTGTGTGTGTGTGTGTGTGTGTGTACACAAAACAACAAATGTGCATGTTAAAGATCCCATAAGTCATGTTAGTCTGGTCTCTTATGGGATCATAAAAACACCCAGCATGTATACCAACTGAAGATGTAATATGCAAACTGTGCAGCAAGATATTGTTTTGTACATGTGCAGCAAGATATTGTTTGTATACTGTGCAGACAGTAGAATATTGTTTGTACACTGTGCTGCAGCAAGATATTGTTTGTGTATATGTTGCAGCAAGATATTGTTTGTGACACTGTGCCTAGCAAGAATATTGTTTGTATACTGTGCAGCAAGATATGTTGTACACTGTGCAGCAAGATATGTTTGTACATGTGCAGAGATTTGTTGTACATGCGCAAGATATTGTTTGTACACTGTGCAGCAAGATATTGTTTGTACACTGTGCAGCAAGATATTGTTTGTACACTGTGCAGCAAGATATTGTTTGTACACTGTGCAGCAAGATACTGTTTGTACACTGTGCAGCAAGATTTGTTTGTACACTGTGCAGCAGCAAGATATTGTTTGTACACTGTGCAGCAAGATATTGTTTGTACACTGTGCAGCAAGATATTGTTTGTACACTGTGCAGCAAGATATTGTTTGTACACTGTGGCCAAAAAACAACAACGTAATGGTCACATCCTACGAAAATTGTGACACTACAAAACAAACGAACCATAAAACAGAAATTTTTCTCTTCATTAAATGTAATCACTCATCGCTTGTATCCAAAACTATTTTCACCACGATTTTCATTCCAACGATAATCCCATTCTCACCTTGAACACTGATGACCAACACACTGACCATCAGCTTTTTGCCTCCATGACACTCATGATAGTACAGCTTAGTTACTGTCTGTAATTTCACTGCGTACAGGGCAGCAATGAAGATCCTCCGCCACTGTCCGTTCAGGGCAGCCTCAGTAAAGTTTTGATTAAGAAAATATTGTCTTCACCTAGTTGATAGACAGCTGAGCATTTGCGCATTTACTGGAGGGGGGTGGGTGGGTCTGACATGTGAGATGAGTTTATGCATAATAGCTAGTTGTGCTGTGATTCAGACCTTTAATTATCTATTTATTTACTCTATATATGTGTTCCTTTTTGGTTGGTAAGATACACACATACATGTCATTTACATGTAAGCAAGATTATTCCAGTGGTAGGCTGATAAAAACATCAGCATAAAATATAGATTAGGTAAAACATAGTCTAGGTAGGGCCTCAGGACCTGACCAGCTCATGGGTTTATGTGCAGGCTTCAGGCTTGTGTCATGGTCACCTGGCACCTGTGACATTAGTGCTTATGGAATTCGTTCTGAGTGCAGAGACGTCATCTTTTGAGAAACTGAAGCTGAAACTGTGTAAAGTACCCAGGTGTGATTCAAGGCCTGGAGTTCATCTACGGCTGCTGTTTGTCAATAGGTGTTCTTGGGTCTCCCCGTCTTTCATCTTCCTTCCGGTGTCCGGTGAAGGGCGGTCCCAGTGACATTATTCTGCTCTCTTTGAAATGATGTGCCTGATCTATCTTCATAATCGTTTTGTGATGATGGTGTCCACATTATTATCAGTATTATCATCATCATTATTGTTATTGTTATCATCATCATTATTTGTATCACCATGATAATTATTACCATTATCGTTATCATCATCATCGGTATGATTTGTATCACCATTATTATCATCATTATTATCATTATCGTTACCATTATTGTTTACAGCCCAGCTGACTGCCAAAAGCCACATCAGGGCTACAACCTTTTCAAACATAACATACACGTCTTCAACACATTGATGACCATGGGGAAGAAAACCATGGGAAATACAATTAAGTACACATATCACTGCATTCACATGAATAATCTACAGATACGCCCCTGGTGTTGGCCATTCTTACAAATCTATCACAAGATGGATTAAAAAAAAACTCAATACAAATGCTAAAGCATAACTAAGTACACAAAAACACAAAAATTGGTCTACAACCAGTAGCCGTGATGTAGTGGTTAGCGCAACGGAGTACCAACTGGAAGGTTAGGGATTCGAATCCTCATCAGTCCCTTCAAAAATCGTTATGGGATTTTTCGGCTCTAACCGGCTCCTACCCAGAGTTGGGCGTGCTATGGGCTCATTGTGAAGACTGGGACCACACAGTCACGTCTCATCCACTTCATGGATGCGTCACTGAGGGTGTTGCCCAAATCTTCTGACCAGCACCACAAGTGTCTGTATCTCTCAGGCCAGGTTGATGCCATGTAAACATAGAGTACAGCCCTGTTGTGCAGTCTCAGTCCAAGGTGGAACTCCATAGCATCATGATTATCATCCTCATCGACATCATCATCATCACAATTGTAAAAAACTGTTTCAGCTTCTTTGGCCATTGAGGTGGCATAGAAACGGACGGGGAAAAAAGGTGCGCACAAAAGTAACCTCCCTGAGTGCACTGATCCTAAAAAAATAATTAAAAATTGATCTACAATATTACTGTCATTAAGCAGTACACATTTTCTTACAGCTAAAAATACAATTAATATTTATACTTACCTATCAATCCTAATACCCTTTGACTCCCTCACCCTATCCACCAGCTTCCCCCAGAAAGAGCATGTACTAATGGCCATGTGTGTCTTTTCTGCAGGGAATGCAACTGAATGTACCTGTGCTGGCAATTTTGAATGTACCTGTGCTGGCAATTTTGAATGTACCTATGCTGGCAATTTTGAATGTACCTGTGTTGGCAATTTTGAAAGTACCTGTGCTGGCAATTTTGAATGTACGTAATTTTGAATGTACCTGTGCTGGTAATTTTGAATATACCTATCCTCACAATTTTCTTACATAACGAGGAGACTGATACCAGTGGGTGGCTTTTTCACGGAATTCCTATAAAAAGACAAAAGTGTGGAAGATGGTGGATAGGGTGAGGGAGTCAAAGGGTTATGTTTTTACAGCTGGTGGGTATGGTGTGGGAGTCACAAAGTAAAAAAAAGTCCTTACATCAGACAAAAAATGATCACAGATGGGTGTGGTAATCAGACAGGTAAACGTCGGACATCAAATGGAAAAGTCTTGGATTCGACCCACCTGGTGGGTAGAGGGTGGAGATTTTGCCAATCTCCCAGGTCAACATGTGCAGACCTGCCAGTGCCTAAACCCCCTACGTACGTGTGTATATGCATGAGAACATCAGATGTGCATGCTATTTTCTGTTTGTTTGTTATTGTTGTTTAAAGCCCAGCCGACTGCATAGAGCCATATCATGGCTATAACCATTTCGAAACATACAAAAGCTCAACAGGAAAAAGAAAAAAGAAAGAAAATTAAGTACACATATCAATGCATTCGCGCACATAATTTACGGACATGCCCCTGGCATTGACCACTCGTCCAGTTTATCACACAGGAGATTTAAAAAACACCTGAATACAAATACAGTCGTGTCTCGGGTTACGAATTTAATTCGTTCCATGACATAACTCGTATCTTGAAAAACTCGTATCTCGAAACGAATTTCCCCATTGAAAATAATGGAAATCCAATTAATCCGTTCCACACCCCAAAAATATCAATATAAAAATCAATTAACATGGTATTTTATGCAGAATTAAAATATTTTTTCTAACATTTAACAATGATAAGTAATATACAGTGTACATGTACTGTGCTTTACTCTTATGAAGAGTCGTGGCTGGCTTGAGGGAGACGATGGGAAGGAGAGGGGTTACTGTGGGGAAAGAGAATCCCCCTCTGATTCAGGAGGGCTCTCTCTTCTTGGGAATTTTACCCCACTGGGACCAGGTTGTTTTTCCAAAAAAGACCTGTCTCATCACAATTAAAAACTTGCTGGGGTATGAACCCCTCACTAATAATGAGTTCTGCTTAATTTCTTCCTTCTTCTTCTTCAGGATAGTGCAGATTGTTGATGACAAACGGTCGTACAACTTGGCGAGATCAGCCACACGTAGACCATGCTCGTGTTTTTCCATGATCTCTTTCTTCAATTCTATGGAAATTGTATCCTTCCTCTTAGCAGTACTATCCTTAGCGACCATCTTCTTGGACGACATCGTGGGTTACAAAATTTCTTCACGTAAACCACACACACAAAAAAACCCCACTGAAAAGCGCAAATGAACGCAGAGATGCTTCCGCTACGAGAGAACAGCGCTCACTGAGAGCATGATGCAGTGGCGGGAAGCACGTGATGTAACTACAAATTCACTCGAATACCGAAGTGAATTTTCCAAGTATTTTGTGCTTGTAACCTGAATTGCTCGTATGGCGAGATGCTCATATCCTGAGGTGCCACTGTATAAGCATACCTAAGGACACCAAAACATATATAAAAACAGGCCTAAATTACCTAAAACTGCTTCCCCATATCTCACCTCCCAAGAGCCAGAAATGCACTTAATACATGCACCCAATTATCAATCCTCAGAAGTATGTTAAGACTTTATCAAACACATACAGGTGAATAGACCAGCAAGGCAGAAAATGATAGGAAGAAATGACAGAAAGCAAAGGAACAAGGCAGTAACAAAGAGAGTGACAGAAAAGAGGAAATTTCTAGCACAGAATTTCCAGAAGGTGGGGATACAATTTACACTGAAAGAGCCCCCGGCATTCCCACGTAGGGATGTGCATACTAAAGACGGACACATGAAAACATTCAGTACACACACCCATCACAGTATGAAGACTGTGCAGCAGCATATCATTTGCACAGTGTGGGTGAAAAAACGCGTGAACATGCATTTGTCAAAAATTTGGAATGATGTTCAAGTTCATGCTGCTTATAGCCCAGCCGACTACTAAAGCCATATCAGGGCTAACACCAAGTCAAAAATGACAACCAGGTTAACCCTTTCACCCCCGCACAATGTCCACCAGCATCCTGCATTGCCAACCATACTAGCAAAGTAAAACCGTAACCCTTTGATTCCCTCACCCTATCCACCAGCTTCCTGTAGAAAGCTGGTGGACAGGGTAAGGGAGTCAAAAGGTTAATTTTTTGCAGTTAGTGGATAGGGTGCGGGAGTCAAACGGTTAAGATAAAAGACAACAGTTTAAAACCATGCTCACCATTAACCTTACAAGTCTAAAATCCAAATGATAAAAAAATGATTAAAAACATACACACGACAAAAATCCTTACTTAGGCACAGATTATCCTCAAATACCCTATGTTTTACAAAGTTCAGTGAGTTTCAATTTGTTGTAACATTAAGCCAGGCACTGGTTGACGGCACTGACATATGCTACATTTTGCTAAGTCCGTTGATAGAGTCCGTCTTGGCATAATCGTCGACAAGGCACTGCTCAACAACAGTCAGATACGCCGTCTCCTCTTGTTTCATGCTGTGGTGAAGAGTAACGTACTCTGAAGCTTCACTCACAATTTCCTTACGTAATGAGGAGTCTGATATCAGATGGGTGGCTTTTTCACGGAATTCCTGTAAAAAGATATAAGTGAAAGTTTTTACGGTTCATTTTGAAATTTGAGTTTGGGGGGAATGAGGGGGGCATGTGTGTGTGTGTGTGTGTGTGTGTGTGTGTGTGTTGTGTGTGTGTGTGTGTGTGTGTGTTGTGTGTGTGTGTGAGGGTGTGTGTTGTGTGTTGTGTGTTGTGTGTGTGTGTGTGTGTGTATGTGTGAGGGTGTGTGTTGCGTGTTGTGTGTGTGTGTCTGTGAGTGTGTGTGTTTTTGTGTGAGGGTGTGTGTGTGTATAGTGTGTGTGTATGTGTGTGTGTGTGTGTGTGTGAGTGTGTGTGTGTGTGTGTGTGTGTGTGTGTGGTGTGTGTGTGTGTGTGTGGTGTGTGTGTGTATGTGTGTGTGTGTGTGTGTGTGTGTGCAGTGTGTGTGCGTGTGTGTGCGTCCGGCTGTGTGTGTGCGCGCGCACATTTGTGTGTGTGTGTGTGTGTGTGTGTGTGCGCGTGTGTGAGTGTGTATGAGTGTGCGCGTGTGCATGTATGTATGTGTATGTGAGTGTGTGCATGCGTGTGTGCATGTGTGTACATGTGCGTGATCACCACCATAAGTGAGGACCCCCCCCCCCCTCCCACTCACCTCAGGGGAAGAAAAGAGGAGCCCAGTGTGCTTGTCTTTGATGATGGCACTGTTGCCTGCTATATTCCGTGCCAGCACAGGTACATTCAATTGCATTCCCTGCAGAAACGAAGACAAATGGCCAATGGTACATGCTCTTTCTCTACTTTTCTCAGTTGTTGCTATTATTGTTGTTTAAAGCCCAGCCAACTGTGTAAAGCCATATCAGGGATATAACCAGTTCAAGACATGCGAAACTTCAACAGAAAAAAAAAGAAGAAAATTACCTACACATAGCAATGCATCGCGCACATAATCTAAGCATTAATACATGTACCCAATTATCAATCCTAAGAGTAAGTATGTAAGACTTTATCGAACACATAAAGGTGAATGGACCAGCAAGGCAGAAAAGACAGAAAGAAATGACAGAAGCAAAGCAACAAGGCGGAAACAAAGAGAGTGTAAGAAAAGAGGAAATTTCTAGCATAGAATTTTCAGAAGGTGGGGGATACTACTTATACTGAAAAAGCCTACGGCATCCCCACGGGGAGAACTTTTCTCACTTATTCTCAAAGTTGATGGAACCTGCTCTAAAGGCATCAAAATAAGAATTGGAATAGCAAAGCAAAAAATGGTCAAACTCAACAATATCTCGAAAGACATAGGCATACCAAATGGCCTGAAAATTAGGCTTTTCAAATGTTGGATCTGGCCAGTCATGATTTATGGCTGCGAAGCCTGGAACTTTCAGAAAAGCTGATTGCAGAAGAATTGAGGCAGCAGAGATGTGGTTTTATCAGAGACTACCATGTGTCAAATGGACAGATAGAAAAACTAATGAAAGTGTCCTGGAGGAATTTGATATCACCAAAAAACTACTAGTAGGCATCAACAAGAGAAGACTAAAACAACACTGGCCATGTGACATGTAGCAAGAACACAGACCTCGTGGCAACCATTTTACAAGGAAAAACGGAGGCAAAAAGGAAGAAAGGCAGACCTCCAATCTCATACATCGAGAACATAACCAAAATCAGTGGCCTGAATATTCAGAAGTTGTCCACAAAAGTCAAGACAGAGCGGCTTGGAGGGAGGTGGTGGTGTCAAAGAGTGCAGCAGCCAACACTGAACCCAGTCACGCCGACAGGTCAGGACATTCTAAAAGCAGAAAATTATGGCTATGAGGCATTAGTAATTTACATGCTTAGGATCCAAGTGGTCAAAAGTTTGTATTCTTTGATTTAACATGCTCTCTTTATGTGTCTCTCTCAATCACTCACTATCTCACCCTGCAAAACTTGACTGATTTCACTTTATTCATCTAGTTTCAGTCTGTTTTTATGATTTCTCCACAAATCTTTCCTCTCCTTGTCTACCTTGTTTGCTGTTTCATATCATTTACTATTATGTTGTATTATGTCCCCCATCAGATGAGAATGAGGCGTAAACATATTACAATTTCATTTCTCTACCCCCCCCCCCCCCCCACCAATGTGTTTACAGTACGGTCAACAGTTGTCCTCTGCTACCAGTAACCATGGAATCCAGTAATACTTGCTGCATGTGGGGAGTATATCCAACAAAGAAATCTGATCCAGAGAGGGATAGGCTCCGTCAGGTTTGTTTTGCCCAAGACAAGACTGTCTGAACGACATACATACAGAAAAACAATGGACTGACAACACTGCAGATTGGACAGAGAAACCATCTGTAGAGACCCAGGCCCTGGCACACAATCGCACAGCTGGAGGAACCTGGACAACACTATGGAATGGACAAACAAACTATCTGCTGAGACCCAGGCCCTGGCACACAATCGCACAGCTGGAGGAACCTGGACAACACTGTGGAATGGACAAACAAACTATCTGCTGAGACCCAGGCCCTGGCACACAATCGCACAGCTGGAGGAACCTGGACAACACTGCGGAATGGACAAACAAACCACCTGCAGAGACCCAGGCCTTGGCGCACAATTGCACAGTTGGAGGAACCTGGACAACACTGCGGAATGGACAAACAAACCATCTGCTGAGACCCAGGCCCCGGCACACAATCGCACAGCTGGAGGAATCTGGTTAACAGTTCTTTAGAGTGGTGCTCCCATGACTCTCCATGAAGTTAAAGAAGTAGAAGTTTGTTTTCCAAAACGCCCTCAGTCATGAATATGTAAAAATTCTGATTAAGAATTAATCTATCTCTCTCCGTCTGTCTCCTCCACCTCTGTGCCCCCACCTTC
>JAPXFY010000022.1:58406509-58419009 GCA_030674185.1 Monoplex corrugatus
AGTCAAAGGGTTAACTGACATCTGACTGTATAGCTTTACTGATATAACTGACTCAACAGGTAATGGTACAGAAAGTGAACTCACCACAGGCCCCAATATAACATACAGAACCTTCTTGTTGTCTTTGTACCAGTCTGAAAATAAACACACAATAATACACAGATAATGAAGCAAAGATGAAAGTACACACACACACACACACACACACACACACACACACACACACACACACACACACACACACACACAAGAACGCAGCAGACAATACTAAAAATGCACTAACATACTGATAAACACAAACATTTAAAATAATACACAGATGAAAATAAATAAACACAACAATGTAGAGATGATAACAAACACACAATAATGTAGAGATGATAACAAACACACAATAATGTACAGATGATAACAAACACACAATAATGTACAGATGATAAACACACACAATAATGTACAGATGATGATAAACACACACAATAATGTACAGATGATAACAAACACACAATAATGTACAGATGATGATAAACACACACAATAATGTACAGATGATGATAAACACACAATAATGTACAGATGATGATAAAACACACAATAATGTACAGATGATGATAAACACACAATAATGTACAGATGATGATAAACACACACAATAATGTACAGATGATGATAAACACACAAATAATGTACAGATGATGATAAACACACACAATAATGTACAGATGATGATAAACACACAATAATGTACAGATGATGAAAACACACACAATAATGTACAGATGATGATAAACACACACAATAATGTACAGATGATATAAAAACACACAATAATGTACAGATGATGATAAACACACACAATAATGTACAGATGATGATAAACACACAAATAATGTACAGATGATGATAAACACACACAATAATGTACAGATGATAAAACACACAATAATGTACAGATGATGATAAAACACACAATAATGTACAGATGATGATAAACACACAATAATGTACAGATGATGATAAACACAACACAATAATGTACAGATGATGATAAACACACACAATAATGTACAGATGATGATAACACACACAATAATGTACAGATGATGATAAACACACACAATAATGTACAGATGATGAAAAACACACAATAATGTACAGATGATGATAAACACACAATAATGTACAGATGATAAAAACACACAATAATGTACAGATGATGATAAACACACACAATAATGTACAGATGATGATAAACACACAATAATGTACAGATGATGATAAACACACAATAATGTACAGATGATGATAAAACACACAATAATGTACAGATGATGATAAACACACAATAATGTACAGATGATAACAAACACACAATAATGTACAGATGATGAAAAACACACAATAATGTACAGATGATGATAAACACACAATAATGTACAGATGATAACAAACACACAATAATGTACAGATGATGATAAACACACAAATTACATAAAAACACACATAATGTACAGATGATGATAAACACACACATAATGTACAGATGATGATAACACACACAATAATGTACAGATGATATAAACACACAATAATGTACAGATGATAAAAACACACAATAATGTACAGATGATAAAACACACAATAATGTACAGATGATAAACACACACAATAATGTACAGATGATAAACACACACAATAATGTACAATGATGATAAACACACACAATAATGTACAGATGATGATAAACACACACAATAATGTACAGATGATAAACACCAACAATAATGTACAGATGATAAACACACAATAATGTACAGATGATAAACACACACAATAATGTACAGATGATGATAAACACACACAATAATGTACAGATGATGATAAACACACACAATAATGTACAGATGATGATAAACACACACAATAATGTACAGATGATGATAAAACACACAATAATGTACAAATGATGATAAACACACACAATAATGTACAGATGATGATACAAACACACAATAATGTACAGATGATAACAAACACACAATAAGTACAGATGATAACACACCAAATGTCAGATGATAAAACACACAATAATGTACATATGATGATAAACACACACAATAATGATACAGATGATGATAAACACACACAATAATGTACAGATGATGATAACAAACACACAATAATGTACAAATGATGATAAACACACACAATAATGTACAGATGATGATAAACACACAATAATGTACAGATGATGATAAACACACACAATAATGTACAGATGATGATAACAAACACACAATAATGTACAGATGATGATAACAAACACACAATAATGTACAGATGATGATAAACACACACAATAATGTACAGATGATGATAAACACACACAATAATGTACAGATGATGATAAACACACACAATAATGTAAAGATGATGATAAACACACACAATAATTACACATGATGATAAACACACACAATAATGTACAGATGATGATAAACACACACAATAATGTACAGATGATGATAAACACACACAATAATGTAAAGATGATGATAAACACACACAATAATGTACAGATGATGATAAACACACACAATAATGTACAGATGATGATAAACACACACAATAATGTACACATGATGATAAACACACACAATAATGTACAGATGATGATAAAACACACAATAATGTACAGATGATGATAAACACACACAATAATGTACAGATGATGATAAACACACACAATAATGTACAGATGATGATAAACACACACAATAATGTACAGATGATGAAAACACACACAAAATGTACAGATGATGATAAACACATACAATAATGTACAGATGATGATAAACACACACAATTAATGTACAGATGATGATAAACACACACAATAATGTACAATGATGATAAACACACAATAATGTACAGATGATGATAAACACCACAATAATGTACAGATGATGATAAACACACACAATAATGTACAGATGATGATAAACACACACAATAATGTACAGATGATGATAAACACAACAATAATGTACAGATGATGATAAACACACACAATTAATGTGCAATGAGATATAAACACACACAATAATGTACAGATCAAAACAAACACATATCAAATCTACAATCAATATAAACACACACAATTATGTAACAGACGAAAATAAACACACTAATAATGTACAGATCAAAACAAACACACATAATAATGTACAGATCAAAACAAACACACACAATAATGTACAGATCAAAACAAACACACATAATAATGTACAGATCAAAACAAACACACAATAATGTACAGATCAAAACAAACACACAATAATGTACAGATCAAAACAAACACACATAATAATGTACAGATCAAAAAACAACACAATAATGTACAGATCAAAACAAACACACATAATAATGTACAGATCAAAACAAACACACAATAATGTACAGATCAAAACAAACACACAATAATGTACAGATCAAAACAAACACACAATAATGTACAGATCAAAACAAACACACAATAATGTACAGATCAAAACAAACACACAATAATGTACAGATCAAAACAAACACACATAATAATGTACAGATCAAAACAAACACACAATAATGTACAGATCAAAACAAACACACAAATAATGTACAGATCAAAACAAACACACAATAATGTACAGATCAAAACAAACACACAATAATGTACAGATCAAAACAAACACACAATAATGTACAGATCAAAACAAACACACAATAATGTACAGATCAAAACAAACACACAATAATGTACAGATCAAAACAAACACACAATAATGTACAGATCAAAACAAACACACATAATAATGTACAGATCAAAACAAACACACAATAATGTACAGATCAAAACAAACACACAATAATGTACAGATCAAAAACAAACACACAAATAATGTACAGATCAAAACAAACACACAATAATGTACAGATCAAAACAAACACACAATAATGTACAGATCAAAACAAACACACATAATGTACAGATCAAAACAAACACACAATAATGTACAGATCAAAACAAACACACATAATAATGTACAGATCAAAACAAACACACAATAATGTACAGATCAAAACAAACACACATAAATGTACAGATCAAAACAAACACACAATAATGTACAGATCAAAACAAACACACATAATAATGTACAGATCAAAACAAACACACAATAATGTACAGATCAAAACAAACACACAATAATGTACAGATCAAAACAAACACACATAATAATGTACAGATCAAAACAAACACACAATAATGTACAGATCAAAACAAACACACATAATAATGTACAGATCAAAACAAACACAAATAATGTACAGATCAAAACAAACACACAATAATGTACAGATCAAAACAAACACACAATAATGTACAGATCAAAACAAACACACAATAATGTACAGATCAAAACAAACACACAATAATGTACAGATCAAAACAAACACACAAATAATGTACAGATCAAAACAAACACACATAATAATGTACAGATCAAAACAAACACACAATAATGTACAGATCAAAACAAACACACAATAATTAGCAGATCAAAACAAACACACATCACAATCTACAGATCAATATAAACACACACAATTATGAACAGACGAAAATAAACACACATAATAATGTACAGATCAAAATAAACACACTTTTTTTTTAAACAAATTAACAAGAAACAACTGAGCGTGCTGGACATTGCCTCACCACTGGCCCAATAATCACTTAGCAAAATGATGAGCCCAGGCACACCAATCTGACAAAGGCACCAGCTACAGCGAGAAGAGGATCATCAGATCACTTCTTCAGCCATGAACTGAAAGGGACGACTACCATTGTCCGTCCACAGAGCACCAAATGATCCTAACAAGGCTCCAACCCAGTTATTTATTGTTACTATTATTTAAAGCCCAGCCGACTGCACATAACCACATCAGGACTATAACCGCTTCAAAACATACAAAACTCCAACAGGAAAAAAAAAAAAAGAAGAAATTAAGTACACATATCAATGCATTCACACACATACTCTAAGGCGATGCCCATGGCGCTGACCACTCCGTCCAATTAATCACACAGGGGATTTAAAGAAACACACCTGAATACAAATTTAAGCATACACAAAGACACCAAAACATACATAAAAACAGGCATAGATTACCTAAAATTACTTCCGCATATCTCATCTCCCTAGACCCAAAAATGCGCTTAATACATGTAGCCAATTATCAATCCTAAGAGAAAGTACGTAAGACTTTATTGAGCACATTCAAGTGAATGGACCAACAAAGCAGAAAATGATAGGAAGAGATGACAGAAAACAAAAGGGAGTGACAGAAAGAGGAAATTTCTAGCACAGAATTTCCAGAAGGAGGGGACACTATACTGAAAGAACCCCTGGCATCCCCAAGGGGTCTCTCTCTCTCTCTCTCTCTCTTTCTCTCTCTCTTTCTCTCTCTCTCTCTCTCTTTCTCTCTCTCTCTCCCCTCCTCTCTCTAGCTTACCAGAGAAAGTATTCATGAGGTAGGTGGGGTTTTTGACAGGCCGTATGGCCCCCACCAGGAGGAAGATGTGCCTGTCTTCACTGTCCTCCACTTCACACTTGTCTGCCAGGTACCGGTGAAGGTTGAACGTTGCCGGCTTGGTCATCACAGCTGGTGGACACCAACACACAATATCATCACTGACATTTGTATCTGTATTTTGTATTTGTCTTAATGTTTATTTTTTTTTTTGGTAACAGTGGGTTTATTATGTAAAATTCAAGCTCCTCTCCCTGGGGCATTCACAGATTGTGTGAGAGGGATTCATCGCACTCAGACAATTCCATATGCACTCCACCCAAATCTGCCAGCGATTATCTGGCAGACTCTCTGAGACAGCATAAAACCCTGTGCATCTGGGAATGTCATGAAATGGACGGGGCAAGAGGGGTTATGAAACACTAAGCTGACATCACCAAAATAGAAACATTGTAATGGACAGGGGGCAAGAGGGGTTATGAAACACTAAGCTGACATCACCAAAATAGAAACATTGTAATGGACAGGGGCAAGAGGGGTTATGAAACACTAAGCTGACATCACCAAAATAGAAACATTGTAATGGACAGGGGCAAGAGGGGTTATGAAACACTAAGCTGACATCACCAGAACAGAAACATTGTAATGGACAGGGGGCAAGAGGGGTTATGAAACACTAAGCTGACATCACCAGAAACAGAAACATTGTAATGGACAGGGGGCAAGAGGGGTTATGAAACACTAAGCTGACATCACCAAACAGAAACATTGTAATGGACAGGGGGCAAGAGGGGTTATGAAACACTAAGCTGACATCACCAGAACGAGAAACATTGTAATGGACAGGGGCAAGAGGGGTTATGAAACACTAAGCTGACATCACCAGAATAGAAACATTGTAAATGGATACGGAAAGAGGGGCTTATGAAACACTAAGCTGACACCACCAGAATAACAGAAACATTGAAATGGACAGTGGGAAGTGAGGCTTATGAAACACTAAGCTGACACCATCAGAATAACAGAAACATTGAAATGGACAGAGGGAAAGAGGGGCTTATGAAACACTAAGCTGACACCACCAGAATGATAAAAACATTCAGATGGGCAGAGAACAGGCCAGCTTTTAATACAGCAGGCTGGAACTGACCTTAAATCATCAGATCCTGAATCCACGGCTCTATCAAAATACCAACCAACCAGCATGAGGGCATGTCACCAGGGCAGCGTCACCCTTTTATGCGTCCTTTTTTTTCTCTTTTGGTATTTATCATATTTTATGTTCACAATAAACAAGTGGATTTTTCCATCAACTTTACAACTCCTTTGTTGCCATGGGACTTTTTATGTGTGTTAAGTACATGCTGTACAAAGGACCTCACTTTAACCTTTGACCTTTTAACCATGCTCAGAAAGCAAAAACTTAACACGCTGACTCCTTCGCCTTATCCACCAGTTTCCTGCAGGCACAGTTTGGGTTAGAGTTAGGAAAGCGTGCATAAGGTGAGGGAGTCAAAGGGTTAAGTTTTCACAGTTGATGGACAGAGTGCGGAGTCAAAGGGTTCAGTTTTTGCAGTTGGTGGATACAATGTGGGAGTCAAAGGGTTAACGTTTTATCTGAAAGACTAGCACCTAGATCACCACCTAAAATCTAGTGGATGGGGAAAATCCCAGTCCTATCTAGGATTCAAATCCGGGTTTTCTCCCCTCTCCTAGGCGGGAGCTTTAGCTGCCACGCCACACACTCCATCAATATTGTTAGAAGAGTAAGATCTATAGTAAACAGTTTCCATTCTTCTTTGTGAAAAGACATATGTAGGTCTATACATATACACACCTGTATCTGTCTACCTACCCATCTATGTAATCATATATACCTACCTACCTCTCTCTCTCTCTTTCTCTCTCTCCCTTCTCTCTTTGTGAAAAGATATGTAGGCCTATACATATATCTACCTGTATTTGTCTACCTACCCATCTATCTAAGCATATCTGCCTACCTACCTCTCTCTCTACACACACACACACACACACACACACACACACACACACACACACACACACACACAATATTATATATGTATATATACATGAATACATATATATATACATACATATATATATATACATTACATATTATATATATATATATATATATAATATATATATATATATATATATATATATAATATATACATACATATACACACACATATATATTATATGGTCCCATCTACAAACATACACAGAAAAAGATGCAAAAAACGACAATAAAAAGAAAAACAAGGTGGTCACACTTTCCAACAATTTCCTGTTTTTATGAGAAAAAAAATTACAACAGAAAATCAAGGTTTTGTACTTCTCCAGGTCACCCTGACCTTGAAGAAGAAGCATCAAGCGAAATGAAACTTGACATTTAAAGCAAACAATGGCAGACTGTCACTACACTGAAAACAGAATGTAAATATTGTAGAAGTCCCTGAGAGAGTGCTGTTCACACACCTTCCTCAAAAAATGCTGATTTCAGGCACTTTTTTCCCGGACTGCGTAACCTTGACCTTGCCTCTATTGCTTCCAAACTTACGCATACGCGACTCCTCAATAGTGTGCAGTTTGACCCCAGTTGGGTAAAAATCCGGCTAGAGACAGCAGAGAAAATCATGCCAATACAATTCTGTCACAGACAGACAGACAGAAGGACAGACAGACAAGACAGACAGACCTCTGATCTGGCCGACATAAAAATGTGATTCAAAATGAAGACAACCGCTCATATGATATGCATGTGTGTTTATAGCTCTTCAGCCCATAAGAGATCCACTAAGTCAATACACCATCATAGATTTCTCTCTCACATACACAAAAGGCCACACGCTAAAAAAACACCAAAAAAACAGGTACAGTGGTGTTGCCGCACACCAGATGTTACCACCGATAACGGCGGCTGATGACACCGCTTGCTATCATTTGATTCTCATGAAACACACAGAGCTGTGGCTCAGCGGTTAAGGAGACGATCCACTGTCAGGATTGTCATATGACAATGTCTGACAGTAAGTCATCTGCTTGACTTCGTTTTTTATAGTGAATAATCGTAATTTTGTTTACACCATGCAAATAGTCCACGTCAAAGTCATGCTTGTTGTCTCTGACAGAAACACAACATTATTTAAACAATCAAGAGCTGTAAATAATAAAACATTGAAATGACAATAGATATCAGGAATCATTAGTCACAAAGAATTAAGAAGAGCAAAACATAGCAATACTATTATTACTTATAATACTGCTACAAGATAAAAGATACTACTACTACTACTATTACTACTGCTATGACAACTACTACTATTACAACCACCAACAATGTAAAATCCGTCTTGTACAATATTGTTGTCTAAAGTCATTTGGACGTATTGCATGTTTCATATCTTACAAGACACAGACTGTAATACTTACAGAAGCACTGATCTATCACATATACATACATCAGGAAAAATGAAACAAAAAAAAACTTCCCAAACAAAGACAAAAACAAACCCATGGTGCATAAATTACTACAGCAAAAAAACTTTAAATGACAGCTAAACCCGCACATGCAGAAGGCACCAGCTGCCTAACCCAATTTATGACTTCCTGGTAACAACAACGGATACAATATCAAACAAAATCAATATCACCGACGAACACACACAACATAAAAACATCATATTGGCAAAACAGACCGTAGTTAACGTCCGTCCCACTGTTTACAATCTATGGCACTGTTACAAAACAGAATGGTCAAGCCAAACATACTCTCCTTCCTTGCAACTCTAGATATTAGGAATGTGTGGCCTAGTCTTTAATTTCAAGCACCTGCTTAAGACACGAGAAATCCAGACACGAATCAGTTTCAGTTTCAGTTTCTCAAGATGACGTCTCCACACTCGGAATCAAATTCCACATGCACTAACGTCACAGGTGCCAAGTGTACGGTGATCATGGCACAAGCCTTGAGCCTGCACATAAACCCAAGAGCTGGCCAGGTCCTGAGGCCCTACCTAGACTATGTTTTACCTAGTCTATGTTTTATACTGGTATTTTATCAGCCTACCACTTGAATAATCTTAGTTACATGTAAATGACATGTGTATGAGTGTATCTTACCTTCAAAAAAGGAACATTGGGGGCTCGTCCAGGAATATCAAATACGCGAGTTAAAGACCCTGTAGGCCATGTCGGTGTTTGGTGCCTTATGGAAACACAAAAATACCAGGCATGTATGCCCACTGAAGATGGGGGTGTGCAGTCTGTGCAGCATATGAATAGCAGCAAACTGTGAACCAAACATGCATCCAAGAAAACATTGCTTGGAGAGAGAGAGAGAGAGAGAGACGAGAGAGAGAGAGAGAGAGAGAGAGACAGAGAAGACAGAGAGAGAGACAGAGAGAAAGAGAGAGAGAAGAGAGAGAGAGAGAGAAGAGAAGAGAGAGAGACAGAGAGAGAGAGAGACAGAGAGAGACAGAGAGAGAGAGAAGAGAAGAGACAGAGAGAGACAGAGAGAAAGAGAGAAGAGAGAGAGACAGAGAGAGGAAGAGAAGAGACAGACAGACAGACAGACAGAGAAAAAGGGAAATACACAAACTTCTCCGTTCAGTTTTACTGTCCTTAATTCTTTGTGACAATGGTTCCTAACATTTATTGTAATCTCATGCTTTATTATTGTACTTTTTGATTGTTTAAATAATTTGTGTTTCTATTAGAGACAACAAGCATGACGTTGACGTGGACTGTTTGCATGATGTAAGCAAAACAATGATTTTGTTTTACTAAAAAAAAACGAAATCAAGCAGACGATTTACTGTCAGACGTTGTTATATGACAATCCTGACAGTGGATCGTCTCCTTAACCACTGAGCCACAGCTCTGTGTGGTTCATGAAAATTCAACGACAGTTAGTGGTGTCATCAGCCGCCATTTTCACGTGGTGACATCTGGTGTGCGACAACTCCACTGTACCTTTTTTAAATTTTTAAAAATTTTTATTTATTTTTTTTAGCGTGTGGTCTTTCGTGTGTGTGAGAGAGAAATTTATGATGGTGTATTGACTTGGTGGTTTTTTTATGGGCTTAAGAGCGTAGGTCTTTTTTTTTTTTTTTTATAGACAAAAGAGCTATAAACAAGCATTCATATCACATGAGCGATTGTCTTCATTTTCAGTCACATTTTTAAATCGGCCAGAGAGAGGTCTGTCTGTCTGTCTGTCTGTCTGTCTGTGGCAGAATTGTGTTGGCAGATTTTCTCCGCTGTCTCTGGCAGGATCTTTACCCAACTGGGGTCAAATCTGCACACTTTTGAGGAGTCACGTATGCATAAGTTTGGTAGCAATAGAGGCAAGGTCAAGATTACATAGTACAGAAAAAGTACCTGAAATCAGCAAATTTTCAGGAAGGTTATTGTTACTGTTACTGTTGTTTAAAGCCCAGCCGACTGCGTAGAGCCATATCAGACTATCATCATCATCATCATCATCAGGTGCCCTGCCACATGGCGTTGGCGACCATGGACTTCCAACCATCTCTATCTCTCGTTGCCCCTAGCATCTCCCCCACCCTCCTCATTCTCAGCACTCTGCAAGTCCGTCCAGCATTCAGAGCTATAACCGCTCAAAATATACAAAATTCAACAGGAAAAAAAAAAAAAAAGAAAATTAAGTACACATATCAATGCATTCACGCACATAATCTAAGGACATGCCCCTGGCATTGACCACTCCATCCAATTTATCGCACAGGGGATTTTAAAAAAAACACACAAGTATAAACATAAGCATACCTAAGGACACCAAAATATGTAACAACAGGCACAAATTACGTAAAACTGCTTCCGCATATCTCACCTCCCTGGAGCCAAAAATGCATTTAATACATGCACCCAATTATCAATCCTAAGAAAAAGTATGTAAGACTTTATTGAACACATAAAGGTGAATGGACCAAAAAGGCAGAAAATGATATGTAGAAATGACAGAAAGCAAAGCAACAAGGCAGAAACAAAGAGAGTGACAGAAAAGAGGAAATTTCTAGCACAGAATTTCCAGACAGTGGGGATACTGTTTATACTGAAAGAGCCCCCGGCATCCCCGGGGGGGGGGGGGGGGGGGGGGGGGGTTGAGGAAGGTGTGCAAACAGCACTCTCTTCAGGGACTTCTGTAATATTTACTTTCTGTTTTCAGTGTGAAGACAGTCTGCCATTGTTTACTTTAAATGTCAAGTTTTATTTCACTGGATGTTTCTTCAATGTCAGAGTGACCTGGAGAAGTACAAAATATGGTATTTTCTGTTATAATGTTTTCATTATATAACGGAGATTGTTGGAAAAGTGTGACCACCATTTTGTTGTTTTTGATGTTGTGGTGGTGGTGCTTGCGTCTCTCTCTCTCTCCCTCCCCCCTCTCTCTCTCTACATATATATAGGCGTAGGGAACTGACCATTAAGTTGTGGTCTGGCTTTTCCTTGACCGCTTATGCTTGTCCCCATTTCATGTTTACTGTTTCCTTAACAAACAGGTGTTTTGTTTCTATTTTCAGAATATTGATATGATCCTGATGATGCCATTTATTGCCAAAATTACACACTGCATGTAATTCGAAGGATCATTGTTGGCTCACACCAGCATCGTATACACACACACACACACACACACACACACAACACACACACACACACACACACACACTATATATATATATATATATATATATGGTATGATAAGTAGGTAGGTAGATAGGTATATTGATTGACTGACTGATAGATAGAGAGACAGATAGATAGATAGTAGTAGATAGATAGATAGATAGATAGAGAGAGAGAGAGAGAGAGAGAGAGAGAGAGAGAGAGGTATGTGCATATGTATGGATAGATGGGTAGGTAGACAGCTACAGGTA
>JAPXFY010000022.1:58424009-58456509 GCA_030674185.1 Monoplex corrugatus
TCAGAGCGTGACAAATCCCTCTAAATCTTTTGATTCCCACACCCTGTCCACCAGCATCCTGCATTGTCGCCCATGCTAGCAAAGCAAAACCGTAACCCTGTGACACCCTCAACCTATCTGCCAGCTTCCAGCAGGAAGCTGGTGGATAGGGTGAGGAAGTCAAAAGAGTTAAGTTTTTACAGTTGATGGATAGGGTGCAGGAATCAAAGGGTTAAACAAATTCCAAAACGGCTGTCTTTTTGCTTGTCTGTCTGTCTGTCTGTCTTGCTCTGTCTGTCTGTCTGCTCTGTCTGTCTGTCTGTCTGTCTTGCTCTGTCTGTCTGTCTTCTCTCCTCATGTAAGTTTCTTTCTGATTTTAATTAAGCATTTAATTGATACATTTGTATAACACCAATGACAGCTATCAGTACTCTATGCCTCATTTTCGAGTCACGTACTATTTGCAGACATGTTTATGCTGTGTTGACATACGGATGTTTGTATCCGACTGTGTCAACACTGCATTAATATCTTAGATATGGCAACCCCCCCCCCCCCTTCTTTGCTGTTAAGTGCAGTGAGCATTCTCTGACGAGAGCTATTTGCACTATACAAATGGAATTATTATCACATGCTCAGCTACCATCATTACGTAACTTTATAGCCATTAGCATTTTCATCGTTATGATCTACAGCAGAGGGTTACATTAACAGAATAACGACCAGGACTGCACACTTCTGCTCTGGTTTGACATCGTTTTCCCTGATAGAAAACTTGAAGTGTGAATACTGTGCACTCCCTTGAAAAATCAGGGGTTTTTTTTTTTGGTTTTGGTTTTTGTTTGTTTGTTTGTTTGTTTGTTTGTTTTTGGGGGGAGAGGGGGGATGGTTAGTTTTGTTAAATTTCAAAACAAGTTGACCACCCAGTACTGTTATATTTCAAAACAAGTGTGATCACCTGCATGCAAACAAATAGTTTAAAGCCCAGCCGACTGCATACAGCCATATCAGGGCTATAACCACTTCCAACTGTACACAATACTTCCAACAGGGAAAAAGAAAAGGAAAAGAACACATGCAAGTGAATGGACCAGCAAGGCAAAAAAATGACAGGAAGAAATGACAGAAAGCAAAGGAGGAAGAAAGAAACAGAGTGACAGAAAAGAGGAAATTTCTAGAACAGAATTTCTAGAAGGTGGGGATACTATTTATACGGAAATAGCCGCTCGCATTCCCATTTGGGGGGGGGGGGGGGGGGGGGATAACTGGGATATCTGTCATTTTTTTCCCTGCTTGACAAAACAAAAAAGTTTGATAAGTCTTTTCACTGGTTTTTGTGTTCGTTATTTGTTATCCGAAATGTTTCACCCGTCTTGTCTTGTTATATTAAATACATGTTCTGATCCTATTTCCGTTTTTCTATTTTTGATATATTTGTTTTGAAAAGCGTTCCAATCAATGCTATATTAGATGCAGGTCTGGATCATGCCACACAGGCATTAAGTTGCTGCACACTCTGCATATTTCATCTTTGGCAGATGAGCAAGCTGGGTAGTTTCTGTTTCCCTAGCCACCAAACACTGACATGGCCTACAGGATCTTAACCCTTTGACTCCCACACCCTATCCACCAACTGCAAAAATTTTACCTTTTGACTCCTGCAGGAAGCTGGTGGATAGGGTGAGGGAGTCAAAGGGTTAAGTTTTTGCTTTGGTAGCATTGGGAGTCAAAGGGTTAGGTTTTTCCTTTGGTAGCATGGCTGACAATGCAGGATGCTGGTGGACAGGATGCAGGGGTTAAAGGGTTAAACAAGAATATTCATCATTCTCCATGTAGACACACAAAAGAGATTCAGTCACTAGCAGGCCTGCACATAAACTGACCAGAGAGATCAACTCTAGAGAGTCTTTAACATGCGTATTCACTGTTCTGTGTGTAGACACACAAAAGAGAATCAGTCACTAGCAGGCCTGCATATAAGTTGACCAGAGAGATCAACCTAGAGGTCTTTAACATGTGTATTCACTGTTCTGTGTGTATACACACAAAAGAGAATCATCAGTCACTAAGCAGAGACACTGCAACATAATATGTTGGACCAGAAGAGATTCACACTCGTAGAAGAGTCCTTATTTTAACATGCACAGTGACTAGTCTGTGTGTATACACACAAAAGAGATTCAGTCATTAGCAGGCCTGCATATAAGCTGACAAGAGAAATCAACTCTAGAGAATCTTTAACATGTGTATTCATGTTGTATGTGTATACACACAAAGGAGATTCTGGCACTAGCAGACCTGCACAGATGTTAACTATGGAGATCTTGCAAAAAAAAATCCAACTTTTTCCATCAGACACTGTGAAGACAGCTTCAAACTCGGATGTTCTGACTGAAAGTCTGATATATTGGCAATTGCACCAGTCAGCCATGATTTTGAAGTACACGGCTGAGTTAATATTTGTGACAGAGTGAATGTAGGCCTACTAGAGATTGTGTCAATGAAATAATGGATTACACACACATTACAAAGACACATGTATGCCACACCAACACACACCACACTCATTACACTACATTACACATATACACACATCCTCCATACTACACATGATAAACACACCACATTATACACACACTACACTGTACACACACAACACACACACTACAATGTAATACTCACACACTAGACAACACACACTCACTACACTACGCAATACACATCGCACTATACAACCAACACATCCCCCACACACACATGCTGCATACACACACAATGCATCATACAACACTACACTACACACAGACACACACACCTACATTACCCCCCCCACACACACACACACACACACTACACACACACACACACACACCACACACACACCACACACCACACGCAAGCACACACAACACACACACACACACACACACACAACTAAACTACATACGCATTCATGACAAAACCCTAAAGGACAAAACCCTAACACATTATATGACAAGTTGACAAAATCCCAGTTATGTTACCATCAGCCTTTTGACTCTCACCCACTCACAGCAAACACACATACATAAATACCCCCCCCCCCCTCTCTCTTTCTCTCACGAGCATTAACACACACACACACACACACACAAACACATAAAACACACACAGTCACGCATACAAACACACGCTCCGCCAGCAGGTCAAATCATATGCACATTTCTGATAGTGATACACATTTTTTTTTCAAACCGTTAAAACAGAATCAATAAAATTCATATAAATGTGTGTTTCATTTCATACTGTATTATGCAACTCGGGCTTTTGTTTAAATTTTCGTATAATGGTTCAGGTTTTGTCCGTTCACCACTACATGTACACCACACACACCACACACACAAAGACACTACACTACACACACACACACCACACACACACATGCACACACACACACACACACAAAGACACTACACACACACACAACACACAAAGACACAACACTACACACACACCACGCACGCACACACAAACACACACACACACACACACCACACACAAAGACACACACTACACACACACACACACTACATACTACACACAAAAAACACATGCACACACAAAGCACATGTGCATGCATGCAAGCACACACACATGCACGCAATACACATGCACACACTAAATGCACACACACATTACACGCACACACACACACACGTACACATTACATAAATACACACACATGTGCAACAAATCACCACAAACCCATTTTCATATTTTTCTAACAAAAGACTAAAAAACATCTAAACCACACACACACACACACACACACACACACACACACACACACACACACACACACACACACACACACACACACACAAAGACACTACATTACATACACACGCAAGAATGCATGTGGACACATGCACGCACACACACATAGCATATAAACACACACACACACATTCACATAAAACACACACACATTCACAACCACACATTACATCACATAAACACACACACACATTACATAAAAACACACAAAACACATACACATGCATCACATAAAAACACACACATGCGCAACAAATCACCATAAACTCATTTCCAATTTTTTTCTAACAAAAGACTAAAAAAATATCTGAAAAAAAACCACACACACACACACAAGAGCACATACTGCTTACCTTGAGTTATGACAGTCATTTGTTTTTGAGGTAGATCAGGCTGAAACATCAATGACAAACACCATTCAAACGCATAAAGACATTGATGGAGACACACCAACCAGAAACAAGCGACATCATAGACCACTGAAACCTATCACAATGGGTCATTTTCACAGCATATCTAACAGTACTGAGGCAGCAGAGATGTGGTTTCTAAGAATGTTGAGAGTTCCATGGACAGCAAAGAAAACAAACGAGACAGTCTTGATGGAGGCAGACACAAGTAGATCACTCATAAGGAAGATTAGGAAAAGACAAGCAACATTTATAGGCCATTTTATGAGGAAGGGGGATTTGGAGCACCTGGTCACAACGGGAAAGCTGGAGGGAAACGAAGAGCACCGGGTAGACCCAAGGAGAAAATGCTGGACGGACTTGCAGAGTGGCTGGGGACGAGGAGGGTGGGGGAGATGCTAGGGGCAACGAGAGATAGAGACAGATGGAAGTCTATGATCGCCAACGCCATGCGCAGGGCACCTGATGATGATGATGATCTAACAGTAGCCCGGTTGCCTTGGTATAAAACAGTGGAAAGATAGACTGTTTTCCAAGGTCCTACCCCTTGAAGGCCAATTAGCCTTCTTGCCTTTCTGAAGTCTTGGTAAAAATAATATGAATATAAATTTGAAGCGAGGGAGAGGGGATAGGCACAGCCCTCGTGGTGCTGGTCCTGGGAAAAGTTGAGGTCTGTGCCACCTCACTCCCCTACAACCCCAGAGTTATGGAACTATCTAGGAAGGACCTCAGGTCCTGGCCAGCTCATGAGATTATGTGCAGGCCCAAGGCTTGTGCAATGATCATTCTGGATCTTCTTCATCACATGGCACCTGTGACGTTAGTGCATATGGAATTCATTGCGAGCGCGGAGACGTCATCTTGAAACAAACTGAAACTGTAGCCAGACACTCTGAGGATAGTTTTACAGCTAAAGCTCCTCAAGAAGGGAAGCCCACCCTACCCCCACCCCTAAGCAAGTGTTTCAGCCCTAAACTCCTTACATTCTAATGGAGCCAGGCCACATACATACAGGTCACGACATCTGGATGCCCCTCTGTGTTATATTGAAGTGAAGGATAGACTCTTATAGCTGTAAATGAAAACAGAATCAAAACTGCAGAGACGTGGTTCTACAGAAGACTCCTAAGAACAAGCTGGACTGAAAGACAAACAAACCAAAGCATTCTGGAAGAACTGAACAAACAACCTGAACTTTTAGGCCTTGGTTAGGAAAAGGAAAATGGAAATACTTTGGACATGCTATGAGACATCAGAGCTGCCATGTAATGAAGACTGTGGCCCAGGGCAAAATGGAGGGCAAGAGACAACAAGGAGAAGACAGCCCACTTCCTACATAGAGAACATAGCCAAGTGAGTGAAGTTGCCGAAAGGTGAAATCTACAGAAGGACTGTAGACAGAAGGAGATGGAGACAGCTGATGGGGCATGCATCAGCGGCTACCATCAAGAATGATGTCGCGGACAGGTAACAAGTATCTTCACCTGGATTCAAACCCAGTCTCCAAGGTGGTCAAGCATCTAAAGACCAAGTCACCCTTGGGACAGATGTCTTAACCACTTAGCTATCACACATCTGTGGTATACACAGAGATTTTCAGCCCTATGAAGTTCACTTCTGCTTCTCCTTGACCAGACCCAGTCAGAACTCTTTTCAGCTGCTTCTGGTGCTGGTGATAATTTCAAAATTTGTGTACTGCAGAATTATAAACATACACAACTTACCAAACAAGCATTCATCCTTAAAAAAAATGCAGAAGAGGCAACAAAATTATTAACCGTATCAAAACACATTCACATGCGCATTCTCTCTCTCTCTTGAGCATGCACGCACACATACACACACAGACACATATGCACACACAGACACATATGCACACACACACACACACACACACACACACACACACACACACACAAAGCTCACCCATAAATCCTGAGCCCTGTGTTGTAGAGACTTGCTGAAGGCAATGACATAACTGAAAACATGAAATACACACCCAGACAGTCAGCATGTAACAGTATGGATAAAACAAAATATTAAACAAAGACAGCATACAGCTCTTGGACATAAGAAATATCAAACACACACACAGACAGTATATAGCTTTAAAACACAGTGATGACACAACTAAGACTAAAAACCACATCTCTGTCATCTGTCTATGACGAAGCCAATGATGCATGAAATACATAGTGAAAGCTACCTATGTTGTGAGTCATGTGTCAGTGTCAGTATCCTCTCTCTCTCTCTCCTCTCAGTCTCAAGTGTTTGCTTGATGTCAGAAGATTCTGTGTGTTTATATATATATATATATACATATCACATAAAATGTAGATTTTGTGTGTTTGTATTTATCAGTATGATGTGGTGAATTGTAAAGCTGATAATGTGAATTAAATGACAAATTTTCTCTCTCCTCTCTCTCTCTCCTCTCTCTCACCTCCCCCCCTCTCTCTCTCTTTGGCTGGCTGGCTAGCTGGCTGTCTGTCTGGCTATCTGCCTCTCTCTCTCTCTCTCTAATATATTATATATATGCAGTAGCAAGGACTAGCTGTAAGGTATGTCCAGTGCAACCTAATGCTACTGTCCTTGGTAATAAAGTGTTCTGAAGCTATGAAGACAACACACACACACACACACACACACACACACACACACACACACACACACACACACACACACATACACACACACACACACACACACACGCACACACACTCTCTCTCTCTCTCTCACACACACACATACACACACACACACATATATATATATATGCACACTAACACACTTTTTTGTTTTGTTTTCTTCTGCCTTCTTTTCTTTTTGTTAATTTGTTTCACATCTTGAAAAACTACTTTTCTTTTACAGGACATAAAACAAATATTTCCCTATGACTTTTCACAATCATACAAAACTATGAAAATTCACATCACTAACGTAATCTATGTCACACATACCTGGCTCTCATCACAGCCTGGGTCATCACAGCCATACGTTGCTCGTCTTTGTAGAATTCATTCACGTCTGTTCCCCCAAGAATGAGGACATAAGGTACCTTGCAGTCTGCACATATACACACACACACACGCAGGCATTGCACACACACATACACACATGCATGCACACACACATGAACACACACACACATACACACACACACACACACACACACACACATGCGTGCGCACATGCATGCACGTACACACAGACACACATACATACATACAACACACACACACACACACACACACGCGCGCGCGCAAACACACACACATATGAATGGTGTATTCATATTAGTTTATACAATTTTTCTCTTGACTTATCACAAACATATTACACACACACACACATACACACACATATACACACACATGAATGGTGTATTCATATTAGCCTATACAATTTTCCTCATGTCTTGTCACAAAACTACGATCAATACTATTGTTCTCTTGTCCTGTTCTCATATTACTCCTACATTACTGATTCATCACTGATTTATATCTTTGTGTATATGTTTTCTGCAAAATATAAAGCGCTTGGCGGACTGCTTCCCAGGATGTTGTACTATTATACATCTTTCATTATCAGTATTATCAGTATTGTTAACCCTCTGACTCTCGCACTCTGTCCACCAACAGCCTGCATTGCCAACCATACCAGCAAAGCAAAAACTTGCAGGAAGCTGGTGGATAGGGTGAGGGAATCAAAGGGTTAAGTTTTGGCAGTTGATGGACAGGCTGCGGGAGTCAAAGGGTTAAAGTGTGGAAATTTTTTCGATCTCCCAGTTTAAGATTAGACGGTGCATCCAATAATGCAAGCACCGTAACATTCAATAATATACGACTATCAGTTCATGAACTTGGTTCTGTGTTAGACCGTTCAGTTTATGCTAATTTCTCCAATACCCAAAGCCTGATACCAAAGCCTGAAAACAAAATATACACAAAATGTATGTATTTGTTCAAAAGCATTATCAGTCCACCATATGCTCTTTGAATGTCCTATCTTACTTAAGATGTATAGAAATAACAATCCGATTTTTTGTGGTATTGACTCTAGAGATATCCTTTAATGTTATTCTGGTAGCCCAGCTGATTCTCAGATCCCCTGTTGGTAGAATGTTATGAAGAGTTAATTGTTGTATGTTATTATTTGACACTGTTAATTAATTGTTCTGAATTATTAATTGTAATTGTTCCCCTTCTTACCTTCAAACTCCCACTCCCCCCTCCCCATTCCCCCTTCTTTTTTCTTTCTTCTTTCTCCATTTCCTCTTCTTTTTATTTATCTTTGTGTGTGTGTGTGTGTGTGTGTGTGTGTGTGTGTGTGTGTGTGTGTGTGTGTGTGTGTGTGTGTGTGGTGCGTGTGCGTGCGTGCGTGCGTGTGTGTGTTGTGTGTGTGTGTCTAAAATCACTATTGTGAACAGACATAAATAAAAGATTCCTTCCTTCCTTCTAGATCAATATGTGTGCAGATTTGCCAGTAGCTAAAGATCGTTCATGTGTGTTGCATGCAGAATATCAAATACGCATGTTACAAAAAGCATGTACCTCATGTCAACGGCTGGCTTAAGGAAACATGAAAACACCCAGCATGAATGCCTACCAAACATACAAACTGAATAGCAACATAGTGGAATGTAGTCAGTTCATATAACAGACTGTATAACAACATAGCGGAATGTAGTCAATTCATCCTGTTATTGTTATTGTTATTGTTGTTGAAAGCCCAGCCGACTGCACACAGCCATATCAGGGCTATAACCGTTTCAAACATACAAAACTTCAACAGGAAAAAAAAATAAAGAAAGAAAATAAAGTACACATATCAATGCATTCGCGTACATAACCAAGGTCACGCCCCTGGCGTTGACCACTCTGTCCAATTTATCACACAGGGGATTTAAAAAACACACCTGAATACAAATTTAAACATACCTAAGGACACCAAAGCATACATAAAAACGGGCATAAATTACCTAAAAATTGCTTTCGCATATCTCACCTCCCTAGAGCCAAAAATGCATTTAATACATGTACCTAATCATCAATCCTAAGAAAAAGTACGTAAGACTTTATCAAACACATAGAGGTGAATGGACCAGAAAGGCAGAAAATGAAAGGAAGAAATGACAGAAAACAAAGGAGGAAGAAAGAAACAAAGAGAGAGACAGAAAAGAGGAAATTTCTAACACAGAATTTCCAGAAAGTGGGGATATTATTTACACTGAAAGAAACCCTGGCATCCCCAAAGGGGGAGTCAGTTCATCTAACAGTAACAGCTGGAGTTCTCCATGCTTCACTAAAAAGTTATTATGCGTAATGTACAGTGAATCCAAATAAGTTCGGAAAATGCCGCCATAAAAGAGCGATTTATAACACACAAAATTGGCAAAAAGCGCACGTCATCGATGTGACATGGTGCAGCCTGCAGCATTTAGCCCTAGAGGATGCAATTAAAATGTCACAAACTGCATAGGCTTTCTTCAACACTGGCTATTAAGCATTTGTCTTTTCAAACTGTTTCTGTCGTTGTTGCTACAACAACAACAACAACAACAAAATAAATAAACTTACAACAACCACCACCATAGTAAAATAAAATTTAATAAAATGACAATGCTTTAAATAGAGGATAACAATGCCTCATTAATAAAATAAAATTTCATAAAATCATAGTGCAATACATAAAGTAGAGGATAACAATGCTTCACTATGGAACCAGAAAAAAGACGAAAAAAATAATATGAATGTGTATTTAATACAACCAGACAAGACAGGCACAAATTTTCGGCCGAGTCGGCCTTTGTCAAGCATATGATCACATATCAACAAACACCAAATACGAAAAAGACTGAAACTTCCCTGCTGCTTCGTCCAGTGTGAGAAAAGGACTAAACTGAGAGTGACCAGTTGGCCGAAAATTTGCGCCTGTCTTGTCTGGTTGTATTAAGTACAAATTCTTTTTTTGTGTGTGTGTTTGTCTCGTTCCTGCTTGCTTGAACTCAAGCAGTCACACTTGTTTTGGATAATGCTTCACTAATGAAATAAAATTTCATAAAATGACAATGCAATAGATAAAGTAAAGGATAACAATGCCTCACTAATAAAGTAAAATTTCATAAAATGACAATGCAATAGATAAAGTAGAGGATAACAATGCCTCACTAATAAAGTAAAATGTCATAAAATGACAATGCAATAGATAAAGTAGAGGATAACAATGCCTCACTAATAAAGTAAAATGTCATAAAATGACAATGCAATAGATAAAGTAGAGGATAACAATGCCTCACTAATAAAGTAAAATGTCATAAAATGACAATGCAATAGATAAAGTAGAGGATAACAATGCCTCACTAATAAAGTAAAATGTCATAAAATGACAATGCAATAGATAAAGTAGAGGATAACAATGCCTCACTAATAAAGTAAAATGTCATAAAATGACAATGCAATAGATAAAGTAGAGGATAACAATGCCTCACTAATAAAGTAAAATTTCATAAAATGACAATGCAATAGATAAAGTAGAGGATAACAATGCCTCACTAATAAAGTAAAATTTTATAAAATGACAATGCAATAGATAAAGTAAAAGGATAACAATACCACACTCATATAAATCTGAACCAACATGTTCAGCCCAAACAAACAACAGGGAAATTACATTTTCTTCTAAATGAGTGTTTCTGTGTTGTCTTTTGTGTATATTTGATAAACCCAAGTTGGCTGAAAAACTCCAAAGACTACAAGGCCAAAACTTTGACAGGGGCATAAGTAAAGTTGGGTAGATCACTGAATTTCCAACTGGAAGGTCCAAGTTCGACTCTGCTTGTTCGCACCAGGTGGGTAAAGGGTGGAGATTTATCTGATCTCCCTTGTCAGAGTATGTGCAGACCTGACAGTACCTAAACCTTCTTTGTGTGTGTACAGATGCATACTAAAAATCAAATATGCATGTTAAAGATCTGTAAGCTATGTCTGTTCAGTGGCTTACAGAGACATGAAATTATTCAACATACATACCCACTGAAGACAAGAGTATGGAGACTATGCAGTAACATGGCACCTGCATAGTGTGGGCCATACAATGTGCCTACACGAATCGAAGAAAACATCACTCAAACAACACACACACACACACACACACACACACACACACACACACACACACACACACACACGCATGCACGTACGCACACAGACACAGACACACACACACGTGCACACATGCATGCACACACACATGTACGTGCATGCACACACACACATACACACACACACACACACACACGCACGTACGCACACACACATAGAGACAGAGACAGAGACACACACACACCGCGCGCGCACACACACACACAAACACACACACAACACACACATACACACACACACACACACACACACACACACACACACACACACACACACACACACACACACACCACTACCACCACAACAGCAAATCTCCTCAGACCACACAGCCTAAGGGAAACAGACGGAAGTTCTCACATTAACCTTGCTGTCACTCTATATCCTGAATCCTGGTCAACTTATCTTGTTCTCATAAACATTCAGTACCAAGAACTAGCTGTAAGGCTCTAATGTAATGCTATTACCCTTGAGTAATAAAGTGCTTTATAGTTTGACATTTCTCTATCAGTCAGTCTATCTGTCTTTTAAGTGGTTACCAAACCCAACATTTGAGCCTGTTATATTTCAGTCATTAGACAAGCATTGAGACTAGACTTAGGGACCTTATGTTACTATCCTTGTGTAATCAAATGCTTTACAGTTGAAGTTGGACATTTCTCTGTCAGTCACTGAGTCAGTCTGTCTGTCTTTTAAGTGGTTAACAAACCCAACATGTGAGCCTGTTATGTTTAGTCATTAGACAAGCATTGATACTAGACTTGGGACCTTATGCTACTATCCTTGAGTAATAAAGTGCTTTACAGTTTGAAGTTGGACATTTCTCTGTCAGTCACTGAGTCAGTCTGTCTGTCTTTTAAGTGGTTAACAAACCCAACATGTGAGCCTGTTATGTTTTAGTCATTAGACAAGCATTGAGACTAGACTTGGGACCTTATGCTACTATCCTTGAGTAATAAAGTGCTTTACAGTTTGAAGTTGGACATTTCTCTATCAGTCTGTCAGTTGTCTATAGAACAGCAACGGCAAGTTTGAAAATTGGCTTCTAGCCAATAGCTTCTACCGTTGGAAAATAAAGAATCATTGTCATTGTCATTGTCTTTTAAGTAGTTACCAAATCCAACATTCGTGTGTTATGTTTTAGTTATTAGATAAGCACAGAGACTGGACTTTTGTTGTTGTCTTTTGAAACCATTCGAAAAATTCCAATGAGACTTTTCTTCCACCCACCCCTCCCTGCCATTGGATCATGACTAGTGTTCTAGGTGTCGGCCCTTCACATTTTTTTCCTTTTTTTTCCTTAATGGTTTGCTTGGTTCTTTTTACACAGCCATGGGCACAAGATCTGATTAAACATCTCAAGTTCAATCCCAGCCCATCTTACTTAATGTTTCCATCATCCTAACGGTGTCAGCTTAGTCTTTTGTAAGTTCCTTCTCCCTCCCCCTCCCTTCATATCAAGATCTTGCCGGTATATAATGTTTTGCGCAGGCTCAGGGAATCTGCCAGGTAACTGCTGGCAGATTTGGGTGGAGCACATATGGAACTGTCCAAGTGCGATGAATCTCTCTGGAACAAACTCCACAAACTCCCGGACGTTGAGGGGTACCAGCCAGAACAGTGAGTTTCAAAAGGAATGATGGCAGATACGCCTTTCTGAATGGGAACCGTCAGTGAGATGATACAGCAAGGCTCTGTGTGCTACACGCATATACAGCATAAACAAGACACACACAACAACAAAACAACAAAAAACAAAAAAATCAGAATGCATATTTAATACAACCAGACAAGACAGGTGCAAATTTTCAGCCAACTGGCCTTTGTCAAGCGTTTGTGATCTTACGCTTGACAAAGGCCAGTTGGACAAAAATTTGCGCCCATCTTGTCTGGTTGTATTAAATACGCATTCTTATTTGTTTGAATGCGGGCAGTCACACCTGTTTTGGATTGCATATACAGCATGTTAAAGACCCCTCCAAAACAGAGGAACTGTCCCTGCCATGACAATGGAGAAAAATGCATTTTCAACAGGCAAGAAAGTACAATTATATAAACATACACAGACAACAAAACAAAGGCTTGGCCCCACACTGTAATGACATGCTCTTCACACAGATGTCCAAAGTTTCACAGGGAAAATCCCTTTAAGACAAAAACACTCATCATCATCATCATCATGTGCCCTGCCGCATGGTGTTGTGATCATGGCCCTTGATATGCATCTATCCTTGTCACCACAAGCACCTCTTCCGTCCTTCTGTCCTCAGCCACCCTGCAAGTCCGTCCAATATTTTCTTCCTGGGTCTACCTGATGTTCTCTCAAAAACACTATCAAATACGAAATAACAATACAAAATAAATACAAATAAGTACCTTTGAGGATGCGTCCAGTGCGAAAGGCGTGGATGCCAATGAGGAGGTCGACCTTGTGGTGGTGTATCACCTGGTTCACATCCCCTTTCTTCTCCAGTTCACCAGTATCCCACAACAGACAGGTTGACCATGCTTCACCAGGTGAGACCTGCAGACAGAGGGATGACAAACAGGTGTGACTTGTTATCAGAGGGACAATATACAGGTGTGACCATGCTTCACCAGGTTGGCAAAATGTGTGACTAGTTACCAGAGGGACGATATACAGGTGTGACATGCTTCACCAGGTGAACCTGCAGACAGAGGTTTGACTTGCTACCAGAGGGACGATATACAGGTGTGGCCATGTGTCACCAGGTGGGACCTGCACTCAGTGGGATGATATACAGGTGAGACCTGTCACCAGGAATGATGGACATACAGGTGTGACCATGCGTCACCAGGTGAGACCCTACACAGTGGGGTGATATACGGGTGAGACCTGCCACCAGAAGGATGACATACAGCTGTGACCATGCGTTTAACCAGGTGAGACCCTACACAGTGGGATGATATACAGGTGAGACCTGTCACCAGAATGATGACATACAGGTGTGACCATGCGTCACCAGGTGAGACCCTACACAGTGGGATGATATACGGGTGAGACCTGCCACCAGAAGGATGACATACAGGTTATTGTTAAAGTTATTCTTATTTTTTATATTTGCTTAAAGCCCAGCCAACTGCATACAGCCATTTCAAAACATACACAGCACCTCAACAGGAAAAAAAAGGAAAAGAAAATTAAGAACACACATCAATGCATTCACGCACCTAAGCTAAAGAAATGCTCCTGGCACTGACCACTCCGTCCAATTTATCGCATATGGAATTTAAAAAAACATATTTGAATACAAATTTAAACAAAATTAAGGACACTGAAACATGTATCAAAACTGATTTAAATTACCTAAATTTGCTTCTGCATATCTCACTTCCCTAGAGCCAGAAATGCACTTAGTACATGTACCCAATTACCAATCCTAACAGAAATTTCTTCTTTTCTGTCACTCTCTTTGATTCTTTCTACTTCCTTTGCTTTCTGTCATTTCTTCCTATCATTTTCTGCCTTGCTGGTCCATTCATCTGTATGCGTTCAATAAAGTCTTACATATTTTTTCTTAGGATTGATAATTGGGTACATGTGATAAATGAATTTTTGGCTCTGGAGGGAGTTATGCGGAAGCAATTCTAGGTATACCCATTTTTATATATGCTTTGGTGTCCTTAGGTATGCTTAAATTTGTATTCAGTGTGTTTTTTATATCCTCTGTGCGATAAATTGGACACAGTGGTCAACGCCAGGGGCATGTCCTTAGATTATGCATGCGAATGCATTGATATGTGTACTTAATTTTTCTTTTCGTTTTTTCTTTCCTGTTGAAGTTTTGTATGTTCTCAAATGGTTATATCTCTGATATGGCTCTAAGCAGTCGGCTGGACTTTAAATAACAGTAACAATCACAATAACAATAACAATAACCTGATTTTCTCTGTTCAAGCCAGGCACTAGTCTGGTAACTCAATGTGGCACTGTATCATGACATTATGACTCCTCAAGGGCAGCGACCCACTTTTTTTTATGTTAAACTTGTTGTGACCACAAAAAGTAACAAAACACATATGCCAACCTCTTATACAAGTACTCCAGCAACTGACCTGATTCGGGAGATGGTGCTGTAGTTGCCTCCCTTCACCGCGTTAGGGGAGAGAAGAAAGAGTGTGCGTGGCATGCCCAACACGATCGGCTCCAAGGCCTGCAACACTGAAACAGTCCACATCAAACATCAGCATGAAGTTCTCACACCTGTACAGGGGAAACTACCCTATAGCTCCTAAAATTGCCACTAATACCTATAGTCTAAAATGCACAACAGTTCATATTTCCTCAGAGCTAAAAATACAGTTGTGTACCTAATTATCAATCCTAACAGCAAATGGCACAACCTTGACACAGATTGATGAATTCAAATTTCCAAATACCTGGGAATGATCATTTCATCAGACGTCAGATGCACATCGGAAATAGCCGGCAGAATCGGCCAAGCCAAAACAGCATTTGGGAAGATGACAGGCATTCTTACCAACAAATGCCTATCAATTAACATCAGGAAGAGAGTTCTTGAATGTTATATAGAACCAATACTATTGTACGGATTGAGGCGTGGACAGTCAACAAACAAAGCCAGAACAAGATTGAGGCAGCCGAGATGTGGTTTCTAAGAAGAATGTTGAGAGTTCCATGGACAGCAAAGAAAACAAATGAGACAGTCTTGTGGAGGCAGTAGATCACTCATAAGGAAGATTAGGAAAAGACAGGCAACATTTATAGGCCATTTTATGAGGAAGGGGGATTTGGAGCACTTGGTCACAACAGGAAAACTGGAGGGAAAGAGAGCACCGGGTAGACCCAGGGAGAAAATGCTGGACGGACGTGCAGAGTGGCTGGGGATGAGGGGGGTGGGAGAGATGCTAGGGGCAATGAGAGATAGAGACAGATGGAAGTCCACGATCGCCAACGCCATGCTGCAGGGCACCTGAAGATGATGATGAACAGACAGAAAACATATGACACTTTACAGAAAATATACAGGTAAATGAACCAGCAAGGAAGAAAATGAGAAAGGAAGAGATGACATAAAGCAAATCAGTAAGTCAGAAACAAAGAGAATGACAGAAAAGAGTAAATTTCTAGCACAGAATTTCCAGAAGGTGGGGGGACACCATTTATACTGAAAGAGCCCCGGCATCCCTAAAGGGGAAAATGGGAAACAATCCACAGCCAACAACAGCAAGGAGTTCCCACACCTGCAACAGGGGAAAAACTGTACTCTCCTGCTCACAGGACTACTCCTAATCTTGCCACTGGACAAAGAAATCTCTAACTACAGTCCACTTAAGTAAGGATTAAAGAAAAAAAACCAGAAAGATCAAAGATTCTCCACCCCCTACAAAAGCGGTAAAAGATGTTTTGCATCTGCCTGTCCTGGGACTACAGTGGGAAATAACTGACCCTTCCCTCCTAAAAAAAAAAAATCAAATCAAATTCAAATCAAATCAAAATCAAATCAAACCAAATTTAAACCAGATCAAATCAAAATAAAATAAAATTCAATTCAAATCAAATCAAATCACAATCAAATCTAATCAAAACAATTCAAATCAAATCCAAATCAAACCAAATTCAAATCCCATCAAATCAAGATGTAGAAAACCCTCTGGCCTGCAAGACAAACCAGTTTGCAACATCACAAATGTTCAGTCTTTCGTGAAGATTAACATGCAGGCAGAATAGTGCTGTAAAATAACAATCTATAATTTACAATGACATGTTGGGATGTTCATACCCAACTTTTCTGATAAAGATGGACCTGCATCATGAGAAACGACAGAAACATCACTTCTAAATGGGCAAAAAAAAAAAAAAAAAAAAAAAAAAAAGGCTATTCACTCCACCTGAGGAAACCTAGTAAAAAGCTTAAATATTTGTGGCAGCAACAATCAATAGACCTGACAGATAACAGTCTATGTGAAGATTTTCATAATTTAACCTGAAAGGGAGAGAGAGTGTGAAAGATGGTAAAGAGAGAGAGAGAGAGAGAGAGAGAGAGAGAGAGAGAGAGAGAGAGAGAGAGAGAGAGAGAGAAGAGAGAGAGCCCGGAGAAAGAGACAAAGACAGACAGACTAGACAGACAGAAGAGACAGAGAAAGAGAGACAGCCAGAGGAGAGAGAGAAAGAACAAGAGAGAGAGAAGCAGACAGACAGACAGAGAGACAGAACGACAGAGAAAGAGATAGAGAGACAGAGACAGAGAGAGAAAGAAGAGAGTAGGCAACAGGATGGTTGAAGACAAAGACACAACAGAAAATATAAAAAAGGTAGTGAAAAGCAGTGACACAACACAAGCACAAACACACACACCACAACACACACACACACCACACACACACACACTAGACACACACACTAATATCCCTCTATATCACTCATAGTGAAGACTTAATCAAAGAAAGAGAAACAAAACACACACACACACACACACAACACACACACACCACACACACACACACACACACACACTTGACCTTCTATTTACACATCACATCACTGTAGTACACACACACACACACACACAACACACACACACACACACACACACACACACACACACACACACACACACACACACACAATCACCAGGGACAAAAATAGAAAAGGATCAAAGCTATTCTCAGCAAGTCCGGTACCTGTCAAAACACAATCACAATGATTGATGACACTTCTTCATAACACGCCTGCTGCACGCACAAACCCCCAACCAAAACAAACGCTTACCTGAAGATTCACACGAACCAAAATCCTGACTATCCTCTGTCTAACACAGACCTTTGCACTGTGACAACGAATAATGATAAACAACACTTACACTGCATAATCCCCTTTTCTTACAAACCCCCCCCTCCCCCCCCCCCCCCATCTTCATAGTAAGTACACACCACATATGACATACACTCTCACCCAAAGATCATAAAAGCAGAGTAGAATTCATGTACTGTCCCTCTAATCAAGACGGATGCACACGACAATGACACATCACATTTCATGCTGTAGCTATACACACACACACACACACACACCACACACACACACACACACACACACAGCAAAAAGTATGTGTGTGTGTTGTGTGTGTGTGTGTGTGTGTGTGTGTGTGTGTGTGTGTGTGTGTTTTGTGTGATGATGTGATTGTAGATGAGAGAGATGGAGAGAGAGATATATACATACATATATATACATCTCACACCCACCTTATTCTTTCTCTACCGCCCTTCTCCTACCCACTCCCCTCCGCACACACTCACAATGCTTACACAGCGTCTTTGCCAGAGAAGCTCACACCATCAACATCTTTGTATTTATCACAACCACAGCTTGCACCTCATTCAGCTTCTACACCATTGGCGGGGAAAGAAAAAGACGAATACATGAATAAATTAACAAACGCAAGAGAAAAAAAACAAAAAAAGTGAACAAAAGGAAATCACCCTTGATGTCCTCAGTGTGATAATCTGTAAAAAAAAAAAAATTTTTAAATGTATATCACTGTACTTCGTCAGGGAACAAAAACACGGACCTCACGACAGCCATCTTACAAGGAAGAACAGTGGTAAAAAGGAAGAAAGGCAGACCTCCAGTCTCATACATCGAGAACATAACCAACATCAGTGGCCTACATATTCAAGAAATTGTCCACAAAAGTCAAGACAGAGCGGCCTGGAGGGAGATGGTGGTGTCCAGGTTCGCAACGCAAACACCGAACCCTGTGACGCCGACAGGTGAGACTGTACTACGTACATCAATTAACAGTTTTCCATTATGACAAATAACTGATGCAATACCAAGACATGTACAGGGCTTATGTGCTGCCTCTGGTGTATGCCAAGATCAGTTTGAATCTTCTCCATCGCTCAGTATATGTGGCATCAGTAAAAACTCATCACGATAACAGAAACAAAAGATTAAATAAACACACACACACACACACACACACACACACACACACACACACACACACACACACACACACACACACACACACACACACAGAAGAATGAAATCACTGTGGAATTCTTCAGCTCCAACCAGTTCCTACTCAAGAGTTAAGCACAGAAACATCATCTTGACAAACTGAAAGTGAAAGTAAACTAAGAAACACTAACCCTTTGACTCCTGCACCCTATCCACCAACTGCAAAAACTTAAACCTCTTGACTCCCTCACCCATCCACTAGAGCTGACAACGCAGGATGCTGGTGGGCAGGGTGTAAGAGTCAAAGGGTTACAACAACAACAACAGCAACAAAAACAACAACAAAAGAACATTTTAAAAAAAAACATTTATTACTGCTCATCCCTTCATGATTTTCAATTGGGATGCATGTTGATGTGATTCATGATGACATGACAAAAAAAAACAAAACAAAACAGAGAAATGATACATAAGAACTGAAAACAAAGTATTGTTTAAGAAAAAAAAAAAAGCCAAAAACATATATCACTGTTTGTTGGTTTAGGATGCGAGCTAATACAGTAGTACCATAATGTGATTCATAATGACATGACAAGAAAAAACACAAACAAAACAGAAAAATGATCCCAAAAAAATGAAAACAGAAAGTACTGACAAAAAAACAACAACAACATATTATCACTGTGTGTTGCTTTAGGATGCGAGCGAATACAAACCATAACGAACAACCTGCGGGAAGGTTGCAACTGTTGCCAAACCATAGACACTGCCACAAACAGAAATCCCACCAGGCCCTATCAATTCAATACCACACACTGTGATTTTATGTCCCCCATCAGTACGCTGAAAGTCAAAACAACAGGCAGGCTGACTACGTTGACAGACAGGGGGACTCAATATCTGATGTTTCCAGTTCAGTTCCAATCCACAACATAAACTTCAGGCTTACCAGCCACCACACAGCAGTTAGTGCAACGTACTATTGATTTTGGAAGGCTGTGAGTTCGCATCCCATCAGTCTTGTCAAAATCAATGCAGGATTTTTCCACCCCCAACCAGCTTCGAGTGTGCTGTGGGCTCACTGAGAAGGCTTGGAACCACACAGTTGAGTCTCACCCACATCACGGATGCTGACCAACACCATAGGATCTGCATTTCCTAGGCCTGGTTTTTATACCAGGATATATTATGATAGTAAGTGTGGTGTATGCAGCACTGTCATGCAGTTCCAACATAATCGTAGCTATGTGAAAATGTGTCCCTAGTTCTGCAGCCATTAACGTGGTGTACAGAATGAGACAGCAAAACAAAACAAACAAAAATGAATTTCTGGCTCCACTGCATTTCTCTATCCTTGCACCTTGCATTGTATGGTCCTGCTGTGTCATGAGTGAAAAAATAAACATAAAAGGTACGAGTCTAATTCAAGACAAGAACAAGAACTGAAAAAGGGACACTGAATATACTGCTTCAGTTGGAACATGGTTCTTTTTTACACCTACCAGTTTGAAGCTTTACCAATAATTATAGTTTCAGTTTCAGTTTCTCAAGATTATGTCTCCACGCTCGCAATGAATTCCATATGCACTAACGTCACAGGTGCCATCTGATGGAGAAGATCCAGAATGATCATGGCACAAGCCTTAAGCTTGCACATAAACCCATGAGATGGCCAGGTCCCAAGGTCCTACTTAGATAGTTCCATAACCCTCGGGTCGTAGGGGAGTGAGGCGACAGAGACCTCAACTTTTCTTGGGGCCAGTACCACAAGGGCAGCGCCCATCCCCTCTCCCTCAATTCAAACTCATATTGACTTCTTTTTTTTTTAATCAAGACTTAGAAAGACGAGAAGGCTAACTGGTCTTCAAAAGGTGGGACCTGGGAAATCAACTCATCTGTCCAATGGATTTTTACCAATGCAGCCAGGCAATGCCCTGTTTCAACTAGCCAATCTTTAGCATGCGCAACCAGAAGGCAAGAGGTCTGACTCGTTTTTCATCCCCTTCGGAGGACTAGACGTTCAGTTTGATTTCCAGTCAAACTGAGGAGAAAAATCGAGGCCTCTACAGGGAGCGAACCCTAGAACCTCGAGTTTAGTTATTGGCAGGCAAACGTCTGAACCATTCTGCCACTTTTCTCCCTTAGACCTAGATAGATTCACTGCACTCACACAACTACATATATGCTCCATCAAGAACTATCATCATTTATTTGGCAGATTCCTTGAGCATGCGCAAAACCCTATATGTTGGCAAGATCTTCAAACAGGGAGAAGGGGAAAGGGTGAATGGACCTATGAAACACCTCAGCCGACACCATCTGAATGACTGAAATCATCAGGATCCGATGTCTTGAATTCAATCCCAGGCCACAACTTAGGAAACTGACCTGTTTGCATCCCATCTGAACCCTTTGACTCCCGCACTCTATCCACCAGCTACAAAAACATAACCCTTTGACTCCCGCACTCTATCCACCAGCTACAAAAACATAACCCTTTGACTCCCGCACTCTATCCACCAGCTACAAAAACATAACCCTTTGACTCCCGCACTCTATCCACCAGCTACAAAAACATAACCATTTGACTTCCGCACTCTACCCACCAGCTACAAAAACTTAACCCTTTGACTCCCGCACTCTACCCACCAGCTACAAAAACTTAACCCTTTGACTCCCAAACCCTGTCCACCAGCATCCCACATTGCCAGCCATTCTAGTAAAAAGCAAAAACTGAACCCTTTGATCCCTCACCCTATCCACCAGCTTCCTGCAGGATGCTGGCGAAAAAGGTGAGGAAGTCAAAGGGTTAAGTTTTTGCAGCTGGTGGATTGGGTGCTGAGTCAAAGGTTAAGATGGGATGCAAACAGGCCAGTTTCCTAAGCTGCAGGCTAGGACTAAATTGCAGATGACACAATCCTGATGTCATCCTGAGCCACAGCTCTATCGAAAGAACCAACATCCCCATAATAAAAACTGTCATCCTGAGAGACACAGCTCTGTAAAAAAAAACTGTCATCCTGAGAACACAGCTCTATGGTATAAAAAACTGTCATCCTGAGTACACAGCTCTATAAAAATAGGATAACTGTCATCCTGAGTACACAGCTCTATGAAATAAAACTGTCATCCTGAGTACACAGCTCTATAATAAAACTGTCATCCTGAGTTCACAGCTCTATAAATAAAACTGTCATCCTGAGAACACAGCTCTATGTATAAAACTGTCATCCTGAGTCACAGCTCTATAAATAAAACTGTCATCCTGAGTACACAGCTCTATGTATAAAACTGTCATCCTGAGTACACAGCTCTATGTATAAAACTGTCATCCTGAGAACACAGCTCTATAATAAAACTGTCATCCTGAGTACACAGCTCTATGTATAAAACTGTCATCCTGAGTACACAGCTCTATGTATAAAACTGTCATCCTGAGTACACAGCTCTTAATAAAACTGTCATCCTGAGTACACAGCTCTATGAATAAAACTGTCATCCTGAGTACACAGCTCTATGTATAAAAACTGTCATCCTGAGAACACAGCTCTATAAATAAAACTGTCATCCTGTGAACACAGCTCTATGTATAAAACTGTCATCCTGAGAACACAGCTCTATGTATAAAACTGTCATCCTGAGAAACACAGCTCTATGTATAAAACTGTCATCCTGAGAACACAGCTCTATAATAAAACTGTCATCCTGAGAACACAGCTCTATGTATAAAACTGTCATCCTGAGTACACAGCTCTATGAATAAAACTGTCATCCTGAGAACACAGCTCTATGTATAAAACTGTCATCCTGAGTAACACAGCTCTATGAATAAAACTGTCATCCTGAGTACACAGCTCTATGTATAAAACTGTCATCCTGAGTACACAGCTCTATGAATAAAACTGTCATCCTGAGTACACAGCTCTATGTATAAAACTGTCATCCTGAGAACACAGCTCTATAAATAAAACTGTCATCCTGAGTACACAGCTCTATGTATAAAACTGTCATCCTGAGTACACAGCTCTATAAATAAAACTGTCATCCTGAGTACACAGCTCTATAAATAAAACTGTCATCCTGAGTACACAGCTCTATGAATAAAACTGTCATCCTGAGTACACAGCTCTATAAATAAAACTGTCATCCTGAGAACACAGCTCTATGATAAAACTGTCATCCTGGGTACACAGCTCTATGTATAAAACTGTCATCCTGAGTACACAGCTCTATGTAAAAACTGTCATCCTGAGTACACAGCTCTATAAATAGAACTGTCATCCTGAGTACACAGCTCTATAAATAGAACTGTCATCCTGAGTACACAGCTCTATGTATAAAACTGTCATCCTGAGACACAGCTCTATGAATAAAACTGTCATCCTGAGTACACAGCTCTATAATAAAAACTGTCATCCTGAGTACACAGCTCTATGTATAAAACTGTCATCCTGAGTACACAGCTCTATGTATAAAACTGTCATCCTGAGAACACAGCTCTATGAATAAAACTGTCATCCTGAGTACACAGCTCTATGTATAAAACTGTCATCCTGAGTACACAGCTCATAAATAAAATGTCATCTATAAAAAAAAAAACTGTCATCCTGAGTACACAGCTCTATGTATAAAACTGTCATCCTGAGAACACAGCTCTATAAATAAAACTGTCATCCTGAGTACACAGCTCTATAAATAAAACTGTCATCCTGAGAACACAGCTCTATAATAAAACTGTCATCCTGAGTACACAGCTCTATAAATAAAACTGTCATCCTGAGAACACAGCTCTATGTATAAAACTGTCATCCTGAGAACACAGCTCTATAATAAAACTGTCATCCTGATGTACACAGCTCTGTAAATAAAACTGTCATCCTGAGAACACAGCTCTATGTATAAAACTGTCATCCTGAGTACACAGCTCTATGAATAAAACTGTCATCCTGAGTACACAGCTCTATGTATAAAACTGTCATCCTGAGAACACAGCTCTATGAATAAAACTGTCATCCTGAGTACACAGCTCTATGTATAAAACTGTCATCCTGAGTACACAGCTCTAAATAAAACTGTCATCCTGAGAACACAGCTCTATGAATAAAACTGTCATCCTGAGTACACAGCTCTATGAATAAAACTGTCATCCTGAGTACACAGCTCTATGAAATAAAACTGTCATCCATGAGAACACAGCTCTATGAATAAAACTGTCATCCTGAGTAAAACAGCTCTATGTATAAAACTGTCATCCTGAGTACACAGCTCTATGTATAAAATTGTCATCCTGAGTACACAGCTCTATGTATAAAACTGTCATCCTAAGAACACAGCTCTATAAATAAAACTGTCATCCTGAGTACACAGCTCTATAAATAAAACTCATCCTGAGAACACAGCTCTATAAATAAAACTGTCATCCTGAGTACACAGCTCTATGTATAAAACTGTCATCCTGAGAACACAGCTCTATGTATAAAACTGTCATCCTGAGTACACAGCTCTATAAATAAAACTGTCATCCTGAGTACACAGCTCTATAAATAAAACTGTCATCACGAGTACACAGCTCTATAAATAAAACTGTCATCCTGAGAACACAGCTCTATAAATAAACTGTCATCCTGAGAACACAGCTCTGTAAATAAAACTGTCATCCTGAGTACACAGCTCTATAAATAAAACTGTCATCCTGAGAACACAGCTCTATAAATAAAACTGTCATCCTGAGTACACAGCTCTATAAATAGAAACTGTCATCCTGAGTACACAGCTCATATAAATAAAACTGTCATCCTGAGACACAGCTCTATAAATAGAAACTGTCATCCTGAGTACACAGCTCTATGTATAAAACTGTCATCCTGAGAACACAGCTCTATGAAATAAAACTGTCATCCTGAGTACACAGCTCTATAAATAAAACTCATCCTGAGTACACAGCTCTATATAAAACTGTCATCCTGAGTACACAGCTCTATAAATAAAACTGTCATCCTGAGTACACAGCTCTATAAATAAAACTGTCATCCTGAGAACACAGCTCTATAATAAAACTGTCATCCTGAGTACACAGCTCTATAATAAAACTGTCATCCTGAGAACACAGCTCTATGAATAAAACTGTCATCCTGAGTACACAGCTCTATGTATAAAACTGTCATCCTGAGAACACAGCTCTATAAATAAAACTGTCATCCTGATTTACACAGCTCTATAAATAAAACTGTCATCCTGAGTACACAGCTCTATGAATAAAACTGTCATCCTGAGTACACAGCTCTATGTATAAAACTGTCATCCTGAGTACACAGCTCTATAATAAAACTGTCATCCTGAGTAACACAGCTCTATGTATAAAACTGTCATCCTGAGTACACAGCTCTATGTATAAAACTGTCATCCTGAGTACACAGCTCTATGTATAAAACTGTCATCCTGAGTACACAGCTCTATGTATAAAACTGTCATCCTGAGAACACAGCTCTATGTATAAAACTGTCATCCTGAGTACACAGCTCTATAATAAAACTGTCATCCTGAGACACAGCTCTATGTATAAAACTGTCATCCTGAGTACACAGCTCTATGTATAAAATGTCATCCTGAGTACACAGCTCTATGTATAAAACTGTCATCCTGAGAACACAGCTCTATGATAAAACTGTCATCCTGAGAACACAGCTCTAGAATAAAAACTGTCATCCTGAGTACACAGCTCTATAAATAAAACTGTCATCCTGAGTACACAGCTCTATGTATAAAACTGTCATCCTGAGTTCACAGCTCTATTTAAAAAATGTCATCCTGAGTACACAGCTCTATAAATAAAACTGTCATCCTGAGTACACAGCTCTATAATAAAACTGTCATCCTGAGTACACAGCTCTGTAAATAGAACTGTCATCCTGAGTACACAGCTCTATAAATAGAACTGTCATCCTGAGTACACAGCTCTATGTATAAAACTGTCATCCTGAGTACACAGCTCTAGTATAAAACTGTCATCCTGAGTACACAGCTCTATAAATAAAACTGTCATCCTGAGTACACAGCTCTATGAATAAAACTGTCATCCTGAGTACACAGCTCTATGTATAAAACTGTCATCCTGAGTACACAGCTCTATGTATATAAACTGTCATCCTGAGTACACAGCTCTATAAATAAAACTGTCATCCTGAGTACACAGCTCTATAAATAAAACTGTCATCCTGAGTACACAGCTCTATAAATAAAACTGTCATCCTGAGTACACAGCTCTATAATAAAACTGTCATCCTGAGTACACAGCTCTATGTATAAAAACTGTCATCCTGAGTACACAGCTCTATGTATAAAACTGTCATCCTGAGCACACAGCTCTATAAATAAAACTGTCATCCTGAGTACACAGCTCTATGTATAAAACTGTCATCCTGAGTACACAGCTCTATAATAAAACTGTCATCCTGAGTACACAGCTCTATAAATAAAACTGTCATCCTGAGAACACAGCTCTATGTATAAAACTGTCATCCTGAGTACACAGCTCTATAAATAAACTGTCATCCTGAGTAAAACAGCTCTATGTATAAAACTGTCATCCTGAGTACACAGCTCTATGTATAAAACGGTCATCCTGAGTACACAGCTCTATGTATAAAACTGTCATCCTGAGTACACAGCTCTATAAATAAAACTGTCATCCTGAGAACACAGCTCTATAAATAAAACTGTCATCCTGAGTACACAGCTCTATGTATAAAACTGTCATCCTGAGTACACAGCTCTATGTATAAAACTGTCATCCTGAGTACACAGCTCTATAAATATAAACTGTCATCCTGAGTACACAGCTCTATAATAAAACTGTCATCCTGAGAACACAGCTCTATGAATAAAACTGTCATCCTGAGTACACAGCTTTATGAATAAAACTGTCATCCTGAGATACACAGCTCTATGTATAAAACTGTCATCCTGAGTACACAGCTCTATGTATAAAACTGTCATCCTGAGTACACAGCTCTATAAATAAAACTGTCATCCTGAGTACACAGCTCTATAAATAAAACTGTCATCCTGAGAACACAGCTCTATAAATAAAACTGTCATCCTGAGTACACAGCTCTATAAATAAAACTGTCATCCTGAGAACACAGCTCTATGTATAAAACTGTCATCCTGAGAACACAGCTCTATGTATAAAACTGTCATCCTGAGTACACAGCTCTGTAAATAAAACTGTCATCCTGAGAACACAGCTCTAGTATAAAACTGTCATCCTGAGTACACAGCTCTATGAATAAAACTGTCATCCTGAGTACACAGCTCTATGAATAAAACTGTCATCCTGAGTACACAGCTCTATGTATAAAACTGTCATCCTGAGAACACAGCTCTATGAATAAAACTGTCATCCTGAGTACACAGCTCTATGTATAAAACTGTCATCCTGAGTACACAGCTCTGTAAATAAAACTGTCATCCTGAGAACACAGCTCTATGAATAAAACTGTCATCCTGAGTACACAGCTCTATGAATAAAACTGTCATCCTGAGTACACAGCTCTATGTAATAAAACTGTCATCCTGAGTACACAGCTCTATAATAAAATGCATCCTGAGTACACAGCTCTATAATAGAACTGTCATCCTGAGTACACAGCTCTATAAATAAACTGTCATCCTGAGAACACAGCTCTATAAATAGAAACTGTCATCCTGAGTACACAGCTCTATGTATAAAACTGTCATCCTGAGAACACAGCTCTATGAATAAAACTGTCATCCTGAGTACACAGGTTCTTTTTTACACCTACCAGTTTGCTTACAATAATATAGTTCTCAGTTCAGTTTCTAAATTATGTCTCCGCGCATCGCAATGAATCCTATGCATAACGTCACAGTCCATCCTATGGAGAAACCAGAATGATCAGGCACAGCTTAAGCTTGAATAAACCATGATGATCCGAGTCACAAGTCTACTTAGATGTTCATACCTGGTCGTAGAGGAGCACAGAACTCAAACTTTCTTGGGAGTACACAACAGCCATTCTCTCAATTAAACTCTATGATTCTTTTTTTTTTAATCAAAACTTCAAAAAGACGAGAAGCTCAATGTCTTCAAAAGTGGGACCTGGATATCAACTCATCTGTCCAATATTTTAACCTGTCACCAGAGTAACTGTTTAATGAATCTTTAAGCTGTCAACCAGAAGGACAAAGGCTCTGATCGTATTTATCATCCCTCTGGAGACACTTAGTTGACTTCTAGTCAATGAGAGAAAAACGAGCCATCTACAGGGAGCGAACCCTAGACCTCGAGTTTAGTTATTGCAGAAACGTCTGAACCTTTGACACTGTTTCTCCTGACCTAGATAATTACTGTCATCACAGAATACAATATGCTCCATCAAGAACTATCATCATTTATTTGGAGATTTTGACACGCAAACCTATTGTTGACAATGATCTTATACACAGCGATGAAGGGAAAGTATGACCTGAACACCAGGCACATCTAGAATGATGAAATCATGGATCCATGTCTTGATCAACCAGGCCAAATTTAGGAAACTGACCTGATTTCACCCATTAAACCTTTGACATCCTGCATCTACACAGCTACAAAATAACCCTTGATCCCGATACCACCAGCTACAAAAACTTAAACCTTTGACTCCCGCACGTCTACCTACCAGCTACAGATAAACTAGACCTGTATCCCGAGCTCTACTACCAGCTACAAAAACTAACCCTTTGACTACCACACTCTATGTACAAAAACATAACCATCCCAGTCACCTACCTCATGTACAAAAACATAACCTTTGACTCCTGCACTCTACACCAGCTACAAAACTATAACCTTTGACCCCCGATCACACAGCTACAAAACATAAAACCTGTTGATCCCGCACTCTACCTACAGCTACAAAAACTAACCTTTGACTCCCGCATCTACTACAGCTACTAAAAACTTAACCTTTTGATCCACACTCTATGCTAAAAAACTTACCTTTGACCCTGCACCTACTACCAGCTACAAAAATAAACTGTTTCTCTCTGAGTCACTACAGCTCATAAACTTAACCTGTTATCCCGCATTACTACCAGCTACAATAAATTAACCTTTGACATCCGCACTCTACCTACAGCTACAAAAACTTACCCTTGATCCACACTCTATACGTACAAAAACTGTAACCTTGACTCCAAACCCTGTCAAGATCAACTTGCCAGCATATCCAGTAAAAAGCAAAAACTGAACCTTGATCCCTCATATCACCAGCTCCTCAGATGCTGGCGAAACTAGGATGGGGAAAGTCAAAGGTTAATTATATCAACTGTGGATTGGTGGAACAAAGCTTAGATATCAAACAGGCCATTCCTAAGTCAGCTAGACTAAATTCAGGAATGTCATCCTGAGTCCACAGCTCTATCGAAAGAACCAACCATACCACTCTATGTAATAAAACTGTCATCCTGAGTAACACAGCTCTATATAATAGAACTGTCATCCTGAGTACACAGCTCTATAAATAAAACTGTCATCCTGAGTACACAGCTCTTGTAATAAAACTGTCATCCTGAGTACACAGCTCTATAAATAGAACTGTCATCCTGAGACACAGCTCTATAATAAACTGTCATCCTGAGTACACAGCTCTATGTATAAAACTGTCATCCTGAGAACACAGCTCTATAAATAAAACTGTCATCCTGAGTAACACAGCTCTATAATAAACTGTCATCCTGAGTACACAGCTCTATGAATAAAACTGTCATCCTGAGTACACAGCTCTATATAAAACTGTCATCCTGAGTACACAGCTCTATGATAAAACTGTCATCCTGAGTACACAGCTCTATGAATAAAACTGTCATCCTGAGAACACAGCTCTATGAATAAAACTGTCATCCTGAGAACACAGCTCTATAAATAAAACTGTCATCCTGAGTAACACAGCTCTATAAATAAACTGTCATCCTGAGTAACACAGCTCTATGAAATAAAACTGTCATCCTGAGTACACAGCTCTATGAATAAAACTGTCATCCTGAGTACACAGCTCTTTTAATAAAACTGTCATCCTGAGACACAGCTCTATAAATAAAACTGTCATCCATGAGTACACAGCTCTGTAAATAAAACTGTCATCCAGAGTACACAGCTCTATGTATAAAACTGTCATCCTGAGTACACAGCTCTATAATAGAAACTGTCATCCTGAGTACACAGCTCTATAATAGAACAGTCATCCTGAGTACACAGCTCTATAAATAAACTGTCATCCTGAGTACACAGCTCTATGTATAAAACTGTCATCCTGAGTACACAGCTCTATAATAAAACTGTCATCCTGAGTACACAGCTCTATGTATAAAACTGTCATCCGAGTACACAGCTCTATGAATAAAACTGTCATCCTGAGTACACAGCTCTATGTATAAAACTGTCATCCTGAGAAACACAGCTCTATGAATAAAACTGTCATCCTGAGAACACAGCTCTATGTATAAAACTGTCATCCTGAGTACACAGCTCTATAAATAAAACTGTCATCCTGAGTAACACAGCTCTATGATATAAAACTGTCATCCTGAGAACACAGCTCTTTATAAAAAAACTGTCATCCTGAGAACACAGCTCTATGTATAAAACTGTCATCCTGAGAAAACAGCTCTATGTATAAACCAATCCATCCATGAATACAACTACTCAATCAAGTTACAACCCACAACCAACCCATGAATAAACTACTGTCAACCATCAGAGTTACACAGCTCTATCACAAGAACCAACCCATGAATAAACTACTGTCAACCGTCAGAGTTACACAACTCTTATCAAATAAACCAACCAGCCCAAGAATAAAACTCTCAACTGTCAGAGAGCTGAACCCAGGATCTTCTGCGTCAGTACCACGGTGCTGTAATCAACTGAGCTAATGGGCCACAAAAGCGTAACTGTGGCTCATCTGAGGGTTGAACCCTCAACCCCAAGGTATTATTATGGTGTTTCAATCACATGAGCGACAGGACCACAGGAAAGCACAGGAAAGGACGTGCAAGCTTGAGGCTTTGTCATGACGAAAGGCGTATTGTGGATTCTTTTATCACTAGCACCCACTTGAGCCAACGGAAGCCGACGCTTGTCTACATGCAACACCCATTTGAGCAAGACCTGAGAAACACTAACCTGACAGCACCAGAACGTTTGGAGCACTAATATGAACAACAAACAGACTAGTATTTTGTTGTTGTTGTTTGTGTGTGCGTGGTTGTGTGTGTGTGTGTGTGTGTGTGTGTGTGGTGTGTGGTGGTGTGGTGGTGTCGTGGTGTGTGTGTGTGTGTGTGTGTGTGTGTGGTGTGTGTGAGTGGTGTGTGTGTGTGTGTGTGTGTGTGTGTGTGTTGTGTGTTGTGTGTGTGTGTGTGTGTGTGTGTGTGTGTATGTGGGTGGTGTGTGTGTGTGTGTTTCTTCTATCAAACAAGGACCATTTAATAGTATGTCTCATTGGGTATGAAACATTATGTTTGGTTGGTTGGTTTGCCCATAAAACTCTAATCCATAAAAAAGGAAGACTTGGACAAATTCACCCATATAACTTATAAGGGAAGACTGGGACAGATTCACCGACATAAAGGAAGATTGGGACAGATTCATCCACATAAAGGAAGATTGCAGGACAGAATTTACTGTCCAAAGAAGACTGGGACAGATTCACCCACATACAGGATGACTGGAACAGATTCACCTACATCGACATAAAACTAAAAGAAGATTGGGACACATTTACCAACATAAAGGAAGATTGGGACAGATTTACCGTCCAAAGGAAGAATGGGAAGATTCACCCACATACAGGATAATTGGGACAGATTCACCTACATATATGATGATGATTGAAACAGATTCATCCACATAAACTAATAAAGGATGATTGGGACAGATTCACCCACATGAAGGATGAATGGGACAGATTCACCTACATACATGATGATTGGAACAGATTCACCCATACATGATGACTGGAACAGATTCACCTACACACATGATGACTGGAACAGATTCACCACATACATGATGACTGGAACAGATTCACCTACATACATGATGACTGGAACAGATTCACCTACATACATGATGACTGGAACAGATTCACCCACATACATGATGATTGGAACAGATTCACCACATA
>JAPXFY010000022.1:58464009-58469009 GCA_030674185.1 Monoplex corrugatus
ACTATCTGTTTGTTCAGAGTTCGAATAAAACACATAAAAACATTAACCTGACCAACTGTTTGTTCCTCCAAGACTTCAAGAGCTATCGGTCAGTGACAAGATCTACCCAACACCAGGAGAAGCTGTACAGGCCTACAAACGCACTACAAAAGACACCTATTCCATCATTTGCCGCTAAAACTAAGCGTGACAGCGAATGAGATGAAGAAGATTACAGCTGTTTCAATAAAACCTATGAGTTTTTTTATTTTCTTAGGATCACTGTCATCACCCTGAGGCAGTTTCCCTCATGCGCACATTTTTTTCCCCCTTTTTCTTTCTGTCCTCTTTTCTACGCCACCATAACGGACACAGAAAGCAAGGACAGGTTTTACAGTGCAAGGAGGAGGAGGGCAACGATAATCACGATGCTATGGAGTTCCATGTAGGACTGAGACTGCCAGACAGGGTTGTAAGCTTCGCTTACTATCATAATATATTCTGCCATCAACCAGGCCCAAGAGATACAGACACCTGCAGTGTTGGTCAGAAGATCTGAGCAACACCCTCAATGATGCATCCATGAAGGGGACGAGATTCGACTCTGTGGTCCCAATCTTCCCAATGAGCCCATAGCATCCTTAACACTGGACAGGAGCTGGTTGGAGCCAAAAAATCCCACAGCACAGACGTAGTTTGAACGGACTGATGGGGACTGAAACCCTCAACTTTCCAGTCAGCAGTCCATTGCGCTAACCATTAACCCTTTGACTCCTGCGCCCTATCCACCGACTGCAAAAACTTAAACCTTTGACTCCCTCACCCTATCCACCAGCTTCCTGCAGGAAGCCGGTGGATAGGGTGAGGCAGTCAAAGGGTTAAGTTTCTGCTTTGCAGTATGACTGACAATACAGGATGCTGCTGGACAGAGTGCGGGATTTCAAATGGTTAAACTATGATGACTGATAATAATGTTCACCTGACTGATTTTTGTTGAGTATTTATGTATCATATAACTGTTATAAATAATGTTCATAAGCCTGTTTCTGTGTTAAACACTGTGCACAAAGTTTACAACGGTTTTGGTATACATCAACTGATTTTTTTTTTTTAACCTCAGATTTTATGCAAGCGCAAGCAGTAAATCAGAACCAGTAAAAGATTTTCATTTCAGTCCATGTGGTTTTCAAACAATAGATAAAAAGAACAAGCAATTTTAACTGGTAACAATCATTCATGCATGTTCTCTCTCTCTCTCTCTCTCTCTCTCTCTCTCTCTCTCTCTCTCCTCTCTCTCTCTCTCTATCTATCCTGTCCCCCCCCCCCCCCACCCATCAGCGCCATCGAATTTGATGGTAGCTGTGGCAGCAGATGTCACAGCAACTCCCCTCCATTCATTCTGGTCCTGGCTCCTTTGTGCAATTGTATAGACATTCAAACAGCTGACATAGGTGATGTTGTTAATACAGAAATGGGTGGTCTGCCCAGATTTCTCTTGGGCCAAATTTTTCCTTGTAGGACTGTTGTCACTAGGGTTATGTTGATGTTGCAGGCTGCATGGCTGATGTATAAAGAAAATATTGTCTTCACCTAGTTGATAGACAGCTGAGCATTGACTGGGCAGGGAAAGGGGGGGGGGGGGGGGGGTTTGTCATGTGAGGCGAGTTCATACAGATTAGCTAGTTGTGTTGTGATTCAGACCTTTAATTATTTATTTACATTATATATATATTCCTTTTATGAAGGTAACATACACACATACATGTGTCATTTACATGTAATCAAGATTACTCCAGTGGTAGGCTGATAAAATACCAGTACAAAATATAGACTAGATAAAACATAATCTAAGTAGGGCCTCAGGCCAGCGGTCACCATACATGTGGCACCTGTGACGTTAGTGCACATGGAAATCGTTTTGAGCGCGGAGACATCATCTTGAGAAACTGAAACTGAAACTATATTTATTTGTTGATTTCTGCAAGCAGTGGACATAGGGCAGTGAGTTCATCCAAAATGCGTTTGTTCTTTTATCAGTCCATTTGACACTAAGAAGCTGTCTGCAAAACCACATCTCTGCTGCTTCAGTCTTATTTTCATCTGCTTTTCTGCATGCCCAGGCCTCACAGCCATATACAGCATGACTGATCAGATCAGGCATTTTAGAATTTTGATTTTAAGGGCCTTTGGTATGCTTCCGTCTTTCCAAATGTTGCTGAGGTGGTTTATTTTGTTTTGCCATTCCCACTCTGTAGGCTACATGTGTATAACAGTAGAAACTACCAAATGGATCTGTACATTCTACGTTATCCAAGTATCATTCATACGTAACATAACTCGCTATGATTACCTATCACCCTATGTGAACCTATGAGTCTTACAATATCTTTTTCTTAAAAACATACACAGCTTGAGTTCTACAATATTTAACTCTTTGACTCACACACCCTATCAACCAACTGCAAAAACTTAACCCTTTGACTCCCTCACCATATCCACCAGTCAAAGGGTTAAGTTTTCGCTTTGCTAGCATGGTTGACAATGCAGAATGCTGGTGGACAGAGTGCAGGAGTCAAAGGGGTTAACACATCTATTTATCCTACAGTGAGTCCTATCACCGACATAATACAGTAAAAAAAACTTTTTTTTTTACAATGTCATGAAAGTCATCTGAGAACGCTGACTTATTCTTCTCCACTCTCCTCCTGTCCGCCCCCCCCCCCCCCCCCCAAGTTCGTGTGTACTTTGTGTCCTGGAGTTTTGGTCATAGTCGGCTGACTGCTTTGGTGAAGTGTGCATCCTGCTTTGATTCTCAAGTCAAGATGTGGTACCTTATAATTATCATTATCATGCATTGATCATAGTGTGTTCTTATACAAGTTGGTATAGTGGGGGGGGGGGGGGGGGGTTGTTTGTTGGTTTGTTTGTTTTGTTTTGATTTTTCCTTTTTTTCAAACCTTGTGTGTGTGTGTGTGTGTGTGTGTGTGTGTGTGTGTGTGTATCTTGGGTTTTGTTGTTTCTTTGTGTGTGTGTGTGTGTGTGGGGGGGGTAGTGATGTGTGTGTGTATACATGTGTGTAGTGATGAGTGAGTGGGTGTGTGTGTGGGTGTGTGTTGGGTTTTGTTGTTTCTTTGTGTGCGTGGGTGTGTGTGTATGTAGTGATGTGTGTGTGTATGTGAGTAGTGATGTGTGTGTGTATGTGTGTAGTGATGCGTGCATGCATGCGTGCGTGTGTGTGTGTAGTGATATGTGCGTGTGTGTGTGCGCGCGCATGTGTGTGTGTATAGTGATGTGTGTGTGTGGCGTAGTGATATGTGCATGTGTGTGTGGTGCGGCGCGCGCCACACGTGTGTGTGTAGTGATGTGTATGTGTGTGTGTGTGTGGTGCATGCGTGCATAAGTGTGTATGTGAGGGGGGGGGGGTGTGCGTGCGTGCACGCACATGTGTGTTTTATATGTCGTTATATTGGTGGTGGAGGATGAACTGAAGGAAACGGGATAATGATGATAATTTAATCATGCTGGTGGCCAGATAAGGTTGGGTGTTGTATTGATTGGGGGGTGCTTTCTGTGATAGGACTGTATGGGACATTGGTGAGAGAAGTTTATATATATAGGGGCTGGTTGTGTTTTTCATCCATTTCTAGTTTGTTTGTTTGTTTGTTTGTTTGTTTGTTTGTTTGTTTGTTTGTCTGTTTTCAAACATTACAGATCGGTTTAAACATTTCACTACAATGAAGTGTAGATTGTTCCATGACTGACACAAAGATAAGATATAAATCCCATAAACTATGTTACTTTGTTATTGTTGTTTAAACTAAAGCCCAGCTGACTGCGTAGAGCCATATATATATCAGCGCTGTAACTGTTTCAAAACATACAAAACTTCAACAGGAAAAAAAAAAGATAGGAAAATTAAGTACACATATCAATGCATTCGCACATAATCTAAGGACATGTCCCTGGTGTTAACCACTCTATCCAATTTATCACACAGGGGATTTAAAAAACACACCTGAATACAATTTTAAGCATACCTAAGAACACCAAAATGTTCATGAAAATGGGCCTAAATTATCTAAAATTGCTTCTGCATATCTCACCTCACTAGAGCCAGAAATGCACTAAATGCATACAACCCAATTATCGATCCTAAAAAAAAGTATGATACTTTGATAGACTTTATTGAACACATACAGGTGAATGGACCAGCAAGGAAATGATAGGAAAAAAGAAACAAAGAGAGTGACAGAAAAGAGGAAATTTCTAGCACAGAATCTCCAGAAGGTGGGGATACTATTTATACTGAAAGAGCCCATGACATTCCCATGAAGGGCATAAGCTACGGAGGGCCTTAACATTTTACAAAGATAAGATATAAATCCCATAAGCTATGTAGGACCACAACATTTTACAGAAATAAGATATAAATCCCATAAGCTATGTAGGACCACAACATTTTACAGAAATAAGATATAAATCCCATAAGCTAGGTAGGACCTTTATATTTTACAAAGATAAGATATGAATCCCATAAGCTAGGTACGACCTTTACATTTTACAAAGATAAGATATGAATCCCATAAGCTAGGTAGGACCTTAACATTTTACAAAGATAAGATATAAAATAAATCCCATAAGCTAGGTACGACCTTAACATTTTACAAAGATAAGATGTAAATCCCATAAGCTAGGTATGACCTTAACATTTTACAAAGATAAGATATAAATCCCATAAGCTAGGTAGGACCTTAACATTTTACAAAGATAAGATATAAATCCCATAAGCTAGGTAGGACCTTAACATTTTACAAAGATAAGATATAAAATAAATCCCATAAGCTAGGTACGACCTTAACATTTTACAAAGATAAGATGTAAATCCCATAAGCTAGGTATGACCTTAACATTTTACAAAGATAAGATATAAATCCCATAAGCTAGGTAGGACCTCAACATTTTATAAAGATAAGACAATAAATCCCAAAAGCTAGGTAGGACCTTAACATTTTATAAAGATA
>JAPXFY010000022.1:58474009-58486509 GCA_030674185.1 Monoplex corrugatus
TTCAATGCATTTTGTTTACCATATTAAGTTCCAGTATGATGCTCTAATCCACTGAGTTTTCAATATTGTTATGAGTTTATTCATTTCGCAATATTGCTTGTGCCCTACCCCCCCCCCCCCCCCACCACTTTGCTTCTTTGTTTCTTTGAAATAATGGATAAAAGAAAGTCAGGCCATGCGTATCAGCTCCCCATTGTCATTCGCACATTTTGCATAATTATGATTTTGAATTAATTAAGATTGGGAAAGGCCCATTCAGAAATTGCTATATCAATGTACAGTAAATTAACTGGGATGAACATATGCCTGTATCTGGTAAATCTGAAGTCCATTTAAAAACTGGTGAGGAAATACATCCACCAGAGCTAACAAAACCGTTTTTTCTTTTCATATATGGATTACGTTTATTAGTATTATTTTCATATTTATATGTTACAGTTTTACATGGCAATATGGAGAATACGGGGTGGGGTTGGGGGAGCACTACACACATATAATACACATTCATGAAGTGAGAGAGAGGGTGGATTGAAAGGGTCGTCAAACCAGCAAGCCAAGAAAGAAAGAAAGAAAGAAAGAAAAAGAAAATGTGTCCGATATCATGATTTTTCGACAAGCTAATTTTACGATCTTATTTGTTTCATTTAATGCTAATATTTATGTTGTTTCTCATTTACAACTAGTTGATCAATGTTTGTTTATTTTTAGAGTTTTAAAAAAAATCCAGTTAGTTTCTTACATTTTAGAAAACAACAACATCAAGAACAACATATATAGAGAGACAGAGAGAAAGAGAAAAGAAAGAAAGAAAAGAACCTCAAGGAAAACGAAAAAAATGTTTCCGCTGGGGCTCGAACCCAGGACCTTCCGCGTGTTAGGCGGATGTGATAACCACTACACTACGGAAACATGTATCTATTGTTTAAATTGTATCTATATATATGTGTGTGTGGATAACTGCTCCAGGTGTAAGGCACGTGTGTGTGGGTGTGTCCCTGGCACAGACATCTTAGATGTCTGTGGTCCCTGGCCTTCGCGAAACTTCCTTCTTTTCGCGAAGGCTGTAAGGCACGTGTGTGTGGGTGTGTCCCTGGCACAGACATCTTAGATGTCTGTGGTCCCTGGCCTTCGCGAAACTTCCTTCTTTTCGCGAAGGCTGTGGTGTGTCACTAAAACTGTTTCTTTCACAGAATAACTCATTCGTCAAGAGTAACATCTTTTTTTTCCAGATTGTTCATGGCAAGATCATCAGTACGGCCCGCATATTTTACTCTTTTGCGTTCGAGCATAATGAGTCAATGACATCTCAGATTCTTCTTCATCTTACATCATATACATGGGAAGTCCACATTGATTATCTAAAGTAGCGCGATTTTAGATTTACCCTAGACACTGAATCGTCAACTCCCACTCTATAAAACACCACTTCTATGCTGATGACACCCAACTTCTAGACAGTGACACACCAGACAATATACAGCGCCTCTTGACTCGCACCACTGAGTGTTACTCGGACATTAAGAACTGGATGACATTCAATAAACTTCAGCTTAATGACGACAAGACAGAAGCTATCCTCATTGGCACCCGTCAGAAACTTTCTCAGCTGCCTCCTCTTTCTCTCCCATTATGTAACACATCAGTCCCAATTTCTGATTCAGCTAAAAACCTTGGTGTTTGCATTGACTCTACCCTCTCCATGAACAACTTTGTTTCTCAAACTGCCAGATCTTGCTACTTTCACCTCCATCGTATAAGCTTGATCAGGAAGTATCTCTCTGTGGAAACAACTGCAAAACTCGTTCTCTCCTTCATAATGTCTCGCATTGACTATTGCAATTCACTCCTGTCTGGTCTTCCTGCCTCCACCATTCACATCCTACAGCGCATTCAAAACAATGCTGCACGCCTTGTACTCAAAAAGAAAAAAGCTGACCACATATCTCCTCTCCTGGCACAACTTCACTGGCTCCCTGTATCAAAGCGCATACAGTACAAACTAGACACCATGTGCTACAAAAGCCTCAATAACGCAGCCCCCCATTACCTGTCAAGCCTACTTGAGATCTATGTTCCCTCACGTACCCTCCGCTCTGCCTCCGATCCTCTGACTTTTCGCTTTCCACGCACTAAGCTCAATACCTATGGTCCACGAGCCTTCTCTGTTTCTGGTCCACTTTCCTGGAACAAACTTCCTCTCTCTGTCCGTCAGCAACCTACTTTTGTCTCCTTCAAGTCCGCTCTCAAAACTCACCTTTTCTCCTCTGCATAAAATCCTGACCTCACTCATCCCCCTCTGTAGCCTGTCTCCACTCGGAGGGGAATCACATTGTAATATATATTTGTATATAATATGCTCTCTATAATTTTCCATTGCTTTTATTCTTTTTCCCCATTTATAGCCATGTGTAAGTGTGTGTGTGTGCGCGCGTGCGTAAGTGTATGTTCAGCGCTTAGATTTGATTTTTATCGAGATTTTGCGCTATATAAATATTGTAATTATTATTATATTATAACCGTTTCGCTGTTTACATTAGCATGTTGAAAGCGTACCGACAGTGTGTTGACCCCGACCATAACCTTGAGAAAACACGTGGAAGTTTCAGTTTCAGTTTCAGTTTCAGTTTCTCAAGATGACGTCTCCGCGCTCGGAATGAATTCCATAATTATGCACTAACGTCACAGGTGCAATGTGATGGAGAAGATCCAAAATCATCACGGCTCAAATCTTAAAGCCTGCACATAAACCCACGAGCTGGCCAGGTCCTGAGATCCCACCTAGATAGTTCCATAACACTGGGGTCGTAAGGGAGTGAGGTGGCAGAGACCTCAACTTTTCCCGGGGCCAGCACCACTAGGGCGGCACCTATCCCCTCTCCCTAGAGTCAAATTCATATTCATAGTCATATTTTTTTCTTACCAAGACTTCAGAAAGGTAAGAAGGCTAATTGGTCTTCAAAGGGTGGGACCTGGGAAATCAACCTCTCTCGCTCGTGTTTTATACCAGGGCAGCCGGGCAATGCCCTGCTCTTCACGATTTTCAATTGCCGTGGGATCTTTAGCATGCACAGCCAGAGGGCACACAGGTCCGACTCGTTTTTCGTCCCCTTCCGAAGGAGTAGACGTTCAGTTCGCTTTTCCGGTCAAACTGAGGAGAAAAGTGGAGGCCTGTACGGGAAGCGAACCCTTGAACCTCGAGTTTAGTTTTTGGCGGGCGAACGTCTGAACCATTCAGCCACTCTTCTCCCTAAACGTGTGGAATGCAGTTAAGGAGCACAAGAAAAAAAGGCTTTGTGTATAATCATAGTGTCGTTTTCTCAGTGGTAATCATTCACGTCACTGTATATACTTTTATCAGTCTTTGATTATGTGTGCCATATCATGTGAATTGAAAAAAATCCTCTGAACGAAGGATCGACACATATGCACTGTAAGGCCCTTAAGTACGGCACCTTGTGACGAGTGTCACTCAATACACACACCAAAATGGAAGAAAAAGGTTGGGCAATACCGAGGGCGGCACCAACGTGCGTTTAAGTCCCTAAGGTGTTATGAAAAAAATTGGGCAATACCGAGGGCGGCACCAACGTGCGTTTAAGTCCCTATGGTGGTATGCCATGTAGCATGAAGCACAAGGTAGTATGAACAGTAGTAACTGGCACCGGACATAATAAGTAACTGGTAAAAGCAGTAGAAGTAAGAAGTAATGCATCAGTTGATCAAGTATTCTTCATCATCCACTGAAAGAAGGAGACTACATAAGCCGTCGTAACGTTTATCAAAACAAGGCATAAATGGATGATATGATCCATGTAATGTGCTAACTATGAGTCACTACTTCACCTTGAAAATCGAGAGACTGTCACTGGAAACTAAGGGAACACAATAGGACGGAAACGTACACGAGAAAACGAAGACACAGAATCATAAGTGATACGCAATACTTATTATCAAGACAAGTATCTAAGGTACTGTGACAATCCCAAGAAGACTGTTGGTCATTATAGGAAGATACAGTAGACATAATGAACTGGTTGTTTTTGGACACAAGGGAATCATGGTTTTGCATCAATGACATTGTAACTCGAAAGTCAAAAAGAACCACAAAGGATCAATTGCATAGCAAACACAATGTATAAACTGTTCCGAGTAATCAAATGACGTGTACACAAGACAAACTAGGCAGGCAAATGGTTGAACAAACACATTATCAGAAGTATCAAGACCACAGCGCGTTCAGTTAGAGTACAGATCTGTAAGACAAAACATGGACAATAAACAGGAATACAATGTCGTTGTACACGGAGGGAAGTAACGATTGTTTAAAATACTGGACATTTGAGGAATGGCCGCGAAATCTCTGTTACACTGACTTGAAGAGACGGGAGAGCGATAACGATGATATAATAATAGGCTGTTCCCATTGTAGTCTAAAATACTGGACATTGGAGAATGGGCCCCGAGTTCTCTGTTACACTGACTGGAAGAGACGGGAGAGCGATAACGATGATATAATAATAGGCTGTTCCCATTGTAGTCTATCCGCCGTAGCAGAAGTAACGGGGCGGTAGAGAGGACGGGGGGAAGGCGAGTGAGACCATCTCAATGAGCACTGGCTACTTGCCCCATTGAAAAGTGACGAACTCGAGCGACGGCAATCCTGGTTAAGTGACACACACCGATCGTACGGTCAGAGTATTATGAACGCGTGTGTCCGACCCTCCACTACAGTTACAGAGACAAGGGCAGGAGGGTGGGCAAAATTTGTTTATCGCTGTGCGTTCCATGTGTGCCACATCAATTGAAATAGGTAAAAGGAATATATATACAATCTACTATCTCTAGGACTGTCTTTGTCACTAAGTACTATCCACATATGTTTCAAAATTTTTAAATCTTATTTATGCTAACGAGTAGGTGAGGGGGATCGATTGCAATCTCCACCATGTATAACAGGGTGGAGTTTGGGTGTCTCCACCATGTATGGCAAGAAGGGGTTTGTGTGTTGTCATCTATAACAGGAAGGTGAATTGGGGATGTATATGAAGAATGGTTTCTCTACTTAGAAGCCACACACCCAACAAGGAAGGAGAGTGACGAGAAGAAATGCACTAACCACACTAGACATGATTCTCATAAGCAGTCCACACATAGATTAATAACTACGACGTATTTATTTAAGCAGTCTACTTCAGCATAAACGTATTTCACCATTCCTACTGTCCTGGGTCCTAATATTCCTAAAGTCCTAAGATGCACTACGAATCATCAGAACTTGCATATCACTAGAATGCCGAACACTTTCTTATGTCCTACTCTACTCTTTGCTTTGTGGAAAATCAAACATACTACCTACTTCTATCCCTACCCTAACTAAGGCATGAAATGAGACGTGGGTTTACATACCTCTAAGATAGGTTGGAAGGTCTCTGGCTGGGTGGCAATCGAATGGGTGAATCTCTACAGTGATTGACTTTCTGGATTTTGATACAGTGCGTTTTTGTTGTTTCTGTCACAAAACCTTCCCATCTGTCTTTCATTGGACATCGAAATTTGAATAACTAACCTGTCTTTCATTGGACATCGAAATTTGAATAACCAAGCAATCTTTGGCACCTGGCTGTTATTCAACCCTCTGGACTTTTCGCTTGGACGTTGGTATTTGCTGAAACCTTTTGTGTACTAGATAACCTACCCTCTATAGTTGGATAAGACCAATGTGAGCGTTAGATCCTGCTCGGTGGAAAATGTTGAGTAACCAGTTAATTCATGGATGGCGTGCTCTTCATTACACAAACCTTACGTACTGGGTAACGATACGGTCTGAGGGGGACTAGGTCGCTGGAAAATGTTGTAGTAACCAGTCTAATCATGGATGGCGTGTAACCAGTCTTATCATGGATGGCGTGATCATTACGCAAACCTTACTTACCCGTCTAACAATACGGTCTGAGGGAGACTCTGTGATAATAATAGCAATAACAACAACAACAATAACATAACAACAAAGATAACAATGACAATAACAACAACAATAATAATAGTAATACTATTACTACTACTACTACTAATAATATAATAATAATGATAATAATAACAATAATAATAATGATAATAGTAGTAGTAGTAATAATAATAATAATAAGGAGGAGGAGCAGGAGGATTGGTGATGATGATGATGACGACAACAACAACAACAAGGCACCAAATCTCGATTCAAGAATCAAACCAAGGCGCGCACTTTCATCACCCCACCAGCAACGCCAAATCTCCAGGGCACAAGGACACACGTAAACCGGGAGGGGGAAGACAGGAGGGGAGTAGGGCGTGTGACTCCTGACCCAAGCCATCATTCTCCCTCCGTCCTCTCTCTCTCTCTCTCTCTCTCTTCACACACACACACACACACACACACACACACACACACACACGCACGCACGCACGCACGCACACACACACACACACACACACACAGAATGCTGAGCTAGGTACGCTCAAGCCTGCACGACTTACGACCCTCGACCCAAGTTGTCATCCTCTCCGTCATACACACACACTCTCTCTCTGTTCTCTCTCTCTCTCTCTCTCTCTCTCTCACGCACACACACACACACACACACACACACACACAAACACACACACACACACACACACACACACACACACACACACACACACACACACACACACACACACACACACACACCACACACACACACACACACACAATTCTCTCTTTCTATCTTTCTAGTTTTGTTTAATTTTGTTTTATTTATTTTGTTGGTTTTATTTTTATTGTATTTCCTTTTATCTTCTTTCCTTTTTTCCTTTATTCATTTTATTTCATTATTTATTTTATTTCATTTTATTTTATTTCATTTCATGAAAACAGCCTGAAGACTTTTGTAATGATTAATGATTATGTTAATTATTGTAGTGTAATGATCAATTATGTAGTGTACTAAGACTTTTGTAATGATTAATTACGTAGTATACTAAGATTTTTGTAATGATCAATTATGTAGTGTACTAAGACTTTTGTAATAATTAATTACGTAGTGTACTAAGGCTTTTGTAATGATCAATTATGTAGTGTACTAAGACTTTTGTAATGATCAATTACGTAGTGTACTAAGATTTTTGTAATGATCAATTATGTAGTGTACTAAGACTTTTGTAATGATTAATTACGTAGTGTACTAAGGCTTTTGTAAAGTGACGATTTATTATCTAGCGTACTAAGACTTTTGTAAAGTGACGATTTATTATCTAGTGTACTAAGACTTTTGTAAAGTGACGATTTATTATCTAGTGTACTAAGACTTTTGTAAAGTGACGATTTATTATCTAGTGTACTAAGACTTTTGTAAAGTGACGATCTATTATCTAGTGTACAATGTACTAAGACTTTTGTAATCTTCTTCTTCTTCTTGGCGTACGTTGCTACACAATCATCTGAGTCCCGGCGATGAATGCAGCTGTCTTTTCCAGCTCCTGTCTGCAGCTATGGAGTTTGGTTGTCAGCGGAGTGTCTGTCGGCCACACGTCCTGTCTTGCCACCTGGTGAAGGGGACATCTTTGGAGTATATGCTCCGTGGTTTGGTCTTCTTGACCTCAGGGACAGGTTGAGGAGGGCGCCAGCTTCAGTTTGCGGTACATGTGGCTGTTCAGCCTATTGTGACCAGTGCGCAACCTCATCAGAGCAACTTGCTGCTCTCTAGACAACAGGTGGTAGTCATCCCTGATCGTCTCGGCATGGAAAGCGCCCTGATGATGCTCCTCTTCTCACTGTAGCTGACGCTGTTGTTAGGTTGTTCTTCTCTGACTCCCTCCTTAGCAAGGATATCAGCTCGCTCATTCCCAGAGACTCCGCAGTGGGCTGGAATCCACTGCATAACTGCTCTTCTGGTTGTGGTAACCTGGTGCAGAAGCTCTAGACAGGAGGGGGAGCGTGTTGTTCTGGCATGCCTGCAGCACGGAGAGGGCATCAGACAAGAAGACAACTTGTCTGCAGTCACAGTCTGTAGCCTGAATCATGGAGGCCGCCTGCATGAGCGCTTCTGTCTCAGCACGGTAGTTTGTACAGTGTCTTCAGTGGCGTACGTGTCTTCCAGTGGCGACACTTGCTGTTGTTGTTTGTGACTTTTGTAATGATTAATTATGTAGTGTACAAAGACTTTCGTAATGATTAATTCTATAGTGTACAAAGACTTTTGTAATGATTAATTACGTAGTGTACCAAGACTTTTGTAATGATAAATTATGTAGCATACTAAGACTTTTGTCAGGATTAATTATGTAGCTTACCAAGATTGCTGAGTGGCGTGCGTTATCTTTGTCTTTGGGGATGATCTTCGGGCAGTGAAGATAACAGCTGAACTTCTGAGTGTCCAGTTACTTAACAAGCGTAAGGATTTGAGGAGAAAAAAAAAAAACAGAAAGAAAGAAGGGAGAGACACAGACACTGACACTGACACTGACACTGACACGACACTGACACTGAACACATGTGGTTTATTGTGAAGGCCACCGACCCATACACAAACCAGGGATCGTGGGGAGGGGATTACATTGTTAACATACATCTTGCATACTTTTCATTCGTCGTCCGTTTTGTAGTAGCAATGTACAAACATTTTTAGGCTGTTACCTCTTCTCGAAGCTTTAAAGCATAAAATATAAACATCGCCAATTTTCTGGAATGTTCTGATTTATTACACATTAGGGCCACACTCCATGAGGGATCAGTGAAAGAAGAGAAAGAGACAGAAGACAGACAGATAGACAGACAGACAGAGACAGACAGCCAGAGGACGAAGAGACAGACAGACAGACAGAGACAGAGACAGACAGACAGACAGAGACAGCCCAGACAGAGCCAGACAGCAGCACAGCAGAGACAGACAGACAGACACAGAGAGACAGACACAGCACAGAGAGAAGACAGACAGACAGACAGAGACAGACAGACAGAGACAGACAGACAGACAGACAACAGAGACAAGAGAGAGAGACAGACAGACAGAAGACAGAGATAGAGAGACAGCCAGACAGCAGACAGAAGAAGACAGAACAGCACAGAGACAGACAGAACAGACAGACAGAGGAGAGACAGAGAGAAAGAGAGAGGGGGGGGGCAGAGGGAGAGAAAGACAGAAAGAAAAAGAAAAAGGGAGAGACGTTGTTCCATAAACTTGAATACATAAGGGAGTGAGGTGGTAGAGACCTCAACTTTCACCTGTGCCAGCTACATGTACTTATAGCCTTGTGCCCAAACTATACGTTTAGATGGTGTTATTAGAGCCATGCTGAAAAAGCAGTTGACATGGGGTCGACCCTGAAGCCCGCCACAGACTGTTTCGTTTTTGTTGTTGTGGTGGTGTTGGTGTGGTGGTTGTTGTGGTGGTGTTGGTGGTAGTGGTTGGTGTTGGTGTTGGTGGTTTGGTGTTGGTGGGTGGTTGTTGTGGTGGTGTGGTGGTGGTGGTTGTTGGTGGTGTGGTTGTGGTTGGTTGGTGTGTGTTGTTGGTGGTGGTGGTGGTGTGGTGTGGGTTGGGATGGGTGGTGGTGGTGTGGTGGTTGTGTTGGTGGTGTGGTGTGGTGGTGGTGGTGGGGTGGTGGTGGGGTGGTGGTGGTGGTTGGTTGGTTGTTGTGTGGTTGGTGGTGGTGGTGGTTTGGTGGTTTGGGTTGTGTGGTGTGGTTGTTGTTGGTGTTGGTGGTGGTGTGGTTGGTGTGGTGGTTGGTGGTGGGTGGTGTGGTGTGAGTGGTGGTTGTGGTTGTTGTGTTGTTGTGTGTTGGGTATGGTGGTGGTGGGTGGTGTGGTTGGTGTGTGTTGTTGGTATGGTGGTGGTGGTGGTGTATGTGGTTGGTTGTGTTGTTGTTGGTGGTGGTGGTGGTGGTTGGTAGTGGTGGTGTGTGTGGTGGTGGTGGTGGTGGTGGTTGTAGTGGTGGTGTAGGTGGTGGTGGTGGTTGTTGTTGTTGTTGTGGTGGTGGTGGTGTGGTGGGGTTGGTGGGTGGGGCTGGTGGTGTGGTTGTTGTTGTTTGTGATGGTTGGTGGTGGTGTTTTGGTATGGTGATGGTGGTTGTGTGGTGGTGTTGTGGTTGGTGGTGGTGGTGTGGTGGTGTTGGTGTTGGTGTGGTGATGGTATGGTGGGGTTGAAGTGGTTGTTGTTGTTGTGGTGGTGGTGTGGGCGGATGGTGGTGGTTGTAGTTAGAAGGAGTGGTGATGTGGGTTGTTTGATGTGTGTGGTGATGAATGAGTGGAGGTGGAGAGAGATGATGTTGAGTGATTGTGGTGGATGGTGAGGAAGAGAAGATGGTGGTTGATGAGGGTATATGAAAAGAAGAAGAAGAAGAAGAAGAAGATGATGATGATGATATGATGATGAAGAGAAAAGAAGAAGAAGAAGAAGCAATAGTAAACAGCAGCAGTAGTAGTAGTAGAAGTGTGGTAATTGTAGTAGTAGTTGTTGTAGTAGTAATAGTAGTAGTAGCAGCAATAGCAGCAGTAGTAGTAATAGTAGTAGTAGTAATAGCAGTAGTAGTAGTAATAGTAGTAGTAGAAGTAGTAGTAGCAGCAGCAGTAGTAGTAGTAGTAGCAGTAGTAGTAGTAGTAGCAGTAGTAGTAGTAATAGTAGTAGTAGAAGTAGTAGTAGTAGCAGCAGTAGTAGTAGTAATAGTAGTAGTAGCAGTAGTAGTAGTAGTAGCAGTAGTAGTAGTAGTAGTAGTAGTAGTTAGTAATAGTAGTAGTAGCAGTAGTAGTAGCATAGCAGTTAGTAAATAGTAGAGTAGAGTAGCAGCAGCAGCAGTAGTAGTAGTAATAGTAGCAGTACAGTAGTAGTAGTAGCTAATCTGAGTGTGTTTCTGTCATGAGTAACTGAAATGCATTCGTTTCTCGATTGCCTCAAGGGAATTGTACCATCTGGAACACACAAGCGGGACATTGGAACAGAACGATGTGCACTATCAGTCTGTCAGTCTGTTGGTCTGCAGGACAAGTGACGTTGTGAACAGTGGCATGATGAAGACTTTGGTTTTGGTGCTCATCTCTCTTCCAGCTTTAGGTATGCTAAGGGTTCGTTCGTTCGTTCTTTGATTTAACGTCTTTTCACTATAAGTGATATTAGATGCTAAGGGTGTGTGTGTGTGCGTGTGGTGTGTGCGTGTGTGTTTTGCGTGTGTGTGTACATGTAAGTCCACATATGTGCGCTTGCGCATGCACATGCGCACTGCGTGCTTGAATGTAGCAGGGAGCCGTACAGAAATAACTGCAGACTGAACACTTCATGGAAGATAATAATTATTTACAGGGGTTTTTGTTGTTGTTGTTGTTGTTGCTGCTGTTTTTGGTGGTGGGGATGGGTGGGCAGAGATCGAAGACAAGCGTTCTTACCAACAGATGCCTGTCAGTTAATATCTGGAAGAGAGTTCTTAAATGTTACACAGAACCGGTATTGTTGTACGGATTTGAATCGTAGACAGTCAACACACAAGTCAGAACAAGATTGAGGAGACTGAATTGTGGTTTCTAAGAAGAATGTTGAGTGATCCATGGACAGCAAAGAAAACAAACGAGACAGTCTTGAAGGAGACAGACACAAGACGAACATTATTTAAGAAGATTAGGAAAAGACAAGCAACATTTATAGGACATTTCATGAGGCAAGAAAATTAGAACGAACACCCAGTCACAACAGAAAAGCTGGAGGAAAAAAGAGCACCAGGTGGACTCTGGGAGAAAATATTGGACGGACCTGCACAGTGGCTGAGGACAGAGAGGGTGGGAGGTGCATGTGCAGGAAGAGGGTGGGAGATGTACTTGCAGGGACAAGGGATAGATTGGTATGGAGGGCCGTGATCGCCAACGCCATGCGGCAGAGCGCAGGATGATGATGATGAGAGATCGAAGGGCCACAAGACAAGACTAGGACGTGACAGAAAGTAGCACTTGCAAAACTAACCAACACTCAATATAAGGGGAACAAAGCAGCAAAGAATGGAACAAACGAACTGGACTTTGTATGGAGTTTGTTCAAGAGGGATCCATCGCACTCAGACAATTCCATATGCGCTCCACACAAAACCTGCCAGCAATTACCTGGCAGATTTCTGAGCCTGCACAGAACCCTATGCACGGGCAAGGTATTAAAATGAGGAGCGGAAAGGTGGTGGGTGGGTGGAAAGACCTTTGAACACATGCTGACACACCAGAAAGATAAAACCCTGAAGATGGACCACAAATAGGCCAGTTATTAACGTTGCGGCCTGAAATTAATATCAAGAAAAACACAAAAGTGCTACATATCAAAGGCAAAGACTGAAAATAATCATGACATCTTAATTAATAAAGTTCCTTTAAGAAGTGTTAAGACAACAGAAATTCTCTTCTTCTCTTCTTCTCTTCTTTCTTCTTTTTCTTCTTTCTTCTTTCTTCTTCTTCTTTTCTTCTTCTTCTTCTTTTTCTTCTTCTTCTTCTTTTCTTCTTCTTCTTCTTCTTCTTCTTC
>JAPXFY010000022.1:58494009-58499009 GCA_030674185.1 Monoplex corrugatus
TTCTCTTTCTTTCTTTCTGTTTTCTTTGCTTTCTGTCATCTCTTCCTATCTTCTGTCTCGCTGGTCCCTTCACCTGTATGTGTTGATAACGTCTTACATACTTTCTCTTGGGATTGATAATTGGGTACATGTGTTAAGTGCATTTTTTGCCCTAGAGAAGTGATATATGCTGAAGCAATTTTAGGTAATTTAGGCCTGTTTATTTGTATATGTTTTGGTGTCCTTAGTTATGTTTAAATTTGTATCCAGGTTTGTTTTTTTTGTTAATCCTCTGTGTGATAAATTGGACGGAATGGTCAACACCAGGGGCATCTCCATAGATTATGTGAGCGAATGCATTGGATTGTGTCCTTAATATTCATTTTGTGTGTTGTGTGTGTGTTGAAGTATTGTATATGTTTTGAAACCCTTATAGCCCTGATATGGCTCTACGCAGTCGGCTGGGCTTTAAACAAAACAAAAAAATAATAATAAGTTGATTACTTAGTTATGGATCAAACATCCTTCATCGTTTTACAGGCACCATTTTCAACGAAGCCCTACAGGTGTGTGACTACCCGGGCGACGCTCCCGCCCCCTGTGGTCCACACCAGGTAGGCTACGCCTCCACACCTCAGGGACCCTGGCCTGAATACACCCATCTTGTGGGCTGAAGTCCGAAATGGTGTCCTTGACAGGAAGTCAGCCACCAAATGGAATTCTTTTTGATTGAAATCACTTTTCAGTTTTGGTTTTTATGGGCGTATTTTTCTGTTTGTCTGGTTGGTTTGTTGATTGATTTTTTCCTGTATTTCTTTTTTGTTTGTTTGCTTGTGTTTTTGTTTGTTTTCGTTTTTGGTTTCGAGTTTTTAAATTAATCATTCATATTTCATTCGTTATTTATTGTTTCATGAATTTGTAATTGTACTCTTGCTGGCCGAAGTCCGAAATGGTGTTCTGCCGACAAGCAGTCTGTGATGCGATGAAGGTGTTCATTATTATTACTATTATTTATTTTTTCATATCTCGCTTGATTGATTGGTACTGGTTGATCTATGCAGGATTGTTTGTTATTTTTATTGTTGTTTGTTCGTTTTTAATGGATAAAAAATTATTGTGTGTGAAATTTGCAGATGTTACGGAATAAATCATTTCATAAATTGGTTTGTGTTTATTTCCCGTTGCTCTTGACAAGCTGTTAGCTTTTACACACACAGTCACACATACATCTACACACACCTACACACATACAAAGACACATATACACACATATATATATATATACATGTATATTATATATTGTGTGTGTACATATATATATACATGTATATCAAAAAACACAAGTAAACAAACTACAGGCACACTCAAATACAAATTACCCCACTGCTTTACCCATCCCCCGTGGGGATACCGGGGGCTTTTTCAGTATAAATAGTATCCCCACCTGGAAATTCTGTGTCAGAAATTTCCTCTTTTCTGTCACTCTCTTTGTTTCTGCCTTATTCCTTTGCTTTCTGTCATCTCTTTCTGTCATTTTCTGCCTTGCTGATCCATTCACCTGTATGTGTTCCATAAAGTCTTACATATTTTCTCTTAGGACTGATAATTGGGCATATGTATTAAATGTATTTTTGGGTCTAGGGAAATGAGATATGTAGAAGCAATTCTGGTTAATTTAGGCCGTTTATATAATTATGTGCTTCTTTATCATGTTTAAATTTGTATTCAGGTATGTTTTCTTTTAAATCCCCTGTGTGATAAATTGGACGGAGTGGTCAACTCCTGGGGCATATTCTTAGATTATGTAGGCGAATGCATAGATATGTGCATTTAATTTTCTTTTCCTTTTTTTTATTCCGGTTGAAGTATTGTGTATGTTTTGAAATGGTTTTAGCCCTGATATGGCTTTACTCTGTCGCCTGGGCTTTAAACAACAAAAACGACAACTGCTTTACCCGGCCTTCCCCCATTTAGAAGTATTGGACACCATCATCATCATGAAAAGACGATGGAGATAGATTGGACACATCACGTGAAGAGAGCAGGACAACATCACCCGGACTGCCCTTCACTGGACACTAGGGGGAAGACAGGTAAGACAACAGACCCAAGAACATCCAGCAATGCACAGTAGAAGACCTTGAAAGGCCCTGAAACACACTGGCGGGTACCAAACAGGGGCTGGCCCAGAAAAGACAGACTACTCAGCATGCCAATGGCATCATCATCATCATCATCCATCTCTATCGCCGTGGACGACAGTGGGAGCTCCACTCTTTGTCACGAAGGATTGCCAGGCGACACGGTCTCTGCTCCTGTGTACATGTATGATGTCATGGAGCCCCAGTTTGCAGGAGTCAGTGATGTTGTCCATGAAGGATTTTGCTGGCCTTCCTTGTTTACTCTTTGCCTCGATTCTCCCCTGCAGGACTGGTGTTATCAAATTGGTTCTTGTGTTTCTGGTCATGTGCCCGAATACATTTCAATTTTCTTTTTTTGATTTCTGGGGGCAGTATACGTTGGACAGCTAATTCCCTGAGCACACTTTCGCGTTACTTCTTTTCTCAGTCCATTTCACTCTGAGAAGATGCCTGTAGAACCATATTTCTGCTGCGTTTATTTCATTTTCGTTGTCGTTCTTCAAAGTCCAGGCTTCACATCTATACACGACAACAGACCAAATCAAGCAGCGTAAAATTCTCATTTTCAGTTTCGTTGGTATGCCCCTGTCTTTCCATTTGTTGTTCAACTGGACCATGTTTTTGCTTGGCCATGCCTATTCTTGATCAAATGTCCTTGCTGCAAGATCCTGTGTTGGTTTTGACAGAGCCCCAAATACTTGAAGTAACTGGCATAATTGGCGGTAAAGAAGCTTTACGCCTTCTCTCCCCCCCCCCCACTCCCCTACCCCCACTCCCATCTCTCCTGGGTGTAGAGGGGTAGAGTTCTAATTACTGCCCAGACCAAAGGAATGCACGTAGTTATAGTTCTGCTTACATTCCACCGCCCATTACACATACACACTAGACACCCACGCAGGGCGCCAAGTAATAAGGATTTACGTGTGAATTTGTTGATTGAGGTCTCAAATCCTGCCACACATAGTGTGAACTAGCACGTAAAAAACTGTAAGAAACTTTTAAATAATGTCTTAAAAATACATAATTTGATAAGTGAATAAGTATGTAAATAAATTTTTGAATGAATAAAAAATTATAAACAAATGAATAAAAGATAGCATGTAAAAAATGTAAGAAACTTATAACTAATGTCTTAAAAATAAATAATTAGATAAGCGAATAAGTAGATAAATGTATTGAATGAATAAATGAACAATAAACAAATGAATAAATAAACACATGAGAATAATAAGTAAATAAAAAGGGGTTCTGACCATCTAATTTTACAAAGGCCATTATGTCTTCTTTATTATGAAAGTATCAAATTAACCCTTTGACTCCTGCACCCTATCCAACAGCATCCTGCACTGTCAACCATGCCAGCAAAGCAAAAACTTAACGCTTTGACACCCTCACCCTATCCACAGCTTCCCGCAGGAAGCTGGTGGATAGGGTGAGGGAATCAAAAGTTAAGTTTTTGCAGTTGGTGGATACGGTGCGGGAGTCTAAGGGTTTTAGATGAGCATACGTTTGTCGTGTATCTACGGATTCTTTACTTATCATCCCATGTCTGGAACATACCGACCCAGCCCCTGGCCAACAAACTGAAGATGTGGCGCCAACGGCAGTTTCACTATAACCTCTTTCAAGATCTGATATCTGGAGTTCAGTCCCAGCCCGCAACGTTAAAAACTGGCCATCTTAACCCTTTGACTCCTGCACCCTAGTCACCACCTGCAAAAATGTGACCCTTTCATTCACTCCCTCAGCCTATCCGCCAGCTTCATGCAGGAAGCTGGTGAATAGGCTGAGGGAGTCAAAGGGTTAAGTTGTTTGCTTTGCTAGCGTGGATGACAATGCAGGATGCTGGTGAACAGTGTGTGGGAGTCAAAGGGTTACTGTCTCTATCATTTTGGTAATGTCGGCTTAGCATTATTACATAGGTACCTCCTCCCCTGAACCCTGAAAGAAAAAATCACCCTACTGCCTTGTCAAATGCCTATCAATTAACATCAGGAAGAAAGTTCTTGAATGTTATATAGAACCAATACTGTTGTACGGATGTGAGGCGTGGACAGTCAACAAACAAAGCCAGAACAAGATTGAGGCAGCCGAGATGTGGTTTCTAAGAAGAATGTTGATGAGAGTTCCATGGACAGCAAAGAAAACAAACGAGACAGTCTTGATGGAGGCAGACACAAGTAGATCACTCATAAGGAAGATTAGGAAAAGACAGGCAACATTTATAGGCCATTTTATGAGGAAGGGGTATTTGGAGCACCTGATCACAACGGGAAAGCTGGAGGGAAAGAGAGCACCGGGTAGACCCAGGGAGAAAATGCTGGACGGAGTTGCAGAGTGGCTGGAGGATGAGGGGGGTGGGAGAGATGCTAGGGGCAAGAAGATAGAGACAGATGGAAGTCCATGATCTCCAACGCCATGCGGCAGGGCACCTGATGATGATGATGATGACTGCCTTGTAGGTTGTCGTGGGAACGACAAAGGCTAGCGGAGAGACCGCAAAAAAAACAAACCAACAACAACAAAAAAAGAAACCCGGTGGAAGGCAACGGAAAACCACCATCGTATTCTCCCTAGAAAATCATGGACAGACAAAATATGGAAGTCCATAATCGCCAACGCCATGCGGCACACGGCTGCATTTTCCCTGCCATTCTCCTACCTTTTAATTGCAAGCCGGCAGCGGCATCGCCTGCGAGTGCTAATTTTGTCCATGCAGGGTCGACCAAAGTCCATATCACTGGCTAGCGTGCCTTTGTGTTCTGGCACTACTGATAAAGAAGGAAGCCGAGTCCAGTTTTCTGTGTGGTATTGTGAATTTGTGCAATGATCTGCATTATTTTCGTCACTTTACCTGTGTGCATTCAGTGCTGTGAATAT
>JAPXFY010000022.1:58504009-58509009 GCA_030674185.1 Monoplex corrugatus
CAGACAGACAGACAGACAGACTGACAGACAGAGAGACAGACAGACAGAGACAAAGACAGATAGGAACTAAGTGAATAATGACACAGAGAGAGAGAGAGAGAGAGACACACACACACACACACACACACACACACACACATACACACACACACACACAGACACACACAGACAAACAGACAGACAGACAGACAGACAGAGACTGACAGACAGGTGACAGGGGTCCTCCCAGAGACACTATGTAAATACATTGTTCTGTACATATCTCTGGTCCTCCCTATCACCGACATTGGATGATTTGAAATGTCCCAGCCACAAACACAGATGCCTGTGGCCCCATTTTTAACCCTCTAACTTCCGCACTGTGTCTATCATCTGCAAAATCTTAACCCTTTGATTCCCTCATCCTATCCCACCAGCTTCATGCAGAAGAGAGAGAGAGAGAGAGAGAGAGAGAGAGAGAGAGAGAGAGACAGGGAGAGAGAGACAGACAGACATACAGACAGACACAGAGAGAGAAAGACAGGGAGAGAGAGAGAGAGAGAGACAGACAGACAGACAGACAGACAGACAGAAAAAGACAGACAGGCAGAGACAGAAAGACAAAGACAGAAACGAAAAGACAGAGAGAGAGAGAGAGAGAAAGAGACAGCCAGACAGCCAGACAGCCAGACACAGACAGACAGACAGAGAAAAAGGAAGAAAGACAGACATTTATCCTTTTGATCACCGAACTCTATCATCTTCAAAAAATTAACCCTTTGATTCCCTTTCCCTATCCACTAGCTTCCTGCAGGAAGCTTGTGGATAGGATGAGGGAATCAAAGGGTTCAGGATTTTGCTTGGCTAGCCTGGTTGACAAATGCAGGATGCTGGTGGACAGGGTCCCGGAGTCAAAGGGTTAAGCAGGCTAAAGGTCGGTTGTCTTTCAGCTGGTCGGAGAATAACCTCTCCCCACTATCAAACAAACGTGGACACTTTAAAAGATGGACAATCCCAAATAAGCAGTGGGTTAGGAGTTAACTGACTTTCGGACTGGGAGAAAATGCCTCCGTTTCCAACCAGGAAAGTCACTGTCGAGGAAACGTTCTGAACCTCCCCATATGTGTGAGAAATTCGGTGGCTATTTATTTGGCAGAGAACGGAGACAGTCTGTAGGTTGGGTGAGATCTTGGGGTCGTGAGATTTGATCCTGACTTTGTGTTTCAGATCAGGTTTGAGAAAACCACGTCTGACCAAAGGATAAGAAAGAACGTGTATGTCATTACTCTTCCTAGTCATGTTCAGCTACGCTGTCATTCTTGTCATGCTGCCTCTTGCAGGTGAGTTTGTTTATATAGCCATTTGCTACAATTGTAGCGAAAGTTATTGTTATTGTTGTTTAAAGCCCAGTGGACCGCGTAGAGCCATATCAGGGCTATATCCGCTTCAAAACATACAAAACTTCATCAGGAAAAAAAAAAGAAAATTAAGTGCACATATCAATGCATTTGTGCACGTAATCTAAGGACATGACCCCGGCGTTGACAATTCCTCCAATTTATCACACAGGGGATTTAAAAAACACACCTGAATACAAATTTAAGCATACCTAAGGACACCAAAACATTAAAAAACGGGCATAAATTACATAAAATTGCTTCCGCATATCTCACCTCCCTAGAGCCAAAAGTGCACTTAATACAATGTACCCAATTATAAAGCCTTAGAAAAAGTACGTAAGACTTTTTCGAACACATACGGGTGAATGGACCAGCAAGTAAGAAAATGATAGGAAGAAATGACAGAAAGCAAAGGAGGAAGAAAGAAACAAAGAGAGTGACAGAAAAGAGGAAATTTCTAGCACAGAATTTCCAGAAGGTGGGGATTCTATTTATACTGAAAGAGCCCCAGGCATCCCCATGGGGAGTAACGAAAGTAAGGCGAAAAGTAACGCTATTTTCTAAACGACCCGAGTTACTTCCCCTGGCTAATTGATTATCAAAATATCAGGAAGAAAATGCTCAGATAGGAGTCCCTTAAAGTACAGGAAATGAGTAATTTGTGCATTGCATTTTTGCAGAAAAGTATGTAGGCCTATTTCTAAATTTTAATTTTAATTTAGTCGAGGTGAAATTTTCCTTGTTTTTCTTTTATTTAAAAGATTTTGTCATCTGTCATTCGGTACTGTTCAAATTCCCGAATTGGAAGCTGTGACGATAATTGGAAATTTAATAAAATAATCAAATAATATTTGGAAAGTTTAATAGCATTTGCGTGTGTGTGTGTATGCGCGCGTGTTTGTGCACGCGTGTTGTGTATGTGTGGTGTGTGTGGTGTGTGGTGTGTGTTGTGTGTGTGTGTGTGCGTGCGTGTGTGTGTATGTGTGTATGTGTGTGTGCGTGGTGTGTGTGTGTATGTGTGTGTGGGGGCGGTGAGGTGTTGGTGTTGTGTGGTGGTGGTGTGTGGTGTGTGTGTGTGTGTGTGTTGTGTGTTGTGTGTTGTGTTGTGTAGTGTGTGTGTGTGTGTGTGAGGGGGTATGTGTGTGCCTGTGTGTGTCTGTGCTGTGTGTTTGATTTTGTTTGTTTTTTTTTTTTTCCATAAACAGGGAATTTGTTAAAATGGTTTGTGCATCTTTGGGTTTTGGTGTTTGTTTGTTTGTTTGTTTCTTTCTTTCTTTCTTTCTTTTTATCTGTCGTTCTTTCTTTCTTTTTTCCTTCTTCCTTCCTTCCTTCCTTCCTTTCTTTCTTTCTTTTGTTTTTTCTTCGACTTCATCTTTTCCCCAGTCTCTTTCTTCTCATCGTTTTACTGATACCAATAATGGATTGGACATTTGTCATTTCCAGCCCTGGGTCTGAACTGCTCGGCGGTACCGGACGGGAACTATGAGATCGGCTGTCGCACGTACACCACGTGCGTTGGCGGTCAGTCCATGGTCACCTCCTGCCAGGGCGGTACTGTCTACAACTCGGCCATCCAAAAGTGTGACAAGTATGTTCATTATCCTTGACAGTGTCGAGTCAGTTGATGATTATTGACTTTGATGAGTTCATTATCTTTGACTGTGATGAGCAGTATTACTTTGATAGGCTTTATCTTGTGATGAGTCAGTTCATTATCTTTGACTGTGATGAGTCATTTCAGTATCTCTTTGACTGTGATGAGTCAGTTCATGTACTGTTAATCAATGATGAGAGTCAGTTCATTATCTTTAACAGTGATGAGTCGGTTCATTATCTTTGACAGTGATGAGTCAGTTCATTATCTTTGACATGTGATGAGTCAGTTCATTGTCTTTAATGATGAGTCAGTTCATTATCTTACTGTGATGAGTCGGTTCATTATCTTTGACCGTGATGAGTCAGTTCATTTCCTTTGACCGTGATGAGTCAGTTCATTGTCCTTGACTGTGATGAGTCAGTTCATTGTCCTTGACTGTGATGAGTCAGTTCATTGTCCTTGACTGTGAGGAGTCAGTTCATTGTCCTTGACTGTGAGGAGTCAGTTCATTGTCTTTACGTGATGAGTCAGTTCATTGTCCTTGACTGTGATGAGTCAGTTCATTGTCCTTGACTGTGATGAGTCAGTTCATTGTCCTTGACTGTGATGAGTCAGTTCATTGTCTTGACTGTGATGAGTCAGTTCATTGTCCTTGATTGAAAGTCAATTCATTGTCATTGACTGTGATGAGTTCGTTCATTGTCCTTGACTGTGATGAGTCGTTCATTATCCTTGACTGTGATTGAGTCAAATTATTATCTTGATTATGAGTCCATTCATGATCCTTGATTAATGAGTTATTCATTATCTTGCTGTGATGAGTTCAGTTCATTATCCTTGACTGTGATGGTCAGTTTATATCCTTGTTACGATACGTCAGTTTGTTATCCTTCATTTAATGAGTTATCTCATTATCCTTGGCTGTGATGAGTCACTTCATTATCCTTGACTGTGATGAGTCAGTTTCTGTTAATCTTGGACATGATGTTGAGTCAAGTTTCATTATCCTTGCTTATGAGTCGTTCATTATCTTGACTGTGATGATCAGTTATATCTTGCTTATGACGAGCTGTTCATTATCCTTGACTGTGATGTATTCATTATCTTTGACAATGATCAGGCAGTTCATTATTATTGACTGTGATAAGTCAGTTCATTATCTTTGACTGTGATAAGTCAGTTCATTATCTTGACTGTGATAAGTCAGTTCATTCAGTTCATTATCCTTGCCTGTGATAAGTCAGTTCATTATCCTTGACTGTGACAAGTGAGTTCATTATCTTTGACTGTGACGAGTCAGTTCATTATCTGTGACGGTCATGCAGGTTACAAGTAAAGTTCAAGTAGCTATAACTCGCTCATGTGTAGGGCTCTAAGATGGTACATACTTCATCTTCTCCCGGGGCCACCGTCATAAACATGATCATATCATTAGTAGTAGTAGTAGTAGTAGTAGTAGTAGTAGTAGTAGCAGCAGCAGCAGTAGTAGTAGTAGTAATAGTAGTAGTAGTAGTATGATAATGGTGATAATAATCATTATCATCATCATCACGATGACGAAGACAACGACGACGATGATGATCATGATAATGATGATCACAACAGCCATAACAATACTACTACTACTGCTGCTGCTGCTACCACCACCACCACCACCACCTCCACCACCACCACTACTACTACTACTACTACTGCCACCACCACCACTACTATTACTACTGCGACTACTACTGCTACTACTACCACTACTACTACTACTGAAAATTATCATAATTATTTCTCAAGATGGCTTCTCCGCCCTCGGGACGAATTCCATATGTACTAACGTCACAGGTGCCATGTGTATGATGATCATGGCACAAGTCTTAAGCCTGCGCATAAACCCATGAGCTGGCCAGGTCCTGAGACCCTACCTAGATTATGTTTTACCTAGTCTACATTTTATTCTGGTATTTTATCAGCCCACCACTGGGATAATCTTGGTTACATGTAAATGACATGTGTATCTGTGTATCTTACCTTCA
>JAPXFY010000022.1:58521509-58531509 GCA_030674185.1 Monoplex corrugatus
TGTGCTATTGAAACCCGAAGTCAGCCATTTTTATCCCACATACATACATTGTGCTACTGAAACCTGACGTCAGCCATTTTTATCCCACATACATACATTGTGCTATTGAAACCTGACGTCAGCCATTTTTATCCCACATACATACATTGTGCTATTGAAACCTGACGTCAGCCATTTTTATCCCACATACATACATCGTGCTATTGAAACCTGACGTCAGAAATGTTTATCCCACATACATACATTGTGCTATTGAAACCTGACGTCAGAAAATTTTATCCCACATACATACATTGTGCTATTGAAACCTGACGTCAGCCATTTTTATCCCACATACATACATTGTGCTATTGAAACCTGACGTCAGAAATGTTTATCCCACATACATACATTGTGCTATTGAAACCTGACGTCAGCCATTTTTATCCCACATACATACACTGTGCTATTGAAACCTGACGTCAGAAATGTTTATCCCACATACATAAATTGTGCTATTGAAACCTGACGTCAGCCATTTTTATCCCACATACATACATTGTGCTATTGAAACCTGACGTCAGAAATGTTTATCCCATATACATACATTGTGCTATTGAAACCTGACGTCAGCCATTTTTATCCCACATACATACATTGTGCTATTGAAACCTGATGTCAGCCATTTTTATCCCACATACATACATCGTGCTATTGAAACCTGACGTCAGCCATTTTTATCCCACATACATACATTGTGCTACTGAAACCTGACGTCAGCCATTTTTATCCCACATACATACATTGTGCTATTGAAACCTGACGTCAGCCATTTTTATCCCACATACATACATCGTGCTATTGAAACCTGACGTCAGAAATGTTTATCCCACATACATACATTGTGCTATTGAAACCTGACGTCAGAAAAGTTTATCCCACATACATACATTGTGCTATTGAAACCTGACGTCAGCCATTTTTATCCCACATACATACATTGTGCTATTGAAACCTGACGTCAGAAATGTTTATCCCACATACATACATTGTGCTATTGAAACCTGACGTCAGCCATTTTTATCCCACATACATACATTGTGCTATTGAAACCTGACGTCAGAAATGTTTATCCCACATACATAAATTGTGCTATTGAAACCTGACGTCAGCCATTTTTATCCACATACATACATTGTGCTATTGAAACCTGACGTCAGAAAGTTTATCCCATATACATACATTGTGCTATTGAAACCTGACGTCAGCCATTTTTATCCCACATACATACATTGTGCTATTGAAACCTGATGTCAGCCATTTTTATCCCACATACATACATCGTGCTATTGAAACCTGACGTCAGCCATTTTTATCCCACATACATACATTGTGCTACTGAAACCTGATGTCAGCCATTTTTATCCCACATACATACATTGTGCTATTGAAACCTGACGTCAGCCATTTTTATCCCACATACATACATTGCGCTATTGAAACCTGACGTCAGCCATTTTTATCCCACATACATACATTGTGCTATTGAAACCTGACGTCAGCCATTTTTTCCCCACATACATACATTGTGCTACTGAAACTTGACGTCAGCCATTTTTATCCCACATACATACATTGTGCTATTGAAACCTGACGTCAGCCATTTTTATCCCACATACATACATTGTGCTATTGAAACCTGACGTCAGCCATTTTTATCCCACATACATACATCGTGCTATTGAAACCTGACGTCAGAAATGTTTATCCCACATACATACATTGTGCTATTGAAACCTGACGTCAGAATTGTTTATCCCACATACATACATTGTGCTATTGAAACCTGATGTCAGCCATTTTTATCCCACATACATACATTGTGCTATTGAAACCTGACGTCAGAAATGTTTATCCCACATACATACATTGTGCTATTGAAACCTGACGTCAGAAATGTTTATCCCACATACATACATTGTGCTATTGAAATCTGACGTCAGAAATGTTTATCCCACATACATTGTACTATTGAAACCTGACGTCAGCCATTTTTATCCCACATACATACATTGTGCTTTTGAAACCTGACGTCAGCCATTTTTATTCCACATACATACATTGTGCTATTGAAACCTGACGTCAGAAATGTTTATCCCACATACATGCATTGTGCTATTGAAACCTGACGTCAGAAATGTTTATCCCACATACATACATTGTGCTATTGAAACCTGACGTCAGAAATGTTTATCCCACATACATACACTGTGCTATTGAAACCTGACGTCAGAAATGTTTATCCCACATACATACATTGTGCTATTGAAACCTCACGTCAGAAATGTTTATCCCACATACATACATTGTGCTATTGAAACCTGACGTCAGCCATTTTTATCCCACATACATATATTGTGCTATTGAAACCTGATGTCAGCCATTTTTATCCCACATACATACATCGTGCTATTGAAACCTGACGTCAGCCATTTTTATCCCACATACATACATTGTGCTACTGAAACCTGACGTCAGCCATTTTTATCCCACATATATACATTGTGCTATTGAAACCTGACGTCAGCCATTTTTATCCCACATACATACATTGTGCTATTGAAACCTGACGTCAGCCATTTTTATCCCACATACATACATTGTGCTATTGAAACCTGACGTCAGAAATGTTTATCCCACATACATACATTGTGCTATTGAAACCTGACGTCAGAAATGTTTATCCCACATACATACATTGTGCTATTGAAACCTGACGTCAGAAATGTTTATCCCACATACATACATCGTGCTATTGAAACCTGACGTCAGCCATTTTTATCCCACATACAGACATTGTGCTATTGAAACCTGACGTCAGAAATGTTTATCCCACATACATACATCGTGCTACTGAAACCTGACGTCAGCCATTTTTATCCCACATACAGACATTGTGCTATTGAAACCTGACGTCAGCCATTTTTATCCCACATACATACATTGTGCTATTGAAACCTGACGTCAGCATTTTATCCCACATACATATATTGTGCTATTGAAACCTGACGTCAGCCATTTTTATCCCACATACATACATTGTGCTATTGAAACCTGACGTCAGAAATTTTTATCCCATATACATACATTGTGCTATTGAAACCTGACGTCAGCCATTTTTATCCCACATACATACATTGTGCTACTTGGAACCTGACGTCAGCCATTTTTATCCCACATACATACATTGTGCTATTGAAACCTGACGTCAGCCATTTTTATCCCACATACATACATTGTGCTATTGAAACCTGACGTCAGCCATTTTTATCCCACATACATACATTGTGCTATTGAAACCTGACGTCAGCCATTTTTATCCCACATACATACATTGTGCTATTGAAATCTGACGTCAGCCATTTTTTATCCCACATACATACATTGTGCTACTGAAACCTGACGTCAGCCATTTTTATCCCACATACATACATTGTGCTATTGAAACCTGACGTCAGCCATTTTTATCCCACATACATACATCGTGCTATTGAAACCTGACGTCAGCCATTTTTATCCCACATACAACATTGTGCTATTGAAACCTGACGTCAGCCATTTTTATCCCACATACATACATTGTGCTATTGAAACCTGACGTCAGCCATTTTTATCCCACATACATATAATAAATAAATTTTAAAAAAATGTTGTGACCCGCTCTGACTGAAGGTACAATAAGTCGGGCGAGGCCTTCTGCTGCTGTGGGCTGAAAACTCTGAACTGGGACAATAAGTCGATTTTGAGTTTTCTGCATTTTCATGCTCTATAACCACTTTTACACCATGTCCTAACACAATAAAGTCAAATTTAATCGATCAGTATCATTTTTGTGTGTGTGTGTTTTAATGTTTTCTTCTCCTTTCAAAATATTCACAAGTTCCGTAACATTTTGGTGATTAAAGTACTCTTTTCTTAAATTTATGTTTGTTTTTGTTGTTTTGGATGGATGGACAATTAAGTAAACAAGGGAAGTATGGAATTTCAGCTGATTTGGTTGATATTTAATGCTTGTTGCTAAGGAGTTTCTGACCATACCTTTTCAATTCAGGCCTATTCTCTTCAACAGTTTTTCTCAAAATGGCTGACTTGACCCCTCTCATATTTGAAAGCCCATAACTTTTTTTGTTTTTGTAGCCTGAAACTCAACTTTAGTACCATTTGAAAGTTGAGATTCTAAACTATATAGTGATACCAAAACGTAAAAATGCCTAAACTGAGACTTATTGTGCCGTTTGTGAGAATGAGTCACTTATACATTGTGCTATTGAAACCTTTAGTCAGCCATTTTTATATCACGTTTACGCTGTTTAAACAATCATACATCATCCGATGTCGCACAGACTGCCTTTCCCACATCGGCCTTACCAGCCACAGCCGACACTGCTCCAGAGGCGTCAGCTCGACTCGACACGACAATAGGGCTCATCATCCATAGTCGACGTCGACTAACGGAAGTCTACTTACGCTGTTATTTTTCTGTCTCAATCCCACCCCCACCCCCACCCCACCCCCACCCCCGTGGGGATGCCAGGGGCTCTTGCAGTATAAATAGTATCCCCACCTTCTGGAAATTCTGTGCTGGAAATTTTCTCTTTTCTGTCACTCACTTGGTTGTTGTTTTTTTTCCTCGTGTGCTTTCTGTCATTTCTTCCTATCATTTTCTGTCTTGCTGGTCCATTCACCTTTACGTCTTCGATAAAGTCTTATGTACTTTCTCATAGGAGTGATAATTGGGTACATGTATTAAGTGTATTTTTGGCTCTGGAGAAATGAGAAATGCGGAAGCAATTTTAGGTGATTTGGTCCCGTTTTTATATATGTTTAGTGTCCCTAGTTATGTTTGTATTTGTATTCGTATATGTTTTTGAGTCCCTACAAAAGCTTGTGAATATACTACAAACAGAAAGCAAAGGTAAGGGGTTGGAACTAAACAGCAAAAAGACTGAAGTCATGGTGATCAGTAAAAAACATGAAATCCCCTCATGCAAAATAACAGCAAACGCCACAACCTTGAGACAGGTTGATACGTTTAAATACCCGAGAACGATCATTTCACCAGACGGCAGATGCACATCAGAAATAGCCAGCAGGATCGGCCAGGCCAAAACAGCATTCAAGAAGATGAAAAGCATTCCTCCAACAAATGCCTATCAATTAACATCAGAAGAGAGTTCTTGAATGTTATATAGAACCGATAATGTTATACGGTTGTGAGGCATGGACAGTCAATAAAGGCAGAACAAGATTGAGGCAGCCGAGATGTGGTTTCTAAGAAGAATGTTGAGAGTTCCATGGACAGCAAAGAAAACAAACGAGACAGTCTTGACGGAGGCAGACACAAGAAGATCATTCATAAGGAAGATTAGGAAAGGACAGGCAACATTTATGAGCGATTTTATGAGGAAAAGAGAATTGGAGCACCTGGTCACAACAGGAAAGCTGGCGGGAAAGAGAGCACCAAGTAGACCCAGGGAAAAAATATTGGACAGACTTGCAGAGTGGCTGAAGACAGAGAGGGTGGAAGTTGTGCTTGCGGCAACAAGGGATAGAAACATATGGAAGGCCATGATCGCCAACATCATGTGGCAAGGCACTTGATGATTGATGATGATGATGATGATGATGATGATGATGATGATGATGATAGATGATGATGATGTGTGATGAGCTGGACGGTGTGGTCGACGCCAGGGGCATCTCCTTGGATTGTATGCGCGAATGCATTGATAGTGTACTTAATTTTCTTATTCCTTTTTTCTTTCCTGTTGAAGTATTGTGTATGTTTTGAAACGGTTGCCTCCCAAAGCCCAACCCCTCGTCCTCGTCGTGGGAGGTGGAAACAGGTAATGCTGGCCAACGGGGCACTGGTGAAGCTGCGACTGGCTTAGCAGGCCGGCAGTGGATAAACAAATTGCTCAAGAAAATACAAGGAGATACAAACGGACTGATTACAACGGAAAACGACGCGGCGAGGAAAACGGACAACGATTAAAGAAAAACGAAAAGGTTGGGACCTGGAACATTTGCGGTTTGCCGAACAAAGAACCAGAGATAGTAGAGTTCATGACCCAGCGCAAGATCTCCATACTGGGCATTGCAGACGCCAGAAAGAAAGGAACAGGAACAAAGGAAATAGACGCCAACTATGTTCTCATTTGGAGCGGTGTAAGCAAGGAACAGCGAGCAGCACATGGCGTGGGTTTCATCCTACACCATGACAAGGCAAAAGACCTAGTGAGTACGGAGTTCATTTCAGAGAGACTCTTGAAGATCGGCATTAGAGAGGACAACAAGATCAACAACTACATTCAAGTGTATGCACCATGTAATGACTCCTACTCAGGTTATAACCCTAATATGGCTCTACGCAGTCGGCTGGGCTTTAAACAAAACTAACAGAAAATAACTGTCTCAAAAATATCAAATCTGTCTTCTCTTTACACTCTTTCTATTGACATAATTTAACGCACTTATCCGTTTATGATTTGTTTGACTATTGGGTATGTTACAGTTCACCTTCTTTTATGATAGCGTTAGTGTTGGCATGCCCCCTACGTCCCCCACCCCACCTTTCTACCTCCTACTTGTTTGTTCTTTTTGCTTCTTTTGCTTTCTTTTTCTCGTATACTTGTGTGTTAGTAAGTTACAATAAATATTGTTATTGATGAGTTCCTTGTTTTTCCCCATGGAGGGTGCTGAGGGCTCTTTCAGTATAAATACATGTAGTATCCCCACCTTCTGGAAATTCTGTGCTAGAAATTTCCTCTTTACTGTCACTCTCTTTGTTTCTGCCTTGTTCTTTTGTTTTCTGTCATTTCTTCCTTATCATTTTCTGCCTTGCTAATCCATTCAACTGTCTGTGTTCGATAAAGTCTTATGTACTTTTTCTTAGGATTGATAACTGGGTACATGTGTTAATTTAAGTGCATTTCTGGCTCTAGGGAAATTAATACGCGACAGCAATTTTAGGTAATTTGGGCCCGTTTTTTATATATATGTGTTTTAGTGTCCTTAGTTATGTTTAAGTTTGTGTTCAGGTTTTTTTTAATCCCCTGCGCGATAAATTGGACGGAGGGGTCAACACCAAGAGCATCTCCATATATTATGTGCGCAAATGCATTGATATGTGTACTTAATTTTCTTTTCCTTTTTTAAATTTTTTTTTGTCCTGTTGATATATTGTGGATGTTTTAAAACGATTACAGCCCTGGTATGGCCATACGCAGCCGGCTGGGATTTAAACAACAATAACAATAACAACAAGTTCCTTGTCTGTTCTTTATTGCTTCTTCTGCTATCTTCTTTTCGTATGTTTCTACGTTAGTAAAGTGGCAGATTCAGTCAAATTCATGGTAGCCAACCAAGCCATCCCCACTGTCACAGAAGAGCCAGTAAAAAGTCTCGGAAGATGGTATGATGACTCCCTGAAAGACACACAAAGGGGATGTGAAACCAAGCAAACAGCAGAAGAAGGCCTGAAGAAAATAGATAACTGCGGACTGCCAGGCAAATACAAAGTCTGGTGTCTACAGTTCATGCTGATACCAAAGCTGCTGTGGCCACTGCTAATCTATGACATTTGCACCAGCACAGTCGAAGCAATGGAAGCCAAAATCAACAAATACACAAGAAAATGGCTCGGTGTCCCACCTGGTCTCACTGATGTTGCATTCTACTGTCGTCAAGCAATGCTGAAGCTACCTCTGAAATCCATAGTGGAGGAATACAAAGTTGGAAAAGCAAGACTGTTGAGCATGCTGGAGGAATCGGAGGACAATATCGTGAGAGCAGTTCACCCAAAGCTGAGAACTGGCAGAAAGTGGAAAGTCCAAGAGGCTGTAAACAATGCCAAGAGAAACCTCAGCATCAAAGAAATAATTGGACACACGCAAACCAACAGACAGGGACTGGGAGCAACAAAAATGCAGTGGTGGTCCAAAGCCAAAGGGAAGGAAAAAAGAGACATGATCATACAGGAGTTGAAGGAAGAAGAAGATGTCAAAAGAGTGCAGAAGGCAGTCCAGCAAGGTCAACAGGGGCAATGGACAACATGGGACAGTGCACTCCAAAGAAGTCTCAGCTGGAACGATATGTGGCACATGGCTCCTCTAAGGATAAGCTTCCTCCTCAGATCTGTATATGACCTGCTCCCCTCGAATGCAAACTTAGTGAAATGGGGGAAAGCAGACGACCCAGCATGTCCGCTCTGTCAGAAGAAACAAACAGTGGAACATGCCCTAAGCTCTTGCAAAGTAGCGCTAGCCCAAGGAAGGTATACATGGAGGCACAACCAAGTTCTGAAAGTGATCACAGATGTGGTTAGCGAAAAAACCATGACCCCAAACGCACCAATTGCTATGACAACGTTCTACAAAGCAGGAGGGAAACAGGTCTGGCCCGAAAGGGCTATGACAACCAGCACATTGCCAAAGGGTCTTCTGGATGGAGCAGTCGACTGGGAGTGTACAGCAGACCTCCCAGAGTGGAGAAATTACCCAGATGTCATCAGCAAGACAGGCATGAGACCAGACATCGCTCTCCACTCTGACTCCTCGAAACAAGTGATTCTGATAGAACTCACTGTGCCATACGAAAGCAGAATGGAAGAAGCACATATCTACAAGACCGAAAAATACGCCGGTCTTGCCAGCACCCTGAAGAAAGCAGGTCTGCGGGTCAAAATCTTCGCCATAGAGGTCGGGGCAAGAGGGTTTGTGGGCACCTCCGCTTATGATCTCATGAAACAACTCGCCATTTCTGGGAAGAAGAGGACTAGAGCCCTTAAAGCGATGGCAGAGGCAGCAGAAAGGAGCTCAAGCTGGATCTGGGCAAGGAGGAACCAAAAAAGTGAACTTCATAAGGATTAAATTCCCTACAGATGATGTGTGCCCCGTTAGCACATTGGTAAAACCGCGTACCGCAGTTCTGAAGCGCAGAATCGCCCAGGTTCGATCCCCGGCGTGGGAAAAAAAAAAAAAAAAAAAAAAAAATAGACAACAGCAGAAGGGCATCCAGGAGTCATGACCTGGATGTGGCCCGGCCCCCCGAGAGTGTAAGGAATTCAGGGCCGAAACACTTGTCTAAAGGGGGTTACTTCTCTGAAGACCTTCTGTTGTCTAGCTCTCCCTAGAGTTTCTTTCTACCTAATATGTATTGTTATATATATTGTCTGTGGGGTGGTTTACAAACTGACATGTCCACGCTGTAAGGCGTGCTATGTTGGACAGACTGTCCGACATTTACAAACCCGTTTCCGTGAGCACATCAACAACACTGGGCCTGGAAAAAAGCATCTCGCACAATGTAAGTTTATAAGTTTACAATGGGGTCAGAAGATGTTGAGATTTTGGCTTCAACCACAAGGGGCGAGGATTATCGCATTACTCTGGAGGCACTGTGGATCAGAGATATCGACCCGGGGATACACGTAAAGGATGAGTACAGGCGTAGGGAACTGACCATTAAGTTGTAGTCTGGCTTTTCCTTGACCGCTTATGCCTGTCCCCATTTCATGTTTACTGTTTTCTTAACAAAAGGTGTTTTGTTTCTATTTTCAGAATATTGATATGATCCTGATGATGCCATTTATTGGCCAAAATTACACACTGCGGTGATAATTCGAAAAATCATCGTTGGCTCACACCAGCATCGTATATTGTTATCGTTAGGACTTAACACGTACTTGGTTTTACGTGTACATGCCTTCATCTCGTACTTTTGTAAAGCATTTGATCGATTGATTAGTACATGAAAATGTGTATCTGAGTCATCACAGTTCTGTTTTTTTTTTACAACTTCCATCACGTGACATATGTCCCATTTAATTTTATTTTCATCATTGTGTTGACATGTCTTCCCCCCCCCCCCCCCCCTTCTTCCTGATTTTGTTTGTTCTTAATAACGCTCCTTTAACTGCCTTCCTTTCCTTCGATTCTAAGTCTGTACTTTACTTCTCTTT
>JAPXFY010000022.1:58534009-58539009 GCA_030674185.1 Monoplex corrugatus
TCCTAGTCTTCAAAATGAGCCCATAGCACGCCCAACACTGGGTAGGAGCCAGTTAGAGCCGAAAAATCCCACAATGATACAGTTTTGAAGGGACTGGTGAGGATTCGAACCCTCTACCTTCCAGTCGGTAGTCCGTTGCATTAACCGCTACACCACAGCGACTGGTTGCTTTAACCCTTTGACTCCCGCACCCAATCACCAACTGCAAAAAAGTTAACTTTCTGACTCCCTCACCCTACCCACCAGCTGCCCGAAGGAAGCTGGTGGATAAGGTGAGGGAATCAAAGGGTTAAGTTTTTGCTTTGCTAGCATGGTCGACAATGCAGGATGCTGGTGGACAGCGTGCGGAAGTCAAAGGGTTAATATCATGGTCCAAACGTCATCAACATGGCTATATCAGGGATGGTTTGGTTGGATGATATTTTTGTTTGTTTGTTTGATTGTCTATATTTATTTGTTTATTTGTTTGTTATTTATATATTTATTTTAGGTATTGGGATTGTGAATGGGTTTTTGTTTGTTTGGTTGGTTGGTTGGTAGGTTGGTTGGTTGGTTGGTTGGTTGGTTGGTTGGTTGGTTGGTTGGTTGGTTGTTTCGTTGGTGGGTGGGTGGGTGAGTGGGTGGGTTGGCTGGTTGGCTGGTTGGCTGGTTGTTTTGGTTGTTTGCTTGGTTGGTTGGTTGGTGGGTTGGTTGGTGGGTAGGTGGGTAGGTGGGTGGGTGGGTGGGTGGGTTGTTTGGTTGGTCGGTTGGTTGGTTGGTTGGTTGGTTGGTTTGTTGGTTTGTTGGTTGGTTGGTTGGCTGGTTGGCTGGTTGGCTGGTTGGCTGGTTGGTTTTAGACTGGTTTTTGTGTCTTTTTTTGTTCGTTTTTGTTTTGTGTGTGTGTGTTTGTGTGTTTGCTTTTTTGTTTGTTTGTTTGGGTTTTTTTGGCATCGTTTTCGGTATTGCTTCTGTGTCACTACCTCCACACGGCTCATTTCGGCTCTCCAACTCATCTCCAAAACGATCAAAATTGTCGTCACCATGAGCACAATGAATGAAGGGCCACACAAACTGGGACAATTGATACAAAAAACAAAAAAAAGCTTTGATGTGGAGTCATGTTTTATTCTCTTCGTTCTCTCCCAGCGTCCAGGCTTCGCAACCACACATTAAAAAGTGGCGTCTAGGCGTATGGCCCCCCCCCCCCCCCCCCCGTGGGGATGCCGGGAGCTCTTTCAGTATAAATAGTATCCCCACCTTCTGGAAATTCTGTGCTAGAAGTTTCCTCTTTTCTGTCACTCTCTTTGTTTCTTCCTTGTTCCTTTGCTTTCTGTCATTTCTTCCTATCATTTTCTGCCTTGCTGGTCCATTCACCTGTATGTTTTCGATAAAGTTGTACGTACTTTTTCTTTGGATTAATAATTGGGTACATGTGTTAAGTACATTTTTGGCTCTAGGGAGGTGAGATATGCGGAAACAATTTAAGGTAATTTATGCCTGTTTTTATATATGTTTGGTGTCCTTAGTTATGCTTGAATTTGTGTTCAGGTGTGTTTTTTTAAACCCCCTGTGCGCTTAGTTGGACGGAGTGGTCAACACCAGGGGCATGTCCTTAGATTATGTGCGCGAATGCATTGATATGTGTACTTAATTTTCTGTTCTTTTTTTTTTTTTCTCGTTGAAGTTTTGTATGTTTTGAAGCAGTTACAGCCCTGATATGTCTACGCAGTCGGCTGGGCTTTAAACAAAATTACAGGCATATGGAATTGGTTTCGAGCGCGGAGACGTGTTCTTGACAAACTAAAACCGCGTCGAACAGCTCCCAGGCACACAGGTATCATCATCAACTGTGTAGCTGTCCCGACCTCTTTACTTATTCATTCGTTCAGAGAGTCAGTCAGTCGGTCATTCATTTCATTCACTCATTTATTCATCCGTACAATTTACCTGCAAAGCGCTGATAGGACAGCCCTGAATGTGACAACATCATCAACAGGAATTACGCTGGTTTGTTGATTGATCGATAGAGTGATCGATGGATTGATTGATTAATTGATTGATTGGTTGGTTGGTTGGTTGGTGGTTGGTTGGTTGTGCTGACTGGACTGACTGACTGACTGACTGATTGGTTGATTGATTGATCGATTGAGTGAGTGACTGAGTGAGTAAGTGGTGAGTGAGTTAGTGACTGACTGACTGACTGATGATGATTAAACTGACTTATTGACTGACTGACTGGCTGTTGGTTGGTTGATTGATTGATTGATTGATTGATTGATTGATTGTCTGACTGACTGATGATTGATTGATTGGTTGATTGATTGATTGATTGATTGACTGACTGACTGACTGGCTGTTGGTTGATTGATTGATTGATTGATTGATTGATTGATTGTTGATTGATTGATTGTCTGACTGACTGACTGATTGATTGATTGGTTGATTGATTGATTGTATGACTGACTGACTGACTGACTGATTGATTGATTGATTGATTGATTGATTGATTGATTGATGAGACTGATTGACTGACTGACTGACTGACTGACTGAGTGACTGACTGACTGATTGATTAATAAATTGATGTCAGCAAAGCGTCGGTAAAACCGTTCTGAATGTACATGTACAAACATCATCAACGGTAACTAATCTGATTGACTGATCGATTGATTGATTGATTGATTGATTGATTGATTGATTGATTGATTGGCTGATGACTGACTGACTGACTGAGTGAGTGTGTGTGAGTGAGTGAGTGAGTGAGTGAGTGAGTGAGTGAATGAGTGAGTGAGTGAGTTATCGATCGATTGATTGATTGATTGACTGATCGATCGATTGATTGACTGATTGACCGATTGATGTTTTGATGTTGCCAGCAAAACCTTGGTCAAACCACCGTGTGGTACAGCCCCCAACTGTACGGGGATCATCGATGGGAACTACCCTGACCTGTCCAGCCGTTGTCAACAGTACTATTCCTGTCTTCACGAGGACTTCTATGGCTACACTAAGTGTGCCGCCAGTAAGTACACCTGCACTCTTCTCAAGTGCTTATCGTTAAGTACACCTGCACTCTCCTCAAGTGCTTATCATTTAAAAAATTCTTTTTACGATCATCGCACTCAAAGACGTTACCTTTGTGCTCGCCCTTCTCTTTTCCTTTTTTTTTCTTTTTGTTTTTGTTTGTTTGTTTCTTTCTTTCTTTCTTTCTGTCTCTGTTTTTTGTTGTTGTTGTTTTTTTGGTCCCATTTTCCAGGCCACCTTAATGGTCACAGAAGCTGGCACAGTTTTTACAATGCGATGATGATGACGGCGATGAGAATGATAATCATGATGCTATGGAGTTTTATTTAGGATTGAGAATGCGTGACAGGGCTGTACTCTACGCTTACTATCATAATAATACCCTGGCGTCAACCTGGCCCGAGAGATAGAGACACCTGCGGTGCTGGACAGAAGATTTGAGCAACACCCTCAATGACACGTCCGTGAAACCGATGAGACTCGTCTGTGTGGTCCCAGTCTTCCCAATGAGCACACAACAAGCCTAACTCTGGGTAGAAGCCGGTCGGAGCCGAAAAATCCCAGAATGATTTTTGAAGGGACTGATGAGGATTCGAACCCACAACCTACCATTCGGTTGTCCGTTGTGTTAACCACTACACCACTGCGACTGATCTGCAAGCGCTTATCATTAAGTACGCATGTACCGTCGTAAGTACATGCGTACCGTTGACAGTACTGCGCTTGTCTTCTTACCGGGAGTGGAGAGGAGGGGAAAGCTCTTTACTTGGGGCTATTGACTGAAGAGGCGGCTCAGTCAGTCTGGCTTTGGGCGATGACTGTCGCTAGCAGGGGATTTAGTAAGTGGTGCCCATGCTAAGTGGAGTCAAAACAATCATTACTGAACTCCATCTTAAAGATCCAGCAACAGTGCAGATCTTCTCTGCCGGATGGCCTCATGGCGACTTGACATTGCTGACTCCTATAGAAATGTTTGTTTGTTGTTTTTTCAGTACTGGGACTTTAATGAATGAACTTGGGGAGCCTGGGTGAATGGCATCGGGACATGCTCTGAGATGGAAAATGGGGAGGGGGGGGGAGGGAAGGCACACAACTGCCACTACACCTGTAACAATCAAAATGATTATGAGAATGATAACTGTAGATTATGATACTGACATTGCGATTAAGTACTCTAGTATTATTACCATTATTTCTGCGACTTCACATATTGATGATGGATATTTAATTAGCAAATTGCTATTACCATAAGTTCTGCTACTTCATCCATCATCATCATCATCATCATCAAGTGCCTTGCCACAAGGTGTTGGCGATCATGGCCTTCCATCTGTTTCTATCCCTTGTTGCTGCAAAGCACATCTTCCACCCTCTGTCCTCAGCCACCCTTGCAAGTCCGTCCAATATGTTCTCCCTGGGTCTACCTGGTGTTCTCTTTCCCTCCAGCTTTCCTGTTGTGACCAGATGCTCTAATTCCCCTTTCCTCATAAAATGGCCTATAAATGTTGCCTGTCTTTTCCTAATCTTCCTTATGAATGATCTACTTGTGTCTGCCTCCATCAAGACTGTCTCGTTTGTTTCCTTTGCTGTCCATGGAACTCTCAAAATGCTTTTTAGAAACCACATTTCGGCTGCCTCAATCTTGTTCTTGGCTTTGTTTGTTGACTGTCCACGCCTCACAACCGTATAACATTATCGGTTCTATATGACATTCAAGAACTCTCTTCCTGATGTTAATTGATAGGCATTTGTTGGTAAAAACGCTTTTCATCTTCTTGAATGCTGTTTTGGTTTGGCCGATTCTGTTGGCTATTTCTGATGTGCATCTGCCGTCTGGCGAGATGACTGCCCCCCCCCCCCCCCCATAACATCAAAAAACAACAGCAAAATAAAATAATAATAATAACAATAAATGAAATAAGAACAAACAAACTATTGGCCTGTTCGCTTGCTCATCGTAAAACTCTAATCACTTACTTTGGTGGTGTCAATGTTTC
>JAPXFY010000022.1:58549009-58559009 GCA_030674185.1 Monoplex corrugatus
AGTGACGGTGATGATGGTAGTGCGGTATGATGGTATGAGTGATGATGGTAGTGACGGTGATGATGGTATTGACATGATGATGGATAGTGACGTGATGATGGTGTGACGGTGATGATGGTAGTGACGTGATGATGGTAGTGACGTGATGATGGTAGTGACATGATGATGGTAGTGACGGTGATGATGGAGTGACGTGATGATGGTAGTGATGATGATGGTAGTGACGTGATGATGGTAGTGACGGTGATGATGGTAGTGACGATGATGATGGTAGTGACAATGATGATGTAGTGAATGATGATGGTAGTGACATGATGATGGTAGTGACATGATGATGGTAGTGACGGTGATGATGGTAGTGACGTGATGATGGTAGTGACAATGATGATGGTAGTGACGATGATGATGGTAGTGACAATGATGATGGTAGTGACGGTGATGATGGTAGTGACAATGATGATGGTTTGACGGTGATGATGGAGTGATGTATGATGGTAGTGACGTGATGATGGTAGTGACGGTGATGATGGTAGTGACGGTGATGATGGTAGTGACGGTGATGATGGTAGTGACATGATGATGTATGACATGATGATGGTAGTGACATGATGATGGTAGTGACGTGATGATGGTAGTGACAATGATGATGGTAGTGACAATGATGATGGTAGTGACATGATGATGGTAGTGACGGTGATGATGGTAGTGACGGTGATGATGGTAGTGACATGATGATGGTAGTGACATGATGATGGTAGTGACGTGATGATGGTAGTGACGGTGATGATGGTAGTGACAATGATGATGGTAGTGACGGTGATGATGGTAGTGACGTGATGATGGTAGTGACATGATGATGGTAGTGACAATGATGATGGTAGTGACGGTGTGATGGTAGTGACAATGATGATGGTAGTGACGTGATGATGGTAGTGACGGTGATGATGGTAGTGACAATGATGATGGTAGTGACGTGATGATGGTAGTGACATGATGATGGTAGTGACGGTGATGATGGTAGTGACAATGATGATGGTAGTGACGGTGATGATGGTAGTGACAATGATGATGGTAGTGGACATGATGATGGTAGTGACATGATGATGGTAGTGACGGTGATGATGGTAGTGACAATGATGATGAGTAGTGATGATGATGGAGTGCGGTGATGATGGTAGTGAGTGATGTATGGTGGGAAGTGTGATGGTGTAGACGGTGATGATGGTAGTAGCTGATGATGTAGTGACAATGATGATGGTAGTGACGTGATGATGGTGTGACGGTGATGATGTAGTGACATGATGATGGTAGTGACGGTGATGATGTAGTGACGATGATGATGGTAGTGACGGTGATGATGGTAGTGACGGTGATGATGGTAGTGACATGATGATGGTAGTGACGGTGATGATGGTAGTGACGGTGATGATGGTAGTGAATGATGATGGTAGTGACGTGATGATGGTAGTGACGGTGATGATGGTAGTGAAATGATGATGGTAGTGACGGTGATGATGGTAGTGACGGTGATGATGGTAGTGACAGGTGATGATGGTAGTGACAATGATGATGGTGACGGTGAGGTAGTGATGATGGTAGTGACAATGATGATGGTAGTGACGGTGATGATGGTAGTGACGTGATGATGGTAGTGACAATGATGATGGTAGTGACGGTGATGATGGTAGTGAGTATGATGATGGTAGTGACAATGATGATGGTAGTGACATGATGATGGTAGTGACGGTGATGATGGTAGTGACATGATGATGGTAGTGACAATGATGATGGTAGTGACGGTGATGATGGTAGTGACGGTGATGATGGTAGTGACAATGATGATGGTAGTGACAATGATGATGGTAGTGACGTGTGATGGTAGTGACGGTGATGATGGTAGTGACGGTGATGATGGTAGTGACGGTGATGATGGTAGTGACAATGATGATGGTAGTGACGTGATGATGGTAGTGACGGTGATGATGGTAGTGACGGTGATGATGGTAGTGACGGTGATGATGGTAGTGACGTGTGATGACTGGATGTAGTGACAATGATGATGGTAGTGACGGTGATGATGGTAGTGACGTGATGATGGTAGTGACAATGATGATGGTAGTGACGGTGATGATGGTAGTGACAATGATGATGGTAGTGCAATGATGATGGTAGTGACAATGATGATGGAGTGACGGTGATGATGGTAGTGACGGTGATGATGTAGTGACAATGATGATGGTAGTGACGGTGATGATGGTAGTGACGGTGATGATGGTAGTGACGTGATGATGGTAGTGACAATGATGATGGTAGTGACGGTGATGATGGTAGTGACGGTGATGATGGTAGTGACAATGATGATGGTAGTGACAATGACTGATGGTAGTGACGGTGGTGATGGTAGTGACGGTGATGATGGTAGTGACGGTGATGATGGTAGTGACGGTGATGATGGTAGTGACAATGATGATGGTAGTGACGGTGATGATGTAGTGACGGTGATGATGGTGTGACGTGATGATGGTAGTGACGTGATGATGGTAGTGACGGTGATGATGGTAGTGACATGATGATGGTAGTGACAATGATGATGGTAGTGACGTGATGATGGTAGTGACGTGATGATGGTAGTGACGTGATGATGGTAGTGATAATGTTGATGGAGTGCGTGATGATGGTAGTGACGGTGATGATGGTAGTGACGGTGATGTGGTAGTGACGGTGATGTGGTAGTGACGGTGATGATGGTAGTGACAATGATGATGGTAGTGACGTGATGATGGCGAGTGACGGTGATGATGATGTGGCGTGATGATGGTAGTGACGTGTGATGTAGTGACGTGATGATGGTAGTGACGTGATGTGGTAGTACGTGTGATGGTAGTGACCTGATGATGTAGTGACGGTGATGATGGAGTGACGGTGATGATGTGTGAATGGATGGTAGTGACGGTGTATGGTAGTGACGGTGATGATGGTAGTGACGTGATTGGTAGTGACTGATGATGGTAGTGACGGTGATGATGGTAGTGATGTGATGTAGAATGATGATGGATGACGGTGATGATGGTAGTGGACGATGGTAGTGACGTGATGATGGTAGTGACGTGATGATGGTAGTGACGTGAGATGGTAGTGACGGTGATGATGGTATGACAATGTGTGGTTAGTGACGGTGATGATGGAGTGACGTGATGATGGTAGTGACTATGATGGTAGTGACGTGATGATGGTAGTGACGGTGTGATGGTGTGACGGTGATGATGGTAGTACATGATGTGGTAGTGACAATGATGATGGTAGTGACGTGATGATGGTAGTGACAATATGATGGTAGTGACGGTGATGATGGTAGTGACGGTGATGATGGTAGTGCGGTGATGATGGTAGTGAAATGATGATGGTAGTGACGATGATGATGGTAGTGACGTGATGATGGTAGTGACGGTGATGATGGTAGTGAAATGATGATGGTGTGACGGTGATGATGGTAGTGACAATGATGTAGTGACGTGATGATGGTAGTGACGTGATGATGGTAGTGACGATGATGATGGTAGTGACATGTGATGGTAGTGACGGTGATGATGGTAGTGACAATGATGATGGTAGTGACGTGGATGTGATAGTGACGGTGATGATGGTAGTGACTGATGATGGATGAGTAGGTAGTGACGTGATGTGGTAGTGACGTGATGATGGTAGTGACGTGATGATGGTAGTGACGGTGATGATGGTAGTGACAATGTGATGGTAGTGACAATGATGATGGTAGTGACGGTGATGATGGTAGTGACGGTGATGATGGTAGTGACGTGATGATGGTAGTGACAATGATGGATGGTAGTGACGGTGATGATGGTAGTGACGGTGATGATGGTAGTGACAATGATGATGGTAGTGACGATGATGATGGTAGTGACGGTGTGATGGTAGTGACGGTGATGATGGTAGTGACGGTGATGATGGTAGTGACGGTGATGATGGTAGTGACAATGATGATGGTAGTGTGGAACGGTGATGTGATGGTAGTGACGGTGATGATGGTAGTGACGGTGATGATGGTAGTGGACAATGATGATGGTAGTGACGGTGATGATGGTAGTGACATGATGATGGTAGTGACAATGATGATGGTAGTGACATGATGATGGTAGTGACGGTGATGATGGTAGTGACGTGATGATGGTAGTGACAATGATGATGGAGTGGCGGTGATGATGGTAGTGACTGATGATGGTAGTGACGTGATGATGGTAGTGACGGTGATGATGGTAGTGACGGTGATGATGTGATAGTGACATGATGATGGTAGTGACGGTGATGATGGTAGTGACGGTGTATGATGTGTGAGTGACGGTGATGATGGTAGTGACGGTGATGATGGTAGTGACGATGATGATGGTAGTGACGGTGATGATGTAGTACATGATGATGGTAGTGACAATGATGATGGTAGTGACGGTGATGATGGTGCAGTGATTGGACATGATGATGGTAGTGACATGATGATGGTAGTGACGGTGATGATGGTAGTGGAGGATGATGATGGTAGTGACGGTGATGATGGTAGTGACGGTGATGATGGTAGTGACGGTGATGATGGTAGTGACGTGATGATGGTATGACGGTGATGATGGTAGTGACGGTGATGATGGTAGTGACTGATGATGGTAGTGACGGTGATGATGGTAGTGACGGTGTGATGGTAGTGACGGTGATGATGGTAGTGACGGTGATGATGGTAGTGACGGTGATGATGGTAGTGACGTGATGATGGTAGTGACGTGATGATGGTAGTGACGTGATGATGGTAGTGACGTGATGATGGTAGTGACAATGATGATGGTAGTGACGTGATGATGGTAGTGACGGTGATGATATGATGATGGTAGTGACGGTGAGTGGTATGCATGATGATGGTAGTGACGTATGATGTAGTGACATGATGTAGTGACATGATGATGTAGTGACGTGATGATGGTAGTGACATGTGATGATGATGATGTAGTGACGGTGATGATGGTAGTGACGTGATGATGTATGACGATGATGGTAGTGACGATGATGGTAGTGACGGTGATGATGGTAGTGACGGTGATGATGGTAGTGACTGTGATGGTAGTGACGGTGATGATGTAGTGACATGATGATGGTAGTGACATGATGATGGTAGTGCGTGATGATGTAGTGACGGTGATATGGTAGTGACTGATGATGGAGTGACGTGATGATGGATGAGGTGATGGTAGTGACGGTGATGATGGTAGTGACGGTGATGATGGTAGTGATCGGTGATGATGGTGTGACGGTGTGAGTAGTGACATGATGATGGTAGTGACGTGATGATGGTAGTGACGGTGATGATGGTAGTGACGTGATGATGGTAGTGATTGAGTGACGGTGATGATGGTAGTGACGTGATGATGGTAGTGACGGTGTGATGATGGTGATGATGGTAGTGACGGTGATGATGGAGTGACGGTAATGATGATGTATGTGATGAGATGGAACGGTGATGATGGTAGTGACGGTGATGATGGTAGTGACGTGATGATTGGTTGAGTGACGTGATGAGTAGTGACGATGGTAGTGACGGTGATGATGGATGACGTGATGTGGTATGACGGGATGATGGTAGTGAATGAGATGGTAGTGACGTGATGATGGTAGTGACGTGATGATGGTAGTGACGGTGATGATGGTAGTGACTGATGATGGTGTGACGGTGATGATGTAGTGAGTGTGTATGGTAGTGACGGTGATAGTATGACATGATGATGGTAGTGACGTGTGATGGTGTGACGGTGATGATGGTGTGACGGTGATGGAGGAGTGAATGATGATGTGTGATTGAATGAGTGATATGATGGAGTGACTGATGTGGTAGTGACGGTGTTGGTAGTGCAATGATGATGGTAGGACGGTGATGATGGTAGTGATATGATGGTAGTGACGTGATGATGGTAGTGACATGATGATGGTAGTGCGTGATGATGGATGACGTGATGATGGTAGTGATGATGATGGTATGACGTGATGATGGTAGTGACGGTGTGAGGTGTGACGTGATGATGGTAGTGGACGGTGAGGGGGTAGTGCTGAGTGAACGGTGATGATGGTAGTGACAATGATATGTAGTGACGTGATGATGGTAGTGACGATGATGATGAGTGATGGTTATGATGATGGTAGTGAAATGATGATGTAGTGACGTGATGATGTAGTGACGTGTGTGGTAGTGAAATATGATTGTGATGTTAGTGACGGTGATGATGGTATGACGTGATGGTAGTGACATGATGATGGTAGTGACGTGATGATGGTAGTGACGTGATGTGTGTGACAGAATGGTAGTGACGGTGATGATGGTAGTGAGATGATGGTGAGAGGAGGGTAGTGAGTGATGATGTAGTGACATGATGATGTAGTGACATAGATGGTAGTACGGTGTGATGGTAGTGACGGTGTGATGGTAGTGACGTGATGATGGTAGTGACGGTGATGATGGTAGTGACATGATGATGGTAGTGACGGTGATATGGTAGGACTGATTGGTATGAGGTGATGGTGGTATGAGTGATGGTAGTGACGGTGATGATGTAGTGCGGTGATGGTGTGACGGGATGATGGAGTGAGTGGATGATGGTAGTGACATGAGAGTAGTGACGGTGATGATGGTAGTGACTGTGATGGTAGTGACATGATGATGGTAGTGATGATGATGTATGAGTGATGATGGTGACGGTGATGTGGTAGTGATATGATGGTAGTACGTGATGATGGTAGTGAGTGATGTAGTGACGGTGATGATGGTAGTGACTGATGTGTGTGACGGTGATGATGGTAGTGACGGTGATGATGGTGTGACAATGATGATGTGTGACATGATATGTGTGAGGTGGATGGTAGTGTGATGATGGTAGGTGTGATGGTAGTGATGTGGTGAGTGACAATGATGATGGTAGTGACGATGTGGTAGTGACGGTGATGATGGTGTGACGGTGTGATGGTAGTGACAATGGATGGTAGTGACGGTGATGAGGTGAGTGAATGTGTGGTGTGACGTGATGATGGTAGTGACAATGATGATGGTAGTGACGGTGATGATGGTAGTGCATGTGATGGTAGTGATGTGGAGTGCGTGAGTGTGTGTGTGATGGTAGTGAGGTAGTGAGTGTGTGTGATGATGTGTGAGATGATGATGTGACATGATGAGGAGTGACGGATGATGGAGTGAGGTGATGATGTAGTGGGTGTGTATGAGTGATGATGTGAGATGATGGTAGTGACGTGATGATGGTGTACGGTGATGGAGTGACGTGATGATTGTAGGACGGTGATGGAGTGCGTGTGATGGTAGTGACGATGTAGTGACGGTGATGATGTAGTGACGGATGGTAGTGACGGTATTGGTAGGATGATGAGGTAAATGATGGTAGTGACGGTGATGATGGTAGAGAGGTAGTGACGGTGATGATGGTAGTGACGATGGTAGTGACTGATGAGGTGTGAGTATGATGGTAGTGAGTGATGATGTAGTACGGTGATGATGGTGGGTGTGATGAGTGACGTGATGATGGTAGTGATGATGGTAGTGACGTGATGATGGTAGTGACGGTGATGATGGTGTGACGTGATGGTAGTGACGGTGATGATGGTATGACGTGTGTTGATGAGGATGACTGATGAGATGAGATGTGTGAGTGAGGTATGTGGTAGTGACGTGATGGTAGTGACAATGATGATGGTAGTGACGTGATGATGGTAGTGACATGATGATGGTAGTGACGGTGATGATGGTAGTGACATATGTGTGACGTGTGATGGTAGTGACATGATGGTGGTGTGGGTGATGTGGTAGTGACATGATGATGTGGACTATGATGGTAGTGACATGATGATGGTAGTGATGATGATGGTGTGACAATGATGATGGTAGTGACGTGATGATGGTATGACAATGATGATGGGTGAGGAGTGGTGATGATGGTAGTGACGTGATGATGGTAGCGGTGATGATGGTAGTGACGTGTGATGAGTAGTGACGGTGATGAATGTAGGTGTGAGGGTAGGTGAGTGACGTGATGATGTAGTGACATGATGTAGTGCGGTGATGAGTGTGGTGATGATGGAGTGAAGTGTGTAGTGCGAGATGGTATGACGGTGTGATGGTGTGACGGTGATGATGGTAGTGACAATGATGATGTAGTGTGTTGACTGAGTATGCGGTGATGTGGAGTGTTGTGTGGTAGGTGTGTGCTGTGTAGGACGTGATGATGGTAGTGACAATGAGTGAGTGATGGTAGTAGGACGTGATATGGTGGATGTGAGGTGTGACGTGTGAGATGACTGAGTGGTAGGACATGATGATGTGACGGTGATGTGTAGTGACGTGAGAGTGTGACTGATGAGGTAGTGACGATGTGTAGTACTGTGTGAGTGACGTGATGGGATGTGCGTGGATGATGATGATTGATGACGGTGTGATAGGTATTGGAGTGCGGTGTGATGGATGATGGTAGTGGGTGATGATGGTGACATGATGTGTAGTGACTGATGATGTGTGCTGATGATGGATGGATGAGTAGTCATAGTATGAGTAGTGCGTGATGTAGTGATGTGAGTGTGATGATGTTGTTGGTATACGTTGATTTGAGTGAAGTGACGTGTGTATGATAGTGGTAGTGACATGATGATGGAGTGGGTGATGATGAGTGCGGTGATGATGGTTACAGAGATGATGAATGATGTGGAGAGGGAGGAAGGTGTGACGTGTGATGTAGTGAGTGATATGGTTGACGTGGATGTGGAGTAGTGACATGATGATGGAGTGACGTGATGATTTCGTGATTGTAGATGTGGAGGTGTGATGAGTGTATGGTGTGGGATGTATGACATGAGATGGTGTGATGTGGAGTTGCTGATGTGTAGTGACGTGATGGTATGCGTGATGATGGTAGTGACTGATGATGTGTGACATGATAGTGTGATGAGGAGGCTGTATGTGACGGTGTGAGGTATGACGTGGTTGATGAGGGAGAATGTTGTTGTGTGAGGTGATGTGTATGACGGTGAATGTAGTGAATGATGATGTGGACGGTGATGTAACGTGTGATGGTAGTGCGTGATAGGTGACTGATGATTGTGCGGTATGATGTAGTGACTGATTAGTGAATGTGAGAGCTGAGTGGTAGTGAGTGGATGTAAGTGACTGATTGGTAGTGCGTGAGATGTAGTGACATGTTGAGGTGTGAGTGATGATGTAGTGACGTGATGTAGTGACATGATGATGGTATGACGTGATGATGGTATGACATGATGATGGTAGTGTGAGGTGATGATAGGTAGTGAGGGTGATGATGGTAGTGACAATGATGATGTTGATGATGATGAGGTGATGATGTATGACGTGATGATGTGTCATGATATGGTGGACGTGTGATGGAGTGACGTGATGAGTGAATTGGTAGTGCGTGATTGGAGTGAGGATGATGGTAGTGACGTGTGATGGTATGGTATGATTAGGATGATGAGTTGACGTGGATGGTAGGTTGAGGATGATGTGTGTAGTGCAGATGATGGGTGACGGTGATGTGGTGTGACGGGTGTATGCATTGAGGGGTGATGATGGTAGGGGTTGGTAGTGGGTGATGATGGAGTGTATGATGGTAGTGACGGGATTGTGACGTGTGATGGATGCGGGAGATGTAGTGAGAGGATGACGGTGATGATGGTAGTGCGGTGAATGGTAGTGACGGTGATAGGTAGTGAGGTGTGATGGTAGTGAGATGATGTTGATGAGTGAGGTGATGATGGAGTGACGGTGATGATGGTAGTGAGATGAGGTAGTGAGGTGGAGATGAGTGTATGATGTGTAGACGGTGATATGGTAGGAGATGGGTATGAAATGATGATGGTAGTGACATGATGATGAGTGACATGATGGTAGGTGATGTGTGTGACGTGAGATGGAGTGAATGATGATGGTAGTGACAAT
>JAPXFY010000022.1:58564009-58566509 GCA_030674185.1 Monoplex corrugatus
TCACAAAAACAAAATCTAAATAAAATATGGAGATTCCAATCATCCTATAATAAGAAATTTAGCTCGAAATTTGCGTTTAACTTGTCTGGGTTGTATTAAATACGCGTTCTAATTCGATTTTCGTGATTTAAAAAACAACAAACATTTTTATGGTTCCTGTTTACTGGAACGTGGGCTGTCACACTTGTTAAGAAGAAACAAAACAAAAACAAAAAAAGAGAGAAGAACAATAATAAAAACAATAATAAACAGAAAAAAGATAAGAACAATAATAAAAACAATAATAAAAGGAAAATAAAAAAAATAAAAGAAAGAATACTGATAAGAAAATAAAAAAACCACGTCAGGATCACCAAATCTTCTCACCATCATGAAGAAAAACAAAGCCAGCAAAACTGTGCCGGATGTGGAATTAGACTTCAGCCACAGTCGGGCGGGGCTGAACACACACAAAGTCAACACGGCAGAACAGCATCGGCTGGAGGAGAAGCTTCGCTCCCTGGAGACCCAGAGACGCCGCTCTGTGCAGCTTCAGGTGAACGAACAGCGAGGCATTTTGCAGAGTCTGGCAGCGAACCAACACGCCAGAATTCACGGTTCTTCTTCTTCTTCTTCTTCAAAATCGGGCGAGACTGGTTGTCCCTCAAAATGGGGAGAAAACGATCCATGGCCCAATGAGTTTTCAGCTTCCCCTAAAGGGTCAGGTCTCTCAGGACCTCTTCAACACGATCTCGTTAGTGTGACCCCGCTGGTCAAGGACGCGGGGTCAGAGTGCAGAAATCAAAGCAGAAGGTCGAGAAGACCCTCAGTGGTTCTTCACGAGGCCGTCACGCAACCTGTCATCGATGTGTCGTCTGCAAAGTCATGGGCGTCTCCCAGCGGAGTGGACAACGACACAATCATCGACATGATCGCCGCTAGAAACAAACCCCGCAACAACAGAAGAGCCAGCATCGGAGGCCCCGCAAGCATCCTCACCGGAGATGTCAACCACAACCTCCTGGACGTCACCACCACGAAACAGGGACTCGCCAAAGAAGAATCCTCCAACAAAGAACTGACCCACGTGAAGGAACTGAGCGGCAGCATGGACAGGCTGGACGTATCGCCAACAAGCCCCATCCCAGACAAACCCACCAAAGATCTACAGCCTGGCATGGAGAAAGGTCCGAGAAGAACTCGGCGAGGCAGCATCGCAGGACCCCCCTCATCAGGCGAACACGAACATCTTGCTCTGAGACTGAAGGAGAGTCCATTAAGGCTGGATGGGGGTGACAGGAGAGCTGCTCGCAGGCGGCGAGCCAGTGTGGACGTAGGGATGAGCAACTTGTCGCTTTTGTCGCCCACGTTGCCCGTGTCCCGTCACGTACCTTCCAGACGTTCTTCTTTGGCCTCTTCCCAGGTTAGTGGGGTGTGGGGGTGGGGAGTGTGTGGGAGGGGTGGGGAGGGGGTGAAGGGTTGGGGGGTGGCAGGTGTGGGTGATAAGAATGGGTGGTGGTGGTGGTGGTGGTCATCATTATCATCATGTGCCCTGCCGCATGGCGTTGGAGATCATGGCCCTCCATTATGCATCTATCCCTTGTCGCTACAAGCACATCTTCCACCCTCTCTGTCCTCAGCCATCCTGCAAGTCTGTCCAGTATTTTCTGCCTGGGTCTACTTGGTGCTCTCTTTACCTCCAGCTTTCATGTTGTGACCAGATGCTCTAATTCCCCTTTCCTCATAAAATGGCCTAGAAATGTTGTCTGTCTTTTCCTATCTTCCTTATCAATGATCTTCTTGTGTCTGCCTCCATCAAGACTGTCTCGTTTGTTTTCTTTGCTGTCCACGGAACTCTCAACATTCTTCTTAGAAACCACATCTCGGCTGCCTCAATTTTGTTCTGGCTTTGCGAGTTGACTGTCCACACCTCACAACCGTTTAACAGTATCGGTGCTACATAACATTTAAGAAGTCTCTTCCTGATGTTAATTGATAGAGGGCATGTGCGGGAAATTTTCGGTTATCAGATAAGTTGGTTTGTTGAATGATTTGATTAACTGCTTGGTCGCTTGGTTTGGCTGACAAGGCAAAGGGATGGTTAAATACTTGTTTGGTTGTTAGGTTGATCTGACGTTTGTTTGACGGTTTCAGTCACAGCAATATTCAGTCAGTCAGAAAAGAATGATCAGGTTTGTTATTTTCTGGGCTGCTCTGTTTTCAACGATCAATTTGTCATTATTTAAGACAAAAGCATTACCACCAGGAGCCTCATCGTCATCATCATCATCATTGTCGTCGTTATCATCGTTGTCGTCGTCGTCGTCGTCATCGACAACGTCGTCGTTGTCGTCGTCGTCATCATCATCATCATAACCATTACCATCATCATCATCATCTTCTTCTTCTTCTTCTTTATCATCATCATCATCATCATCTTCTTCTTCTTCTTCTTCTTCTTCTTCTTCTTCTTCTTCTTCTTCTTCTTCTTCTTCTTCTTCTTCTTCTTCTTCTTCTTCTT
>JAPXFY010000022.1:58581509-58594009 GCA_030674185.1 Monoplex corrugatus
TTTTCGGCGCTTGGATTTGATTTTGTCGAGATTTGCGCTGTATAAATGTTGTAATTATTATGTATGCATGTGCGTACGTATGTATGTATGTATGTATGTATGTATGTATGTATGTATGTATGTATACGCTTAGATTTATGTATGTATGTATGTATGCATGTATACGCTCAGCTTAGATTTATGTATGTAAGTATGTAAGCATGTATGTATGCATGTATACGCTCATATGTATGTAGGTATGTATGCATGTATACGCTCAGCGCTTAGATTTGATTTTGTCAAGATTTTGCGCTATATAAATAAAATATATTATTATTATTATTATTATAGAAGAAGAAGAAGAAGAGGAGGATGAAGCAGGATAATGATGGTGAAGAGGAAGAAGAAGAAATAAACACGTGACTATCATCACTCTCAGGTTGTTGACAATAATTCTGGGCAAAAGCTCCGCTACTCAACGACCTGTCAGACATACCTCCACTCCTTGACACCTCCATCACTCGGTCCTTCCTACCTCTCAGCAAACCTATCCCCCGATCAACAACAGATTTGTACCTGCGCTCCCTTTGACCCGCCATGTCTATTTCCGTCTTTTAAGGGAAACTTCCCCATAAAACGTGCAAGAACCCAAACAACCCTGTCTATTTCCGTCTTATAAGGGAAAACTTCCCCATAAAACGTGTAAGAACCCAAACTACCACGTCTATTTCCATCTTATAAGGTAAACCTTCCAACAACAAAAAACCCCGAACATGGACACGAATAAGCATTTTCTAACAAAGAAACGGATTAGGAGAGGATAAAACGTCCCGAAACGATGAAGAAGGTGAACAAGTCTTCATAACATAACGGCCACATCGTCTAAGAGAGTGCATGAACCGGCGGCCCAAAATAGGAAACACTTAAGACAGGAATAGACCAAAAACGAACAGGCACAGAAAGACAAATTTAGCCAGGATTTCTTTAAGGCCAGATGGGAGGGTGGTGGGGGGGGGAGGATAGAAAGCAGGGGACTGGGAAAGGTGATTTGAGAGGAGGGAGGGGGGGCAATCAGGTAAGGACCGGCTGTTGTTGGTGAGATGGTGTTAGATGGCTGTCTTTTGTCTGTGTTGCGGTCATTCACAGGTTCATCATCAACATCATCATCATCATCATCATCATCATCATCATCATCATCATCATCAGGTGCCTTGCCGCATGGCGTTGGCGATTATGGACTTCCATCTGTCTCTATCACTTGTTGCCTCAAGTATCTCTTCCACCCTCCTTGTCCCCAGCCACTCTGCAAGTCCGTCTAGTATCTTCTCCCCGGGTCTACCCGGTGCTCTCTTTCCCTCCAGCTTTCCCGTTGTGACCAGGTGCTCCAATTCCCCTTTCCTCATAAAATGGCCTATAAATGTTGCCTGTCTTTTCCTAATCTTCCTTATCAATGATCTTCTTGTGTCTGCCTCCATCAAGACTGTCACAGGTTAGGTATTTTATAGCATGGCTTCAAAATGGGGTTAGAGCGGGCCTCAGCAGCTCAGTTGGTTTGAGCGTCGGATTCACATGCTAATGGTTGTGGGTTTGAACCCCGGGGTGTGCGCTATATTAAAACCGGCCTTATCACTGTCCCATCTTAACATCATTGTTTGTTTTGGTGGTGTCAGTGTAGGATTAGATAAGTCCCGGTATTAAAAACGACCTTCTCACTGTCCCATCTTAACATCATTGTTTGTTCTGGTGGTGTCAGTGTAGGATTAGATAAGTCCCGGTATTAAAACTGGCCTTCTCACTGTCCCATAGTAACATCATTGTTTTTCTGGTGGTGTCAGTGTAGGATTAGATAAGTCCCGGTATTAAAACTGGCCTTCTCACTGTCCCATAGTAACATCATTGTTTTTCTGGTGGTGTCAGTATAGGATTAGATAAGTCCCCCTTTCCCCCCCTTCCCTGGGATGGTTATCCTTGTCGGCCACATCACCTGAGGTGGGTGCTGATGTGAAACTGAATCAAATCAATCAATCAATCAATCAATGCGGTTAGTGATGAGGGGAGGTGGAGGAGGAGGAGGAAGGGGAGAAAAAGAAAGCAAGAACAAACAAACAAACAAATGTTTATCATGAGCGTAATGGCAAAAGGAAGCAAAATCTTCTCTCTACCATGGGAGATCTACACTCAACACAAATGAAATACAATAAGCATCGGGATATCAAAATATTACGTAACATTAAGCATGAATAGTGTCGGAAGTTTGCCGGACGTGAGTTCTTTTAAACGTGATGTTAACCCTGATATGGTCTGAGTGGTCAGGTTATGCTTCTCTTTACAGCCACAAGAATCCAGTACACAAGTATTTTCCAATAAAACACATGAAAAATGATTCAATGTCGGCACAACATTAAGTAAATCGAGACTACATGGTTGTTGATTTGAAGTGAAATAAATCGAATATGCCAAAACACACACACACACACACACACACACACACACACACACACACACACACACACACACACACACACACACACACACACACATCGTCCAGTATCACTTACGTGAAATATACACACACACACAGACAACACAGACACACACACACACACACACACACACAGACAGACAGACAGACACACACACACACACACACAAAACACACACACACACACACACACACACGCACAACACACACACACACCACACACACACACACACACACCACACACAAGCACACACGCAAATACACCACACACAAACACACAACACACACACACACACACACACACACACACACACACACACAACACACACATACACACACACACACACACACACAAACACACACAAATACACACACACAAACACACACACACACACACACACACACACACACACACAACACACACACACACACACACACACACACACACACACACACACACACACACACACACACACACGACCTAATCTCCCTGTGGTCTATATTTTAAGCGGAAAAGGGAGGTTATCGAAGGAACAGCCACAGAACTAATGACAAAGCGATAATTCCATCGACCAGTTTCTGCCTCAGACGGGCCCGCTAAATTCAGCGGCTTATAGTTCAATTCTTTGTGTTGTCTCAGGCTCATTGACCCTTTTATCTCCTCATCATACCCACCAGCTTCCTGTAGAATTAACCCTTGTGCTCCCTCAGATAATATGATATTGATCTTATCTTTGATGCTATGCATATCGATCTTTTCCATCACATGGCACATGTGACGTTAGTGTATGATTATGAAATTCTTTCCGAGCACGGAGACGTCGTCTTGAGAAACTGAAACTGAAACTTTGATGTCATCTTCACCATCTTGTCTCGGTTCCATCGGTTGATCAATGAATTAGTAAATTAACCTTTTGACTATCACACCCTATCCACCAATTGAAAAAAAAGTTAACTCTTTGACTCCTTCGCTCTATCCACCGGCTTCCTGCAAGAAGCAGGTGGATAGCCTGAGGGAGTCAAAGGGTTAAGTTTTTTGCTTTGCTAGCATGGTTGACAATACGTGATGTTGGTGGACAGAGTGTAGGAGTCAAAGGGTTAAAACGATGGGAGGATCCATTCTTTGATAAATTGGTCGCTTAGTAGTTGTGTTGATCGATGAGTTGATGAGTTGATCATGGATTGATTATTTGATCAATGTATCAACGGAGGAGAGAATGTCATACTGGGCCAGGCCTTGCAAAGATTGGTTAACCCTTTGACTCCCTCATCTCATCCACCGACGTCTTCTACTATCAATGTTTTGACTCCCTCACCCTATCCATCAGCGTTCTGCATCGTCAGTCATGATGGCAAAGCAAAAATTTAACCCTTTGACTCCCTCAAACTATCCATCAGCGTTCTGCGTTGTAAGTCAAGATGCAAAGCAAAACTTAACCCTTTGACTCCTTCACCCTATCCACCGGCACCTTGTTTTGTCAGGCATGATAACAAAGCAAAAACTTAACCCTTTGACTCCCTCACCCTTTCTACTAGCATCTAGCGTTATCAGCACGATGGCAAAGCAAAAACTTAACCCTTTGACTCCCTTGCCCTACCACAGCGTTCTGCATCGTCAGCCATGATGGCAAGCAAAACTTAACCCTTTGACTCCCTCACCCTGTCCACTAGCATCTTGCGTTATCAGCAACGATGGCAAAGCAAAAAGTTAACCCTTTGACTCCCACACCCTATCCACCAGCATCTTGCATTGTTAACCATGACAGCAAAGCAAAAACTTAACCCTTTGACTCCCTCACCCTATCCACCAGCATCTTGCGTTGTCAGCCGTGCTAGAAAGCAAAAAGTTAACCCTTTGACCCCCTCACCCTACCCACCCGCTTTCTGCATTGTCAGCCATTATGGCAAAGCAAACCGTTAACCCTTTGACTATCTCTCACTGTCCACCAGCTTCCTGTATTGTCAACTATGATAGCAAAGCAAAAAGTTAACCCTTTGACTCCGTCACCATGTCTACGGATTTATGTATTATTAGCCATGATAGCCACAACAACAAAACAAAACAAAAAGTTAACCCTTTCACCTTCACCTTTCCAACAGCGTTTTAAAACTTAACCCATTCACCACCTCACCCTGTCTACCAGCTTCCTGCATTATTAGCCATGATAGCGAAACAAAAACTTAACCCTTTCACCTCTCACCCTGTCCAACAGCGTTCTGAAATTGTCAGCCTTGATAGCAAAGCAAAAACTTAACCCTTCCATCACCTCACCCTAACCACCAGCATTCTGCTTTGCTAGACATAATAACAAAGCAAAACCTTAACCCCTTTCAGCCTCACCCTGTCCAACAGAGTTCCGCATTGTCAACCGTGACAGCAAAGCAGAACGTATTCGCTTTCACTCCCTCACCCTAACCATCAGCGTTCTGCATTGACGGTTACGATGGTAAAGCAAATCCTTAACCCTTTGACTCCCTGCAGGAAGCTGGTGGATAGTGTAAGGGAGTGAAAGGGTTGGCTGGCTGCTTTGGCGTTGACTTTGCCTCTGTTGCCGGATTATGTGTGTTGACTTGTCCGGGTAGCTTACGTTTGGCATATTATTTGTTTGAACTGAAAGAACTCCTGCGCTTATTTGTGGGAGAAAGGTGTGTTTTGTTCGCTTGGTTGGTTCTGAGAGAAGAGGGCGGAGTTTGTACTAGCGCGTTTAATTTAATTCTGGTTGTGTCTCTGTGTGTGTGTGTGTGTGTGTGTGTGTGTGTGTGTGTGTGTGTGTGTGTGTGTGTGTGTGTGTGTGTGTGTGTGTGTGGTGTTGTGTGTGTGTGTGTGTGTGTGTGTTGTGTGTGTGTGTATGTGTGTGTGTGTGTGTGTTTGTGTGTGTGTTATGTGTTTGTGTGTGTGTGTGTTTGCGTCTGTGTGTGTGTGTGTGTATGTGCGTGTGTGTGTGTGTGTGTGTGTGTGTGTGCATGTGGTTGTGAGAGAGACAGAGAGAGGAGAGGGAGAGAGAGAGAGAGAAAGAGAGATAGATAGAGAGAGAAGAGAGGGAGAGAGAAAGAGAAAGAGAATGAGAGAAAGAGACAGAGACAGACAGACAAAGACAGAGAGACAGACAGACAGACAGAGACAGGGAGAGACAGAGATAGACAGAGAAACACAGAGAGAGAGAGACACAGACACGGAGACAGAAACAGAGAGACAGAGATTACTTCGTGCAAAAAAAAAAAGGTCAAAACTTTTCTACGCTAACGCTAAACTCTCCCCTATCTTTCAATTCCCAGCTGCTAAAAACATTATCCAAGTCCAAAAGCTCACAGCCAGGCCACGGCCCCTTCGATTTCTCTCTCTATTTTGAGGGTTAAACGTCAGACTATAGGAAGACAGAAGGCAACGTGGCGACCAAGAATGGAATCAATAAGTTAGCTGCAGGCAGGCAGGCAGGCAGGTAGTTTGCAGGGACAGGCAGTTTGCAGGCAGGCAGGCAGGCAGGCACAGACTGGGTGCTCTCTGGTCTGGTCAGTTCGATCATCAGATCAATACATTTTCTGGCGGGAGTTGAAAACCATTGGTGCACTGTTTGCCTTGAATAGGTCTGTTGTGGCAAGTCGGCGTTGGGGGGTGGGTGGGCAGGGGGGATGGGGGAGGGGGGAGGGCGGTGAAAGGTTTGGCGGGTGACGAAAGATAAGGATGGGGGAGAGGAGTATAGGGGAATTTGTGAGCGTATATGTGCAGTTTGAGGTTGATGTCACAAAAAAGAGTAGAAAAGATGACGCAAAAAAAAACAAAAAAACAAAAAAGAAAAGGAAAGAAAAAAAAAGAAAAGAAAAGAGAGAGAGAGAGAGAGAGAGAGAGAGAGAGAGAGAGAGTCAATGAAATTTTCTGTCCATAATCAGAGAGAAACACAGAGAGCAGATAGAAATGAGGAGAGAGAGAGAGAGAAAGAGAGAGAGGGCGGATGTGCGTGTATGTGTTGTGTGTGTGTCTATGTATATATATACACATATGTATATGTATATACGTATATGTATTATAGATATAGATAGATAAATAGATAGATAGATACATATTTACACACACACACACACACACACACACATACACACACGCACACACACACACACACATCTATATATATGTACATATACATATATGGGTGAGTGTGTGTATGCGTTGTGTGTGTGTGTGTGTGTGTGTGTGTGTGTGTGTGTGTGTGTGTGTGTGTGTGTGTGTGTGGTGAGTGCATGTGTGTGTTCAACCCTGATAAAATCTTTTTTCAGACCGGTAAAACGCTTCCTAACGCTTTCATTGTCTGCTCAGACATGTGATTACATGTATGTGTAGTGTGGGGGGGGGGGGGGGGGGGGGAGGCTGTACAGTTTGTGTTTCTTCTGCACGTGCGTGCTTTCCTATCACTCTCAGTAAAACATGAGATAAAAGGTAAGTGAAATAAAATTTAAAAACAGACAAAAACAAAACAGAAAGAAAAAAAAAAGCGAGTTTGAATGCTGAGTCTTGGGCATGTATATATCGTACATTGAGCAAGTGGCAAATGCATAGATTTAAAGAGAAAGAGAGAAGACAGCAGACAGAAGCAGACAAGAGGAACAAAGACAACAGACAAAGACAGACAGAACAGAGAGAAGAGACAGAGAGAGAGAGAGAGAGACAGACAGAAGAGAGAAACAAGACAGACAGAAGAGGAAGAACAAGGGAGAGAGAGAGGAGAGAGAGACAGAGAGAAGACAGAGACGAGACAGAGAAGGAGTAATGAAGAGGGGGAGAGAGAGAGAGAGAAGAAGAGAGAGAGGACGAGAGAGAGAGAGGACAGAGAGACGCAGGACAGAGAGGAATGACACAGAGAGAGAGAGACATAGAACAGAGAGAAGGACAGAGAGAGAGAAAGAAGAAGACAGAGAAGAGGATGAGAAAGATGAGGGGAGAGAGAGCACAGAAGAGAGAGAAGAAAGAGAGAGAGAGAGACAGGCCAGGGAGAGATGCACAGAGAGAGACAGAGAGAGAGAGCAGACAGAGAGAGAAAGAAAGAAGAGAGAGAGAAGGCGCAGGGAGAGATGCACAGAGAGAGACAGATGAGAGAGAGAAGACAGAGAGAGAAAGAAAGAAGAGAGAGAGAGAGACAGGCCAGGAGGAGAGATGCACAAGAGGGAGACACAGAGAGAGAAGGAGGAAGGAGGAGAAAGAAAGAAGAGAGAGAGAGACAGAGCCAGGGAGAGATGCACAGAGAGAGACAGAGAGAGAGAGACAGAACAGAGAAGAGAGAGAGAAGAGAAGAGAGGAGAGAGAGACAGGGCCAGGGAGAGATGCACAGAGAGAGACATGAAGAGAGACAGACAGAGAGAGAAGAAAGAGAGAGAGAGAGACAGGCCAGGGAGAGATGCACAGAGAGAGACACAGAAGAGAGAGACAGACAGAGAAAGAAAGAGAGAGAGAGAGAGAGAGAGAGAGAAAGGGCCAGGGAGAGATGCACAGAGAGAGACAGGAAGAGAGACAGACGAGAGAGAAGAAGAGAGAAGAGAGACAGGGCAGGAAGAGAGACAGAGAGAGACAGAGAGAGAGAAAGAAAGAGAGAGAGAGAGAGGGCCAGGAGAGATGCACAGAGAGAGACACAGAGAGAGAGACAGAGAGAGAGAGAAAGAAAGAGAGGAGAGAGAGAAGACAGGGCCAGGGAGAGATGCACAGAGAGAGACACAGAGAGAGAGGAAAGAAAGAGAGAAGAGAGAGGGCCAGGGAGAATGCACAGAGAGAGACAGGAAGAGAGACAGAGAGAGAGAGAAAGAAAGAGAGAGAGAGAGAGACAGGGCCAGGGAGAGATGCACAGAGAGAGACACAGAGAGAGAGACAGACAGAGAGAGAAAGAAAGAGAGAGAGAGAGAGACAGAGCCAGGGAGAGATGCACAGAGAGAGACAGGAAGAGAGACAGACAGAGAGAGAAAGAAAGAGAGAGAGAGAGACAGGGTCAGGGAGAGATGCACAGAGAGAGACACAGAGAGAGAGACAGACAGAGAGAGAAAGAAAGAGAGAGAGAGAGAGACAGAGCCAGGAGAGATGCACAGAGAGAAACAGGAAGAGAGACAGACAGAGAGAGAAAGAAAGAGAGAGAGAGAGACAGGGCCAGGGAGAGATGCACAGAGACACAGAGAGAGAGACAGACAGAGAGAGAGAGAAGAAAGAAAGAGAGAGAGAGAGACAGGGCCAGGGAGAGATGCACAGAGAGAGACAGAAGAGATACAGACAGAGAGAGAAAGAAAGAGAGAGAGAGAGAGAGAGAGGGCCAGGGAGAGATGCACAGAGAGAGACAGAAGAGATACAGACAGAGAGAGAAAGAAAGAGAGAGAGAGAGAGACAGAGCCAGGGAGAGATGCACAGAGAGAGACAGAAGAGAGACAGACAGAGAGAGAAAAAAAGAGAGAGAGAGAGACAGGGCCAGGGAGAGATGCACAGAGAGAGACAGAGAGAGAGACAGAGAGAGAGAGAAGAAAGAGAGAGAGAGAGAGAGAGGGCCAGGGAGAGATGCACAGAGAGAGACACAGAGAGAGAGACAGAGAGAGAGAGAAAGAAAGAAGAGAGAGAGAGAGACAGGGCCAGGGAGAGATGCACAGAGAGAGACACAGAGAGAGAGACAGACAGAGAGAGAAAGAAAGAGAGAGAGAGAGAGGGCCAGGGAGAGATGCACAGAGAGAGACACAGGAAGAGAGACAGACACAGAAGAGAAAGAAAGAGAGAGGAGAGAGAAGCAGGGCCAGGAGAGATGCACAGAGAGAGACACAGGAAGAGAGACAGACAGAGAGAGAAAGAAAGGAGAGAGAGAGAGACAGGGCCAGGGAGAGATGCACAGAGAGAGACCAGAGAGAGAGACAAGAAGAAAGAGAAAGAAAGAAGAGAGAGAGGGCCAGGAGAGATGCACAGAGAGAGACAGAGAGAGAGAGAGACAGACAGAGAGAGAAAGAAAGAGAGAGAGAGAGAGAGACAGGGCCAGGGAGAGATGCACAGAGAGAGACAGGAAGAGAGACAGACAGAGAGAGAAAGAAAGAGAGAGAGAGAGACAGGGCCAGGGAGAGATGCACAGAGAGAGACACAGAGAGAGAGAGACAGACAGAGAGAGAGAGAAGAAAGAGAGAGAGAGAGAGGGCCAGGGAGAGATGCACAGAGAGAGACACAGAGAGAGAGACAGAGAGAGAGAGAAAGAAAGAGAGAGAGAGAGACAGGGCCAGGAGAGATGCACAGAGAGACACAGAGAGAGACAGACAGAGAGAGAAAGAAAGAGAGAGAGAGAGAGACAGGGCCAGGGAGAGATGCACAGAGAGAGACAGGAAGAGAGACAGAGAGGAGAGAGAAGAAGAGAGAGAGAGAGAGACAGGGCAGGGAGAGATGCACAGAGAGAGACAGAGAGAGACAGACAGAGAGAGAGAGAAAGAAAGAGAGAGAGAGAGAGAGACAGGGCCAGGGAGAGATGCACAGAGAGAGACAGGAAGAGAGACAGACAGAGAGAGAAAGAGAGAGAGAGAGAGAGAGACAGGGCCAGGGAGAGATGCACAGAGAGAGACACAGAGAGAGAGACAGACAGAAAGAGAAAGAAAGAAAAGAAGAGAGAGAGAGAAAGGGCCAGGGAGAGATGCACAGAGAGAGACAGACAGACAGACAGAGAGAGAAAGAAAGAGAGAGAGAGAGAGAGAGAGACAGGGCCAGGGAGAGATGCACAGAGAGAGACAGGAAGAGAGACAGACAGAGAGAGAAAGAAAGAGAGAGAGAGAGAGAGAGACAGGGCCAGGGAGAGATGCACAGAGAGAGACAGGAAGAGAGACAGACAGAGAGAGAAAGAAAGAAAGAGAGAGAGAGAGACAGGGCCAGGGAGAGATGCACAGAGAGAGACACAGAGAGAGACACACAGACAGACAGACAGACAGAGACTTCAGACTTCAGACTTCAGATAGTTTATTCATATTAGGCCTTGGCCCTTATGAAGGGGTATGTGAACAATACAATACCTTCTAAATAATGCACAAAAAGGTTTGAATTATACATATCCATAACTCATCTTATGACACAGCATTTTCTCTAAAATGTCATAGCTTTATATAAGAACACAGAAAATTTGCGGACAACTTCTATATTTGTTGATGACAACAACAAGCACAGTTTAAACAGACAAGGCTGTCTATAATACTTAGGCTGAATAAACTTTTCCCTAAAATCTGTAAGTGCTTTACAACAAAAGACAAAGTGTACTTCGTCTTCTTTAGATTCTTTGCATAATGGACATAATAAATCATTATCATTTAATACTTTATATCTATATCGCCGTACAGCCAAATCAGATACACCAAACCTAAATCTTGTTGTAATATACTTCACATGTCGTTCTAAATTTAGCTGCAAATACAGTTTTATTTCAGATACACTACTAACAGACAGAGACAAACAGAGAGAGAGAGAGAAAGAGAGACAGAGAGAGACAGACAGACAGACAGAGAAAGAAAGGGACGGAAATAATGGGACTGGGTGTTTATGGAAGGAGATCGCTTTCAAACACCACATTCAGTTTTGTCTGCAGGTGAAGTTTCGTCTTGCTAAATGCATAATTAACAGCTGATGTTGTCTCACACATATTGGTTACTCTCTCTCTCTCTCTCTCTCTCTCACACACACACACACTACACACACACACACACACACACACACACACACACACACACACACACACACACACACACACACACACACATGTATGCACACACTCACTCTCACACTCTCACACGCACATACACACAGTCTCGGTCGCTTCTTCTCTCTCTCTCTCTCTCTCTCTCTCTCTCTCTCTCTCTCTCTCTCTCTCTCGTTCTCTCTCTTTCTTTCTCTGTCTCTGTCTCTATCTGTCTCTGTCTCTCTCTTTCACACATACACATACACACTCACACACACACACACGCACATACACACAATCTCTCTCTCCCTCTCTCTGTGTCTCTGTCTCTCTTTTTCCTTTACACACACACACACACATATATACATATATATGTGTATATATATATATATATGTATATATATATATATATATATATTATATATATATATATATATATATATATATAAACACGTACACTCGCATACATACACACACACTCACTCTCTCACTCACACACACATACACACAATCTCTCTCTCTCACTCTCACTGTCTCTCTCTCTCTCTCTTTCTTTTTGTCTTTATCACACACACACACACACACACTCACGCACACACACACGCACACACACAATGATACGCGCAACACATATACTCACAAACACATCCACATACACTCTGTCTCCCCCCCCCCCCCCATACACACACACACGCAGACATAGACACTGATACAGACCCACACAAACACACACACACACATACACACACACACACACACACACACACACACACACACACACACACACACACACATACACACACACACACATACACACACACATATTCTTGAATATATCACAAATCTAGCCTGCCCGAGGTGTGAACCCACAACCCCTGTGTTGTAAAACTGACGAGCTAACACCTGAACCACTGGGCAATAAACAGTATTGAAGTCAATAGAACAACAACAACAACAAAAAAGGGTAAATTCACAACAGGCCCTGCCTGCTATGTTCAAGATTGTTTAGAATCATACAGTTTTCACCATGTCTGGACAAAATTAATGGAAACGTACAAAATGAACAGAGACAAAGAGACTGAGTGTACATGTATGTTCGTTCTTTGATTTAACGTCTTTTCACTATAAGTGATATTAGACGGGGGAGGGGGGGGGGAGGAATAAATAAAATAAAATGTAGAACGATAGTTAAGCGGGTTGGATTGGGGCAGAGGGGAGATAGAGTAAAAAGACATAAATAGGTGGGAGAACAGGAAAATGGAACGAAAACTTAACTCTAACAATAATTAACTTCAACAATATGAAGGGAAATTGTAACACTAATACACAAACCGCATAAAGTTAAAGTAATGCGTGAACAGGACTGTGAACTAATGATTCTGAAA
>JAPXFY010000022.1:58614009-58616509 GCA_030674185.1 Monoplex corrugatus
TGTGTGTGTGGTGTGTGTGTGTGTGTGTGTGTGTGTGTGTGTGTGTGTGTGTGTGTGTGTGTGTGTGTGTAGTGTTGGTTGGTTGGTCATTGGTTTAATGTCTATTCACTTAAGTGATTTTAGACAAATAAACAAAACAAAACAAACATGAATAAATAAATAAAACATAATAATTGATAACAATGATAATAATGATAAATAAAAGGTAATACAAAATAAATAAATAAATGGACAAATGTAAGAAAAAAAAGGAGCGATGTTGGGAAGGGGAGTAGAAATAGAAAGGGTAAATGCAGGTGTTTATGTGTAGTCAATCTTGGTTTTAAAAAAAAAAAATTTGTTAAAAGGAAGTTCAAGTTTGAATTCAGATTACTTTTAGCCCACTTGAGCATCAAGAACATATTCGGCCTGAAACCATGTGAAAAAACAAGTAAGAAGCAAGGACAATGCAAATGTCGGAGGGAAGCATAAACATAACAAATGAAGTAACATACTACAACAAATATCACAATAAACTAGTTAACTGTAACCATGAACAGGGAGATGAACGAATTATACATATTGAACTATTGGACTTTTAGATAGGCTAACGAAAAATTCATATGTCAATAATGATGATTCAAATATGTCGGAAATTGTGTGAGTAGAAAGTATCGGAATGTATCGCTTTATACTAATGCAAGAAAGTAAATGACTGGTCGTTATTTTCTGTACACAAAGACAGGCAATATTTCTGGTGTACTTTGTTTTGAATGCATCGAGTTTCCACCTATACATAAGGGACTGTATAAATCTGTTTGTAGTAGACTGTTTACTGATTTTGCTGATTTTAAAATCCATGCTATTAGTATTGTACTTTTTCTGATTATCTTGAAACAGTTTCCAAACATAGGCGTCCACTAAATTACAAGATTCATTTAAAGAGGGTGAAAGCTTTATGTTGTTTGATTCTGGTGAACCCTTAGCTCCTCGTTTGGCAGCCCTGTCAACCACATCGTTATGATGAAACGAACAATGAGATGGTATCCAACAAAAAGTAAGATCAGTTCCTCTTAAGGATAAGAAATGAATTAAATGGCTAATTTCTATTACCATTTCAGATCTAGTGTCTAATTTCATTAATTCAAGAACCTGAAGCACTGATGTAGAATCAACGTAGAAAAGGATTTGTGATATATTTCGAGGATAATTTACTAAGTAATTCGAAGCTATCAGTATTGCAAAGAGTTCAGCTGTAAATATTGATTTGTTCGGTCCTATATGGAAAGATTTCTCTATTTTAAGAGCTGGTATTAGAAACGCAGAACCTGCTATTTTCTCAATTAATGAGCCATCTGTGTAGATTTTTAAATGATTGGGATAAAAGTGTTCAATATGACATTTAACTCGACTCGCTAATAAGTTGATATTATCTTCTTTCTTTAAATCAGTGTGGTGTATGTCAAAGTTTGCTCTTAAAAGTTCCCAACTGGGTACTGGAGAAAAAGAAGGTCTTATAGATATAGGATCCGCTTCTAAATCAATTCCAGAGCCATTCATGATGTCGTATGTATACGTTGCAAGTGTGGCTTGTGAAGATATTGATTTAGCTCGTTTTGGAAAATCAATGTCTGATCTTAACTTTATAGCAGGTCTCAAAACATTTTCAATGGTCGTATTTCTTAGCAGAAATTTGGTAGAGACGAGTTTCCTTTGTTCATCAAGCGGCAACGTATCAATTTTACCGTATGTACGGAGGTTGGAAGCATGCATCGGAAGACCAAGCGCAAGTTTAAAACTTTTGCATTCTATACTTTGCAGTTTTTGTAGTAAGTGTCTAGGTGCACTAAAGAATATTTCTTGGGCATATGTTAGTTTCGATCTAATGAGAGATTTACATAGATGTACAAGTGTTGATGGATTATGTCCCCATGGTTGCTTGCACACTATTTTCAAAACATTTAGACTCTTTTGGGTTTTTGTGAGCAAGTAGTCGATATGCAGATTCCATGATAATTTTGCTGTAAAGAAAACACCTAAGAATTTAACGGTTTGGTTATACTGTAGAACGGTATCTCCTAGTTTAAAGGTGGGCATTATGTCCGAGTTAGACCCACTATTAAATATAATTATCTTTGTCTTCTCCGTAGACAGATGGAGCCCATTTTCTGCCATGTATTGCGCTGTTTTGTCAAGTTCTAATTGATAAAGTTTGCGTGTATAGTTGATACTACGAGAAGGAGTTTTCCTCTTCATGTTTACCGCCATCCACATGCATAGATCATCAGCATACTGGACTAAAGTGACAACTTTAGATATTCTACTTGGTAAGTCATTCATTAGTATCATAAAAAGGAGAGGTGCTATAACTGATCCCTGTGGGATATCCATTTGAAGGGTTCGTTTTGTTGAATACACGTTTCCAATCCTGGTTTGAAGTACTCGGTTTTCCAACAGACACTTCACGTAATTATAAACGCGACTTGTTAGTCCTATGCTTTTTAATTTAAGTAATAATCGG
>JAPXFY010000022.1:58621509-58641509 GCA_030674185.1 Monoplex corrugatus
CATATGTGCAGCCGCAAAGCCAATACCTCACTGGGATGGGAAAATGATGATAATGTGGTCTGTTTCAGTAATAATATACATGGACTAAGGGCATTTAAAAGAAGATGATAGATATGCATAAAATCATCCAAGCAATATAAACATAAATTATACACGAGAGACAAGAAATGTTATACCTATACATTCGAGCGAATACATACGCATACACATACACACCAAGGTAAAAGTACATGCACGCAGAGCCATGTCCAGATAAAAGTACATGAAGTGGCATGATACTGAATTCAGTAGAGGAAATTTTTAGGGTTGTCGTTGAGGCCATGTGGCTTGCGCGTACCAAGAAGATTTGTATAAAGATCTGGTGATGGCATTGTATGCAGTCTGTCGCCCTTGATAAGATTATCTGGAAGATGTTTTCATCATCATCATCAAGTGCCCTGCCGCATGGTGTTGGCGATCATGGCCCTCCATATGCATCTGTCCCTTGTCGCCGCAAGCACATCTTCCACCCTCTCTGTCCTCAGCCCACCTGCAAGTCCGTCCAGTATTTTTTTTCCCTGGGTCTGCCTGGTGATCTCATAGTTCTGACGATCAGACTGTACTCTGCGCGCGCCTGCATGTGCATGTGTGTGTGTGTGTGAGTGAGTGTGTGTGTGTGTGTGTGTGTTTGTGTGTTGTCTGTTTGTTTGTGTTGTGTTCGTGTGTGTGTGTGTGTGTGTGAGAGAGAGAGAGAGAGAGGTGTGTGTGTGTGTGTGTGTGTGTGTGTGTGTGTGTGTGTGTGTGTGTGTGTGTGTGTGTGTGTGTACGTGTGTGTCTCTGTGGATGTGGTGTGTGCGTGGGCGTACGTGTGTATGCTCGCGTGTGTGCGTGTGTGTGTATGTGCTCGCGCGTGCGTGTGTGTGTGCTGTGTTGTGTGTGCGTCGTGTGTGTGTGGTGCGTGTGTGGTCGTGCGTGTGTGTGTTGTGCGTGCGTGTGTGTGTGCGTGCGTGTGTGTGTGTGTTGTGTATGTGTGTGTGCGTGTGTGTGTGCTTCACACGGTAGGGAAGGAAGCGGCAGATGCAATGCCACACATGTTGTTGTAGTTTCTGGCCATCATGATGTAGCCGTCCACTCCCCAGGCGGAGCTCCAACTGTAAAAACACATCACCACCTTGCTCGTTAAATCGTATGATGTTACCTGGTATAATACAATACAAACCTATATGACTTCAGACTAGGTAAAAACATAGTCTAAGTAGGCCCTCAGGACCTGGCCAGCTCATGGGTTTATGTGCAAGCTTAAGGCTTGTGCCATGATCACCATACAGATGGCACGTGTGATGTTAGTGCATATGGAAATCTGTCGGATCAAAGTTTGACTGAAGCAGAATTGTCAGTGTTGAGAAAGGGGCTCAATTTCGCGGTCACTCCAGACAAACTTCCCATCACGGAGTACATTACCAGCATTGAAACTGCGTGTCGATGGATCGGTCCTCAAACAGAAGAGGCCACACACTTACGATCAGAGTGTGTGAACATCATCAAACAGAGCAAACCCCCCAAATCCAACATTTCCAGGGATGAAAGACTTGCACTACAGGGATTGAGGAAGAAGGATTCCATCATGATTCTCCCAGCCGACAAAGGCCTTGCCACAGTCATCTTACCCAAGGGGCGGTACTATGAGAAGGCTTACAATTTGCTAGATGACAAAAAGACCTACCAACAGCTGAGCAAAGATCCCACCAGCAAGTATACTGCCCGTCTGACCAAACTACTGCAAGGCCTACAGAAGTCAGGAGAACTCTCCTCAGAACAGTACCGCAGATTGTACCCCTCAGCTACTGATGTGCCCAAGTTCTATGGACTGCCTAAGTGCACAAGAAAGATGTACCCCTCCGTCCCATTGTCGCCTCTAGAGGATCCCTGATGTATGAGACGGCTCGCTTCGTTGCAGACATCCTCTCGCCTTTGGTAGGAAAGACAGAACATTCCATTGCAAACAGTGCAGACCTGGTGAAGAAGCTGTCGAAGTTTGTACCTCAACTTGATGAGATTCTGGTGTCCTATGACGTCACAGCCCTGTTCACCAGTGTCCCTGTGAAGGACAGCATTGACATCATTAGAGGGAGGTTACAGGTCGACAACAGCCTTCGGCAACGCACCAACCTGCCAGTGGAACACATCTGTGAACTGCTATCCTGCTGCCTCAACACCACCTACTTCACCTTTGAAGGACACTTCTACCAACAGACCGAGGGTGCAGCCATGGGGTCCCCCGTGAGTCCCATCGTCGCCAACCTCTTCACGGAAAATTTCGAGGAGAAAGCTTTGGCGTCGTTCCACACTCCTCCACGCTACTGGGGCCGCTACATGGACGACACTATGACTGTACTGAAAAGATCGGTGGTAGAAGACTTCACGAACCATCTCAACAACCAACACCTGCCATCAAGCTCACCTATGAGGTAGAAGAGAACGGCAGCATCGCGATGTTGGATACCTGCATCACCCGGATGGAGGCAGGCCTCACTTTCTCCGTCTATAGAAAGCCGACCCACACGGACCAGTACTTACAATTTGACAGTCACCAGCCACTGGAACACAAGCTTGGAGTAATCCGCACCCTCACCCACCGAGCGAAGACCATCTGCTCTATCGACACCGCTAGAGAAGAAGAGGTGCAGTACATCAAAAAAGTACTCAGTGTGTCAGGATACCAGAAGTGGGCCTGGGACATTCCGGGGGGAAGAAAACCATACCCCACCCCTCCACTGAACGGCCAGCCCCTTCGAGAGGGCACGTCTCCATGCCATACGTCAGCGGCGTCACTAAGGCTCTCAGCAGGAAGATCAGGAAGTTGAGAGTCAGTGTCCATGCCAAGCCCACCAACACTATCAGAAGCCAGTTAGTCCACCCCAAAAACAAAACAGACAAATTGGACACATCAGGGGTGATATACAAGATAGACTGCCAGGACTGTGACCATAGTTATATTGGCGAAACTGAGCGCAACTTGCACAAAAGATTAAAAGAACACAAACGTGAGTCCTCTCCAGTGGGAGAACATCTGACCCACACCCAACATCACTTTGAAAAGGACAGTGTGCAAGTTCTCGACAAAGAAGCAAGATGGTTCCAGAGGGGAGTAAAGGAGGCAGTTTACATCGCTGCAAGGAACCCCACCCTCAACCGTGACCGGGGCCGACACAACCTGCCATCAGTGTACTCCTCACTTATTCAGTCGCACTGTCGTGAGTTCGCTCACGGCGGTGCGCACTGAAGCCAGTTCTCAACCCAGCAGTTGCGCTGAAGAAGTCGGCCGGATCGCCGATGAAAGCTACGCAGTAAGTAGCTTTTTTGTCACTGAGAGCCAGGTTCAACCAGGTAGCCATTACATATGGAAATCGTTCCGAGCGCGGAGACGCTATCTTGAGAAACTGAAATTGAAACTGAAAACCATATGACTTCATAGATTTATCCATCCCACATTTATTTATATGGTACAATGCCAATATGACTTCATAGATTCATCCGTCTGAAGTAGTAGTAGCAGCTGCAGGCAGCAGTAATAATAGTAGTGCAGTGCAGCAGCAGCAGCAGATATAAATAGTAGCAACGCTCAAGTAGTAGTAGTAACAGTAGCAGCAGCAATAGTAGTAGTAGCAGCAGCAACATAATAGTAGAAGCAGTAGTAGTAGTGGTGGTGGTGGTGGTGGTGGTGGGTGGTGGTGTGGTGTGTGATGATGATGGTGGTGGGGTGGTGGTGCTGGTGGTAGTAATAGTAGTAGTAGCAACAGCAGCAGCAGCAATAGTAGCTGTAATAGAGGTAGTAGTAGTTGTTGTTGTAATGGTCACAGTAGTGATATCAGGCAATAACAGAGATAATAATCAACACAGTAACAACAGTCCATCAAAAGACACACACGTACACCAGTACCTGTTTTTCACCAGCCAGTAATCCTCTCCCTGGAATGTTCCATAGCCTACCACCAACACACCGTGGTTCAGCATTGTGGTACTACAGTTGGCTTCTTTAAACACACCTATGACGTACACAACAACACATAATTTGTGACGAAGAAAACAGTCTTAAAGGAGGCAGATACAAGAAGATCTTAAATAAAGAAGAATCAAAAACAAAACAAAACAAAAAAACACGAAAAAAGAATCAGAACGCGTATTTAATACAACCAGACAAAATCCAAAACAAGTGTGACTGCCCGCGTTCAAGCAAACATGAACCAGAAAAAAACACGAAAGAAGAATAAGAATGCGTATTTAATACAACAGGTCGCAGTCGTCTGGGTGCTGACTTTGTTCTTGCTAAGCCTTGACTGGGATTACCGTTTTGGAACCAAGGTTGGTTTCGTGGCCCACATGGTTGCCTTGGTTACAGGTGGAGTTTCGGGTATGCTCTCTTGGTGGTCAAGGGAGTCTAATTTCTGTTTGGGAAATATTTTCTCGGTAGGGCTTGTTTCCCTTGCTGTTTTGCTTCATGTGTGTGAAGGTTAATCTGTAGGTCTGTGTTCCAAGGGGCGAGTCACTCTGTTTCTGTTGGACCTGTGAATCACGCTTTTCGGGTGGATTCGGTGGATTGTGGGGCCAACCTGAGTTCAGGTCTGATTTTTGAGTTATCGTTATACTGGCTTGGAAATTTCTGGTCAGTTGTTGGGTGTCTGTGTTTCAGGAAGGGTGTTTTTTTGTTTTTTTTTTGTTCCTCCGAGATAACCTTGTTACTCGGTAACAGGTTATAAGTGAATCCAAGATGTAGTTCTGGTTCACTTTCGAGATTATTCTGTTTTCTATGTTCACCCTGTAGTCCAGTTGAGTGTACTTGGCAAGGGTGATGTGGCATCTGTATCAGTTTGTGTTGTTTTGTGCTGTTCAGATCTCTATGTCGAGTTTTCTATGTTTTCTATGTTCACCCTGTAGTCCAGTTGAGTGTGCTTGGCAAGGGTGATGTGGCGTCCAGTACGAGTTTGTGTTGTTCTGTGCCGTTCCAATCTCTATGGCGTTTCGAGGGAGTTGCGTTGTTGGTCGTTGTGTGGGTGGTGTGTTCGCGTTTATGGTATAATTTCTAGTTTCCCTAGGTTCCAAACTGGTTTGAGAGACTTGCCCAACCGGTTTGTGTGGCATGTAACGTAGGTTTGGGTCAGGGTTTATTTGTCGTCGTTGAGATGTAAATTCGCGATTATTTTCGATTCTCTGCGCCTTGGGTTGTTGATTAATCCTGGCGTTGTGAATCCAAGCCGTGAGGTTAAGATAACCATTCAATTTACTGATAATAAGCACATTGGGCTGTTTACTGTTTGGGGATAAACGTAGAGGAGCTTACCGTTTGGAGATAAGGTTATGTGTGTTTGTGTCAGACAGTTGACGAGGAAGTTAAAGATAAAATGGATATTGTAATTTTATTATTGAGTGCCAGTATGAGTGTGTGGCTATTGTCAAGGGCCGGTTAATGTGTATATATTTTGGGCCCATGTCGTGGTAACGTTCTATGGTTTTATTTCATGTGATTCTACTATGTGTGCGTTGTGATAGTAACGAAATTGTTACCTTCATATATTCATAAAATTTGATCGGGCTAAGTTCAATCATTTGCCTTGCCTTGGGGCAACGCGATGGTTACTTATACCTGATTGAAAGTCCACTTCGATTGAGAGTCTAACAAAACTTTTGGGTAACGAAATTGTTACCTTCAGTTCGTGTATTCATAAGCTTTTGTCAGGGTTAAGTTAAATCATTTACCTTGCCTTGGGCAACGTGATGGTTACTTATACCTGACTTCAAGTTCATTTTGGTTGACAGTTCAACAAATTTTCAAGGGTTATGGGTTTTTTTTTATAATTTGATAGTGCCCTTATCTCTTTGAGATGCCCCGTGGTGATTTTGTGTGTATTTCTTTGAGATGCCCCGTGTGTGATTTTGTGTATTTCTTTGAGATGCCCCGTGTGTGATTTTGTGTGTATTTCTTTGAGATGCCCCGTGTGTGATTTTGTGTGTATTTCTTTGAGATGCCCCGTGTGTGATTTTGTGTGTATTTCTTTGAGATGCCCCGTGTGTGATTTTGTGTGTATTTCTTGAGATACCTTATGGATGACATTTTGTGTACCTTTTGAGATGCACCGTGGATGATTTTGTGCACCTTTTGAGATGCACCGTGGATGATTTTGTGCACCTTTTGAGATGCACCGTGGATGATTTTGTGCACCTTTTGAGATGCACCGTGGATGATTTTGTGCACCTTTTGAGATGCACCGTGGATGATTTTGTGCACCTTTTGAGATACCCCATGGATGATTTTGTGTACCTTTTGAGATGCACCGTGGATGATTTTGTGCACCTTTTGAGATGCACCGTGGATGATTTTGTGCACCTTTTGAGATGCACCGTGGATGATTTTGTGCACCTTTTGAGATGCACCGTGGATGATTTTGTGTACCTTTTGAGATGCACCGTGGATGATTTTGTGCACCTTTTGAGATGCACCGTGGATGATTTTGTGCACCTTTTGAGATGCACCGTGGATGATTTTGGGTATCTGTTTGAGATGCCCCGTGAATGATTTTTTTGTGTGTGTGTGTGTGTGTGTGTGTGTGTGTGTGTGTGTGTGTGTGTGTGTGTGTGTGTGTGTGTGTGTGTGTGTGTGTGTGTGTGTGTGTGTGTGTGTGTGTGTAGTGAATAATTTGTGTGTTGTTTGTATGTTTGTGTTGTGTTGTGTGAGTGTTTGGTGTGTGTTGTTGTTGTTTGTGTGTTGGGGTGAAGTAATGGTTGTAATTTCCTGTCTATGTTAGATGGACTAGCGAGCTTAAAATAGGGCGAATGACCAACTAGTGTTTGTAAGGTAACGATTCAAACACAGATATTAGGGGATAAGACTAGGTCTGTAATTTCTGTCTATCCCTCTTAGCAAGATCAGGTCTTAGCGAGCCTTACACAAGACAGGCGCAAATTTTCGGCCAACTGGCCTTTGTCAAGCGTAAGATTACAAACAAACACCAGATACAAAAATTAGGAGAAAAAGACTGAAACTTCCATGCTGCTCGGTCCAGTGTGAGAAAAGGAATAAACTGACTAAAATGACATCATGATGTGTTTTTGAGTAAATATGATGTCAGAGCGGAAATGAGAACTATGTCGCACTAGCGAAGAGTAGTGTTTGGAATGTAAAGGATACCAGTATTGAATTATGCATAAGAGAAAATATAGGAATATTTTCAACTGAATTGGAAAATATTTAATCAAGTGGTATGGCTGATGTAAATGGATCGTGCCTAGTGCAACGAATCCGGTCTGACCTTGGAATAGGAAGAAAAACATTCTAAACCAACAGCCAAGGGGCTAGAAGGAACTCGGAACTCGGAATTTTAATGAATTTAGGCCAACAGCCCCTTTCATGGGGGAAATCTTAAGACACATTTCTATACAACATTACTTGATTAATTAACACACTTCAATGTATTAACATGGAATATTCAAAGGTACTAGTGTAGAAAACAAATGTTGTTTCAAGTACGTACGTTCAAAATACTTTTTTCTCTTATTTTAAAGGCAGCGACCAAAAACTTCGCCAGGTTCACTATGGTTCCCGCAGAGTCATCCATCATTTTTTTAATGAAAAGATCTAAGTTATCGCCTTCAGTGACCTCTAAATGATGATATTGTCTGACCTGGTTGCACAGAGGGCATTCAAATAGAAAATGTATCTCATTTTCCTGCACATTCGGACAAACTGGACATGAAGTGTTGGCAGTCGTAGGCGCAAAGCGATATCTGTGAACGTTTAACTGGGACACGCCCATCCTAAATTGTGCCATAGCATTCCTAAACACCTGCACATACAGTATTTCAATATACTTTGCTCTTGCAAATAAAGGTTTAAATTTGTCATATAGTGAACAGCGTGCACTGGTATCTAAGTGGTTACGCCAGCAATGACAGAAACTGCTACGTAATCTTTCTTTCAGTTCTTTACTGAATCGTTTTTCGTCGCCACACCCAAAGAGCCAAACTTCTTCAAAACCATTTTCACATAAAATGCTTTTTATCTTGGACACCCAAGTTACATAACCTTTTCCATGCATACTGAATAACATTTTATATGCTTTTTTTGAATACCTAGTCTCTGGCTGTTTCAGTAGTCAAAACCAGTATTTAATACATCTAGCAACAGCAGTTATCCAGAGAGGAAAGCGTCCCAATTCTTCGTACACAATATCATTTATCGTTTTGTTTCTTACGTGTAAAAATCTCTTGCATGCGTGTAAATGTACCTGTTCAAGCTGATAACGTCTTTCATAACCCCAAATTTCTGCACCATAAAGTAATAATGGAACTACCTGAGCATCAAACATTTTAAAGAAAATGTCTGGTGAATTACAATTAATCTTTCTCAGTGTACTTAAAAGTATGATGAAGTCTAGAAAGGAGAATACCATGATCAATGGTATCAAAGGCTGCAGACAGATCAAGGAGTGTGAGGAGAGAGACTTTGCCAGTATCAGTTGAAAGGAGGAGATTGTTGAGAATGTGTAGCAGGGCAGTTTCAGTGCTATGGCACTGGCGGTAGGCTGACTGGAAAGGATTGAGAAGATTGTTGGCAGACAGGTGAGAGTTCAGCTGGTTGAGGACAACTTTTTCAAGCAGTTTTGACAAGAAAGAGAGATTAGAGATAGGCCGGTAATTTTTCAGTTCATTTGGGTCTAAATTGTATTTCTTGAGGAGAGGGTGAACAATAGCAGACTTGAAAGAATCTGGGACAGTTCCAGTTTGAAGAGAAGTGTTGATGATGTCAGTGATGAATGGGAGGAGAGTAGGGAGACAGTCAGAGTAGAGAGAACCTGGAAGAGGATCCAGTTCGCAGGTTTTGAACGACATGGATCTGATTGTGTTGAGAATTTCTTCTTGTGAGACTGGGGTAAAAGTAGTAAGAGGTGTGCCAGAGAAGGAAGGGTCAGGTGGGCATGGTTGACAGGGTGTCCTGTCAAGCCTGTCACGAAGAGTTTGTATTTTGGTGGTGAAATGCTTGGAGAATACAGATGGGAGTTCTTCATTTGTGTGTTTTGTTGGGAGAGGTAAATCTTTTCGTGTGCCAAGGAGATGATTCATGGTTGTAAAGAGTTCTCTTGAAGAAGAGGCATTCAGGATTTTGGTTTGGAAATAGTTTGTTTTTGCAGATGCAATGAGGGTGGATACTTTTGTTTTAGAGGCTTGGAAAAGTTGCCTATGTACAGTGAGTTTGGATTTGCGCCAGCGGCGCTCTGATCTGCGGCGGGCACGTTTTGCACAGGCAATCTCATGAGTGAGCCAGGGGGTAGGGGGGCGGTCAGGTAAAAGACGAGTTGTGGCTGGAGCATGAGTGTCCAGAAGATGGTGGAGAGTAGTATAGAATTCATCGGCAAGGTTGTGTGACTTTTCAGAAAGTAGGCGGGAGGCATCAGATGAAAATGTGGAGAGGTCAATAGATTTGAGATTGCGTCGAGTCACTGTGCGCGTGGTACGGGAAGGAGGAGAAATGTCAAGAGAACAGAGAATTGCAGAGTGGTCAGATGGAAGGGCTGAAGTTAGACGGGTAGAAAGAACTAGGCAGTTGTCAGTAGCTGAATTGTGGTGATCACGAGAAATGATCCAGTCAAGAATGTGACCTTTTTTATGGGTTGGTTCAGAAATATGTTGTGTCATATTGTGATTGGACAGAGAGTTGATGATATGTCTTGTGTCATAACGGTGAGTGTTGTCGTAGTGGACATTGATGTCACCTAGAATGATGAGATTTCCAGGTAAGAGGCAGTAGTAGTCAAGTAGTTGGTCAAAGTCAGAGAGAAACATGGATGTGGTGAGCTTATTGGCAGAGCTAGGTGGAGGTCGATAGACACAGGAGAAGGTGATGTGGTGAGGGGTGGATTGGAAGGATACTTCAACGTGCTCAAAAGAAGGATGGGAGAAAGGCAGAGAATGCGAGAAAGATAGGCGGGAATGGAGTGAGTCGTTGTAGAGGATGGCGATACCACCACCTCGGGATGGGCGATGGAAAGAAGCAAGCCTATATCCACTCGGAGTGAGACTCGCATGTATGGGTTCGTGACCAAGGGGGTTAAGCCAAGTTTCGGAGATAAATACAATGTCAATATGCCTGCCAATTAACATCAGGAACAGAGTTCTTGAATGTTATATAGAACCAATACTGTTGTACGGATGCGAGGCGTGGACAGTCAACAAGCAAAGCCAGAACAAGATTGAGGCAGCCGAGATGTGGTTTCTAAGAAGAATGTGGAGAGTTCCATGGACAGCAAAGAAAACAAACGAGACAGTCTTGATGGAGGCAGACACAAGTAGATCACTCATAAGGAAGATTAGGAAAAGACAGGCAACATTTATAGGCCATTTTATGAGGAAGGGGGATTTGAAGCACCTGGTCACAACAGGAAAGCTGGAGGGAAAGAGCACAAGTAGACCCAGGGAGAAAATGCTGGACGGACTTGCAGAGTGGCTGGGGACGAGGAGGGTGGGGGAGATGCTAGGGGCAACGAGAGATAGAGACAGATGGAAGTACATGATCGCCAACGCCATGCGGCAGGGCACCTGATGATGAGATGATGATGATGATGATGGATGATGATGATGATGATGATGATGATGATGATGATGATGATGATGAGTGTTTTTGACCCAGACCTGCCAATCATGCTACTATCAGATTCGGAGCATTGGTTACATTGCTTTTAAATCCAATTTTTAAAAAAAAAACCTCTTTTCCCAACAATGAATTCTACACCTGCTTCTTTCGCTCAGTCCCCAGGCTTATGGAACTATTTAGGTAGGACCTCAGGACCTGGCCAGCTCGTGGGTATATATACAGGCTTAAAGGCCTGTTCCGTGATTATTCTGGATCTTCTCCATCACATGGCACCTGTGACGTTAGTGCATATGGAATTCATTCCGAGCGCGGAGACGTCATCTTGAAGAATTGAAACTGAAATTGAAAGTGAAAGCAGAAATCCTACCTCCCATGTAATCCATGAAATTCCCATCGACATAAATAGCCACAGACACGGGCCCCACGAAGGTTACTGCATCCTGGAGAGCGAGTTCGTCCCGACTCCGGACATCAACACAGCCGGTGATTTTGGCCTTCTCCTCACTAGTATTAACGTTGCAGGTCTCCTATGAAAGAGAGAGAGAAAAAAACAACAACAACTAAAGAACAGACAGCTAATTTCTGCTTTACATAATTTACTTATGAGACTTCAGGATCATTGACAACTCATGTTTTATAACAAACAGATATCGCTTGCAGCTATTTCGATTTCTTCAATGGTATTTTACAAAATGAAAAGTTACATTTTTGAAACCCCACTATGCAGGTTTTCACACCAGTCAGCACATATCATTTTTATTATTTTCATTTTAAATGTTGTTGGTTTCTGGGGCTTTTTGTTGTTGTTGTTGTTGTTGGGGTTTTGTTGTTGGTTTGGTGGTGGTGTTTTTTTTGTTTTTTGTTTTGTTTTTTGATTTTAATCACGGTTTTTGATTGTGACTGGCAGCAGCAGCACTTGGATTTTCTTACAGTATAATGTTCTAAGTCTGAATCAAACTGTTCATATGTTTTATTTCTTGGTGTTATGATGTTAAGTTACCGTTCCTTGTCACGGTCAATCGTACACATAAAAATGTGATCAGTCAATTTTTATCAATCTTGGGTTCGAATCCTGGGGTGCGCTACTTTGAAACTGGCTTTCTCACTGTCCCATCTTAACATCATTGTTGTTCTAGTGGTGTCAGTATAGGATTAGATAAGTCCCCCTTCCCCCCCACTTCCCTGGGATGGTTATCCCCGTTGGTCATATCACCTGAGGTGGGTGCTGACGTAAAAACTGAACTAAATCAATCAATCAACGATCAACCTTGTTCCACATGAAACATAGAAGTCTGCTAATCGCCCCCAGCCACGACGATCTCGAGTAAGCGAGGATATGTAAGTCCATGTCACCAGTCCTATGGTGAAGTGGTTAGCATATCGGACTACCGACTGGAAGGTTGTGGGTTCGAATCCCCGTCAGTCCCTTCAAAAATCATTGTGGGATTTTTCGGCTCTAACCGACTCCTACCCAGAGTTGGGCGTGCTATGGGCTCATTGGGAAGACTTGGACCAGCACAGTCCAGTCTCATCCACTTCACGGATGTGCCATTGAGGGTGTTGTTCAAATCTTCTGACCAGCACAGCAGGTGTCTGTATCTCTCGGCCTGGTTGATGCCAGGATACATTATGATAGTAAGCGTAGAGTACAGCCCTGTCACGCAGTCTCAATCCTAGATGGACTCCATAGCATCATGATTATCATCCTCATCGACATCATCATCACTGCATTGTACAAACTGTGCCAGCTTCTGTGGTCAGAAAGGTGACGTAGAAACTGGGACGGGAGGAAAACGAGGTGAGAACAAAGGTAATCTCCCTGACTGCTTTGATCCTAAAAAAAATGTATGTCCATATCTTTGTAGTTTCTTTCATCTCTTGCTGAACTGTGCGCCACCAGATGCATATTGATCTGCCTGTTTCTTTTCTCAGGTGGTGATTTCTGAACACACAGAGCTGGATTTAAAGAGGCCAGTCATTGGAACGAGATTATTCCTTTTTTGTAGTGTTGCTACAGAAATAATGAAAGTGTCCTGGAAGAACTTGATATCACCAGAAAACTACTAGATCTGAGCAACACCCTCAATGACGCATCCATGAAGTGGATGAGACTCGACTTGTGTGGCCCCAGTCTTCTCACTGAGCCTGATAGCTCGCCCAGCTGTGAGTAGGAACCGCTGAAGTCGAAAAATCACACACACTGAATTCGAAAGGACTGACGGGGATTCGAACCCACAACCTTTCAGTCGGTAGTCCGTTGCACAAACCACTACACCACGGCGTCTGGTTAGGATATCTGTCTTTACTTGTCTTTCGGTTGCAAACTGGGACTGACAAAAATTCCAGTTTAAGGATTCTCGTCTTTATATTGCCAAAAGTGATTCCAGAAATTCCAATTCAAGGATTCTTGTCTTGTATTGCCAACAGTGACTCCAGAAATTTCAATTCAAGGATTTTTTGTCTTTGTATTGCCAACAGTGACTCCAGAAATTTCAATTCAAGGATCTTTGTCTTTGTGTTGCCAACAGTGATTCACAAAAATTTCCATTAAGGATACTTATCTTTATATTGCCAACAGTGACACAAAAATTTCCATTAAGGATACTTATCTTTATATTGCCAACAATGACTCCAGAAATTCCAATTCAAGAATTCTAGTCTTTTTATTGCCAACAGTGACACAAAAATTTCCATTTTAAGGATACTTATCTTTACATTGCCGACAGTGACTCACAAAAATTTCCATTTAAGGAAACATATCTTTATATTGCCAACGGTAAGTCACAAAAATTTCCATTTATATTAAGGATACTTATCTTTATTTTGCCAACAATGACTCACAAAATTTCCATTTAAGGATACTTGTCTTTGTATTGCCAACAATGACTCACTAAAATTCCTATTTAAGGAGACCTACTTTTGTATTGCAAACAGTGACACACATAAAATTCCAATTTAAGTATCTTGTCTTGGTATTAACCCTTTGAATCCCGCACCCTATCCACCAACCGCAGAAACTTACCCTTTGACTCGCTCACCCTGTCCACCAGCTTCTAACAGGAAGCTGGTGGATAGGGTGAGGGAATCAAAGGGTCAAGTTTTTGCTTTGCTAGCATAGTTGATAATGCAGGATGCTGGTGGACAGGGTGCGGGAGTCAAAGAGTTAAATGGTTAAAAAAAATTCCCGAGGCAAGGATGTTTGTCTTTATAGTGCAGACACTCACAAAACTAGAATTTTTGTCTTTATAGTGCAGACACTCACAAAACTAGAATTTTTGTCTTTATAGTGCAGACACTCACAAAACTAAGAATTTTTGTCTTTATAGTGCAGACACTCACAAAACTCCCCATCTAAACGTACGAGGTACTAGTCCTTTCAATGCCAACAGGACACACAGGTATGTGATGTAAGGACACCTGTCTTTATAGTGCAAACACTCACAAAACTCCCCATCTAAGCGTACGAGGTACTAGTCCTTTCAATGCCAACAGGGACATACAGGTATGTGATGTAAGGACACCTGTCTTTATAGTGCAAACACTCACACAACTCCCCATCTAAGCGTAGAGGTAATAGTCTTTTCAGTGCCAACGGGACATACAGGTATGTGATGTAAGGACACTTGTCTGTATAGCGCAAACAGGAACTCACATCATCTCCCTTATAGGGATATTCTTCTTCTGTTTCCAGACCTCCAGGCTGCTTCATGATGTACTCAAAAGCGTAGTCCATCCATCCTCCCTCGCAACCGTAGGTTTTCTGGAAAAGGTATCATCATCTTCATCATCACCTTCTGAAATGTCATCATTATAGTGAAAAGTCGTCATCTTTCCATCTTCATCATCGTCTTCAGGCAACACAACACGTTCAATATACACATGAAATGTGAGTTTTAATCCCTTTTAACTCCCGCCCGCTATCCACCAACATCATTGTATTGCCGACCATGCGATCAAAGCAAAAACTTAACCCTTTGATTCCTTCACCCTGTCCACCAGCTCCCTATTGCAAGAAGCAGGTGGATAGTTTGAGGGAATCAATTGGTTAAGATTCCCTCACACTATTCATCAGCTTCCTGTAGGAAGCATGTGGATAGGGTGAAGGAATCAAAGGGTTAAATTTTTGCAGTTGGTGGATAGGGTTGGGAGTCAACGGGTTAAACTCTAACTCACCAGCAGCAATGTCACCTATATCATGAAGATCCTGAAGAACGACAGGAAGTGTACCCAGCTACAACTTCATGGAAATATCAAACTGTCGTGTACCCAGCTGCAACTTCACGGACATATCAAATTCCATAACAGCCAGCAGAATTTGAATAAAAAAGATGACCACATTTGTCATCAAATGTGGCATGACTATATAGACCACGACCGCACAGAATAAAAAGAAGAGACATAGATATGTATATATGTATATACAGGGGGGGGGGTGCAAAAGTAGGTATACAGTAAGTATCACATCATTATTATAATGCTTGATTCCGCTCTCGATTAAAGGAGTGTGTGAATACCGACAGCAAGCAGTTTGAGTATCTGAGGGATTAAGGCTGTGCTTGTTATTACATGTATATGCAATATTCATTTGTTTGTATAATAAATGCAATGAGTATTGTTTGAGTTTTCTTTTTTCATAGCTGTATACCTACTTTTGCACCCCCCCTGTATGTATATTAAGTGTGTGTATGTATGTGTATATATATATATATGTATGTTTATGTGTATAAGTATATGTACATATATGTATACATGTACGTGGATAAGTGGTTATGTGTATGTATATCTGTATATGTGTGTGCATATGTATGTATATGTATGTATGTATATAAATATTGCAATGAATGCTTGTTTGTTCTACATTTTGTTAGATCTTTTGATTATGCATTGTATAAATTTCAAGATTTTTGTAAATGCTATGTATTTGAAAATGAATAAAAACAAGTTAAAAAAGAACAAAAGAGATCTCAGTCTTCACCAATACCATCACGATAAAGGGGACTCACAGCAGTTGTCAGTGAAACACGTCTACTTTCAGCACTACACGCCCACAGTGTCCACTAGCATCATATTGGGATGGGAGTAATAGCCATGTAAGTAATCAAAGGACTTTCAACCGGAATGTTTCAGTTTCAGTTTCAATTTATGAAGATGACGTCTCCGCGCTCGGAATGAATTCCATATGCACTAACGTCACAGGTACCAGTGAGGAAGAAGATCCAGAATGATCACGGCACAAGCCTTAAGCCTGCACATAAAACCCACGAGTGGCCAGGTCCTGAGGTCCTACCCAGATAGTTCCATAACCCTGGTGTCGTAGGGAAGTGAGGTGGCAGAGACCTCAACTTTTCCCGGGCCAGCACCACGAGGGAGGCACCCATCCGGTCTAATTAACACACACAAAAAAGCACTGACCTTACTACAGCTGACAAGTTGTTGCTCAGACAGTGACAGCAGAGTTCCTGTCTTGTTGGCGTGTTGGGCTTCCACTGATCCCGTCTGTAACAAACAGCAAAAAATCCTGTGTCACTCCTGTTTCTTCTTCCTAGTCCTCATCACTGTATCTTAGTTTAGGTTTCAGTTTATAATAATAATAAATAATAATTACAATATTTATATAGCGCAAAATCTTGATAAAAATCAAATCTAAGCGCTGAACAGACACATACGCACGCACGCACGCACGCACACACACGCGCGCGCACGCACACACACACACACACACACACACACACACACACACACACACACACGCACACACATGGCTATAAATGGGGAAAAAGAAGAAAAGCAATGGAAAATTATAGAGAGCATATTATATACAATTATATATTACAATGTGATTCCATTCCGAGCAGAGACAGGCTGCAGAGGGGTTGAGTGAGGTCAGGATTTTATGCGGAGGAGAAAAGGTGAGTTTTGAGAGCGGACTTGAAGGAGACAAAAGTAGGTTGCTGACGGACTGAGAGAGGAAGTTTGTTCCAGGAGAGTGGACCAGAAACAGAGAAGGCTCGTGGACCATAGGTATTGAGCTTAGTGCGTGGAAAGCGAAAAGTCAGAGGATCGGAGGCAGAGCGGAGGGTACGTGAAGGGAACATAGATCTCAAGTAGGCTTGACAGGTAATCGGGGCTGCATTATTGAGGCTTTTGTAGCACATGGTGTCTAGTTTGTACTGTATGCGCTTTGATACAAGGAGCCAGTGAAGTTGTGCCAGGAGAGGAGATATGTGGTCAGCTTTTTTTTCTTTTTGAGTACAAGGCGTGCAGCATTGTTTTGAATGCGCTGAAGGATGTGAATGGTGGAGGCAGGAAGACCGGACAGGAGTGAATTGCAATAGTCAATGCGAGACATTATGAAGAAGAGAACGAGTTTTGCAGTTGTTTCGACAGAGAGATACTTCCTGATCAGGCTTATCCGATGGAGGTGATAGTAGCAAGATCTGGCAGTTTGAGAAACAAAGTTGTTCATGGAGAGCGTAGAGTCAAGGCAGACACCAAGGTTTTTAGCTGAATCAGAAATTGGGTTTCAGTTTCCATTTCAGTTTCTCAAGATGTCTCCACGCTCGGAACGAATTCCATACGCACTAACGTCACAGGTGCCATGTGTATGGTGATCATGGCACAAGCCTTATTAATAAGCCTGCACATAAACCCATGAGCTGGCTCCTGAGGCCCTACCTAGACTCTACGTATTAAACTAATCTATGTCATAAAACCCTCTTTGAATTTTCCATTTATTACGGTTAATCTGAGTCATAAAGCCCCGCTTGGGTTCTCCACGTATTAAAGTAATCTGTGTCATATGGTTCTATTTAGGTTCTTCACGTATCACAACCAACCTGTGCCATGAAGCCTTATGTGGGTTCTGTACTTATATACTGTATGACCCTGTTTAGGTTCTCCACGTATTACACGACCCTGTTTAGGTTCTCCACGTATTACACAAATCTGTGTCGTGTAACCCTGTTTGGGTTCTCTACTATAGCCCTGTTTGGGTTCTCTACTTACTACACTAATCTGTGTCATATAGCCCTGTTTGGGTTCTCAGCTTATTACATTAATCTGTGTCACATAACCCTGTTTGGGGTTCTCTACTTATTACATTAATCTGTCATATAAGCCCTGTTTGGGGTTCTCTACTTACTACACTAATCTGTGTCATATAGCCCTGTTTGGGGTTCTCTACTTACTACACTAATCTGTGTCATATAGCCCTGTTTGGGGTTCTCAACTTACTACACTAATCTGTGTCATATAGCCCTGTTTGGGTTCTCAACTTATTACACTAATCTGTGTCATATAGCCCTGTTTGGGTTCTCAACTTATTACATTAATCTGTGTCACATAACCCTGTTTGGAGTTCTCTACTTATTACATTAATCTGTCATATAGCCCTGTTTGGGGTTCTCTACTTACTACACTAATCTGTGTCATATAGCCCTGTTTGGGGTTCTCAACTTATTACAACTAATCTGTGTTATATAGCCCTGTTTGGGTTCTATACTTACTACACTAATCTGTACCATATAGCCCTGTTTGAGTTCTCCACTTATTACACTAATCTGTGTCATATAGCCCTGTTTGGGGTTCTCAACTTATTACAACTAATCTGTGTCATATAGCCCTGTTTGGAGTTCTCAACTTATTACAACTAATCTGTGTCATATAGCCCTGTTTGAGTTCTCCACTTATTACACTAATCTGTGTCATATAGCCCTGTTTGAGTTCTCCACTTGTTACAACTAATATTTGTCATATAGCCCTGTTTGAGTTCTCAACGTATTACAATGAATCTGTGTCATATAGCCCTGTTTGAGTTCTCCACGTATTACAGTCAATCTGTGTCATATAGCCCTGTTTGAGTTCTCAACGTATTACAATGAATCTGTGTCATATAGCCCTGTTTGAGTTCTCCACTTGTTACAACTAATATTTGTCATATAGCCCTGTTTGAGTTCTCAACGTATTACAATGAATCTGTGTCATATAGCCCTGTTTGGGTTCTCCACGTATTACAACTATCCTGTGTCATATAGCCCTGTTTGAGTTCTCCATTTGTTACAACTAATCTGTGTCATATAGCCCTGTTTGAGTTCTCCACGTATTACAACTAATCTGTGTCATATAGCCCTGTTTGAGTTCTCCACTTGTTACAACTAATATTTCTCATATAGCCCTGTTTCAGTTCTCCACGTATTACAACTAATCTGTGTCATATAGCCCTGTTTGAATTCTCCACGTATTACAATGAATCTGTGTCATATAGCCCTGTTTGAGTTCTCCACGTATTACAACTAATCTATGTCATATAGCCCTGTTTGAGTTCTCCACGTATTACAACTAATCTGTGTCATATAGCCCTGTTTGAGTTCTCCACTTGTTACAACTAATCTGTGTCATATAGCCCTGTTTGAGTTCTCCATTTGTTACAACTAATATTTGTAATATAGCCCTGTTTGAGTTCTCAACGTATTACGATGAATCTGTGTCATATAGCCCTGTTTGAGTTATCCACGTATTACAATGAATCTGTGTCATATAGCCCTGTTTGAGTTCTCAACGTATTACAACTAATCTGTGTCATATAGCCCTGTTTGAGTTCTCAACGTTTTACAAGTATTCTGTGTCATATAGCCCTGTTTGAGTTCTCCACTCGTTACAACTAATCTGTGTTATATAGCCCTGTTTGAGTTCTCCACGTATTACAACTAATCTGTGTCATATAGCCCTGTTTGAGTTCTCCACTTGTTACAACTAATCTGTGCCATATAGCCCTGTTTGAGTTCTCCACTTGTTACAACTAATATTTGTCATATAGCCCTGTTTGAGTTCTCCACGTATTACAACTATCCTGTGTCATATAGCCCTGTTTGAGTTCTCCACGTATTACAACTAATCTGTGTCATATAGCCCTGTTTGAGTTCTCAACGTTTTACAAGTATTCTGTGTCATATAGCCCTGTTTGAGTTCTCCACTCGTTACAACTAATCTGTGTTATATAGCCCTGTTTGAGTTCCCTACTTGTTACAACTATTCTGTGTCATATAGCCCTTTTGAGTTCCCCACTTGTTACAACTAATCTGTGTCATATAGCCATGTTTGAGTTCTCCACGTATTACAACTAATCTGTGTCATATAGCCCTGTTTGAGTTCTCCACGTATTACAACTAATCTGTGTCATATAGCCCTGTTTGAGTTCTCCACTTGTTACAACTAATCTGTGTCATATAGCCCTGTTTGAGTTCTCCACGTATTACAACTAATCTGTGTCATATAGCCCTGTTTGAGTTCTCCACTTGTTACAACTAATCTGTGTTATATGACCATGTTTGGGGTTCTGTGTTTATTACTCTGTGTCATATAACCATGTTTGGGGTTCTCT
>JAPXFY010000022.1:58646509-58651509 GCA_030674185.1 Monoplex corrugatus
CTCCATAGCATCATGATTGTCATCCTCATCGTCATCATCATCATCGCATTGTAAAAACTGTCCCAGCTTCTGTGGCATTAAGGTGGCGTGGAAAATGGGGTTGAAAAAAAAGGTGAGTACAAAGGTAACCTCCCTGGGTGCAATGATCCTAAAAAAAAATGATAATAAGAAAAAAGTACAGGTATGGATCTGTTTCCACCTGAGGTGTTTCTGTGATAGTAGTAGTGTTCACTTAAAAGACTCAGATCCCCTCTGTGACAACATATAAACCGTGCGAACAATTCTACAGTAGCTTCTAGCATACAAGGTTGGAGAAGGCAGAGAGAGAACATTGCTGAAACACTTACAAAATCAGAGAACTGATTGAGACCTTTGGTATAGGAGACAAACTCAGGGTACTTGGAGTTGTGTTCTAAGATATCCTGCAGACGCTGAACGAATATCTGGCGACGGTAAATCTCTTCCTCAGGAGAGTACACTTTACCTGCAACAAATTGAGACAAAGATAGTTATTCCCATACAGGCAATGGATTTAGAGGGAGCAATGCAAAGTTTACATTTTAAAGCATTTCTATAACTACGATGCAGTTTTCATAACAAGCTTAAGTAATCTAAAACAAGTGTGACTGCCCGCGTTCAAGCAAGCAGGAACCAGAAAATAAAAAATACGAAAAAAGTGCAAGAACGCGTATTTAATACAACAAGGCAAGACAGGCGCAAATTTTCGGCCAACTGGCCTTTGTCAAGAGTAAGATTACAAACAAATAAACAGATACAAATTTTTTGTCCGACGGCTACAAGAGTGATCAGCTACTGTGAGTGTTTCTCTTTTCAGCATAGTAATACAAGAATGGCTGAGGCATGCCCATCTGATTTTCTCTGGTGTTTGTTTATTTGTTTGTTTGTTTGTTTGTTTGTTTTGTTTGTTTGTTTGTTTGTTTGTTTTTGATCTTATGCTTGACAAAGGCCAGTTGGCCGAAAATTTGCCTTGTCTTGTTGTATTAATCAAAGGACATAACTCTTGAGAGTCACGTAGGCGTTATCTCCCATGTTGTAGAACTTCTCAAATCAAACACAGTTTGCGCTACCCATTCAGCTAGCATAGAAGCAGACACAAAGCACAAAAACTGTAAGCTCAGAACACTCCTCTTGTCTTGTTGTATTAAATACGCGTTCTTATACTTGCTTATGTGATGTTTGTTACCAAATGTTCCAAAACTATTGTCTTCTGACGGTCAAGTTTGTCATGGTGACATCATCATATTCATCATCATCATCATCAGGTGCCTTGCCGCATGGCGTTGGCGATTATGGACTTCCATCTGTCTCTATCTCTTGTTGCCCCTAGCATTTCTTCCACCCTCCCTGTCTTCAGCCACTCTGCAAGTCCGTCTAGTATCTTCTCCCTGGGTCTACCCTGTGCTCTCCTTCCCTCCAGCTTTCCCGTTGTGACCAGGTGTTCCAATTCCCCTTTCCTCATAAAATGGCCTATGAATGTTGCCTGTCTTTTCCTAATCTTCCTTATTAATGATCTACTTGTGTCTGCCTCCATCAAGACTGTCTCGTTTGTTTTCCTTGCTGTCCATGGAACTCTCAACATCCTTCTTAGAAACCACACCTCGGCTGTCTCAATATTGTTCTGGCTTTGCCTGTTGGTGACAGCCCAGGGAAAATCAGATGAGCATGCACTTAGCCATTCTTGTATTATATGCTGAAAAGAGAACCACTCACAGTAGTTAGTAGTCACTCATGTGGCCGTCTGGCGGTTTGTTTAAAAGAGTTTCAGCTGCTGCAGCAGAACATAGTTTCTTACATGCGCCACGGAAGATTGTTATTGTTGTTTAAAGCCCAGCCGACTGCGCAGACCAGATCAGGGCGATAACCATTCAAAATATAGAATACTTTAACAGGAAAAGGAAAAGAAAATTAAGTACATAAAGCATTCGCGCACATAATCTAGGGACATATCCCCGGCGTTGACCATTCCGTCCAATTTATCGCACTTAGGGACTTAAAAACCAAACCTTAGTACAAAGTTACACATAACCAAGGACACTACAACATGTATTAAAAAACAGGCCTAAATTACCTAAAACAGCTTTCGCATATCTTATCTCCCTTAACACATGTTCCCAATTATCATTCCTAACAAAAAGTATGTAAGACTTTATCGAACACATCAGGTGAATGGACCAACAAGGCAGGAAATAGTAAAGACATCACAGAAAGCAAAGTAACAAGGCAGAAACAAAGAGAGTGAGAGGAAATTTCTAACACAGAATTTCCAGAAGATGGGGATATTGTTTATACTGAAGGAGCCCCCGGCATCCCCACGGGGGTCCACAGAAGATACAAACGGAAGATACAAAGCATCTCACCTGAGAAGCGTTCTAATGGTTTGATTCTGCACTTCTCTAAAATCAAATGCTTACAACGTCCAAGGTAGCCATTTTGAGTTTTGTTTAGCATATCTTCATTTTATACCTAATACAGCAAGCAATTGATAAGATTTCTCTAGAAAATTGCTTCAAAACGGTTAGAAGATGCTGGCATGTTTTTGTTGCTCTGAATCCTACCTGCTATTAAGATGATTAATATTAGGATATATTTAACATTCTTCACACACTGGAACCAGACAAACACGAAACTAACAATCAGAACGTGTATTCAATACAACTAGACAAGACAGGCGCAAATTTTCGGCCAACTGGCCTTTGTTAAGTGTAGACGTAAGATCACAAACAAACACCAAATACAAAAATTTGGAGAAAAAATAATTTAAATTTCCCTGCTGATTCGTCCTGTGGGAGAGAAATCTTTTTCTCCGAATTTTTGTGTTTGTTGTCTGTTCATTTGTGATCTGACGTCTACGCTCGACAAAGGCCAGATTTGCGCCTGTCTAGTCTGGTTGTATTAAATACGCGTTCTGATTCTAGTTTAAGTGGGGGGGGGGGGGGTTTCTGGTTCCTGTTTGCTTGTATGTGGGCTGTCGCACTTGTTTTGAATTTCTTCATATGTTGGCTATGGTTTCCATCGAACTGAATACTACTGTTAAAAATCATGACTATGTTGGCTATGTTTTCAGTGCACAAAATCATACTAACGAAAGTTAAGAATTGTTAAATTCATGTTTATTGCACTGAGTCCCACTATCGCCAATTGAGAATGGGCTAGGTGTGTTTCCAGCGCACTGAATCCTACTATTACAAAAAAAGAGGATGTGAATCATTTGGATGTTTTTGTAGCACTGAAATCCCACAGATTATGAATAGGCTGGGTATAGTTTTTATACTGCATCCTACTGTTTCAAGTTAGTTATGACTGGGTTGGATATGTTTCTGTTGTATTGGTTTTTACTATTACAAATCATCAATAGGTTAGGTATGTTTCCATTGTACACCATTCGTCTATTACAAATTACGAATATGAATTTCTTATGATGCATTTTATACCTCAGCGTTTTTGTGTTACTGTAATGCAAAACTTGTCCACATGAGTTAGAATCACCACAACTTTTGGAGCATATCATTATACCTTTTTTCTTAATCTAATCATAGAACAGCCCATAAATCTTTGCAGACATATCTGGAAAACAAAACATACGTACTCAAATGTGCCTGAATGAGAGAGACAGATAGACACAGAGACAGACAGACATAGAAAGAGCACTGAGAGAGGAAGAAGAGAGAGAGAGAGAGAGAGAGAGAGAAGAGAAGAGAGAAATAGACAGACAGACACAGAACAGAGAGAGAAAGAAAGACAGAGAGACAAACAGTGATAGAAACAGACTCAGAGAAAGAAGACAGAGAGACAGGACAGAAACAGAGACTCAGAGAAAGAACAGCAACGAGTTTAAAACATATTGACTCCCGCATTCCATCCACAACTGCAAAAACTTAACCCTTTGATTCCCTCACCCTATCCACCAGCTTCCTGCAGAAAACTTTGGATAGGGTGAGGGAATCAAAGGGTTAAGTTTTGGCTTTGCAAGCATGTTTGGTAATGTTACTGCTGGTGGACAGGGTGCAGGTATCAAGGGCTTAAATTAACATTCCTGTAACCCTGTACCCGCGTACATTCTTAAAGACCAAAAATGGAGAGGCTTACCAAATTTGTCCTTCCATGCACCCCACTGCTCGTCCAGGTCGTTCTTGTCCATGATGCTGACTCCCTCCAGGGCCATAGGCACCACAGGCAGCACCATAGCCAGGCATGTTGTCAGCATCACCATCAGCGTCTGCACAACATTTTTAATTCCCTCGTTCTTTGTTTGTTGCTAACCTTATTTCTTATTTCATTTTTTTAGGATCATTGCATTCAGGGAAGTTACCTTTGTGCTACCTTTATTTTCGTCCCATTTTCTGCGCCACCTTAATGGCCACAGAAGCTGGAACAGCTTTTCGGTGGGTTCTTTTTTTCTTTTTCTTTTTTTTTTTCACAATGTGATGATGATGATGTCGATGAGGATGATAATCATGATGCTATGGAGTTCCATCTAGGACTGAGACTGCGTGACAGGGCTGTACTCCACGCTTACTATCATAATATATCCTGGTGTCAATCAGGCCCGAGAGATACAGACACCTGCGGTGCTGGTCGGAAGATTTGAGCCAACACCCTCAATGACGCATCCATGAAGGGGACGAGACTCGACTGTGTGTGGTCCCAGTCTTCTCACTGAGCCTATAGCACGCTCAACTCTGGGTAGGAGCCGGTTAGAGCCGAAAAATCCCACAATGATTTTTTAAAGGTACTGATCGGGATTCGAACCCACAACCTTCCAGTCGGTATTCCATTGCGTTAACCACTATACCACGGGTGCTGGTTGGTTCTTGCTAACCTTGATAAGTTGCAGAAGACAAAATTTGTTTCATTCATTAAACACGTGTTATTATCATCTTCATCATTGTCTCTCACCCGGACTCAAGATGTAATATATCGAGTTCAGCCCCAGCCCAGAACATTTAAAAACTGGCCTGTTCGCAGTCCATCTTAAAGTT
>JAPXFY010000022.1:58654009-58656509 GCA_030674185.1 Monoplex corrugatus
TCACAAAACTGTTGACAATGACAATGATACTTCATGTTCTAAGAAAAGAAGTTATTAGCTAAAAAGTCATTTTTCAAACTTGCTGTTGCTTATCTGCTTATCTGGGGGTTCAGCTTGTTTGGGTCCGTTGTTGGACATAAGCCTTCCTCGTCGCACGCTACTGTTGCCGGTTAACTGCTGTTCTGGTCCATTGTTTGTCGAACTTTTCTAGATCGTCTCGCTATCTGGTTCTCTAGCGACCTCTGTTCCTTTTTTGGCTTTGAGGGATCTAGTGCGTCACTTTGGTGATCCATCTGTTGTCAGATCTCCTAATGATATGACCAGCCCAGGACCAGTTTCGTTCACAAATTGTGTCTTTTATGTCTTGGACCTTCGTTTTTCCTCTTACCCATGCCGCCGTTTTCCGATCCTTCCAGGTGATTCCCATCATGATCCGTTCGTGGCCCCTTTGCATGGTTCGCAGTTTTAGGAGCTGACGTTTCGTCAGGTTCCATGTTTCGGCTCCATATGTCACAGTCGGCGTTATCCATGCGTCGTACACTCGGCGTTTTAATACAGCTGACTTATATTTATTTCTAAAGATGACGCTTGCTTTACCGAATGCTTGCCATCCGAGTGTAATGCGACGTCTGATCTCCTGTTCCTTAGAGGCTGAGTCCATTGATATATACTGACCAAGGTAGATACAGTGGTTGACCTCTTCTATCGTGTGGCTGTCAGTTACGATTGTTTCGTCTTTGTCTTTCACATGGTCCTTGCACATGATTTTAGTTTTCGTCATGTTCATGTTCAATCCAATTTTTAAGCTGGTTTCGTTCAGTTCTACAAGCATTTGGCTTATGTACTTAAAATAACTAGACAAAAACAATACATCATCAATGTTGAAGAAAACCCAGGTAAGCCGTAAGGTACGGTAAAGATTGCCTCCTAAACCTGAAATCATAGGGAAGTGATATATTACACATCTTCACTTTTCTCGGAGCGAGCATGTCGATAGGGTGTCCATGTTCTCTCCCCACGGCGCTTTACTTTCCCCAGACCTAAACAGGATCTTCTAAACATTTACAGCTGGGTGGACTGGCAGTCACACACACACACACAAAGCCTTCGTCAAGCCTTACCTGTCAGATTCGAAATGGGAATATTTTCAAAACAAAACAAAAAAACAGTAAATAAAAAAAATCCAAAACAAGTGTGACTGCCCGCGTTCAAGCAAACAGGAACCAGAAAAAAAACGAAAAAAGAATAAGTACTCTCTCTTTTCATCATGAAGGAAAATAATTAGGAGAAAAAGACTGAAACTTCCCTGCTGCTCCGTCCAGGGTGAGAAAAGGATTCATTCCTTTTCTCACACTGGACGGAGCAGCAGGAAGTTTCAGTCTTTTTCTCCTAATTTTTGTATCTGGTGTTTGTTTGTGATCTTATGCTTGATAAAGGTCGGTTGGCCGATAATTTGCGCTTGCCTTGTCTTGTTCTGCTAAGTTTCAGTCTTTTTCTCCTAATTTGTGTATCTGGTGTTTGTTTGTTTGTTTGTTTGTGATCTTATGCTTGATAAAGGTCAGTTGGCCGATAATTTGCGCTTGCCTTGTCTTGTTCTGTAAAGTTTCAGTCTTTTTCTCCTAAGTTTTGTATATGGTGTTTGTTTGTTTGTGATCTTACGCTTGACAAAGACCAGTTAGCCAAAACATTTGCGCCTGTCTTGTCTGGTTGTTTTAAATACGCGTTTTTATTCTTTTTTTTTTTTTTTCGTGTTTCTTTTTTCTGGTTCCTTACAGTAATAAAGCAACAAAAACAAAAAAACAAAACCCGTAGTCACCACAGTCAGCAGCAGCGTTGTCTGCCAGACACTTAGTTCCTAGATTTGGGACACGTTTGTGTAGATGAACAAGTTCTCTGTCCCATGGTGTGTGTGGTTTTTTGTTTGTTTGTTTGTTTGTTTGTTTGTTTGTTTGTTTGTTTGTTTGTTTGTTTGTTTGTTTGTTTTGGGTTTTTTTTCCTTTTCTTAAGTTAAGGGGGCAGACCTACCCAGATTTGGGTACCAAGATTGCGATGTTCAGTGTTTCAGTTCCAATTAACCAATCACCATGATATCTGGCAAGAAGATACCCCAGACAGTATTCTGTGAATTGAATATGTTTGTTGGGGTCTGTGAGTTATGAAAAGTTGACAAATATTTATTAATTAAAAAATGTTCTCGCGAAAATGAAAAAATATTGTACATACTGTGACATTTATAACTACACATATATTCATGTTAGGAATTTGATATTTAGTGAGCAAACACATCTGTATAGTATGTATGGCATATAGTAAAATCTAAGCTCTACTTTCATTATTTTCTGTACAATCATCACACCAATTTTTAGAATAATTTTAATAAAAAAAAATTGATAAAAATGTTTTTTTCAAGCAGAACTGCAAGATTTTACTAGCGGCTATAGGTACCTGTCCCTGCTATATGTGTGCCAAATATCAAGGAAATCGGATGAAAACTTTTGAA
>JAPXFY010000022.1:58661509-58676509 GCA_030674185.1 Monoplex corrugatus
AAGTGTATTTTTGATACATGTATTAAGTGTGTTTTTGATACATGTATTAAGTGTATTTTTGATACATGTATTAAGTGTGTTTTTGATATATGTATTAAGTGTATTTTTGATACATGTATTAAGTGTATTTTTGATACATGTATTAAGTGTATTTTTGATACATGTATGTATTAATGTGTTTTTGATACATGTATTAAGTGTATTTTTGATACATGTATTAAGTGTGTTTTTGATACATGTATTAAGTGTGTTTTTGATACATGTATTAAGTGTGTTTTTATACATGTATTAAGTGTGTTTTTTATACATGTATTAAGTGTGTTTTTGATACATGTATTAAGTGTGTTTTTGATACATGTATTAAGTGTATTTTTGATACATGTATTAAGTGTATTTTTGATACATGTTTTAAGTGTATTTTTGATACATGTATTAAGTGTATTTTTGACTCTATGGAAATGTGATGTGCAGCAGCGAGTTTAGATCTACCTTTCAGCCATCGAAAGTCCGTTGTTGGACGTAGGCCTTCCCCAGCTGTTTCCATTCACTTCGTTCCAGCGCTTTTCCTCTCCAGGTTTTTTTTTTTTTTTTTTTTTGGTCAAATCCATTTCAGATAATTTAGGCCAAAATTTTACACATGTTTTAATGTCCTTAATTATGTTTACATTTGTGTTCAGGTTCGTTTGTTGCTTTCTTTTGTTTTGTTTGTTTGTTTCTTTCTTTCTTTCTTTCTTTCTTTGTTTGTTTGTTTGTTTCTTTGTTTGTTTGTTTCTTTGTTTGTTTCTTTGTTTGTTTAACCCCTGGTGATAAATAGGACGGAATAGTCAATGCCAGTTTCATATTCTTAAATCATGTACACGAATGAATTGTTAAGCGTATGTAATTTTCTTTCCAAAGGATTTTTTCAAGGTCACGAGGTATTCTGTACATTTTGCAACGGTCATAGCCCTGATTTGGCTCTGAGCAGTTGTCTGTTGACTTCCTCACCCTATCAATCAGCTTCCTACAGGAAGCTGGTGGATAGTGTGAGGGAATCAAGGGTTAACGTTTTTTTGCTTTGCTGGCATGGTGTTCAAGATACGGGAGTAAAAGGGTTAAAAGCAGGAAGCAGTGAACAGCCTCCAGACATGGCACATCACGAACACAAACAAAGACAGACCCAGACATCTTTGCTTTTCATCCCATGTTGTACAGACACGCAGTGGCTGTCTTTATCAACACACGGTGTCGTGTGAAAACATTCTTCAGTCAAATTTATGACAGGGGCTCAACAAACGAGGCAGTTATTCAATCAGTTTGATCACAGAGCTTTGAACGTGCAGATACAAGTTCGTCCATATTACCCTTTACGGAACTAGGCTATAATTTGTGTTCAAAACAAGTGTGACTGCCCGCGTTCAAGCAAACAGGAACCAGAAAAAACACGAAAAAAGAATCAGAACGCGTATTTGATACAACAAGACAAGACAGGCGCAAATTGTCGGCCAACTGGCCTTTGTCAAGCGTAAGATCACACACAAAGCATCAGATACAAAAATTAGGAGAGAAAGACTGAAACTTCCCTGCTGCTCCGCCCAGTGTAAGAAAAGGAATCTTTCTCTCCTAATTTTTGTATCTGGTGTTTGTTTGTTCATGATCTTACGTTCGACAAAGGCCAGTTGGCCGAAAATTTGCGCCTGTCTAGTCTTGTTCCATTAAATACGCGTTCTGATTCTTTTTTCGTGTTTTTTTTCTGGTTCCTATAATATGTTCATTAAATGCCTGAGAAAACCAGACAATGGCAGACTATAGATATGTCAACATTACACTGTATTCCATTTCAACATTATCTATTAGATTGTATTCAAATCGATCTTGAATATATCTCTTTATTCTCCTGAGCTGTTGCCTAATGAATTAATTCGGTGATATAAAGGCTCTGATTCATCAGTAGAAGTGGTGTACAAGTAGTGCGAATAATTCGTGACATAAAGGCTCTGATTCATCAGTATAAGTGGTGTACAAGTAGTGCGAATAATTCGTGACATAAAGGCTCTGATTCATCAGTATAAGTGGTGTACAAGTAGTGCGAATAATTCGTGACATAAAGGCTCTGATTCATCAGTATAAGTAGTGTACAAGTAGTGCGAATAATTCGTAATATAAAGGCCATGTTGATCAGAGCCTTAATATCACGAATTATTCGTACTACTGGAATACCACTTGTACTCACGCAGACATGAATAAATATATGTGTGCATATTTACTTCAGACGTGATGACCGAGTATATGTGGTATTTTGGCATGTAGTCTTGATGAGCTTGTATATGTGTGTATTTTGGTATATAACCGTGATGATGAGTATATGTGTGCATTTTGGCATGTAGTCTTGATGAGCGAGTATATGTGTATTTTGGTATACATTCTTGATGAGTGAGTATATGTGTGTATTTTGGTATGTAGTCGTGATGAGTGAGTATATGTGTGTATTTTGGTATGTACTCGTGATGAGTGAGTATATATGCGTGCATTTTGGTATGTAGTCATGATAAGTGAGTATGTGTGGTCATTTTGGTATGTAGTCGTGATGAGTTTGTGTATGTGTGTATTTTAGTATGTAGTCGTGATGAGTCAGTATATGTGTGTATTTTGGCAAGTAGTTATGATGAGCGAGTGTATGTGTGCATTTTGGCGTGCAGTCGTAATAAGCGAGTATATGTGTGTATTTTGGTATGTAGTCGTGATGAGTGGGTATATGTGTGCATTTTGACAAGTAGTGGTGATAAGCGAGTATATGTGTACATTTTGGAATGTAGTCGTGATGAGTATATGTGTGCATTTTGGTATGTAGTCGTGATGAGCGAGTATATGTGTGCATTTTGGCTGTAGTCATGAGTATATGTGTGCATTTTGGTATGTAGTCGTGATGCAGTTTTTGTGTGCATTTTGGCATGCAGACGTGATGAGCAGAGTATATGTGTGCATTTTGGTATGTAGTCGTGATGAGTTTTGTGTGCATTTTGGCATGCAGACGTGATGAGCAGAGTATATGTGTGCATTTTGGCATGTAGTCGTAATGAGTTTTTGTGTGCATTTTGGCATGAACGTGATGAGCAGAGTATATGTGTGCATTTTGGCATGTACGTGATGAGGAGTATATGGTGGTTTTGGAATGACGAGATGAGCAGAGTATAATGTGTGCATTTTGGCATGACGTGATGAGCGAGTATACATGTGTGTATTTTGGCATGTAGTCTTGATGAGCAGAGAAATATGTGTGTGTTTTGGCATGCAGTCGTGATGAATGAGTATATGTGTGCATTTTGGTATGTAGTCGTGATGAGTATATGTGTGCATTTTGGCATGTATTCGTGATGAGTATATGTGTGCATTTTGGTGTGTAGTCGTGATGAGCGAGTGTATGTGTGTATTTCGATATGTAGTCGTGATGAGTATATGTGTGCATTTTGGCATGTAGTCATGGTGATTGAGTATGTTGTGTATTTTGGTATGTAGTTGTGGTGAACCAGTACATGTGTATTTTGGATGTAGTTGTGATGAGTATATGTGTGCATTTTGGCATGTAGTCATGGTGATTGAGTATGTGTGTGTATTTTGGTATGTATTGTGGTGAACCATACATGTGTGTATTTTGGCATGTAGTTGTGGTGAACCAGTATATGTGTGCATTTTGGCATGTAGTCATGGTGATTGAGTATGTGTGTGTATTTTGGTATGTAGTTGTGGTGAACCAGTACATGTGTATTTTGGTATGTAGTTGTGGTGAACCAGTATATGTGTGCATTTTGGATGTAGTCGTGAGGAATTTGGCATAGAAAAAATAAGTCCTCCTAAATGAAATTTACGACACTGGAAAAATCCCCAAAGATATGTCAAAATCAATTTTCATTGCACTTCCAAAGAAGACAGGGGCTATAGAATGCGAACTCCATCGCACAATCAGTTTGATGAGCCATGTAACAAAAATCCTGTTAAGAATAATCATGATGAGGACAAGGAATAGAATCAAAAGAGAAATAGCAGAAGAACAGTGTGGATTTGTGGAAGGGAAAGGAACTATTAATGCCATATACATCCTAAGAACTATGATAGAGAGGTCAAATGAGATGAATAAGGATTTGTATTTATGCTTTGTTGACTACACCAAGGCTTTCGATCGGGTAAGACATGATGAATTGATCAACCAACTGGAGAGACTCAATGTTGTTGGAAAAGATCTACGAATAATCAGGAATATGTACTAGGAACAAACAGCTGCAATGAGAATAGAAAACAATGTAAGCTCTTTCCAAAATATCAAAACAGGAGTCAGACAGGGTTGTGTTTCGTCACCAAATCTGTTTTCACTATACAGCGAAAACATCATGAGAAACCTAGAAGAAGACCCTGGATTAAAGGTTGGAGGGAAAATGATAAACAACATTCGATATGCAGATGACACCGTGCTAATTGCAGAAAGTGAAAGAGACCTACAAAATCCTTGTGAATGTACTAGAAATAGAAAGCAAAGGTAAGGGATGGAACTAAACAGCAGGAAGACTGAAGTCATGGTGAGATCAGTAAAAATCGTGAAATCCCCTCATGCAAAATAACAGCAAATGGCACACCTTGACACAGGTTGATAAATTCAAATACTGGGAACGATCATTTCATCAGACGGCAGATACACATCAGAAATAGCCGGCAGAATTGGCCAAGCCAAAACAGCATTCAAGAAGATGGCAAGCATTCTTACCAACAAATGCCTATCAATTAACATCAGGAAGAGAGTTCTTGAATGTTATATAGAACTAATACTGTTGTGACGAGGCGTGGACAGTCAACAAACAAAGCCAGAACAAGATTGAGGCAGCCGAGATGTGGTTTCTAAGAAGAATGTTGAGGGTTCCATGAGCAAAGAAAACAAACGAGACAAGTCTTGATGGAGGCAGACACAAGTAGATCATCATAAGGAAAATTAGGAAAAGACAAGCAACATTTATAGGCCATTTTATGAGGAAGGGGGATTTGGAGCACCTGGTCACAATGGGAAAGCTGGAGGGAAAGAGAGCACCAGGTAGACCCAGGGAGAAAATGCTGGACGGACTTGCAGAGTGGCTGGGGACGAGGTGGGTGGGGAGATGCTGGGGGCAACGAGAGATAGAGGCAGATGGAAGTCCATGATCGCCAACGCCATGCGGCAGGGCACCTGATGATGATGATGAGTCGTGAGGAGCGAGTATATGTATCCATTTTGGCATGAAGTCATGGTGAGCCAGTATATGTGTGCATTTTGGTATATAGTCGTGGTGAACGAGTATGTGTGTGCATTTTGGTATGTAGTCGTGATGAGTTTGTATGCGTATTTTGGTATGTAGTCGTGATGAGTTAGTGTATGTGTGTATTTTGGTATGTAGTCATGATGATTTAGCATATGTGTGTATTTTGGTATGTAGTCGTGATGAGCGAGTATATGTGTGTATTTTGGTATGTAGACGCGATGAGTTTGTATATGTGTGTATTTTGGTATGTAGACGTGATGAATTAGCATATGTGTGTATTTTGATATGTAGTCATGATGATTTAGCATATTTGTGTATTTTGGTATGTAGTCGTGATAGCGAGTATATGTGTGTATTTTGGCATGTAGTCATGGTGAACGAGTGTATGTGTGCATTTTGGCATGTAGTTGTGATGAATGAGTATATATGTGCATTTTGGTATGTAGTCGTGATACTCCAGTATATATGTGCATTTTGGTACGTAGTCGTGATACGCGAGTATATGTGCGCATTTTGGTATGTAGTCGTGATGAGTTTGAACATGTGTGCATTTTGATATGTAGTCGTGATGATCCGAGTATATGTGTGTATTTTGGCATGTAGTCGTGATGAGCGAGTATATGTGTACATGCATATTAAAGTTGATTGTCAGTCTCATGAACAATACATCGTAGTGTGTTAAGTCCCAGCCTCTAGCACAAAAACCGACCTGTTCTCTGCCCGTCTGAATGGTAAAACCCTCTCGGTGGTGTCAACTTAAGTTAACCTTTCGACTCCCGCGCCCTGTCCACCAGCATTCTGCATTGTCAACCATGCTAGCAAAACAAAAAAACTTAACCCTTTGACTCCTTCACCCTATCCACCAGCCTCCTACAGGAAACTGCTGAATAGGGTGAGGGAGTCAAATGGTTATGTTTTTGCAGTTGGTGGATAGGGTGAGGGAGTCAAAGGGTTATGTTTTTGCAATTGGTAGATAGGGTGCGGGAGTCAGAGAGTTATAATAATAATAATTACAATATTTATATAGCGCAAAATCTTGATAAAATCAAATCAAGCGCTGAAGCAGACACACTCGCACGCACGTACGCACGCACGCACGCACACGCACGCACACACACACACACACACACACACACACACACACACACATACACACACGCATGGCTATAAATGGGGAGAAAGAATAAAAGCAATAAAAGCAAGAATAAAAGCAATGGAAAATTATAGAGAGCATAGCATATACAATTATATATTATAACCATGTGATTCCCCTCCGAGCAGAGACAGGCTGCAGAGGGGGGGGGGGGGTTGAGTGAGGTTAGGATTTTATGCGGAGGAGAAAAGGTGAGTTTTGAGAGCGGACTTGAAGGAGACAAAAGTAGGTTCCTGACGGACTGAGAGAGGAAGTTTGTTCCAGGAGAGTGGACCAGAAACAGAGAAGGCTCGTGGACCATAGGTATTGAGCTTAGTGCGTGGAAAGCGAAAAGTCAGAGGATCGGAGGCAGAGCGGAGGGTACGTGAGGGAACATAGATCTCAAGTAGGCTTGACAGGTAATCGGGGGCTGCGTTATTGAGGCTTTTGTAGCACATGGTGTCTAGTTTGTACTGTATGCGCTTTGATACAGGGAGCCAGTGAAGTTGTGCCAGGAGAGGAGATATGTGGTCAGCTTTTTTCTTTTTGAGTACAAGGCGTACAGCATTGTTTTGAATGCGCTGTAGGATGTGAATGGTGGAGGCAGGAAGACCAGACAGGAATGAATTGCAATAGTCAATGCGAGACATTATGAAGGAGAGAACGAGTTTTGCAGTTGTTTCGACAGAGAGATACTTCCTGATCAGCCTTATACGATGGAGATGATAGTAGCAAGATCTGGCAGTTTGAGAAACAAAGTTGTTCATGGAGAGGGTAGAGTCAATGCAGACACCAAGGTTTTTAGCTGAATCAGAAATTGGGACTGATGTGTTACATAATGGGAGAGAAAGAGGAGGCAGCTGAGAAAGTTTCTGAGGGTGCCAATGAGGATAGCTTCTGTCTTGTCGTCATTAAGCTGAAGTTTGTTGAACGTCATCCAGTTCTAAAAATGTCCGAGTAACACTCAGTGGTGCGAGTCAAAAGGCGCTGTATATTATCAGGTGAGTCACTGTCTTGAAGTTGGGTGTCATCAGCATAGAAGTGGTGTTTTATAGAGTGGGAGTTGATGATGGTGGACAGGGGGGAGGTGTAAAGAGTGAAAAGAACAAGGCCAAGGACAGATCCTTGTGGAACACCACAGGTCAGGTATGCAGGTTGAGAGTAAGTGCCATTGATGAGAACAGTTTGTTTTCTGTATAGGTATGAAGTGAACCAAGACAGAGCAATGTCAGAGATGCCAAAAGTATGATGAAGTCTAGAAAGGAGAATACCATGATCAATGGTATCAAAGGCTGCAGACAGATCAAGGAGTGTGAGGAGAGAGACTTTGCCAGTATCAGTTGCAAGGAGGAGATTGTTGAGAATGTGTAGTAGGGCAGTTTCAGTGCTATGGCACTGGCGGTAGACTGACTGGAAAGGATTGAGGAGATTGTTGGCAGACAGGTGAGAGTTCAGCTGGTTGAGGACGACTTTTTCAAGGAGTTTTGACAAGAAAAAGAGATTAGAGATAGGCCGGTAATTTTTCAGTTCATTTGGGTCTAAATTGTGTTTCTTGAGGAGAGGGTGAACAATAGCAGACTTGAAAGAATCTGGGACAGTTCCAGTTTGAAGAGAAGTGTTGATGATGTCAGTGATGAATGGGAGGAGAGTAGGGAGACAGTCGGAGTAGAGAGAACCTGGAAGAGGATCCAGTTCGCAGGTTTTGAACGACATGGATCTGATTGTGTTGAAAATTTCTTCTTGTGAGACTGGGGTAAAAGTAGTAAGAGGTGTGCCAGAGAAGGAAGGGTCAGGTGGGCATGGTTGACAGGGTGTCCTGTCAAGCCTGTCACGAAGAGTTTGTATTTTGGTGGTGAAATACTTGGAGAATACAGATGGGAGTTCTTCATTTGTATGTTTTGTTGGGAGAAGTAAATCTTTTCGTGTGCCAAGGAGATGATTCATGGTTGTAAAGAGTTCTTTTGAAGAAGAGGCATTCAGGATTTTGGTTTGGAAATAGCTTGTTTTTGCTGATGCAATGAGGGTGGATACTTTTGTTTTAGAGGCTTGGAAAAGTTGCCTGTGTACAGTGAGTTTGGATTTGCGCCAACGGCGCTCTGCTCTGCGGCGGGCACGTTTTGCACAGGCAATCTCATGAGTGAGCCAGGGGGTAGGGGGGGCGGTCAGGTAAAAGACGGGTTGTGGCTGGAGCATGAGTGTCCAGAAGATGGTGGAGAGTAGTATAGAATTCATCGGCAAGGTTATGTGACTTTTCAGAAAGGAGACGGGAGGCATCAGATGAAAATGTGGAGAGATCGATAGATTTGAGATTGCATCGAGTCACTGTGCGCATGGTACGGGAACGAGGAGAAATGTCGAGAGAAATGTCGAGAGTTAGTGTTTCATAGTTCCTTACCCTCTTCTACCCATTTCAAGACCTTGGTCAGTGCAGTGGGATTTGTGACTGACCAGATGTCTGCCCGTCTGAATAGTAAAATATTTGTGGTGGTACGAAATCCAAAACAAGTGCGACTGCCCGCGTTCAAGCAAACAGGAACCAAAAACAAACACGAAAATCGAATCAGAACACGTGTCTTGTCTTGTCTTCTTTTGTCTCTTGTCTTGTCTTGTCTGTCTTGTCTTCTTTCTTGTCTTGTATTGTCTGTCTTGTTTTGTCTCTTGTCTTGTCTTGTCTTTCTTGTCTTGTCTTTTTTGTCTGTCTTGTCTGGTCTTCTTGTCTTGTCTGGTCTTCTTGTCTGGTCTTGTCTTGTCTTCTTTTCTTGTCTTCTTGCCTTCTTGTCTTGTCTTGTCTTGTCTTGTCTTAAACACGCGTTCTGATTCCATTCTCGTGTTTTTCTGATTCCTTTTGGTGGTGTCAGCTTGGTGCGTCATACACCCTTTCCCTCTTCTCTCCATTTCAAGACCTTTGTCAGTGCAGAGGCATTTGTGCAGGCTCAAGGCATCTGCTGCTGGCAAGTTTCAATGGAGCGCGTATGGAGCTGTCAAAGTGGAGTGATCCTCTCTTTAAAAAAAAAAACAACTCAAAGCTCTCGGAGTGCAGTTAACCCCTAGACTCCCGCACCCTGTCTATCTATTATCATCCTGCATTGTCAACCATGACAGCATAGCAAAAACAACCCTTTGATTCCCTCACCCTATCCACCGGCCTTCTGCAGGGAGCTGATGGATAGGGTGCGGGAGTCAAAGGGTTTAACAGGCACACCAACTTTCCACACAGGCAAAGCCAGAACAGGCAGACTAACTTTCCATACATCATCATCATCATCATCAGATGCCCTGCCGCATGGCGTTGGCGACCATGGACTCCCATCCATCTCTATCTCTCGTTGCCCCTAGCATCTCCCCCACCCTCCTCATCCCCAGCCACTCTGCAAGTCCGTCCAGCATTCTCTCCCTGGGTCTACCTGGTGCTCTCTTTCCCTCCAGCTTTCCCGTTGTGACCAGGTGCTCCAAATCCCCCTTCCTCATAAAATGGCCTAGAAATGTTGCCTGTCGTTTCCTAATCTTCCTTATGAGTGATCTACTTGTGTCTGCCTCCATCAAGACTGTCTCGTTTGTTTTCTTTGCTGTCCATGGAACTCTCAACATTCTTCTGAGAAACCACATCTCGGCTGCCCCAATCTTGCTCTGGCTTTGCTTGCTGACTGTCTACGCCTCGCATCCGTACAACAGTATTGGTTCTATATAACATTCAAGGACTGTCTTTCTGATGTTAATTGATAGGCATTTGTTGGTAAGAATGCTTGTCATTTTCTTGAATGCTGTTTTGGCTTGGCCGATTCTGCCAGCTATTTCCATACAGGCAAAGTCAAAACAGGCACACCAACTTTCCACACTACGCAAAGTCAAAACAGGCACACCAATTTCCACACAGCCAAAGTCAAAACAGGTACATCAACTTCCACACAGGCAAAGTCAAAACAGGCACACCAACTTTCCACACAAGCAAAGTCAAAACAGGCACACCAACTTCCCACACAGGCAAAGTCAAAACAGACACACCAACTTTCCACACAGCCAAAGTCAAAACAGCACACCAACTTTCCACACAGACAAAGTCAAAACAGGCACACCAACTTTCCACACAGGCAAAGTCAAAACAGGCACACCAAATTTCCACACAGGCAAAGTGAAAACAGGCACACCAACTTTCCACACAGGCAAAGTCAGAACAGGCAGACCAACTTTCCACACAGGCGAAGTCAGAACAGGCACACTAAATTTCCACACAGGCAAAGTCAGAACAGGCACACCAAATTTCCACACAGGCAAAGTCAGAACAGGCACACCAACTTTCCACACAGGCAAAGTCAGAACAGGCACACCAATTTCCACACAGGCAAAGTGAAAACAGGCACACCAACTTTCCACACAGGCAAAGTCAAAACAGGCACACCAACTTTCCACACAGGCAAAGTCAAAACAGGCACATCAACTTTCCACACAGCCAAAGTCAAAACAGGCACACCAACTTCCACACAGCCAAAGTCAAAACAGGCACACCAACTTCCACACAGCCAAAGTCAAAACAGACACACCAACTTTCCACACAGCCAAAGTCAAAACAGGCACACCAACTTTCCACACAGCCAAAGTCAAAACAGGCACACCAACTTTCCACACAGGCAAAGTCAAAACAGGCACACCAACTTTCCACACAAGTCAAAGTCAAAACAGCAAAGCACACCAACTTTCCACACAGCCAAAGTCAAAAACAGGCACACCAAACTTTCCACACAGCCAAAGTCAAAACAGGCACACCAACTTCCACACTGCCAAAGTCAAAACAGGCATACCAACTTTCCACACAGGCAGCAAAGTCAAAACAGGCACACCAACTTTCCACACAGGCAGCAAAGTCAAAACAGGCACACCAACTTTCCACACAGGCAGCAAAGTCAAAACATGCACACCAACTTTCCACACAGCCAAAGCCAAAACAGGCACACCAACTTTCCACACAGGCAAAGTCAAAACAGGCACACCAACTTTCCACACAGCCAAAGTCAAAACAGGCACACCAACTTTCCACACAGCCAAAGCCAAAACAGGCACACCAACTTTCCACACAGCCAAAGTCAAAACAGGCATACCAACTTTCCACACAGCCAAAGTCAAAACAGGTACACCAACTTTCCACACAGCCAAAGTCAAAACAGGCACACCAACTTTCCACACAGCCAAAGTCAAAACAGGCACACCAACTTCCACACAGGCAAAGTCAAAACAGGCACACCAACTTCCACACAGCCAAAGTCAAAACAGGCATATCAACTTTCCACACAGGCAGCAAAGTCTTAACAGGCACACCAACTTTCCACACAGGCAGCAAAGTCAAAACAGGCACACCAACTTTCCACACAGGCAAAGTCAAAACAGGCCACACCAACTTTCCACACAGGCAAAGTCAAAACAGGCACACCAACTTTCCACACAGGCAAAGTCAAAACAGGCACACCAACTTTCCACACAGGCAAAGTCAAAACAGGCACACCAACTTTCCACACAGCCAAAGTCAAAAGACAAAACGTTCAGAGTTACAAATATTTTGTCCAGTCAACACATCACAAAAAATACACAAGACAACGCTCAGTCTCAGACACAATGCATCAGTCTGTGCGCAGCCAAACAGACAAGACATGCAAATAGACAGACAGACAGACAGACACTTCATATATATGCAAAACAAAGATAACAGACAAGACATGCAAACAGACTGACAGACTGACATTTCATCACCATCATCATCATGTGCCCTGCCACATGGCATTGGCGATCATGGCCCTCCATACGTATCTATCCCTTGTTGCCGCAAGCACATCTTCCACCCTCTTTGTCCTCAGCCACCCTGCAAGTCCGTCCAATTTTCTCCCTGGTTCTACCTGGTGTTCTCTTTCCCTCCAGCTTTCCTGTTGTGACCGGGTGCTCCAATTTCCCTTTCCTCATAAAATGGCCTATCAATGTTGCTCGTCTTTTCCTAATCTTCCTTATCAATGATCTCCTTGCGTCTGCCTCCATCAAGACAAGACATTTCTTTCATTTGCTAAACAAAGATAACAGACCAGACATGCAAACTGACAGACAGGCAGACAACAGACACTTCTAACACTTGCAAAACAAAGTTAATAATACATACAAACTGACAGACAGGCAGACAGACACTTCTTACACTTGCAAAACAAAGTTAATAATACATACAAACTGACAGACAGGCAGACAGACAGACACTTCTTACACTTGCAAAACAAAGTTAACAATACATACAAACTGACAGACTGACAGACAGACAGACACTTCTAACACTTGCAAAACAAAGTTAATAATACATACAAACTGACAGACAGACAGGCAGACAGACAGACACTTCTTACACTTGCAAAACAAAGTTAACAATACATACAAACTGACAGACTGACAGACAGACAGACACTTCTAACACTTGCAAAACAAAGTTAATAATACATACAAACTGACAGACTGACAGACAGACAGACAGACACTTCTTACACTTGCAAAACAAAGTTAACAATACATACAAACTGACAGACTGACAGACAGACAGACACTTCTAACACTTGCAAAACAAAGTTAACAATACATACAAACTGACAGACAGGCAGACAGACAGACACTTCTAACACTTGCAAAACAAAGTTAACAATACATACAAACTGACAGACAGGCAGACAGACAGACACTTCTAACACTTGCAAAACAAAGTTAACAATACATACAAACTGACAGACTGACAGACAGACAGACAGACACTTCTTACACTTGCAAAACAAAGTTAATAATACATACAAACTGACAGACTGACAGACAGACAGACACTTCTAACACTTGCAAAACAAAGTTAATAATACATACAAACTGACAGACAGGCAGACAGACAGACACTTCTAACACTTGCAAAACAAAGTTAACAATACATACAAACTGACAGACTGACTGACAGACAGACACTTCTTACACTTGCAAAACAAAGTTAATAATACATACAAACTGACAGACAGGCAGACAGACAGACACTTCTAACACTTGCAAAACAAAGTTAATAATACATACAAACTGACAGACAGGCAGACAGACAGACACTTCTAACACTTGCAAAACAAAGTTAACAATACATACAAACTGACAGACTGACTGACAGACAGACACTTCTTACACTTGCAAAACAAAGTTAATAATACATACAAACTGACAGACAGGCAGACAGACAGACACTTCTAACACTTGCAAAACAAAGTTAACAATACATACAAGCTGACAGACAGGCAGACAGACAGACACTTCTTACACTTGCAAAACAAAGTTAACAATACATACAAACTGACAGACAGACAGACAGACAGACACTTCTAACACTTGCAAAACAAAGTTTATAATACATACAAACTGACAGACTGACAGACAGACAGACACTTCTAACACTTGCAAAACAAAGTTAACAATACATACAAACTGACAGACTGACAGACAGACAGACAGACACTTCTTACACTTGCAAAACAAAGTTAATAATACATACAAACTGACAGACTGACAGACAGACAGACACTTCTAACACTTGCAAAACAAAGTTAACATACAAACTGACAGACAGGCAGACAGACACTTCTTACACTTGCAAAACAAAGATGAAATGCTCAGAAATAATTTTTTTTAAAAAAGAAACTTTCCCCAAGCAGCCAGTCACAAAGCCCAAAGCAGCGCGTGTCCACCATACTGTTTATTGTCATTCATTATGGACATGGACATGATGTGGTTGCAATAAACACTTCACACCCAACCTCCAATCTCCTCCTTTCAGACAAACGTAAACACATCAAGACATAAAACACAGATAATTTCTTAAAGATCTGTCAAACACGGCAACGTACAGTTCATTCAACCTCCACTCTAGTCTCTCTTTGTGTAAAAATACACACACACAAAAACAGAGATAGTTTAATAATCTGTACAAACATTTCCACTGTGCATGTTTCGTGCTACCATTTTTTTTTTTTACACATATTGTACAATATACAGGTGAATGGTACAACAAATCACATTGACATCTTTTTTTTTATATATATATATATACATACTGTACAAAAAACAAAACAAACAAAAAACCAGGCTAATAGTTCAAACAAATTCTATCAACATCGACAAATATGTATATATATATATATATATATATATATTCGACTTTAGCAAATTTCAAAAATAATTACCATTTTATGCAAATAATTATGAACACAGAAATGAGAGAGTGCAGTACGGGAGGGAAGTTGACGGGAGACAAGCCGGGATGAAAAAGGGCAATAACAATGTGCCAGGTTAGGGGAGACAATCCCGGGATGAAAAAGGGCAATAACAATGTGCCAGGTTAGGGGAGACAATCCTGGGATGAAAAAGGGCAATAACAATGTGCCAGGTTAGGGGAGACAAGCCGAGATGAAAAAGGGCAATAACAATGTGCCAGATTAGGGGAGACAAGCCGAGATGAACAAGGGCAATAACAATGTGCCCGTTCCACCACCACCACCACCCCCAATTGTCTTCTTCCAAGTCAATGTTGTGATGTGCTGCTGCAGTCCAACTTCATGGAGTGAGACT
>JAPXFY010000022.1:58681509-58686509 GCA_030674185.1 Monoplex corrugatus
TGCTTTGGTTTGCTTTGTTCTTCTGGTTCCTGTTTGCTTAGGCACGGGCAGTCGCACTTGTTTTGGATCACATTTACCCAATTATCAATCCCAAGAGAATGTACGCAAGACTTTATCGAACACATACAGGTGAATGGACCAGCAAGTCAGAAAATGATAACAAGAACTGACAGAAAGCACAGGAATAAGGGATAAACAAAGAGAGTGACAAAAAGGAGGAAATTTCTAGCACAGAATTTCCAGAAGGTGGGGAAAATGGGGATACTATTTATACTGAAAGAGCCCCCAGCAGCCCCATGCCAGCGGGGGGGGGGGGGGGGGGACTCTGTGAGTACATTTGTTATAGTCTTTATAAGCTGACAATGAACATCACAGGTCTTGGTTGTCGTCAGTACATAACTCTAGAGGCAAATTAGTTATAATCTTTATACATATATCAGGGACTCCCACTGAGGAAAAGCAAAAATCCCTGGGTGGGGGGACTTGCCCACCTTGAAAATTTTGAAAATTTATGTTTGAAATGGCGCAATCTGACACATATCTGAGCTTAATTTATAGTTTTTCATAGTTGTTTTTTTTTCCCAGAAAATTTTTTTTTTTTTCACGAATTCTCTCTCAGAGTTAGCGGAAAAGTGGGAGTCCTGATATATGCTGATGCAGCTCACATGGCCTTAGTATGAACTCTGTGACCACCTCATCCTATCTACCTCATCCTAACTGCAGGAAGCCAGTGGATAGGTTGTGGGACTGAAAGGGTTAAGTTTTTGCTTTGATGTCACGACTGATTATGCCAGAAGCTGGTGGATAGATGAAGGAGTGAAAGGATTATGCTGGAAGCTAGTGGACAGGGTAAGGAAGTCACAGGGTTAACCTTTTCATGCCATAATTCTTTTCACCATAAGTCACAGGGTTAACCTTTTCATGCCATAATTCTCTTCACCATAAGTCACAGGGTTAACCTTTTCATGCCATAATTCTCTTCACCATAAGTCACAGGGTTAACCTTTTCATGCCATAATTCTCTTCACCATAAGTCACAGGGTTAACCTTTTCATGCCATAATTCTTTTCACCATAAGTCACAGGGTTAACCTTTTCATGCCATAATTCTCTTCACCATAAGTTACAGGGTTAACCTTTTCATGCCATAATTCATTTCACCATAAGTCACAGGGTTAACCTTTTCATGCCATAATTCTTTTCACCATAAGTCACATGGTTAACCTTTTCATGCCATAATTCTTTTCACCATAAGTCACAGAGTTAATCTTTTCATGCCATAATTCTCTTCACCATAAGTTACAGGGTTAACCTTTTCATGCCATAATTCATTTCACCATAAGTCACAGGGTTAACCTTTTCATGCCATAATTCTTTTCACCATAAGTCACATGGTTAACCTTTTCATGCCATAATTCTTTTCATTATGGTGGATAAGGGATAGGGGTGAAAGGATTAGTGTGGATTAATTAACTGTCAGTCATGTAACCTTTACTTGATCATAAGGGATAGGGGTGAAAGGATTAGCGTGGATTAATTAACTGTCATTCATGTAACCTTTACTTGATCAGACAAATTACCTACCAAAAATTTCTGTCCAGAAATGAACTGGTCAGTGTGTTAATATCTGTACATCAACTTTAAGCTTTATGTGGTGTCACAGGCTACAGATCCTTTGTAGAATACACATGTGTGTGTGTGTGTGTGTGTGTGTGTGTGTGTGTGTGTGTGTGTGTGTGTGTGTGTGTGTGTGTGTGTGTGTGTGTGTCTGTGTGTGTGTGTGTGTGTGTGTGTGTGTGTGTGTGTGTGTGTGTGTGTCTCTGTGTGTGTGTGTGTGTGTGTGTGGTGGTCTTTGATTTAATGTCTATTCACTAAAGTGATTTTAGACCAAAAACAAAAAAACAAAAACAAAAAAAACAAAAAAGGGGGGGGGGGGGGGAGTGATAGAGGAGGAGTGAAGAAGATATTTGAAAATTGTCAATTTTGATTTTGAGAAAAGATGATCCAGAAAACAACTGTTTTGAAGAGGGGAAGGTAAAACTAACAAATAATGTTACCATAATTATCGATTTAAACAAACAAACTGACAAACAAAATTAGTAAATATCCGGAAGAAATGAATAAAAAGTAAAACTAATAATTGACTAACCACAACAATGAACAAGTCAAATAACATTTTAAAGGTAATTCGCTATAGGACTTTTTGACAGGCTAACAAAAAATTCATACAGTAATGATGATGAGGCAAATATGTCAGAAACTGTACTCACAGATAGTGTTGGAATATGTCGTTTTACCCTAACGCAAGAAAGAATATGACTATGTGTTATCTTCTTTCCACACAGACACACTATGTTATTGGTATATTTTGTTTTGAATGCATCAAGTTTCCATCTGTACATAAGGGACTGTATAGTTCTGCTGGCATGAAGCTGCTTAAGTATTTTGCTAACTTCAAAATTCATGTGACATTTATCATACTTTTTCTGTTTTAATTGGAACTGCTTCCAGACGTAGTTGTCCACTAAAGTGTAATTCTCGTGCAACGAGAGAGAAAGCTGGATATTGTTTGAATCTGGTGAGTTATTAGCTCCCCGTTTGGCAGCCCTGTCAACTTTATTATTATAACTAAAAGAACTATGAGAAGGTATCCAGCAGAAAGTAATATCAGTGCCTCTTAAAGATAAATTATGAATCAAGTGACTTATTTCCAGAATCATTTCTGATCTTGTTTGTAATTTTGATAATTCAAGAGCCTGAAGTACTGATTTTGAATCAACGCAAAGAAGTATCTGAAAAATTGTCCTAGGAAGACTTATCAGAAAGTTTAAAGCCATTAATATTGCAAAGAGTTCAGCTGTAAAGATAGATTTATCAAGTCCTATGTAGAAAGATTTTTCAATTTTGAGAGCAGGTATTAAAAACGCTGAGCCTGCTTTTCTTTCAATTACTGACCCATCAGTGTAAATTTTCAAATGATCAGAATATACGTCGTTTATATGACATTTAACCTGACTTGCCAGTAAGTTTATATTGTCTCCTTTTTTTAAATTAGTGTGGTGTACGTCAAATCGTGCTCTTTGGAGTTCCCAACTGGGTACTGGCGAAAAGGAAGTGTGTGTGTGTGTGTGTTGTGTTGTGTTGTGTTGTGTGTGTGTGTGTGTGTGTTGTGTGTGTGTGTGTGTGTGTGTGTGTGTGTGTGTGTGTGTGTGTTTGTGTGTGTTGTGTGTGTTGTGTGTGTGTGTGTGTTGTGTGTGTGTTGTGTGTGTGTGTGTGTGTGTGTTGTGTTGTGTTGTGTTGTGTTGTGTTGTGTTGTGTTGTGTTGTGTTGTGTTGTGTGTGTGTTGTGTGTCGTGTGTTGCGTGTGTGCTGTGCGTGGTGGTGCGTGTGTGTGTGTGTGTGTGTGTGTGCTCTGTGTGTGCGTGTGTGTGTGAACCACAGCTTTTATTGTTATTTCAAAACAAGATGGACTCAACATCAACAATAACAACCCATACTGCAGTCATCCCAGTAATGGTGGTATAACCTACTACACACTTTTCTTCTATTACGATAAATATTGATAACATAAGGGAAAAACAGACAATGACAGACAGACAGACGGAAAGAATGAGACTTACAGGTGGAATAAGAGATTAGACTTATACAGAGCGAGAGACTAGACTTACAGACAAATCAAAAGACTAGACTTGGAGACAAATAATATGCAGCAGGATTTCAGAGTCACTCACAGAACCATTTGATATCCGACTGATAGGGGAGCCCACATCATGTTTTCACTTTTTTCGCAAATAATCGTACAAGGACACAAATGCTCCAAGGTATTTATTCATCAGCGCCCTATTAACAATATTGTTCAGTGTTTTCCTACCACACATGTTAAACCAATCAGTCTCCACTCACTCAACAGTGGACGAAAACAAACCTTGACTGAAATACCAAAGAAATAAGAGGGAAGCAGGGAGAATTTTTATAACATAATCAAAGGACATAACTCTTGAGAATTATCTCCCATGTTGTATAGAACTTCTCAAATCTAACACAGTTTGCGCTACCCATTCAGCTATCATAGAAGCAGATACAAAGTACAAAAACAGTAAGCTCAGAACTAAGCTAGCTGAATGGGTAGCGCAAACTGTGTTAGATTGGAGAAATTCTATACAACATGGGAGATAATTCTCAAGAGTTATGTCCTTTGATTATAACATGACTGAAATATCTCATAAATGCAGAATGCAATTAAAAACAGTTTGTGCCAAGGATGTAACAGTTGAAGTACAGTTTATACAAAGCACCAACGACCACAAAAGCCTTTTTTTTTTAATAATGACATTTTCACACATAACATTTTAGTTATCCTTTAGCATATTATCACTGTTCATTAGAAGATAGAGTAGGTACATATTCTCATACATAAAATATACTTTTCTTTGAAACAATCATTTGAACTATGGCAGATATTTACCGTCTCTGCATCACACCCGCCAATGGGTTTTCTTGTTAACCAATAGTCAATTTAACAAACACAGATCATAATCATAGATCTACACTTGTTAACTGACCATCAGTTTAACACAGATCATAATTATAGGTCTGATCTTGTTAACTGACAGTATGACACACACAGATCATAATTATAGGTCTGATCTTGTTAACAGACAGTATGACACACACACAGATCATAATTATAGGTCTGATCTTGTTAACAGACAGTATAACACACACAGATCATAATTATAGGTCTGATCTTGTTAACAGACAGTATAACACACACAGATCATAATTACAGGTCTGATCTTGTTAACAGACAATATAACACACACAGATCATAATTATAGGTCTGATCTTGTTATCTGACAGTATAACACACAGAGATCATAATTATAGGTCTGATCCTGTTAACAGACAGTATAACACACAGAGATCATAATTATAGGTCTGATCTTGTTAACAGACAGTATAACACACAGATCATAATTATAGGTCTGATATTGTTAACAGA
>JAPXFY010000022.1:58691509-58801509 GCA_030674185.1 Monoplex corrugatus
GTGTGTGTGTGTGTGTGTGTGCGCGCATGTGTGTGTGTGTGTGTGTGTGTGTGTGTGTGTGCGTGAACATATGTGTGCATGTGCATGTGTGTGTGTATGTGTGTGAGTGTGTGTGTGTGTGTGTGCATGAACATGTGTGTGCATGTGCATGTGTGTTTGTATGTGTGTGAGTGTGCGTGTGCATGTGTTCGTCCGTTCTTTGATTTAACGTCTTTTCACTATAAGTGTGCATGTGTGTGTCTGTATGTGTGTGAGTGTTCACGTGCATGCGTGTGTGCATGTGTGTGTGTGTACGCACAAAAAACACATAACCACACAGGCCCATCACAGCATGTGTATAATGTGTATGCAGACCCGTCTACTCAAAACTTGCGTAAATTATCATACTGTAGTGTAATCCTCAAACCTGTGGAGAAAAAAAAAAAAAAGTAGCAATCCTAGGATAACAAATATTGCAAGCCAAAGATTTATAAAGGAACGCTTCAACCATAACTGCAGACGCAGACAAGATGACGCGGATGTTTGTGGTTGTGAAAAGGTTGGAAGGATCATCTTTTTTGCAATTTTTTTTTTTTTTTTTTTTTTTTGCAGTCAAAACATTTCCATCCACAATCTGTTCTCAGTTTATGATACCTCATGGGTTGCGAGGCCAGAACAAGTGTGTTAGTGAAAACAAGACTATATATAGTATTAATTAAGTTTCTTGAACAGCCAAAACTAACAAGAAATCTTTTTTTTTTTTGGTGGTAGCTGATTTCTTTTTTCTTCTTCTTTTTCTTTACGCTCAGACCATACTTTTTTTTTTGGGGGGGGGGGGCTGGCTTACTCCTTTGAAAAACTGAGTACTGAATGCACAAACTCTTAGGGTAAACAGGTCTTCTGTATATAGTGTATTATATATATATATATATACATGCATGCTGTTGATGCTGCCACTTGTTTTGGGTTTTATATCCACAGCTTTCTTGGTAGTTTCCATTCTTTTGGAAAGCTGCCTCTCTGATAGCACAATAGTCCACACACACTTGGCAAACACATTATTATGCATTCTACAGAACAGTTTCCATACACACTAACTCACATACATTAACACAAACAAAAAGTCCATTTTGGAAGCATGAAACGTTCCGCACATCCAGTCCGTACATCATAATCGTGTGTAACATTTCTCATTGTCATGGTTGGTTAACACAGTTCACTAACACCATCCAATGTCTTCTTTGTTCAGGTTTCAGATTGTCAACAAACCATTACCCGAAGGATTGGGCATGACTGCTGAGTGTTCCTTAACCGTCGGCACCACCATTGCACAAGCCTAGTAACATTATCTTATTGTTTGAAGCCCAGCCAACTGCAGAGAGCTATACGAGGGTTGTTCAATTTAAGATGACACTAGGCTTGCCGTTTGAAAACGAAGCAACGCACAGAAAAATGTTTATACCAAACACAACTTTAAAGTTTACCTGATTAGCATGCAGAAAATAAAGTTGACATCATGACGCAACTCGGAGTATGACGTAATTACAAATGTGTTTCAAATAGCTGAGCCTGAAAAAAATGGACGTCACCAATGAGCAATTTCGTTTCTACACTTTCACAAGGCTACAACTTGGTGACGATTGTAGGAAGATACACGCAGATTTGCAAGCTGTTTACGGAACGGATTGTGTGTCTTACCGCACAGTTTGCAGGTGGGTCAAACAATTAGGAGCAGGTAGAGTGCCATCTGATTGGGGTAATCGTGCAGAGCGAGCTTTACCAGCTCGGAACGAACAAAACATTGCATATGTGAAAAGACTGATAGAGGAGGATCCACATTCGACTGTGCGGGAATTAAGCGAGGCATGTGAGCTTTCAATTGGCACCATTAACAACATTCTGCACAAAGACCTTCACATGAGAAAACTGGCTGCAAGATGGGTGCCACATCTCTTAAGTGATGATCAGAAGCAGCAGCGGGTGGCATGTTCACGCAAACTGCTCGATGAGTTTGAGCCCAACGGGCCAAAACGACTGTGTGACTTAGTGACGGGAGATGAGAGTTGGCTCACATTCTACGGCATCCCCAACAAACGCTGCAACCGCATGTGGGTTGGCCCTGACGGAGACCGACCAGTTGTTCTTCGCCCAGGATTCCAGAGTCGCAAGCGACTGTTTTCTATTTTTTTCAACACGCAAGGCCTTGTGGCAATTGACATTTTGCCTGAGAAATCAACAATCACTGCCTCCTACTATACCCAAGTTGTGCTCCCCAAAGTTGTAGGAAAAATCCATGAGCAGCGCCCAACCGTCGGCACCCAGAGGACCCTTCTTCTGCATGACAATGCCAGTGCCCATAAGGCGAAGGTCACCACAACCTTCCTGAGCGAGCAAGGGATCCAAGTTTTGGACCACCCACCCTACAGCCCCGACTTGGCCCCATGCGACTTCTGGCTGTTCCCTGTTCTGAAGGAAAAGCTCGCTGGGCGTAAGTTTGACCGGGTACAAGACCTCGCCAAAGCCGTAAGATCAGAGTTGTCTGGTCTGCCTAAAACCGACTATCAGAGGGCGCTTGAGAATTGGCGTAGGAGGCTTGAACTTTGCATCCTAGCCAACGGAGAATACTTCGAGGGGATGTAAAAGTTTCAAGTTGCTGAGATGAGAGGTACGTTTTTTAAGGGGGTGGTGACATCTTAAATTGAACAACCCTCGTATCACGGCTATAACCATCCCAAAACTTACACAACATCTGGTTGGAAAAAAAATGGAAAAGAAAATTACGTACACATTTCAAAGCATGCGCACACATAATCTAAGGATATGCCCCTGGCAATGACCATGCGGTCCAATTTATCACCAAAGGATTTCAAAAAAACAAACCTAAATACAAATGAGAACATAACTGAGGACACCAAAGCACACACATAAAAAGTGACCTATATTATACATAGAACTGCTCCTCAACAGCACATTTCCTTAGAGCCAAACATGTAGTCAAAACACACACCCATATATCAATCCTAAGAGAAAGGGTGTAAGGCTTTTATAGAAGACATACAAGTGAATGGACCAGCCAGGCAAAAAATGTTAGGAAGAAATGACAGAAAGCAAAGGAACAAGGCAGAAACAAAGAGAGTGACAGAAAAGAGGAAATTTCTAGCACAGAATTTCCAGAAGGTGGGGATACTATTTATACTGAAAGAGCCCCCACCATGTCCAGGAGGAAGTTAAATTATCTATAGGGTTCGCCGTCACTGTCTTGCTAAAATAGTGTGTAGCTGTACTAAACTTTGCCATCAACAACTTTCTTCACGTGTACTTAAAAAGACACTTCTGAAAGGTAATAAAATGTAGGACACTACAGAAATCTCTGTGCTGGGAAGCATGATTATTTCTATGGTGGAAAGAAAATACACTTAATTAAGCATGCAACAGTATCAACACAGAGTTATCAGCCTTTAGCAACCGAACATAATTCATTGCTACCAAGGGAAAACTGCAAATATTTTATAAATAACATCATGTAATCCACTTAATTTTCCAAAAATCAAACCAAACTATGAATAAACTTTTTTCCATTTTTCATTTCACCCTTTGACTCCTGCACCCTATCCACCAACTGCAAAAACTTAACCCTTTGACTCCCTCACTCTATCCATCAGCTTCCTGCAGGAAGCTGGTGGATAGGGTGAGGGAATCAAAGGGTTATGTTTTTGCTTTGCTAGCATGCTTGACAATGCAGGATGCTGGTGAACAGGGTGCGGATGGATGTAAAAGGGTTAAACAATAAAAACACCAGATAATCCACTTAATTTTCCAGAATCAACCAAATGATGAATGAACTATATGTCCACTTTTTTAATTCGAAACCATGAAATTTAATCTAACTGTACCTTTCAACCAAAGTCAAGCACTTTAATTCTCCCTTTCCGACTGCTGGTTGGTGAGCAGTGAGATGTTTTGTGTCTAACTATACCTTTTGACCAAAGTCAAGCACTTTAATTCTCACTGTTCATTTGCGAGCAGTGAGATATTTTGCATCTAACTGTACCTTTTGACCAAAGTCAAGCACTTTAATTCTCACTGTTCATTTGCGAGCAGTGAGATATTTTGCATCTAACTGTACCTTTTGACCAAAGTCAAGCACTTTAATTCTCACTTTCCAACTGCTGGATGGTGAGCAATGAGATGTTTCACATCTAATTGCACTTTTCGACCAAAGTCAAGTACTTTAATTCTCCCTTTCTAACTGTTCGTTGCTGAGCAGTGAGATGTTTCGCCAATGGTCCATGACCTGACCCGATATCTCACCACCTTTGTATCATGTGGTCACAACTGTTCATCATCATCATGTGCCCTGCCGCACAGTGTTGGCTACCATGGCCCTCCACACAAATCTATCCCCTGTCACTGCAAGTACATCTCCCACCCTCTCTGCCTTCAGCCATCCTGAAAGTCCGTCCAATATTTTCTCCCTGGGTCTACCTGCTGTTCTCTTTCCCTCCAGCTTTCCTGTTGTGACCAGGTGTTCTAATTCCTCTTTCCCCATAAAATGTCCTAGAAATGTTGCTTGTCTTTTCCTAATCTTCTTTATTAATGATCTTCTTGTGTCTGCCTCCTTCAAGACTGTCTCGTTTGTTTCCTTTGCCGTGCATGGAACTCTCAACATTCTTCTTAGAAACCACATTTCTGTTGCCTCAATTTTGTTCTGACTTTGCGTGTTGACTGTCCACACCTCACAACCCTACGACAGTATTGGTTCTATGTAACATTCAACAACTCTCTTCCTGTCTATTGATCTAGGCATTTGTTGGTAAGAACTTTTGCTTTTCATCTTCTTGAATCCTGTTTTGGCTTGGCCGATTCTGCTGGCTATTTCTGAGGAGGCAGACACAAGTAAATCACTCATAAGGAAGATTAGGAAAAGACAAGCAACATTTATAGGCCATTTTATGAGGAAGGGGGATTTGGAGCACCTGGTCACAACGGGAAAGCTGGAGGGAGAGGACCAGGTAGACCCAGGGAGAGAATGCTGGACGGACTTGCAGAGTGGCTGGGGATGAAGAGGGTGGGGGAGATGCTGGGGGCAACGAGAGATAGAGATGGTTGGAAGTCCATGGTCGCCAACGCCATGCGGCAGGGCACCTGATGATGATGATGATGATTTCTGATACATGTGCATTTACCGCCAAATGGTAGTTTGCTCAAAAAAAGAGGGTTTGAAGGCATTGTTTCAATACTTTCATACACATTTTATCTGCATGAACTTTGTCATCAGACTGTTTTTGGACTCTCCCCTCAGTCCCATGGATGTGTTGGCACGCTGATCTTTAGCACCTGGTATGGGTCTTCATGCAGGATTGTTATTTTGTTATTTTTTGTTTAAAATCCAGCTGACAGCGTACAGCCATATCAGGGCTATAACCCTTTTAAAACATACAATATTTCAACAGGAGAGAAAAAAAAAAGGGAAAAGAAAATTACACATATCTGTGCATTTGTGTACATAATCTAAGGAGATCTATGCCTCTGGCGTTGGACACTTTGTCCAATTTATCGCACAGGGGATCTAAAAAAAAAAACCTGAATACAAATTTAAAGATAACTAAGGAGACTAAAACATACATAAAAACAGACCTGAATTACCTAAAACTGCTTTCACATATCTCACTTCCGCAGAGTCAAAAAGACATTTAATACATGTACCAAGTTATCAATCCTAAGAGAGAGTATGTAAGACTTTATTGTTCAAACGCATACAGGTGAATGGGCCAGTAAGGCATTATGGTTGATTTGATAGGAAAAACTGACAGAAAGCAAAGGAACAAGGCAGAAACAAAGAGAGTGAAAGAAAAGAGGACATTTCTAGACATTTCTAACACAGATTTCCAGAAGGTGGGGATACTATTTATACTGAAAGAGCCTCCGGCATCCCCATGGGGGGTTTCACGTAGGATATAAAACCAATTGATCCTAAACTAAAGGTGCACATATGTGTTCTGTAAGTGCTGCATGGACTATCCAGTATCTGTCGTGGAATCACTATACATCCCAGTAAACACGACCCAGTTGTCTGTCTGTCTGTGGAATCACTCTATACATCCCAGTAAACATGACCCAGTTGTCTGTCTGTCTGTGGAATCACTCTATACATCCCAGTAAACACGACCCAGTTGTCTGTCTGTCTGTGGAATCACTCTACACATCCCAGTAAACATGACCCAGTTGTCTGTCTGTCTGTGGAATCACTCTACACATCCCAGTAAACATGACCCAGTTGTCTGTCTGTCCTGTCTGTGGAATTCTCGTCGATCTATACATCCCAGTAAACATGACCCAGTTGTCTGTCTGTCTGTCCTGTGTAACATCCATCAGACCTTCTTCTAACATCCCCAGTAAACAGACCCAGTTGTCTGTCTCTGTCTGTGGAATCACTCATACCTACACCATGCGCCGTAAACATTATACTCCAGTATGTCCTGTCTGTCTGTCTGTGGAATCACTCAGTCTATACATCCCAGTAAACATGACCCAGTTGTCTGTCTGTGGAATCACTCTATACATCCCAGTAAACATGACCCAGTTGTCTGTCTGTCTGTGGAATCACTCTAGTCATATACATCCCAGTAAACATGACCCAGTTGTCTATCTGTTCTGTGGAATCACTCTATACATCCCAGTAAACACGACCCAGTTGTCTGTCTGTCAGTAGAATCATCGTATCCATTCCAGTAAACAGGAGTCAGCTTCAAGATACCATGCCAAAGTAGGCCTGTCACTTTCTCACATATGGACAAGAAGTCAAGCGGAATCGTTCTATCCATCCAATAAACAAGACCCTATTTGGTGCACCACTTTCCCAACTAAGCCTGTCCCTTTCTGAAATGAGGGCAAGGGATCAATGAAATCATTCTATCCCTCCAGTAAAGAAGAATCAGTTTTAACCCTTTGACTCCTGCACCCTGTCCACCAGCATCCTACATTGTCAACCATGCTAGCAAAGCAAAAACTTGACCCTTTTGACTCCCTGAAGAAGCTGATGGATTGGGTAAGGGAGTCTAAGGGTTAAGTTTTTGACGTTGGTGGATAGTGTGCAGCACCCTTTGACTCCTGCACCCTGTCCACCAGCATCCTGCATTGTCAACCATGCTAGCAAAGCAAGAACTTAACCCCTTGACTCCTGCACCCTCTCCACCAGCATCCTGCATTGTCCACCATGCTAGCAAAGCAAGAACTTAACCCTTTGACTCCCTCACACTGTCCACCAGCTTCCTGCAGGAAGCTGGTGGATATGCTGAGGAGTAAAAGAGTTAAATTTTTGCCGTTGGTGGATAAGGTGCAGGAGTCAAAGGGTTAAGGTACCATTCTCCCGACTAAGCCTGCACCTTTCTCAAATGTGGGCATGGAATTGGCAGAATCATTTTATCCATCCAGTAAGGGTGCGTTCATAGTAAGCCCTGATGTGCCAAGACGGCACGGACAGTTCCTGTCAAAAAAATCATAAACAGCAAACCCTGATTGTTCTCACTGGTGACAGAAAGAGTGTTTAAAGTAAGCCTGGCCGGGCTTGTTCGTACATGGACGGAAATTCTCCGGTTGTGCTTGCAGGGTTTCCCCCATCCATCTGGTTAAGGGACTGAACTCTTCCCTCGATTTCACACCAAATTATCTTTCTTGCAAGAAAAAAACATGGACGATAAGAAGCTTATTGCTGCCGTGAGATCAAGACCTTACATTTACGGGAAGTGTGATGAAAATAACTGCAGAGACATACTTGCAGCTGCATGGGAAAACATCACCATAGGTTGGGACAGATTGGATGTACAGAAAATTGACGAGTTGGATATACAAGTACAATGTTTCTTTTCCTTCTTCCACCACTACCACAATATCAACTTTTGTCGCTTCGTGCACACCATTTTTATCTTTGGTGGGCTCGTCTCGAAGTGAAAAAAATTAAAACAAACGTGGCCGTCCGGCCCCATTGTCTTTGCAGTATGAACACTTTCACGGCCATGGCCGGCTGGCCAGCTGCCCGTGGCCTTCTGTCCAGGTTTACTATGAACACCCCCTTGACAAGACCCCACTTGGTGCACCACTTTCGCAACTAAGCCTTGTCCCTTTTATCAAATGTGGGTGACGGGTTAGTGCTGTCATCCTATCCCTTCGAGTATACAAGACCCACAAATTCTTCATGAACACTTTCAATGGTTTAGTAAAAAGTGTCATCAAAATCTATACACTACCTACAAATTCTTCATGAACACTTTCACTGGTTCAGTAAAAAGTGTCACCAAAATACACAACCTACTCTGTCTGTTAGGTTATCAGACTCTTAACCCTTCGACTCCCGCACCCTGTCCACCAGCATCCTGCATTGTCCACCATGCCAGCAAAGCAAAATCTTAACCCTTTGACTCCCTCATCCTATTCACCAGCTTCCTGCAGGAAGCTGGTGGAAAGGGTGAGAAAGTCAAAGGATCAAGTTTTTTTCAGTCGGTGGACAGGGTGCGGGAGTCAAAGGATTAACTAACAGTATGTTAAAAGACTCTAACCAACTGTGATGTTAACATACTGATACTATGTTAAAAGACTCTAACCAACTGTGATGTTAACATACTGATACTATGTTAAAAGACTAACCACACTACGTTAAAAGACTCTAACTGTGATGTTAACATACTGATACTATGTTAAAAGACTAACCACACTACGTTAAAAGACTCTGTGATGTTAACATACTGATACTATGTTAAAAGACTCTAACTGCGATGTTAACATACTGATACTATGTTAAAAGACTAACCACACTATGTTAAAAGATTCTAACTGTGATGTTAACATACTGATACTATGTTAAAAGACTAACCACACTACGTTAAAAGACTCTAACTGTGATGTTAACATACTGATACTATGTTAAAAGACTAACCACACTATGTTAAAAGACTCTAACTGTGATGTTAACATACTGATACTATGTTAAAAGACTAACCACACTACGTTAAAAGACTCTAACTGTGATGTTAACATACTGATACTATGTTAAAAGACTAACCACACTACGTTAAAAGACTCTAACTGTGATGTTAACATACTGATACTATGTTAAAAGACTAACCACACTATGTTAAAAGACTCTAACTGTGATGTTAACATACTGATACTATGTTAAAAGACTAACCACACTACGTTAAAAGACTCTAACTGTGATGTTAACATACTGATACTATGTTAAAAGACTAACCACACTATGTTAAAAGACTCTAACTGTGATGTTAACATACTGATACTATGTTAAAAGACTAACCACACTACGTTAAAAGATTCTAACTGTGATGTTAACATACGGATACTATGTTAAAAGACTAACCACACTACGTTAAAAGACTCTAACTGTGATGTAAACATACTGATACTATGTTAAAAGACTAACCACACTACGTTAAAAGACTCTAACTGTGATGTTAACATACTGATACTATGTTAAAAGACTCTAACTGTGATGTTAACATACTGATACTATGTTAAAAGACTAACTGTGATGTTAACATACTGATACTATGTTAAAAGACTCTAACTGTGATGTTAACATACTGATACTATGTTAAAAGACTAACCACACTATGTTAAAAGACTCTAACTGTGATGTTAACATACTGATACTATGTTAAAAGACTCTAACTGTGATGTTAACATACTGATACTATGTTAAAAGACTCTAACTGTGATGTTAACATACTGATACTATGTTAAAAGACTAACTGTGATGTTAACATACTGATACTATGTTAAAAGACTAACCACACTATGTTAAAAGACTAACCAACTGTGATGTTAACATACTGATACTATGTTAAAAGACTAACCAACTGTGATGTTAACATACTGATACTATGTTAAAAGACTCTAACCAACTGTGATGTTAACATACTGATACTATGTTAAAAGACTAACCAACTGTGATGTTAACATACTATGTTAAAAGACTCTAACCAACTGTGATGTTAACTCTTTGAAGATGCAATATAGTTGCCTTGCACAACCACTGTGAACGCGATCAATGGGACCTGCCACAACCCTGGGTGACGCATGATTTTGGGGGAGTTTCAAAAAATTCTCAAAAATACAGATTTTACAGCACAAGAACATATTTTATATCAAAATAAAATTCAGTTTACGCTCTTTGAGCTGAAGCTACATACAAGGACAATACATCTATTCCACTTACCTTCCTAGAAGGTGAAATGGGGTAGGGTTTTGGCTCTGGGAAAAAATTTTTGATTGCAGCCGACGACAGTAATCCAACACATAAAGTCAGTGAAACACCCATTCTTGACCAGGTAATCCAGAAATCCAGGTAATCACAAGTCCTTGATATGACCAGAAGATATAAAAGAACAAACACAGCTTTGTTTTCACACAGGTGAAGCAGCAAAGTGATTATGACGATCATTTGAAGAAGAAAGAAGAAGAAGAAGAAGAAGAAGAAGAAGAAGGCCTAAATGTCGCCATTTTGGTGCAAGGACGGTCACTCCGGTTGGTTTGGATAAAGGCAAGAAACTGTGACTAATCGGGATAAAATCGATGCAAGGGAAGTAACAAACACTTCAGAAGTTACCAAAGAGTGTTCCTATATGTGTAGTTAGTTCCCTTAGACCAGCGACCGGCTTGCATCTATTTTTAAAAACCGCAGCGGAATATCCGCTGTCACGTCTCTAGTCTAATGGTTTGGCCAGCAGCAGCGGAATGTCCGCTGTCACGTCTCTAACAGCCTTGCTGGCTGCAGCGGAATATCCGCTGTCACGTCTACGAAGAGTTAACATACTGATACTATGTTAAAAGACTCTAACCAACTGTGATGTTAACATACTGATACAATGTTAAAAGATTAACCAACTGTGATGTTAACATACTGATACTATGTTAAAAGACTCTAACCAACTGTGATGTTATTATGTTAACATACTGATACTCTAGAGAGCTGCTATAACATACTCTGTCAGTGTTAAATGCAAAATCAACCATGATGTTAACTCATTGACGACGCGGCTAAATGGACCCGGCAATTTCCTGAGACGCACTATTTTTAGCAGTTTTACAAAAATTCTGAGCTCCTTCTATTTGCAATAAAAACATAAACTTATACATCTTTAGAAAGCTCATTATGATTATGTCTACTTTTTAGAAATGAAACCAACTTGTATGAGTAATTCAGGTAAACTTTCCAAAAGGTCAAAATGCTATGTAAATGCAAAAAATAAAAAAGTTCTGAAGTCAAATTTACACACATGCAACATTACGAAATCAGTTCATTGTCAAATATTTTCCTACCTTTAGTCTTTTTGGTCAAATGATGGCAGGAGAAGCTTTGAACAGCAAAATTTCAGTCAGTTTGATCCTTTTCATAGTCACTTATGCCACAAAATAAAAAAGATTCTCAGTCACAGTCACTTGGGGTACGGCGAAAACAAGCCCAATTCAGACAAGAAAAAGTGTTGGCAGACAGTCTAAGGGAAGGAACTGTGTTCTGGAAGGTTACGACTTGATGACTGGATGATTTCCCTTGAATAGCAAGGCTGCTTCACACAGTGAAAATTAATTACGTCCGCCGCTTCCATGTCTTTTATGATGTCACAGACGGCAGCTTGAGCGCTCACGCAATGAGTTAAGTAACTGGCTGCTGACACATTTTGGTCTTTTTTCTTGCATGTGCACAGACTTGCACATTCACACACTCACTGCACAAGCCATCCACATTTGATAAAGGCCTAAAAGCAAGACGTCCCCAGTGGTAACTGATACATTTTGATGTTTCCCTTCTCTGAATATGCACTCTCACTCACACACACACAAAACACACACACACACACACACACACAACACCACACACACACACAACCACACACACCACACAACAGGGACTCTAAATTGCAAATCTCAATTTATTCATATTTCATAAAACAAGAACTACCAATTTATTCATATTTCATAAAAACAAGAACTAAAACGAAACAGTGGAGAGATACAAACATAGTAATGTGTCACATATGCAGTCTTTTTAACCCTTATACTCCCACACCCTGTTCACACTGCATTGTAAACCCATGCCAACAAAGCAAAAAGTAAACCTGTGACTCCCTTACCCTATCCACCAGCTTCCTGGTGGATAGGGTAAGGGAGTCAAAAGGTTGTTTTTGCAGCTTTTGGATAGGGTGCAGGAGTCAAAGGGTTAAAATGGTCGCCAGAAAGACTCTGGACATAAGACTATGACCAACACACAAAAAACAATATTTTCAAGAGAAAAAAAAACCAAATGACAGAAACAAGGGAAATAAAATTTTCAAATACTCTAAAGATAGTAAATCCATCCAACACAATTCATCTAGCACATCAAAACAACTATTTAACTGATCATAAAAAGAAACGAAAACCCCCAAACAACCCCAGCCTCAAGACACGGGCACACAGACAATCATTCCAAAACACTTTCACACACTCATGAAAATAAATGCTGCAGAGAAAGTTGAGCAAACACATGAAGCACCAATGAACAGTGGACCAAACTGAGGTCGTCCTTTGCCCTACACAATTGATACAAAACCCTGAAAGTATTCCTTAATTGCCCTATATTCTTATCAACTGTGTGCTACTCCCTGACTCTCTTCCCTCACCATCCGCACCCCCCCCCCCTCCCACCAGCCACTGCATGACAAGACCGGAACCTACCTGTGTTCCAAGTTTCAAGCAGTGTAGTATAGATAGATGCATGTCATGTATAATTGTATTGAAAAGTACTGTTATTGGGAGTAATTTCAAGAGGGATTCACTGTGCTCCGACAGCTCCATATGCGCTGCACCCAAACATGCCAACAATTATCTGGCAGATTTCTTAGTCTGCACACAAACCCTACCCGCTGGCAAGGTCTTGAAACGTGGAAAGGAGAGAAGGGACCTATCAAACACTAAGCCGGCACCACAAGAATGATGGAAACATCAAGATGGGTAGCGAACAGGCCTGTTTTTAATGTTGCGGGCTGGGATTGAACTCAAGACATCAGATCCTCAGTCCATGGCTCTATACCAACTAGCCTGTGCACTTAAGTACTGTCAAAACGTAACCGTGACCAAGCTATGCAGAAAAGCTGTTCAGAGAAAACTGCAACTGCCCGTGAAGAAAGCAAGATTCTGTTTCTCTTCTCTTCTCTTCTCTACTTTCAGTGGTGGCACCTGCTTGAGAGACAGCAAGATTTCCAGGTTCAATTTCAAGTTTGACATGTGTTCCATCCCTGCTCTACACCAGTAATGGTCCTACTGAGTTCATGGTCTGGGCGCTAGTCTTTCAGATGTAAACCATTGTAGGATGCACTTCATGCCCGTAAAAGATCCCAAGGCAACAAAACGTTTCTCCCTGACGAACATTCCGATAGGTAAACAAACCCCCCACGTGGTACAGAAACAAAAAGGAAAAAAGTGGTGCCATACTCCCCAGGGACAGTAACCCACATTTCAAATGGGAAAATTGATTCTATGGCGCGCGCGCACACAACCCCACACACACACCCTCTCTCTCTCTCTCTCTTGCTAAAAGAAAATTTCATTAACAAATCCTCAATGGGGTGTTGGGGGTACTGTGGGTACCGCTAGCAGATTCTATCTTTATGGTGACCATAATGTATTCTACAATTTCCTGGTAAACACACAGATACACCACAATTTTAAGCAAATGGTAGAAAATTCAAAACAACACAAGTGCCACATAACTGATTCAGTCCTGCTGTAGTTTACAGGGATTTTTTCACCTTCTGTCTGAAATACTGCGTGGTTGCCACTGTTGCAATGCCACTATTTTCAGTAAATTATGTTCATGTGCCACTAATTCATGTCTTTGAAAAGAGACAGGGAGAGAGAGAATAACTAAAGGAAAAATAAAGGAAAAACAATCAATGAAAGACATTTGAACCACCACCCACCCCTCCCCCCCCAAAAAAAAACGACAAAACATTAGGTGCTCCATGTACTTGCATGCAACTGAGGCTCATAAATTTTTGAAAGATTAAAACTTGAGTCATAACAGTTTCAGGACTGGTATTAAACAAGAAAAACAAAAGGCAGAAGAAACATGAAAACAAAAATACTCAGTAATTTTGGGACTGTGGTATTAAACAAGAAAAACAAAAGAAGGAAGAAACATGAAAAACAAACACTCAGCACACAAAAAAACAACCCAGACTCAAAACACAACTAGCTATGTTGACAAACCCTACCAATTATACTGTGACGATGCATGGGAAGATCATGCATATTGCACAAGTTCAACAAAAAGAGGTTTTCATTTTTACAATACAAATCTTGAGTTAATGCTCAGCAAAAGGCAAAAAAAAAAAAATTGTTTTCAAGTCATCAGTAACTCGACCTGCACAAAATGTGCTTTAAAATTGGCAACACTTCCATACTTGTACTATTTCCCATGAAAGATTTGGTCACAGTTTTACACTTTACTTCTGATCTTAATATATTTGATGCCTTCAAGTATGGAAAATCTCAAAACCACATTCCATCTAAAGTCAGGAGGTCAAAACTAGGGTCACTGAATTATCTATGAAAATCACATACAGCATCAACGTTTGAGCCTTTAAGTTTAACAGCAGCCCGATATAGCTGACATTTTTCTAGACATTATTTATTACAGAACCCAATCAACTAGTGTTACCAGACGTTTACTTATGAAAGAACTATAGTAGATATTAAATCAACTTTATCAACTTTGTTTCCCACATTCATGTCACAAATCTGTGAATTCTTAACCATTCCATTTGTTATATGTATGTAAAAGTGTTGAATATATGCCAACACTGCAATGTAGTCTACAGCCTGGTTTTTGGGTGTGTGTCATGTGATTAACAGTACATGTATGTATCCCAATACAAATAACGTATTCACTCAATGCTTAAATTATGACCCATGTTGAGTGCTTGTATTTTACGCATCAGATGATAGGGTAAACTGATATAGATCCGACCGATTCGATGCACAGATTTTGAGGCATATCTTCAGAAATATTTTGCAGATGACTAGCAAGAGCAGCTTGATGCCTATAGTAGACTTTCTGCGACTGATTACCCGTCTTAAAAATTTGTAAGGCTGTTGCGTCTTATAATATGCTAAACAATGAAGTAGGCGTACATGATCTAAATTCAACCAGGTTCAAGTTCAAAAAAAGGCTTATAGCCCAGCCGACTACTAGAGCCATATCAGGGCTTACACTATATCAAAAACGATAACCAGGTTAAGATAAAAGACAACAATTAAAAACCATGCTCATTGTTACTCTTACAAACCTAAAATGCGATTAAAGAAAAATTCAACTAGGTGGACGTAAAATCCAACCAAGGGGTGATCTACATCTCAACCAGAATGAATATTGTGAGGGTAATGCATATCACTGCATTATCAAATGATCTGTCATTCAAAACATAAAAAAAAGAGTCACTTTCTGTTTAACAATAGATGCCTGGCTGATTCTGTTTCTGTTTAACAATAGATGCCTGGCTGATTCTGTTTACTTTTACTTAACAATAGATGCCTGGCGATTCTGTTCTATTACATAGATGCTGGCGATTCTGTTCTACTTAACAATAGATGCCTGGCTGATTCTGTTTCTACTTAACAATAGATGCCTGGCTGATTCTGTTTCTACTTAACAATAGATGCCTTGCTGATTCTGTTTCTACTTAACAATAGATGCCTGGGTGATTCTGTTTCTGTTTAACAATAGATGCCTGATTGATTCTGTTTCTGCTTAACAATAGATGCCTGACTGATTCTGTTTCTACTTAACAATAGATGCCTGCTGATTCTGTTTCTACTTAACAATAGATGCCTGGCTGATTCTGTTTCTACTTAACAATAGATGCCTTGCTGATTCTGTTTCTACTTAACAATAGATGCCTGGCTGATTCTGTTTCTGTTTAACAATAGATGCCTGACTGATTCTGTTTCTGCTTAACAATAGATGCCTGACTGATTCTGTTTCTACTTAACAATAGATGCATTGCTGATTCTGTTTCTACTTAACAATAGATGCCTGGCTGATTCTGTTTCTGTTTAACAATAGATGCCTTGCTGATTCTGTTTCTACTTAACAATAGATGCCTGGCTGATTCTGTTTCTACTTAACAATAGATGCCTGGCTGATTCTGTTTCTACTTAACAATAGATGCCTGGCTGATTCTGTTTCTACTTAACAATAGATGCCTGGCTGATTCTGTTTCTGCTTAACAATAGATGCCTGGCTGATTCTGTTTCTGTTTAACAATAGATGCCTGACAGATTCTGTTTCTGTTTAACAATAGATGCCTGGCTGATTCTGTTTCTACTTAACAATAGATGCCTGGCTGATTCTGTTTCTACTTAACAATAGATGCCTGGCTGATTCTGTTTCTACTTAACAATAGATGCCTGGCTGATTCTGTTTCTGTTCAACAATAGATGCCTGGCTGATTCTGTTTCTACTTAACAATAGATGCCTGGCTGATTCTGTTTGTGTTTAACAATAGATGCCTGGCTGATTCTGTTTGTGCTTAACAATAGATGCCTGGCTGATTCTGTTTCTGTTTAACAATAGATGCCTGGCTGATTCTGTTTGTGCTTAACAATAGATGCCTGGCTGATTCTTTTCTGCTTAACAATAGATGCCTGGCTGATTTTCATCGTTGTTTCTCCCCATCCACTGCATCCACAATCAATCAACATCCCTCACTGTTGCATATTTTTCAGAAAGGAAGCATAGTCAGTGCTTCAGTGCTAAGGCGGGCCTATTTGGATCTGTGTGACTACCATCTCTCTCTCACACACACACACACACACACACACACACACACACACACACACACACACACACACCACCACACCCACACACACACACACGCACATGAGCAAGTGAGAGATGGACAGAGCACGCTAAATAGCGCAAGCTAAAGAGCGCAAAAAGGAGAGAGAAAGAGAGTGAGTCAGTTGGGATTTGGATCACTCAGGTATTCAGCCTGATGTCAAGTCCAACCAACCAAAAAAACTTCCCTATCATGAGAGAAAGTGATTTAACTATCACCCAAAGCCTCAAAATAGCATCTGAAACTCTGAAACTATGTACAAGGCATGTGATCTGTAAGTAGCAAACACAGTTCTCTCTTGATAAGGTCAGACTGTTACCACAAGGAGTCAGAAAATCATCACATGAAAATTCCCTTTGGCACACATGGCACCCAGAAGCAGCTGGGTTGGTGTGGCCCTCAGCATCACACTATCAACACTATCAATATTTTATTACAATAAATGTTTGTCAGATTTTACATCTGCTAAAATCAGTCAGATTTCAGATCAGTTTACCCTAACATGTCATGAAGATTCATGAAGATATTTTCTGTTCATGTTCGCATGTGCTTCATTCCAACTTTCATATATACGATCAAAGAACAAAATCTTCATTATTAACATAAAAAAGCAAAAAAAGCACACATGATAAAAAATTTTCATCAGAAAGATATACTGAAAATTAATCAGACTAATATTATAATACAAATTCAAGAATTTAAAAAAAAATCTAAACAGATAAAAATTAATTGCAATATCGGAGACTGAGATTTCTTTTATTATTAAATCAGAACAAAGGGAGACTATTCATCAGATTGGCAATATCAGACTGCTTCATTTTCACCCCCCCCCCCCACCCCCCAAAAAAAACAAACAAAAAAACTTAAATACAGAAGGTTTGGGTGTTGCCTCCCCTCTGTTATTTTGAAATGACGATTGGAGATAACTAAGCCATCCACTTCCCTGCAGACACACACAGTCACAACACAACTACAACCACAAGTACCACCACACCACTTGCCAACTACCACACTACAAAACCCTTCACTCCCTCACCCTATCTACCAGCTTCCTGAAGGAAGCCGATGGTGAGGATGTGGGACTGGAAGGTCTAACTTTGTTTAGCTGCTGTTGCTGCTGCTTCAATGTGGGTCATGAGAACCCCATCACAGGAGAGATCACAGAGAGAGGCCAACACTGTGCACTGTACACTTACACATCAATACAATCAACAGCCTGTATGCCATCAACATACCAATACTATCAACACAACTAACCTGATACACACACTACATACATCAAACAAACATCAACAGCCTGTATACCATCAACACTACCAATACACATCAATACACAATCATCAACAGCCTGTATACCATCAACACTACCAATACACATCAATACACAATCATCAACAGCCTGTATACCATCAACACTACCAAAACACATCAATACAATCATCAACAGCCTGTATGCCATCAACACTACCAATACACATCAATACAATCATCACAATCTGATGCCATCACTACAACATCTCTTGCACAATTTGACAATACACGGTAGTCATCAACAACTCTTACAATCATCATTGGCACAAAACATTTTTCTTCAATCATTAATAGTATTTATAAGCGAGAACACCGTTAAGAAGTTTCCGGGTAATCCAAAACCTTGAGGGTTCTCCAATAATCTAAAATCTTGCGGGGTTTTTTTTTTCTTTTTTTTTCATCATTAAATACAACTTTTTTGTTATTGTTGTGGGTTTTAATTTATCAAACATTTTCCCACACATGTCAACTGTGAGGAGACTGTCAACAAGATAGTTTCAAAGAGTCATCTCTAGTGTTGAAAGGGTGGTCACCAAACTTGAGCATTAGTAGACATTGTATACGCGCCAGACACAATATGTGGACCAATGACACAAATATGTGGGAAAGTCATGCCGCTCCAACCAGTTATGTCAAGATGGCCAAGTGTCGTACATACACCTACCTCCAGCAGCCTGCTTATATATCAGTCATTCACCACCGTACATCCCCACAGAGAGAGTAGCACAGCAAAGTATAGGATATCCACACTGGATCCTATTCCTGTCTTTCATTCACAGATAGTACTACATCCTGCAATGCCTCAACACACCGTGTGAACATCACACGACACACTTCAACAAGTCACAACCCAGTGTAGGTTGCATCACCGTTAGCACCATCACTTCTTTTGTGTCCAACAGAACCATCACTTCAGCAGCAACACCTTACTTGTTCCCAGTCTTCCCTCTGTGCCACAGTTCCCACAATAGGTAAACCAGCAGTTTTCCATCAGCCAGCAAGCTGCCAACACGGGTATCCACACTCTGGCAGAAGTTTAAATCAACACATCAGCTTTCTTCCTTACGCTTATCACACTGCACAATCTTGAGATTCGTGACAACATGTGCATCATGGCACTTGGCAGTTTCTTATAACCTTCACCTTCACTCCCTCACTCTATCCACTAAGCTCCTTGCAGGAAAGCAAGGAAATGCATGAGATGAACAGCCCACAGTCTCAGGATATGTACAGCGTTTGCTACATCATACACCCGACTTGGCACATCCTGTCTCAAGATACTAGAAACATTTTCATACAGCAGACTGACCAACAATGCAGCTTTCCACAACACTGGCACACTGTCAATAACAATCTGATGAGCCACAGGCAGTGCACCATCAAGTCACAGTCTTTTTGCAATATACATCTTTTACCCCTTGCTACAATAAATGAAATATTACATGGTCTGAATGTTCCAGTCTTTGTTTCATTGTCATATTATGTTTGACACAAGTTCGCGTCCCACCACCAGCCAGTCAACACCACAGCCTAACACCACAACAAAGTTGACGGTTTTTTGTTTGTTTGTTTGTTTGTTTTTTTGTAATCCACTGACACACACATTAGTTCCATCTGTCACTTTCACATCACAATTCCGCAGCGAATGGCACCCTTCTGATGCACAGGTGATGGACCATATGGAGGATGCTGCCGTTCACTTCTTGCTGTCACGGTGATGGACCATATGGAGGATGCTGCCGTTCACTTCTTGCTGTCACAAGACCACCATTCGGAAGAAAAGTATGAGGAGCATGTTGGAGAAAGTACCTGCAGGTGACGAGAGGATGTAGCAAGAGTACAGTTAACATTGGAAAATGTAGCTGCATGTGACGCGAGGATGTAGCACGAGTATAGTTAATGTTGGAGAGAGTGCCCGCATGTGACAAGAGGATATAGCAAGAGTATAGTTTTAAGTTCATCTAGGAAAAGGCGGCACTGATGCTAGATCAAAGACAGTATAGTTCTAGTTGATTACAGAGATACAGATGCTAATCACAGGAATGGCTCCACATATAGTGGGAGTACAGTTCTAGTTGATTACAGAGACACAGATGCTAATCACAGGAATGGCTCTACATATAGTGGGAGTACAGTTCTAGTTGATTACAGAGATACAGATGCTAATCACAGGAATGGCTCTACATATAGTGGGAGTATAGTTCCAATTGATTACAGAGACACAGATGCTAACAGGAATGGCTCTACATATAGTGGGAGTACAGTTCTAGTTAATTACAGAGATACAGATGCTAGATCACAGGAATGGCTCTACATATAGTGGGAGTATAGTTCTAGTTGATTACAGAGATACAGATGCTAGATCACAGGAATGGCTCTACATATAGTGGGAGTACAGTTCTAGTTAATTACAGAGACACAGATGCTAGATCACAGGAATGGCTCTACATATAGTGGGAGTATAGTTCTAGTTAATTACAGAGATACAGATGCTAGATCACAGGAATGGCTCTACATATAGTGGGAGTATAGTTCCAATTGATTACAGAGATACAGATGCTAGATCACAGGAATGGCTCTACATATAGTGGGAGTATAGTTCCAATTGATTACAGAGACACAGATGCTAGATCACAGGAATGGCTCTACATACAGTGGGAGTATAGTTCCAATTGATTACAGAGACACAGATGCTAGATCACAGGAATGGCTCTACATATAGTGGGAGTATAGTTCCAATTGATTACAGAGACACAGATGCTAGATCACAGGAATGGCTCTACATATAGTGGGAGTATAGTTCTAGTTGATTACAGAGACACAGATGCTAATCACAGGAATGGCTCTACATATAGTGGGAGTATAGTTCTAGTTGATTACAGAGACACAGATGCTAGATCACAGGAATGGCTCCACATACAGTGGGAGTATAGTTCTAGTTCATTACAGAGACACAGATGCTAGATCACAGGAATGGCTCTACATACAGGGCACACCTGGTTTTTTACAGATGATCAACTATAAAAAGGGAAGGGGAATGACCCTACATCAGCTTTGATAAGAAAATGCTGAAGAGAAATAGCTACCCTCAGCCAATGGAGTTTGCGAATTCTCAGGAAATGTCTACATCTTTAATAAACCCAAGACAAGCAAGCCCTTGGTTTTCATCAAGCAGGAGGAAAAAAAGACAAATAGCCTGGTTTTCAACAAACATGATAATAAGCTCTACATACACCTAGGAAAAAGCCTGGTTTTCAACAGAACAGTAGAAGAAACTATATAAGTTTGGCTGTTCAGTTCAATTCATATTGCTTATAGCCCAGCCAACTACTACAGCCGTAACAGGGCTAACCACGCCAAAAACGACAACCAGGTTAAGATAAAAGACAACAGTTAAAAACCATGTTCACTGTTAGCCTTGCAAGTCTAAAATGCAATTAAAGGAAACTATACTTGGACATAAACTGATATCAGGTAAAATCTATTGATCTCTTGTAAAAACTGGAAACTAAGATAAAAGACAACAGTTAAAAACCATGTTCACTGTTAGCCTTGCAAATTTAAAATGCAATTAAAGGAAACTATACTTGGACGTAAACTCATATCAGGTAAAATCTATTGATCTTTTGTAAAAACTGGAAACTAAGATAAAAGATGACAGTTAAAAACCATGTTCACTCTTAGCCTTGCAAGTCTAAAATGCAATTAACTCAATCGCTTCGTGCCGGAAGAAAATCTCCGACTTCCGTTTACTGCTTGGATACGTGACGTCGATTTATCGACGGCGGACATTCGTATTTGTTTTTTATGTCAGAAGTGTCAGTTATAGGGAAAAATCACTGGGAACCTAAACTAGGGTATGTTTACAGCAGTTATTTACCTTAGATCATTTGTGGCAATGTGAAATAAAGACAACAGTAGCCTTTTTTCAGTGCTACCTGCGACATGCGAATTTCGCAAATGGCGTCACAGAAAGCAAGTCGAACCTCACAATTCTGTAAATATTTTGTGCTCTGGAGCAACTGTATGCAAAAAGTGACAACTACCAGTAATCTTGTGATTTGAAACATCCATGGCATGGAAATTATGTTCTGGACTTCATCTAAAACCGTTTCACAGTGTGTGTTCATATCCATCAAAAACAAAAAAAACAACAACAAAAATTACCCCCCTTTGGATACCTATTTGGATACCTCATTTACAACTACACGGAATACCATAAATAAAGTAAGATTATATGTAAAGATCTAATCCTGGTCTTTCTGTATCACTTTACTTTGTTTACTTTATTTGGTTGTTTTTCTATATTTTTTTAAAATGTGCTAAAAATCCTCCGAATTGAGGGGGCAATGACCCTGAAGACTGTGACTCGATTGAGTTAAAGGAAACTATACTTGGACATAAACTGATATCAGGTAAAATCTATTGATCTCTTGTAAAAACTGGAAACTAAGATAAAAGACAACAGTTAAAAACCATGCTCACTGTTAGCCTTGCAAGTCTAAAATGCAATTAAAGGAAACTATACTTGGACGTAAACTCATATCAGGTAAAATCTATTGATCTTTTGTAAAAACTGGAAACTAAGATAAAAGACGACAGTTAAAAACCATGCTCACCGTTCTAAATGAACCTGGACAAGGTTTTACATGAAGTGGGGAAGGTGCTTCCACTCCAGGTAAATACCTACCTAACAAGTAAATAGGGCTCTACTCCAGGAAAACGACACATGGGGTTCCATGTAAAACAGGTAAAAGTGACTAGCTCCAGGAGAATCAGCAAGCAAGCTGAGATGAACTATAGTGGACAAAGTGCCTATGTAAACTGTACAGAAGGCAGAATGCCTATGTAAACTATACAGAAGGAAGAATGCCTATGTAAACTATACAGATGGAAGAATGCCTATGTAAACTGTACAGAAGGAAGAATGCCTATGTAAACTATACAGAAGGCAGAATGCCTATGTAAACTATACAGAAGGCAGAATGCCTATGTAAACTATACAGAAGGCAGAATGCCTATGTAAACTGTACAGAAGGCAGAATGCCTATGTAAACTATACAGATGGAAGAATGCCTATGTAAACTATACAGAAGGAAGAATGCCTATGTAAACTATACAGAAGGAAGAATGCCTATGTAAACTGTACAGAAGGAAGAATGCCTATGTAAACTATACAGATGGAAGAATGCCTATGTAAACTGTACAGAAGGAAGAATGCCTATGTAAACTATACAGATGGAAGAATGCCTATGTAAACTGTACAGAAGGAAGAATGCCTATGTAAACTATACAGATGGAAGAATGCCTATGTAAACTATACAGAAGGCAGAATGCCTATGTAAACTGTACAGAAGGCAGAATGCCTATGTAAACTATACAGATGGAAGAATGCCTATGTAAACTATACAGAAGGAAGAATGCCTATGTAAACTATACAGATGGAAGAATGCCTATGTAAACTGTACAGAAGGCAGAATGCCTATGTAAACTATACAGAAGGAAGAATGCCTATGTAAACTGTACAGAAGGAAGAATGCCTATGTAAACTATACAGATGGAAGAATGCCTATGTAAACTATACAAAAGGAAGAATGCCTATGTAAACTATACAAAAGGAAGAATGCCTATGTAAACTATACAGATGGAAGAATGCCTATGTAAACTATACAAAAGGAAGAATGCCTATGTAAACTATACAAAAGGAAGAATGCCTATGTAAACTATACAAAAGGAAGAATGCCTATGTAAACTATACAGATGGAAGAATGCCTATGTAAACTATACAAAAGGAAGAATGCCTATGTAAACTATACAAAAGGAAGAATGCCTATGTAAACTATACAAAAGAAGAATGCCTATGTAAACTATACAGATGGAAGAATGCCTGAACTGTAACAGAAAGACTATGTAAACTATATGGAGGGAAGAGTACATATGTCAACTGTCACAGAAAGAATGCCAATGACAATGATAGCAGGACAAGTACCTATGTGAACGATAGCAGGAAGAGTACCTATGTGAACTATAGCAGATAGTGTGACTCAATGTGAACTATAGCAGATAGTGTGTCTCAATGTGAACTATAGCAGATAGTGTGTCTCAATGTGAACTATAGCAGATAGTGTGACTCAATGTGAACTATAGCAGATAGTGTGACTCAATGTGAACTATAGCAGATAGTGTGTCTCAATGTGAACTATAGCAGATAGTGTGTCTCAATGTGAACTATAGCAGATAGTGTGACTCAATGTGAACTATAGCAGATAGTCTCAATGTGAACTATAGCAGAGTGTCTCAATGTGAACTATAGCAGATAGTGTGACTCAATGTGAACTATAGCAGAGTGTCTCAATGTGAACTATAGCAGATAGTGTGTCTCAATGTGAACTATAGCAGATAGTGTGACTCAATGTGAACTATAGCAGATAGTGTGTCTCAATGTGAACTATAGCAGATAGTGTGACTCAATGTGAACTATAGCAGAGTGTCTAAATGTGAACTATAGCAGATAGTGTGACTCAATGTGAACTATAGCAGAGTGTCTCAATGTGAACTATAGCAGAGTGTCTCAATGTGAACTATAGCAGATAGTGTGTCTCAATGTGAACTATAGCAGATAGTGTGTCTCAATGTGAACTATAGCAGATAGTGTGTCTCAATGTGAACTATAGCAGATAGTGTGTCTCAATGTGAACTATAGCAGAGTGTCTCAATGTGAACTATAGCAGATAGTCTCAATGTGAACTATAGCAGATAGTGTGTCTCAATGTGAACTATAGCAGATAGTGTGTCTCAATGTGAACTATAGCAGATAGTCTCAATGTGAACTATAGCAGATAGTCTCAATGTGAACTATAGCAGATAGTGTGTCTCAATGTGAACTATAGCAGATAGTGTGTCTCAATGTGAACTATAGCAGATAGTATGTCTCAATGTGAACTATAGCAGATAGTGTGTCTCAATGTGAACTATAGCAGATAATGTGTCTCAATATGAACTATAGCAGATAGTCTCAATGTGAACTATAGCAGATAGTGTGTCTCAATGTGAACTATAGCAGATAGTATGTCTCAATGTGAACTATAGCAGATAGTGTGTCTCAAAGTGAACTATAGCAGATAGTGTGTCTCAAAGTGAACTATAGCAGACAGTGTGTCTCAAAGTGAACTATAGCAGATAGTGTGTCTCAATGTGAACTATAGCAGATAGTGTGTCTCAAAGTGAACTATAGCAGATAGTGTGTCTCAACATGAACTATAGCAGATAGTATGTCTCAATGTGAACTATAGCAGATAGTGTGTCTCAATGTGAACTATAGCAGATAGTCTCAATGTGAACTATAGCAGATAGTCTCAATGTGAACTATAGCAGATAGTGTGTCTCAATGTGAACTATAGCAGATAGTGTGTCTCAAAGTGAACTATAGCAGATAGTGTGTCTCAATGCCAAGTTAGTGACAAGGGCACCTCCAAATATATCTGTGAAACAAGAATGTCAATCACACTCTCTCTCTCTCTCTTTTCAATGGTCATTGTTGACGGAGCTTTCCTTTTTTTTTCCACTTATTCTTAATATTCATGGTTTACTCTTGTGTCACTACTGACGTGTTAATTACAAAGCTGGCTGCCAGACCATAAAAAAAGTGTGTAACTGAAAAGGCAGAACTTTACATAACATTTTCTCAATGTCCTGTCTAAATTTGTCAGTGTATTTTAGTTTTGGTCAATCACAATAAAATGTAGGCCTATTTCAACCATGGATAAGACTTTTTCTTTTCTCCTAAAAGCAGCTCCAGAAGGGGACAGCTTAGAGAGAAACTGTTAAGTACAACTGTTATTTTTTCAACCAATACATCTTTTTTGGTTCTGTTGTATTGCAACTGATGTGGGTCAGGAAGAGGGTGGCTCTAGGAAAAAGGTGTGGGTATGGAGGGGTCATCGTTCACACGGGTGGACATGGAGGAGGGTTCGTCGTCCACCGAATCCATGGGGCCAGGAGAGTGGGAGGAGGTGTCCTCAAAGCCCCCTGTCTTGAAGTGGGCAATATCAGAAGGCTGGGTGTCCTCATTGTCCACCGCTGACAGGGACTCCATCTCCTCTGTGTCTGCTGGGGAAGGCTGCAATGACAACCATAAATCATCATCATCCTACTATGTCTATAATATCGACTACAGTGATCATCACCATTACCATTATTCTGTATCTATTGCATGGGGCTGTAAGTGTAATGTAACGCCATCAAAACAGGATGTTAAAAAAAAAAAAAGAGCAAAGAAACGAGGAAGTGGCACCATAACAATCCCAAGAATCAGCTGGTGAATGCTTTGTGTCAAACAAACTGCCAGACAGCCATCTCCAGGTCTGTGTAGTAAGAAATCCTCACCACTGACACAGCCCTCCAGCACTTAACACGCCACTAACAACAATGACAAATGACAAAGATACTTTATTTTCTGTATCTTCTACTGTATGAAAGCCATGAAAGCCCTCCAGCACTTCATCATCATCATCATCATCATTCTCCTGCCCGTGATGGGCGTAGAGGAGAGATGAGAGACACTCTTGAAGCCAGCCGTCGCCAACCGTCCTGTCCTCCGCCTGTCGCACCAGCGTGGGGCCATCCAACCTGGTCCATTCTTTGATGTTGTCCATCCAGCATTTGGCTTGTCGTCCCCTTCGTCTGCCGCCTCCCAGTGTACCCTGGAGGACCGTTTTGGGCAGCGAGTTGTGGCGTGTGACATGCCCGAACCACGACAGCTTCCTGTTCTTGACTGTTGCCAGGAGGGGTTCTTGTGGGCCTGCGAGTGTTGTTATTTGGCTCCACACAAAGTCGTTTGTCTTCCGATCTTGCCAAGAGATCCCGAGCAAGCGCCTGAAGCATTTAGTTTCAAACGTCTGGATTCTCTTGGTGGTCTCTGCTGTCATGGTCCAGCTCTCGCATCCATACAGCAGGATGGGGAGCACCAGGGACTTGTACAGCTTCATCTTCGATGGAAAGCCGATCTCTCTGCTCTTCCAGATCTTGTTTAGCTTTACCATTGCTGCTGTTGCGATCGCTAGTCTGGTCTTGATTTCTGTTGTAGAGCGACCGTCTTTGGTGAGAGTGGCGCCAAGGTATTTGAAAGCGTCCACTTCTTCAAGCTGTTGCCCGTTCATGTAGATTTCAGCATGGGTGTTGGTTGTGCTGTTGACCAGGACTTTGCTTTTTTCTGTGCTCACTTCCATTCCGTGTGCACCTGCACTTTCTTCCAGTCTCATGGTCAGGTCTTGTAGTTCTTCGTTGCTGCCTCCCATCAGGTCGATGTCATCTGCGAACCTCAGGTTGTTGATGGTTCTTCCTCCGATGGAGACAGTGGAGTGGAAGTCATGGAGGGCTTCACGCATGATGTTCTCCAGGAAGAGATTGAACAGCACGGAGAGAGTAGGCAGCCTTGACGGACTCCAACTGTGGTCTTGAAGTAGTCCCCTATCTGGTTGTTGAGGAGAACTGCGCTGCTGGCAGTGTTATACAGCGCCTGGATGGTTTGGACGAGACCTTCCTCTATGCCAAACTTTCTTAGCACCTGCCATAAACCCTTATGCCACACCCTGTCGAATGCTTTTTTAAAGTCTATGAAGTTGTGGAACAGGTCTCTCTGATGCTGCAGATGTTTCTCCATCATTATCCGGCAGGTGAAGATCTGTTCTACTGTGCTTCTGCCCGCCCTAAATCCAGCTTGTTCTTCCGCAAGGTGTTCTTCCGCTTCTTTCTTCAGTCGATTCAATATGACTCTGAGCATGATCTTGCTGGTGTGGCTAATGAGACTTATTGTTCTGTAGTTCTGGCATTGGCGCATATTTCCCTTTTTGGGCAGGGGGATGATGAGTGATTGAGTCCATTCTGTGGGCCACTGTTTTGTCTCCCAGATCTTCTGACAAATCGATGTTACACGAGTGACCAAATCATTCCCTCCATGTTTGAGCAGCTCTGCTGGGATATTGTCTGCTCCAGGTGATTTCCCTGCTGGTAGGCTGCGGATGGCTTCTTCCACTTCTTCTCTCATCACTGGTAGCGGTGAGGATTCCCTCAATGGTGCTGAGTCCCCCTGAAACAAACTGTCATCTGGCTGTATTGGGAAGTTGTATAGTTCTTGGCAGTACTGCGTCCATCTGTTCAGAACAGCGGAGCTTTCTGTCAGCAGCTCGCCTGAGGTATCCTCGATGACTGACGATCTGTTTTGCTGCGTCTTGGTAAGGTTTTTCAGTGTGGTGAAGGCATGTTTGCTGTTTCCTTTTTTCATGCCTTTCTCGATGTTCTCACACTGGTTGTTGATCCATTGTTCTTTGGCTTCAATCATTTTCTTCTTTACAAGGTTGTTGGTTTTACGATACTGTGCGGCTTCTTCAGGGCTGGAGTTTTTCGTCTTCTTCAGTGATCTTCTGTTGTCGCAGAGGTCAAGGATGTCATTTGAGATCCATGCTTGGTGTTTCTTCCTCTGTCGCCCCAGTACCTCCTCTGCTGTTTCGCGGACTGCCTCACCAAAGTTGTTTGTGAGGTCGTTGATGTCGCTGTCCAGGAAGTTGAGTGCCGCGAACCGCCCCCCGAGCTGTGCCTGGAATGCCTCTTCTATCTCTGGATCTTTTAGCTTTTCCAGGTCAAACTTGATGCGTGGCTGCGCAGCTTGGTACTTCTTTTTCAATTTGATCTTCATTGTGAGCAGCACGAGGTCGTGGTCGCTGCCTATATCAGCTCCAGGGTATGTCCTCGTCTTTGCTTTATTAATGCTTGATTTGAAGCGCCGCGGTGTGAGGACAAAGTCGATCTGGTTGTGAGTCTTTCCGTTCGGCGCATGCCAGGTTGTTCTTCTTGACAGTTTGTGGGGGTAGAGGGTGTTGGCAATGGTGAGCCGTTGGGTGCAGGCAAACTCCAGAAGGCGAAGTCCCCTGTCATTAGTTTCCCCTGTGCCAAATTGACCCACTGTTCCAGCCCAGTTTTTGTAGGCATCTGGGCCGACTTTGGCGTTGAAGTCCCCCTGAACTATGATGATGTCTTTCCTGGGGGCTTTTCCGATGGTGTCTTCTATTTTCTCATAGAATTCTTCAACCACCTGGTCTTCGTGGCTGGTAGTTGGAGCATACACTTGTATGATGGTGATGTTCTTTGGTTTGGCTGACACCCGAATGCTGATGATTCTGCTGTTGACAGGCGTGCAGCTCATGATGCATCCAATGACTTCTTTGCGTACGATGAAAGCTACGCCATTTTCATGTAGTGACTCTTCGCCACTGTACCACATCTTGTGTCCTTCCTCTGTGATTGCTTCTCCGAAGCCTGTCCATCTTACTTCTGATATACCCACAATGTCCCATTGGTAGCGTCTCAGCTCGTGTTCTAGTTCTTTTACTTTGCCGCACTGATGGAGTGTACGGACATTCCAGGTTCCAATGGTAGCTTTTTCCGTTGGCAGTTTGAATGATGTCTTTGCCCCAGTAGCTGACTTTTCACTTCCACCCTGGTGCTTGTCAGTGGTAAGCGCGGTCGTTTGTAACCCGGGCCCCGACCGATCCGGTATGTTGTTGGCTATAGTGTCTCTCATATCTTTTCTGTGGGCTTAGGTTAATCCTTGGTGGCGCCAATCCCCTCTCCAAGTCTCCTGCTGTGACAGGTAGTACTGGGCTACAGCTTGCCAGTAGCAGACCTATTTGTCTGACCCTCCAGCACTTAACACGCCATTAACAACAATGACAAATGACAAAGATACTTTATTTTCTGTAACTTCCACTGTATGAAAGCCATGAAAGCCCTCCAGCACTTAACCCTCTGGGCCCGAATGCGACCTACAGGTCGCAACACTTTGTGTGACCGTATTCCGAGTGCACGCTGTACGTCGCCACAGCACAGTGGGTCAAACAGCCGGGTTTCGCTCTATTTTTATATTATCCAATCAGAATAATTCCTTCCCAGTCGCTGCAGAACACTTCAATTTGCACATGGTAGCCTCCATTGTGATAGTTTGGTGTACGTTTTGTCAGTTTTCACAATGAAAAGATCAACTCCTCAACCTTCGACCTCTCGTGAGGCAAACAAGCGCCAGCGTTTTTTCACCACTAAGCAAGTGCTCGAAGCTTTGTACGATTCTGATTCAGATTGGAGATAACTTCAAGGTAGTCCTTTCTGTAATACTTTTACACTGTTTTTTGTGGTTGTTTGTCAGTAGTTTGTCTCTTATGCATGCATTACTACGATCGGGTAGATTTTCAGTGCACTCTGCTCAGGAGCCCAGGAATAGTGTATTGTATGGCTCAGGGGGCTAGGGCTCAAAGGGTTAACACGCTACACTAACAACGATGGCAAATGACAATGATACTTTATTATCTCCATCTTCTACTGCAGGAAAGCCGTGAGAGCCCTCCAACACTTAACACGCCATTAACAACAATGACAAATGATAATGATACTTTATTTTCTGTAACTTCTACTGTAGGAAAGCGGTGACAGTCCTCCAGCACTTAACACGCCATTAATAACAATGACAAATGACAATGATACTTTATTTTCTGTAACTTCTACTGTAGGAAAGCGGTGACAGTCCTCCAGCACTTAACACGCCATTAATAACAATGACAAATGACAATGATACTTTATTTTCTATAACTTCTACTGTAGGAAAGCCATGAGAGCCCTCCAACACAAAACGCCCCACTAACAACAATGGCAAATGACAATGATACTTTATTTTCTATAACTTCTACTGTAGGAAAGCCATGAGAGCCCTCCAACACAAAACGCCCCACTAACAACAATGGCAAATGACAATGATACTTTATTTTCTATAACTTCTACTGTAGGAAAGCGGTGACAGTCCTCCAGCACTTAACATGCCACACTCACAACAATGATAAATGACAATGATACTGTGTTTTCGGTAACTTTCACTGTCACTGTAGATCATATTAAGTTATCACCACTGACAGAGTTCTCCAGCAACTACATGCCACTCATAAATCTGTATCATGTTAACTCAATGACATTATAAAATGCGATACCCACAGTTAGTGCTCGACACGAAGTGCATCATATGATGATACAGAAAACTTCCTATCAAAGATATGTGAATACTAGAAGGGAACTAACTTCTCACTGGCAAATACAATTGTTTTTCTTACTGCGTTGCTTCCCTTCGACTGGCAACATTAATTATCTTCCAGCTTAAGGTACAGAAAATAGTACATAAGCATAACTGCTACTGTTACTGTTATCTTTGTTTAAAGCCCAGTCGACTGCACAGCGCTGTATCAGGGCTATAACCATTTTAATACACACACAATACTTCAAACAGAAAAAAAAAGGAAAAGAAAATTAAGAACGCATATCAATGCACTTGCGCACATCATCCAAGGAAATGCCTCTCTAAAATGAACCAAATGTGGTCATCATCAATTTATGACAAACAATGACAAAATAGAACATCTTTCATTCCATGTCAACTCTGTAAACAGCAAACATGGATATATGTCACCATCATTAACAAAAAAAAGATTATGCGTGCACACACACACACACACACACACACACACACACACACACACACACACACACACACAACCAAGCACACAAAAACCCATGCCAGTACACCCACACAACTTCAGAGACTAAACTAAAAGTAACAGGACAACAGAGACCATAGTGACAACATGTGTGTTGTAATGTATGTATGCACGTCTACAACTGGTTGTGTTGTAGTGTATATATGTATATCTAAGACAGGCATCTGGCAACAACATACACAGCATACCTGTATTTATGACTACCCACCTGTAGACTGTTCTTGTTACCAATACTATCGACATCATTGTTAGATGCTGTGTCGGAGAAATTGGAGAAGGGTAAAGATTTCGGGGGCTCTGGTCGTTCCTGCAGAAACGTAAAATTGCTCATCATTTTTTTCAATATTCTTGAAAATCACCCTAACCATGGTGACTGCACATCTTTCCAACATTCTAAAATTTCCTAACTCCAGCATACGTATGCCAATAAATTACCAGTAAATCTCTCCCTTGTGCCATCTGGTGTCTAAAGGGACATGACAAATCTTACTCCCTCTCCATACCACAGTATGAAGCTTCCACTCAGGTGAAGGGAACAAAAGGCTTGACTTCCAACTGGGAGGTCTGGGTTTGATCCTGCTGGTAGCGCCTGGTGGGTAAACGGTGGAGACTATTCTGGTCTCCCAGGTCAATAATAACCCTCTGACTCCCGCATCCTACCCACCAACAGCAAAAACTTAACTCTTTGACTCCCTCACCCTATCCATCAGCTTCCTGCAGGAAGCTGGTGGATAGGTGGGGAGTCAAAGGGTTAAGTTTTTGCTTTGCCAGCATGGTTGACAATGCCAGATGCTGGTGGGCAGAGTGCGGGAGTCAAAGGGTTAAGTACAGACCTGCTAATGCCTGAACCCCCTTTGTGTGTGTACGCTTGCAGGACATCAAATAATATTCAATGATCCTATCAGCCAAGTCAATGTTCAATGGCTTGAGAAAACAGGAAAGCATCCAGCATGCACATCCCTGACAACTGAGTATAGCTGCCCAATGGTGGGATTGAAAACAAAAAAGAGCTGTGTGTGCAAAAGACCGCTTGCACACGTTCAAGAGCATGGGAAACTGCAGACCAAGAAAGAGAAAAAAAATATTGAAAACACACATCCACTTCTCCCTGTTTATACACAGAACATGTAGTAAGAGCACAAGACAACATCCACTTCTCCCTGTTTTACACAGAACATGTAGTAAGAGCACAAGACAGATATCCACTTCTCCCTGTTTTACACAGAACATGCAGTAAGAGCACAAGACAGATATCCACTTCTCCCTGTTTTACACTGAACATGTAGTAAGAGCACAAGACAGATATCCACTTCTCTCTGTTTTACACTGAACATGTAGTAAGAGTACAAGACAGATATCCACTTCTCTCTGTTTTACACTGAACATGTAGTAAGAGCACAAGACAGATATCCACTTCTCTCTGTTTTACACTGAACATGTAGTAAGAGCACAAGACAGATATCCACTTCTCCCTGTTTTACACAGAACATGTAGTAAGAGCACAAGACAGATATCCACTTCTCCCTGTTTTACACAGAACATGTAGTAAGAGCACAAGGCAGATATCCACTTCTCCCTGTTTTACACAGAACATGTAGTAAGAGCACAAGACAGATATCCAACATTTCTCTCTGTTTTACACAGAACATGTAGTAAGAGTACAAGACAGATATCCAACATTTCTCCCTGTTTTACACAGAACATGTAGAAGAGCACAAGACAGATATCCAACATTTCTCCCTGTTTTACACAGAACATGTAGTAAGAGCACAAGACAGATATCCAACATTTCTCCCTGTTTTACACAGAACATGTAGTAAGAGCACAAGACAGATATCCAACATTTCTCCCTGTTTTACACAGAACATGTAGTAAGAGTACAAGACAGATATCCAACATTTCTCCCTGTTTTACACAGAACATGTAGTAAGAGCACAAGACAGATATCCAACATTTCTCCCTGTTTTACACAGAACATGTAGTAAGAGCACAAGACAGATATCCAACATTTCTCCCTGTTTTACACAGAACATGTAATAAGAGTACAAGACAGATATCCAACATTTCTCCCTGCTTTACACAGAACATGTAGTAAGAGCACAGAACAGATATCCAACATTTCTCCCTGTTTTACACAGAACATGTAGTAAGAGTACAACACAGATATCCAACATTTCTCTCTGTTTTACACAGAACTTGTAGTAAGAGCACAAGACAGATATCCAACATTTCTCTCTGTTTTACACAGAACATGTAGTAAGAGCACAAGACAGATATCCAACATTTCTCCTGTTTTACACAGAGCATGAAGTAAGAACAAAAAGCAGATATCCAACATTTTTCCCTGTTCTTCCCTTGTATCACTTACCCCCAGTGGTGATCGCGACCGGCTGCGTTTGGGACCGTCAGCTCTCATGGCCCTCATACAGCTCTGGATCTTAATTCTCATCCACTCTGGCACCTGAAATCCTTGGCACTCATGCATCAGCAGTGCCGAGCTGTTTCTGTGGCGGATGAGAGACAAACAATGTGAGTGGTCAAACAGAAAATGTGAGTGGTCACACAGACATCCAGTAGGGCAAAACAGATACAAATAGTATTAACAAACTCATGGCCTATATCAGCTTCAGCACCAATTCCCATTTGTCTTGATGATTAATACTTTAACACTATGCCGTCTTGACGGCAGTCCGCTGCCGCCCATTTGTACCGCGGCAGGCTGGTGCCGTCGCAAAATGCCATTTTTTTTATTCATAACATGAGCAGTATTCGAGGGAGGAAACTCCTGAAAGTCAAAGTATAATCATCTATGCATCGATTGCTTCCCTTAGACCGTATCTAAACATCGTACAGTCTTTGTTTCAACGAGGTTTCTAGAGTCAGTAAGCGACGCTGTATTCACCTATTTTCAAAATGGCGGCAAGGCGACTTCGGAACCGGCGTATGTTTTCTGTGCAAGAGGCGATCGATATCATCCAAGCTGAAGGATCTGATGATGAATTAGATCTTGTTGGTGAATTATCTGTTGAAGATAGGGATGATTTGTTGAATTCAGATACGAGTTTGTCCCTAGCATTGGCTTAAGTGACATCGCTATGTGGTCGATCATGTGGTTCAAAAGTTTTGTTCGGAATGCTGTTTGGATACCCTAATAGGAAATCAGCACACAAATGGTCAGTAGAATCTAATGTAGCAACCTTCTGCCTTTCTTTTGCACTTTACTGTTTATTTCCATCTTGTCTGGTTTTTTTTTTTTTTTTTTTTTTTAAATGGCCGAAAACACGTGATTTCAGGGGTTGACAAGCACTATTTGACTGCGACTCCATTGAGTTAATACCTTGAAACAACTCTGAGGCCAAGTTAAAGTTTGTTGTTTAGTGACTAACACTGTATAGAGACTAACACTGTATCTCATCATCATCAACATGTGCCCTGCTGCATGGCGTTGGTGATCATAGCCCTCCATACAAATCTATCCCCTGTTGCTGCAAGTACATCTCCCACCCTCTCTGTCTTCAGCTACTCTGCATTTCTGTCCAATATTTTCTCCCTAGATCTACCTGGTGTTCTCTTTCCCTCCAGCTTTCCTGTTGTGACCAGGTGTTCTAATCCCCCTTTCCTCATAAAATGTCCTGTAAATGTTGCTAGTCTTTTCCTAGCCTTCTTAAACACTGTATCTATGTTGTGACAGTTTATTCATATTTGTGTACTACTGAATAAGATGGGAGCTTGTCGAGTCAGTACAGAGGAATTTTTCAAATAAATTCCTGTTTAGCTAGTACACTTACCATATCCTATTAATGCAGGGTGGCACATGATCACTTAGTGTGAGTGTATGCCACTCTGCATTAGTTGGATAAAGTAGTGTGTATGACACTAAATGGTCAGGCTATCGTCATTTATAGGACTTCTATTAACCCTTAACTGTTCACAAAGCCGGTAACCGCCCTGCGGAAGAATGTGCCAATCCGTTTGTAGCGGTTGAGATCGCCCGACCTTTTCCGGCACATGTGTGCGGAATTTCCATCACTACTGGCCTTGCTGTCTTATCACGCGTGTGGTTAGAATCTTGGTCAGTCTCGCGTTGAATGTTCTAAAAATAGTATGAGCATTCTGGGATGCAAGGAATTTTCCATTCACTACTGAAAGACTTTGTACTGACGCTGTGCTACATTCGAATGCGAATACTAGGAGCTAGCTTTACATCTAGCAGTGCAAATGCGAAAGGGTTAATGGATGGTCTGAGTTCAAGTTTGCCAGGGCAATGCCAGGGGGGTAAACAGGGAGGTTTCTAGAGGTTTTCCCAATCTCACAGGACAATATACATGTAGACTTGCGAGTGTCTGAGTCCCTTTTTGTGTGTAGACGCATGCAAGACATCAAACACACGTTATACATACTGTAAGCTATGCTGGTATATAGTGGCTTAAGGAAACATGAAAATACACAAGTACTTCTGGAAAAGGCATACAACTGCCTACATAGCAGACTAACCCACCAAAGCGCTTAGGAGCTTTCTTCTCTGGACACTGCTCTATTCAAATCTTCATCTTATCATTATCATCATCATCATCACCATCATTATCATCATCAATATTATCATTATCATGATTATCACTGTCATCAATATTATTATTATCACTATGCAGACTGTGCGGCAATGCAGTGCCTGCACAATGTGGACAAAACAACACAGAACCACATGCATAATTCATCCATGTAACCATGGCCGGTGTTGCCAAGGTCAACAAAATCCTCCACAAGTAAGCTTGTTTTCCCTCTCTCTCTCTCTCTCTCTCTCTCTCTGTGTGTCTCTCTCTCTGTCTCTCTCTCTTTCCCCTCCCTCCCTAACACACACAGAGAATATATCAGATCTCAGGTAATTGCTTCACAACTTACACCAGTTTTGTTTGCTAACAGTAAACATACTTGTATTCAGGGGATTTGCTGAGGTCGACGATGTCCTCCACCAGCATCATGTACGCCTTCCCTCCTGTGGCAGGCATCAGCTTTCTGTCGTGGAGCCAGATCTTGTCATCAGTGTCTCCGGAGTACTGCAATATACACACGCAGTATACATAAGCGATCAGTAATAACAACAATACTAATATTAATAGTAATGATAATAATAATAGTAATAATAATAATAATAATAATAATAATAATAATGATAGAATTAATAACAATGATACTACAATTATAATACCAATAAAAAATATGTTAAAACATTTATAGAACAAATACCTCTGCCAATATCAAAGCTCAGTATACTGTTCAAACCAAATTAACCCATTGTCTCCAACATTCTGTCCATCAGCATCCTGCATTGCCAACAATGCAAGCAACGCAAAAATTCAATCCTTTGATTCCCTCACCCTATCAATCAGCTTCCTGTAGGAAGCTGGCGGATAGGGTGAAGGAATCAAAAGGTTAAGTTTTTGCATTTAGTGGACAGGGTGCGGAAGTCAAAGGGTTAAAAGGATTATGTAAAACAAATAAAAATAAACACAACAGAGTGCCTGCACACATACACACACACACACACTGAGTGGTTGAAACGTTTTCATGACCAACGTGACAAGTGGATAGTTGGTGGTGATTTTAATGCACATGCCCCATTTTGGGACAAGAATTGTAAAAACATAACTAGCAACAGGTTGATTGAAAATATTATAGATTCCAATTTATACTTACTAAACAACGGACACGTTACCCGTGTCCCTGATATACCAACCCACAGACCCACAGCTATAGACCTTACCTTAATCTCACCACCGCTAGCACCAAATGCCACATGGCAAACAGAGGATGACTTGTTAGGATTAGATCACATCCCCATACTTCTTACCCTTAACCTTATCACTGAGTTTGATGCAATACCACAAGATAGTTTACCCAAGTTTAACTATAAATACGCAGATTGGGCCAGTTTTAAAGCTTTCCTACGAAATACAAGAACAGATCTAACTGAAACAACGACCTTAAACGATATGTACGCAGATTTCTGTAAGTCACTCTTAAGGGCTGCAAAAATTTCAATTCCAGAACTTAAAGCGTCAAAAACAGGAAAACATCATGGAAAAGTCTGGTGGAATAAAGATTGTGAAAAGGCAGTCAACGAAAAGAAAGAAAAATACAAACAATATAAAGCTAATAGGTCACCTGAAAATCATACGGCAATGAAAAGTGCGAACATAAACTGTAACAGAGTCATAGAACAAGCTAAAGAACAATATTGGACATCTTTTTGTACATATGAAGTAAATGACCATAAAGATATGCAAAAGATTTGGGAAAAACTGAAAACAATGAAAAATGGGATCAAGTTGCCATCAATTCCAGTAAAGCTAGAAAACAACCCTTTACCTAGCTCACAGGAGAAAGCAGAAGCTTTTGCAGACATGTTTGCTGAGGTCTGTCGAGTAGAAGGACTTCCTGCCTCTAGTAGAAATTATAGAGTACAGGAAGAAAAGACCGACGCATACAAGGATCCTGTCCCAGATAATACGCACTACGTAAATGCACCAATCACGCTCCAAGAATTAAAAGATGCCATTAAATCAATTCCAAATAAAAAGACATCAGTAGGATTTGATGCAATTTCCAATGAGATGTTGAAAAATTTACCAGAAATTTTTTAATCTTGCTACATAATATGTTTAAAAAATGCTGGAATAGCGGCAAACTGCCCGACTATTGGAAACAATCAATAGTGGTTCCTGTACTAAAAGCAGGTAAATGCAATATTGACTTGGAAAAACTATAGGCCAATTGCATTAACATCGCACGTATGTAAACTTATGGAGAAAATAATTTTAAAGAGATTGATGTACTACTGTGAAAAGAACAACATATTACCAGTGAATCAGGCAGGGTTTAGAAAAGGCAGGTCACCAGTGGAACTCCTAACAAAGCTAACCACTAATATCAAACAACAATTTACCAGACGCCAATGTATTTTAGCTACATTTTTTTATATAACTAAAGCATACGACCAAGTATGGCACTCCCGATTATTATTCAAATTGAAAAGTATTGGGCTAACAGGTCACATTTTTGATTATATCAAATGCTTCTTAGAAGACCGTGTAATTCAAACGAGGATTGAAAATGTGTATTCTTCAAAACGATTTCTTCAAATGGGTATCCCTCAGGGATCCGTTATTGCTCCCCTTCTCTTCATGATATTATTGCATGACTTACCCAGTAAAATTTCTAAACATGTAACTTTAGCTCAATATGCTGATGATTTATGCATGTGGATGCAGGTCAATATGAAAAGAAAAACTCCTTTGCGCTGTCTTAATTATACGCGTAAATGTTATCAATTAGAACTCGATAAAATAGCACGATATATGGTAGAAAATGGACTGCATCTATCCGTGGAAAAAACAAAGATAGTTTTGTTTAACAGTGGAGCTAACCCAGCAAATGTTCCCACGTTCAAACTGGGAGATACTCTTCTTCAGTATAATGAGTCGATTAAATTCTTGGGAGTTTTCCTTACACTTACAGCCAAATTATCTTGGAATCAGCATATTGAATACTTATTAACAAAAGCTCAAAAAAGTTTAAATTTCTTGAAAATAGTTCGCAAACAGATATGGGGACAAGATGCATCAACACTTGTTCATCTCTGTAAATCGCTTATTAGATCTAAATTAACCTATGCCCAAGAAATATTCTTCAGCGCACCAAAACGCTTACTCACAAAACTGCAGAGCATAGATTGTAAAGGTTTCAAACTTGCGCTGGGTCTTCCAATGCATGCCTGTTGCCATCGTACATACAATGCAATCAAATTGTTGTCACTTGATGAACAAAGGAAAGTCGCTTCTACTAAATTTCTGTTAAGAAACACTACCATAGAAAACAGCATCAAAACAGAGACAAAAGTAAGATCAGACACCGACTTTCCAAAAAGAGCTAAATCAATATTCTCACAAGTCACGCTTGCAACATTTACAGCTGATGTTATGAAAGGCTCTGGAATTGATTTAGACACAGGTCCTGTAACTTTAAGACCTTCGTTTTCACAAGTACCCAGTTGGGAACTTCAAAGAGCACGATTTGACATACACCACACTGACTTAAAAAAAGAAGATAATATCAACTTACTGGCATATAGAAGACTTTTATTCCGATCACTTGAAAGTTTACACTGATGGTTCAATAATTGAAAGACAAGCAGGCTCAGCGTTTTTAATACCTGCTCTCAAAATTAAGAGATCTTTCTATATAGGACTTTATAAATCTATCTTTACTGCAGAACTCTTTGCAATCTTAATGGCTTTGAATTGTATGATAAATCTTCCTAGGACAATTCCCCAGATACTTTTTTGCGTTGATTCAAAATCTGTACTTCAAGCTCTTGAATTATCAAAATTACAAACAAGATCTGAAATGATATTGGAAATTACTCACTTGATTAACAGTTTATCCTTAAGATGCACTGATATTACTTTCTGCTGGATACCATCTCATAGTTCTTTTCATTACAATGATATGGTTGATAGGGCTGCCAAACAGGGGGCAAAGAGCTCACCAGATTCAAATCATATACAACTTTCCCTCTCATTGCATGAGTGTTATACCTTAGTGGACGCCTACTTATGGAAGCAGTTTCAAGATAAAGAGAAAAAGTATGAAAAATGTTACATGAATTTTGAAATTAGCAAAACACCTAAGCGGTTCCCTGCCAGCAGAAGTATACAATCCCTTATGTATAGGTGGAAACATGATGCATTCAAAACAAAATACACCAGGAATGTAGTGTGTCTGTGTGGAAAGAAGATAACACATAGTCATATTCTTTCATGCGTTCGGGTAAAACGACATATACCTACGTTATCAACGAAGACAGTTTCTGACATATTTGCCTCACCATCCTTAGCATATGAATTTTTTGTTAGCCTGTCAAAAAGTCCGATAGCGAAATATCTTTAACGCGCCGTTACTTCTCATGTTCAGCGTTATGGTTAGCTAATTTTACTGTTTCAATCGTTAATTATGATAACGTCATTTGTGAATTTTTCTTTCTTGTTTTTCTGGTTCATTTCTTTTTCCTGAAGATTAACCTTTTCCAAGTCTTTTTTTTTGTTTTTTTTGTTTGTTTGTTTTTTTGTCTAAAATCACTTTAGTGAATAGACATTAAATCAAAGACCACCACACACACACACACACACACACACACACACACACACACACACACACACACACACACAGTATAGAGAATGAAGGAAACTAGGGGAATAACAAACAGCCAAAATAAATCATGACACAATTTGAAGACAAAAGGAGTACTGCTTAAAAAAAAAAAATTTAAAAAAGACACTGAAAGCATGTAACAGAAAACTGCCCACTACAGTACCATCAGAAACTGACCTTGAACACATCTGGATGCCGAATATACAGCCGTCCTCGGGTATTACCCCAGCCCAGAGCTCTGAAACACACAGTAATTAAATCATTCACCATTCTACAGTACTACATATTGCCAGTTTCTCAAAGAATGTCATACAAGATCAATATACTGTATGTATCAATGGTACTGCTCCCAAACGTACACCCCTGCCCGACCTCTCCATTCTGCTTCTGATGCTACTTGGTTACAAATTCAGTCGCCGCTCTTTTTCTGTGTCTGGCCCGTACAACTGGAACAACACCCCCCCCCAATCTGTTTGACAATCACATACCGTAAAGTTCGGGCTATAAGCCGCGACTTTTTCCCCCAGCTCTAACCCCTGCGGCTTAAAAAACAATGCGGCTTATCTGCGGAAATGAGCGTCACATTCTCGTATATTCTTAGCTTCTCTTTAACTCACCAAAATTGTGATTACCGTTCATGAATTTTCTGGTGAGCTACATGTTAAAATGTTAACTGTTCACGTTAAAATGTTAACTGTTAACTGTTTACATTTTTAAATCAAATCCGCACACACTGAAGCATTTGGATTGGTATTCAGATTTGCTCTGTTCAAGCGTACACCCTCATCATGCCGAAAACGCGACATAATACCTACGAAGCAGCCTTCACGTTGAAGGCGATCGACCTGGCCATTGAAAAAGTGCGGCTTATAAACCAGTGTGGCTTCTGTATGAATATAGTTCAGATTTACTATAATTTAGTGGGTGCGCCTTATATACCGGTGCGCCCAATAGCCCGAACTTTACGGTACTCTGTCTTCCTTCACGTCTAACTTGAGGTGTACCCTTCTGTCCAGCGGTGACTTCCCCCCTTTTCATGCCCCCATTTCTGCCCCACTCCCCTCCCAGTCTGTGTGTGCCTGGTACCCTGGAATTTCGGTCTTGTTGGGTGACAGTTGTTTTTTTGGGTTTTTTTTAAACAATTATCTCCCATATATTTGAGGCAATCGTTCCACTTGTTGGGCGACAGTTCGCACATCGGTTCAATTCTTTTATCAAGATCTGGTTCCTTAAAAATGTCATTATTATTACTATTATTCACTCAGTAATGGCCCATCCCAGCACCCTCAAACATAATCAATCGCCTTCATCACACCACAGTACTTAATCAGTATTGCCCCATCCTAACACCTCAAACATGCAGTAAAAAAAAATCATCTTCATTACACCAATGTATTAAATCAATACTACCCCACCCAGCGCTCTGAAACATGCAGTAATAAATCATCTTTGTCACACCACAGGGGGGTAGAGGGGTAGGCACTCATCTCATTCAATTCAGAGAGAACAGAAACAACAAACAAGTGATTACAAACAAAACTTAACCCATGACTGAAGAATTTGAAATAAAAGTGGAAACGAGGACAATGAAATACAGAACAACAAAAACAACAGACAAGCAGTTCAAAATCTCTACAGAACTAGCTGACAGGTAAAGTGTGACAGATTTTTATATCACTGATGATCCAATGGGAACGGGGGGGGGGGGGGGGGGGGGGGGGGGGGGAAATGTAAATTCCCTAAATATATAAATATATACTTAGATATATATATATCAGGCTAGGTAAGAGAAGAAGATAGTTTCCTCTGAAAATTGGCCGGGGTCCAGGGGCAACGTCCCTGCTGGGGGTAAAGCCCCCCCCATAAGCTGAAGAATTTCTGTAATTTTGAGGCATTATGGATGCATTTCCTGATGGCAAATACAATAATTCAGTAATATTTCCTCTGAAAAAAATTTTTTTCCCTCTGAAACCAGGAGTTCATCTGCTGAAATTAGTGGATCCGCTGAGAGTTACCCAGCCTGATATATACACCACAATACAATAAAATGAACTAAAGACTACTCACTTGTTGGCTTTAGCTCCCATAACAAACAACGTTTCTGGCTTGATCCTCTCTGGATCCCACTGAAATTTTGATTATAGCAGTTCATTACACACAAATGTATCCAAATACCAAAACACCACAACTGAATTACATACAAACACACCACCACTTCAAATAACTAAAGAGATAAGGACCAGGTTATCCCATAACCAGACGCTTTGGGAGAATAAGGTCCTGGAGATGTCAAACCCTCTCTGAGTCAGCAGCACGAGAACTGTGCCAATCTACTCTCTTTAGTTGCTTTATTTTCCACAACCCTTGTTTTTTTAATTCTTCTTGTTGTTTAACCCCTTGACTCCCACATCCTATCCACCAACTGCAAAAAGTTAACCCTTTGATTCCCTCACCCTGTCCACCAGCTGACAGCAGGGAAGCTGGTGGCCAGGGTGAGGGAATCAAAGGGTTAAGTTTTTGCTCTGCCAGCATGTTTGACAAAGCATGATGCTGATGGACAGGGAGCAGGAGTCAAAAGGTTAAAGCCCAGCCGACTGCATAGAGCCATATCAGGGCTATAACCACTTCAAAACATACAAAACTTCCAATAGGGGAAAAAAAAGAAAAGAAAATTAAGTACACATATCAATGCATTCACGCATATAATCTATGGACATTCAGGTGAAAGGACCAGTAAGGCAGAAAACGATAGGAAGAAATAGACAGAAAGCAAAAGAAGCAAGGCAGAAACAAAGAGAGTGACAGAAAAGAGGACAATTCTAGCAGACTTTCCAGAAGGTGGGGATACTATTCATACTGAAAGAGCCCGTGGCATCCCCACGGGCGATTCCACAACCCTGAATAGACCAAATGTGATGAAGATAATGGCCATCCTCAATTCCAGTCTGTATGATGCATGTTGTTGACAGCCCCGCCAATCACAAAGAACCACATCAGGGCTGTCACCATGCCACTAACCAAAGTCACAGAATGAATACCATTTTCACCGTGACCTTACAAATTACATCAGACAATGTTTCACAAGATTTTTTTTCAAAAACTGAGATCCAGCAAAACTGTAAACTAAATGTAGTTCTATGTTCAAATCGTATAAAAGAAATCAATTTCTCCCTAACCCTTTGACTCCTGCATCCTATCCACCAACTGCAAAAACTTACCCTGCAATCAAGTAACAACAGAACTACTTCTACTAGTTCTTTTTAATGAGAAGGAATCAGTAAGGAAGCTGTGACCCAACTCATATGTAGTCTAAGAGTACTTACTTCCCTTCGGTTTCCCAGTAAACCAGAGAGATGCTCTGATGGAAATGGACTGACCCGGTAAAGCTTGCAACCTGTTTGGGCATCAATCCCCACCCCTCCCCACCCCCATGCTGTCTCTTCCTCATATATATTTCACTCATTTCTACAGTTACATGTGTCTGTTAATTTGCAAGTCATTATCGCAATGTTTTCAATAAACAGATGTCTTGTAAGACTGACACAGCACCCATATAGTACATGGGACCTCAAGACATTCCCAGTACATCAGGGTTATGTGCAAGCTTATGGCTTGTGCCAAGATCACTTTGGATCCGGTTGATTACATGGCATCTGTGGTGCCTGTGCACTTGGAATTTATTCAGAGTGGTCAATGACAGGGCATCTGTGGTGCCTGTGCACTTGGAATTTATTCAAAGAGTAGTCAATGACAGGGCATCTGTGTGCCTGTGCACTTCAAATTTATTCAAAGAGCAGTCAATTACATGGCATCTATGGTGCTTGTGCACTTGGAATTTATTCAAAGAATGGGCAATTACATGGCATCTCTGGTGCCTGTGCACTTGGAATTTATTCAGAGAATGGGCAATTACATGGCATCTCTGGTGCCTGTGCACTTGGAATTTATTCAAAGAATGGGCAATTACATGGCATCTGTAGTGCCTGTGCACTTGGAATTTATTCCAAGAGTGGAGACACTATCTTGCAAAAAAGAAAATAAAACTCATCACATATTCAAGGATCAATCTGCAATAATAAAAGACCTTCTCCAACCAAAAAAACCAAAAAAAAACAATAATGAAAGGATTCCTCCCCCCCTCCTCCTCCAAAAAAAAAATCCAATAACCAAGACATCACACAGTTTCAGTGTAAACAAGTGTCAAGCAATACACTGACCAACAAGCCTGGACACCTTTTAACCTTTTCACTCACTCACCAGCTGACAGGGTAAAAAAAAAAAAGAAAGTTAACCATGATCTTAACCCTTTGGCTCCCGCACCCTCGCCACCAATTACAAAATCTTAACCCTTTGACTCCCTCACCCTATCCACCGGCTTCCTGTAGGGTGGCTGAGGACAGCGATGGTGGAAGATGTCTTTGCAACAACAAGGGATAGATACATATGGAGGGCCATGATCGCCAACGCCATGCAGCAGGGCACATGATGATCATGATGATGATAGCATGGTTGACAGTGGAGGATGCTTGTGGAAAGGGTGCGGGAGTCAAAGGGCTAAGTGGCCACACAACATTTAATAACAACATCTACAGATTTCCTTCCTCTTACCTTTGGACCGTCTTTCTCTGTTTTGGTCACAGGCCTGTAAGGTGTGCTGCGCCTGGATGTGACAAACGAAAAGGATAACAATAAAAGGTAACATTGTCTCAACCCTGCTTACATATTTCCAGGTGAGGACAAAAGGAAAAACAACATCAGACCCCTTTGACATTACTACACATTATTACAGAAAGCTTTTCATGGTTCATAAACCAGGCTCACCCTTTTTTCAATTTTCTACTTTAAGGGAATGAGTTAACTGGATGGCCATCAGAAAAGTAGAAATCAAGACAAGACACGGAACGCAGCAATAACAAGCTTCTGCAGAGCGAGGAGCCAGCCAATTTCCAATCAAGGTGCTGTGCAATGTTGGATGGATGCTAAGTTGTACAGGGACTCCAAAGAATGCTAAACCAGAGATTCAAAATTGAACAATATAATGCCAAAATAAACTTTCGCTTGTCCTTTTTCAATGCTCAATGGAACAACTATAGATCAATGTTCCCTGTGTAGAAAACAGACTTTCTTCATGACATGTTTCTTGAATATTGATGTACATAATGAAATCATTGATTAGAATATTGTTTTATATGTTTTGTAGGCTATAGTTTTCGGCTATAGGTTTTTTGTTTTTTTTTATGTGAACAATTGTAATGAATTGAAATTATCATTATTTGTTTTTGTTTGTTTTGTTTTGTTAGTACATTGTCCGTTGATGTCTATTCCTGTTTAAAAATGAATAAAACAAGGTTTAAAAAAAAAAAGTTGTACAGGGACAGGCCAAACTAATCAGGGCCAATAAGCATATGTAAAACACGACAAAGTATATGAAAAGAAAGTTGGTGGGGTTTTTTGTTTGCTTGCTTGCTTGCTTGCTTGTTTGTGTGTTTGCTTGCTTGCTTGCTTGTGTGTGTGTTTGCTCATTTGTTTTTTTAATCAAAATTACCCCAGAGGGGTACTACACACAGCAGAGTATACGCTATTAAAAGAAGTTGGAGATTGTTTTGTATAGTTGGGTTCCCTCCTACACAAATATTATTTTGTACAGGAGGGAACCCAACTCATTGTTGCTTGTCTTTTCCTATCTTCTTCATAACTGCTCTTTTTGTGTTTGCCTCTTTCAAGACTGTCCCCTATCTTCTTCATAAATGCTGCCAATAAGCCTAGTGAGACCTGGCGGAGTACATGTAATCAAAACCAAACTTGGTCTAACGGAGCATACTGACTGGCTGTGATTTGCACTGACCTGGTAACTAATATTAAAGTATGATGCCACAACCAGTATTTTCATCTAACTGTGATGCAGCGCTGGAAAACCCAGCAAAAGACAGCCATATATGGCCATGGCTAAAAACAGCTGGATATGGTCAAAACTGGGTCAGCTGATACCTTTCCATATTTTAACATGTAATCTTCAATTTCCTGAAGTCTTATCATATCTTCAGACGAAAGCATCCTAAAAAGCCATTTTTTATTCAAAATTTTCTTTTCTTTGTTTTTTCAAAAAAAATGATTATGGCAAGAACATCTTTACAGAGATCAAACAAGCGATCTATAATAGATAAATAAATTCTGTTTTTAATATGTTGAATTATAAGCTTTGAAATTTCGGACGTTAAAAAACTCAAAATGACAATTTTGCAATTCAGCCTTATTTCTCCCATGCTGGGTCACACATAGACAGGTTTGGCTAAATATACTTACCATAAAGGCATCAGTAAATCGCCCTGTCTCTGCTCGATTTCCATGGCTAAGCCTAACAATGGCCTGATTTTAGTGGCTAATACCGACAACGATAACACAAATCAAAAATAGCCCACTCAGGGCCTCATGGTCCAGCATCTCACATGTGCATGCGTAAGCTGGTGAAATCCCCGTTCCCATCACTCTGAAGGACCAACCAAAATGCAGTCCCCAAAAAAATGTTTGATGTTCACTTCACCAATCCACTTCCTAACACAGCTACCTTCAACGCTTCCGAAAAGAAAGACAATCACCACACATACACCCATGATGTATGTGATAGTTTGAGTGGCTTAAGGACAATAATTCTTTTGAACCAGTGTGCAGATTTTTCTGATTTTCCCAGGTCAATTTATATCATCATCACCATCATGTGCCCTGCTGGATGGCCCTCCCTCCGCACGAATCTATTCCCTGTCACTGCAAGTACATCTCCCACCCTCTCTGTCCTCAGCCACGCTGCAAATCCATCCAATGTTTTCTCCCTGAGTCTACCTGGTGTTCTCTTTCCCTCCAGCGTTCCTGTTGTGACCATGCGCTCTAATTCCCCTTTCCTCATAAAATGTCCTTTAAATGTTGTTTGTCTTTTCCTTATCTTTTTTATCAATGATCTTCTTGTGTCTGCCTCCTTCAAGACTGTCTTGTTTGTTTTCTTTGCTGTCCATGAAACTCTCAACTCTTAGAAACCACATTTCAACATGTATATGCATGCAAAACATTGAATACACATGTAAAAGATCCTACAAGCTGTGGTAGTGTTTGGTGGCCTTCAGAAACAGGAATACACCTAGCAAGCAGGCTTACAGAAACACAAAAATGCAAGGAATGCACATCCCAAAAATGGAGTACGGATGGCTTCAATAATAGGGCAAGAAATGGCCGCATGTTTTAACATCTACCTGTACATGCTTCTCAGTTGCATATGGTAGTTGCAGCTATGAACACACCAAATAAAATAAAATAAAACCTAAAAAACAGCTATCTCCACACACACACACACACACACACACACACACACACACACACACACACAACCACACACACACACACACACACACACACACCACACAAGGAAGGAAGGAAGGAAACAGAGGACAACTGACCCAGAAGAATTCAATGGTGGCCGTCCTTTCCTCTGAAACAACACAAGAAACAATACAATTAGGAATCACTACAAAAAGCAAACATGACACTGATTGTATAAAGATATATAACATGCCATGATCGGCAATCACTGCAGAATGTAAACATAGCACTCAATTATATAAACTTGTATTTCATCACATATGTTACTGTGTTGTTATATTTCATACCTTGTTACACTATAGAGAACCCAGTTCTGCTCAGCTCCAGTCCACCCAGCTGTGAATGGGTATCCACCTTCTTCAGGACTGTGGAAGGTAAAGCAGCCAGGAAGAGAAGATGGACACAGCCCTCACAATGCTGGCCATGAGAGAAGTTGAGGTCTCTACCACCTCACTCCCCCTACAAACTGAGGGTTATGGGACTTTGGCGTCCCGTTTCTACACAATGAGCTCCCAATGCTGTTAAGAATCAAATCATTTCACTTAGCATCGGATCAAGTCATTTCATAAAGTATTGGATCAAGTCATTTTATTAACTCGTATTGTCTTTCCGTCCAAGCTGAATGGACAGCGAGCCGACTCAGTCGGCTTTTTCAGTTGCCAGACATCTTGACTGAAACAATCACTACTTTTTCCGACATCAGCCGGCTTTACGGCTTCCTTTACAGCAATAGATAGTTCCCCTTACGTTTCACACTTTTCTGTGCCGGTGAAGTAGTTTGAAGTTGGATTTTTTTTGCATCTTGTGCTGTGTTTTGATTTGTCATGGCATCAGGTGGGTGGCGCCCTATGAGACTGACCACTGAGCAGGCGATAAAATTGTTTCAAGAAACACTGGACAATAGTAATAGCAATAATATCATCAGTGACATTGATGAGAGTTTTCTGACACTCAAATGATGAGTTGGTTTCTTTGGATGGTGGTGACACTTCAGCAAGGCCTTATTCTTTCTGAAACTCACCTGACACCATATGATCAGTGAAAAGTCCACAGATGAGCACACACTTTTTTTTTAGTGGTTTTTACTTATTTTTGCATCAAATGATGGTTCTACGCTAGAAAATTTGCAGCCACTATAGAAAAGAAAACTCATGAACAAGTTGTGACATGTGTAACAGCTAAGGCGTCTGGCTTTTGTCATTTTCGGGGATGTGACCTGAAGTCAATTAGAGGTGAAAAGCATCAAAAATAAAGCAACAATGACATTTTTTGTGGTGGTGAACTTATTGCTAGGATGTCAAGGAACATCTTTTTTTCTTAGAGTTTGGATGTACAAGAATTACCTGGTCAGCTATAGAGCTTTGAGTATCAATCACTCAACTGTTTTTTGTCTGTGCTGTAAAATATGTGTCTGTAATTAGCATTTCTAATTATCTCAATATGAGAATAATATCAATGTAACATTATTCACAAGATGCACAATTTTATTCTAAACATGGGCATACCAAAATGTTTGTGTAGGTTGGATACAAAAAAAGTTATCATCATTTTACTGACCTAACCCCTCTTTGACAATTCGCATAGTGCAAAGCCTTCAGCCAGACTTAAAACCCCTAACAGACAATAAGAATTAAGTATTGGATCAAGTCATTTCACTGACAAAGTCATCTATCAATCTCACCACCTGTCTCGCCTGTTAGAGTCACCGGGTTCGGTGTTGGCCACTGCACACCTAGACACCACCATCTCCCTCCAGGCTGCTCTGTCTTGCTTTTGGTGGACAATTTCTTGAATATTTAGGCCACTGATGCTGGTTATGTTCTTGATCTATGAGATTGGAGGTCTGCCTTTCTTAATTCTTGCCACAGTTTTTCCTTGAAAGATAGTTGCCATGAAGTCTGTGTTTTTGCTAGTGACACATGGCCAAATCTAGTCTTCTGTTGATGTCTGCTAGTAGTTTTCTGGTGGTGTCAAGTTCTTCCAGGACACCTGTATCAATCTATATGCCATAGTATCGCTTTCATCATAAGTAGTATGTTGTCAAAGTGTGTACACTCACCTTAGGGGCCTTCTTGGGCAATCCCCCATCGCTGCCTTTTTCTGAGTCACTGTCAGAGGCTCTGTACCGCTTGGGGAGCTGCAACAGACTCTACAGATATCACATGGATTCATGTTTACAGACACACACACACACACACACACACACACACACACCACACACACCACACACACCACACACACACACACACACACACACACACACACACACACAAAACACACACACACACACACACACACTTTTTCTGTGGGAAATGCAGACTGCCCTTTCCCATCTGACCTGGAGTTTTCAACTTTTCCTCTCTAAAGTATAACGATCCTCCTGTCCATCGTTCCTACTCCTGCTTGCCAAACAGTCTGGTGCTTTCTAACAAAGGCCATTCACTACCCAGCCCTTTGTTCCCTTCAAATCAATTTTCCAATGTGTCACAGCATGGTACCTCTCTCTATTTGTACATTTAAGTATGCTAGCTCACTCTGTGAGTTAAAAAAAAAAAAAGTCGATTTCTGTTTCATCTACACAGAGTTTAAAGTAATGTGTATTTATGCTTGCTTTCTTTTATGTGTGTGTGTGTGGTGGTGTGTGCGTGCGTGCGTGCGTGCGTGCGTGGTTGTGCGTGCGTGCGTGCGTGCGTGCGTGTGTGTGTGTGTGTGTGTGTGTGTGCATGTGCGTATGTGCGTATGTGCGTGTGTACGTGTCTAAAAGACCTTCTTCCCACGTACTTGTTTGGGGGTTGATTAGTACCACTCCACCCATTTCTAATGGCATGTCATGTTTTGTCATCAGTTTTTATTTAATATGTTTACGCTGCATTAGTATAATAGTAAAACAGAAATTTCTGAGCAAGTAAAATGCTCAAACCATCAATCCATATCATTAACTCTGAAGACAGCAGCACAGTTGAACACAAAGAAGGAACTTTTCCCTATCCAAGTCCCATGGCAAAATATTATGAATGCGTCAACTGTCAACTCTCATCACCATCATCATCATCATGCGCCATGCCGCCTGGCATTGATGATCATGACCCTCCATACAAATCTTTTGTCGCTGCAAATGTACCTCCTACCCCTTTTGTCCCTATCCACTCTGCAAAATCGTTTCCTATTTTCCCACTGGGTCTACCTAGTGCTCTTTTTCCCCTCTAGCTTTCCTGTTGTGACTGGGTGCTCACATTTCTCTTGCTTCATAAAATGTCCAATAATTGTTGCTTGTCTTTTCCTACTTCTTCATATTGCTCTTTTTGTGTTGCTCTTTCAAGACTGTCTCTATCTTCTCATATTGCTCTTTTTGTGTTTGCCTCTTTCAAGACTGTCTCCTATCTTCTTCATAATTGCTCTTTTTGTGTTTGCCTCTTTCAAGACTGTCTCCTATCTTCTTCATAATTGCTCTTTTTGTGTTGCCTCTTTCAAGACTGCCTCCTATCTTCTCAATTGCTCTTTTTGTGTTTGCCTCTTCAAGACTGTCTCCTATCTCTTCATAATTGCTCTTTTGTGTTTGCCTCTTTCAAGACTGCCTTGTTTGTTTCTTTTGCTGTCCATAGAACTCTTACCTTTCTCTTTTCATAAACCACATTTCAGCTGCCTCAATCTTGTTCTGACTTTGTGTGTTGATTGTTCAAGCTTAGTATCTGTACAGCAGCAATGGCTCCATACAACACTGAAGAACTCTCTTCTGATTGTTAACTGATAGACTTTTGTTGGTAAGAACACTTTTCAGATAGACTTTTGTTGGTAAGAACACTTTTCCTTTTCTTGAATGCTGTTTTAAGCTCGGCCAATTCTGCTGGATATTTCTAGCGTGCATCTGCCGTCTGGTGTGATAACTGTCCCCATATATTTAAACTTATCAACTTGTTTCAATTTTGCACCATCTGCTGTCACTGTATATGAGGGGATTTCTTGTTTTTTACTGGTTACCATAATTTCAATCTTCTAATCATTTAGCTACAGCCCTTTTTTCTGCTTTCTATTTCTATTATGTTTACAAGATTTCGTGGGTCTTTTCCATTTTCTGCAATTAGAACAGCATCGTCTGCATATCGAAGATTGTTTATCATTTTTCCTCCCTGGGCATTCTTCTAGGTTTCTCACGATGGTTTCATTGTACAGTGAAAACAAATCTGGCAACAGTACACATCCCTGCCTAACCCCTTTGCTGATGTTTTGAAAAGAGGTTAGATCATTTTCTACCTTCAAATCTGATCTATGACAATTATATCTCCTCTGCCTAAGCAACAGCCAGAGATGAGAAAAAGACAGGGAAGGAAAACTACATCTGTAAATGTGAAGTCATCACTTCCAATCCCTACAAGAACAGACTGCAATCTGCATAGAAACACACAAGCAAAAGAAAGGCTTCACACCAGACTGCAAAGCAACAAGATGTTACAATTAAAAAAACAACAACTGGCAAGCCCTCAAGTTTCAACACTGCTGCACGGTTCTGTTTTCTTTACAGAGAATGCACCTAGAGAGCATGATACAGTCTTCTTGCCGTCTGCAATGGGCAGACGAGGAATGCAGAGGAATCTATGAAAGTCTGTATGTGATTTTTGTCAGTCAATATTTCTCTACGCTATAAATTCCCAACACCCCTTCTTCCACCTCCTTGGTTTTCCCTGACATGTTGAACCCTAAGACTTCTCAAAATTAGGCAGATGACTGAAAATAATAACTTTCTGTTTGTCTGTTCGATAACAAGAATGATGTCATATAACAGATCAATATAAAAAAAAAAATGGTACTGAGCTTTCATTCATATATTCACTTCTGTTTCATGTTTCTTTCTTTCTTCCCTTTTTTTCCGTGTGTGCAGTTGTATGTGTGTATGTATGTGTGGGTTGTTGTTGTTTTTTAATTTTGAGCCAATGTATTCAGATTTGAAAGGTGTTCAAATTCCAAACATTTTTTTTAACACTTTAATAACTTCGTTTTTGAGAACATTTTTTGCAAAAATTGGCCAAAATACAGCAAATTTCATGTTTAATTAATGCTTAATTTTGAAGTGAGTCTTGGTTTATTTTGAAGTGGATGGAGGATTTCCTCAAATCTTTGGCATATGCAATTTTTCCCCTAAATGGAAAAGGACATCAGTCATAAGAGTGGTATAGCCTTGGAGATAACCGTCCATCTGGAGGTGTGGGTTCCAACCAAGGCATAAAGGAAAAAAATGACAATACTTTGAGAGCATCCAGGAGTTCATCACCTGCATGCAGCCCAGCTCCCTAAGAGTGTACAGAGTTTAGGACCCAAACACTTGCTTGAGGGGGTCTTATCATCATCAACATCATGTGCCCCGCCGCACGGCTTTGGCGATCATGGCCCTCCATATCTATCTATTCCCCTGTTGCCGCAAGCACATCTTCCACCCTCTCTGTCCTCAGCCACCCGCAGGTCCGTCCAATATTTTCTCCCTGGGTCTACCTGGTGCCTTCTTTCCCTCCAGCTTTCCTGTTGTGACCGGGTGCTCTAATTCCCCTTTCCTCACAAAATGGCCTATAAATGTTGCCTGTCTTTTCCTAATCTTCCTTGTGAATGATCCTCTTGTGTCTGCCTCCATCAAGACAGTCTCATTTGTTTTCTTTACTGTCCATGGAACTCTCAACATTCTTCTTAGTCAGAAAGCACATCTCGGCTGCCTCAAAGGAAATTCAGGCACGAATCCAGGGATGAAATCCTGTGCCTCTTTCCCCCTGGCATTGTCCTGGACCCTCTTTAGGCAGTCAGCCACCATGTCGGACTCTTTGAGAAAAGAGGCACATGGGGCCTGAGGTAGGATGTGCGCTGAAAAGGCGCTCGGCTGAGCAAGGCTTGGGAGCCTTGGGCTCTGGCACTGTGGACACGGCTTCAGGCCGTGGCTTGCCAGCCGGTCCATGGCCTCTGGGAAGCAGAAGGCCGGGGGAAATCCCAATGTTGGGTGCCATGGGAGGCGCCTTGGGCTGAGCCCAAGGGGTACCAGGACCTGACCCCATGAAGGGGAGGGCCTGGCCCGCTGGTAATGGTCCCCGTGGGTCGGGGTATCCCTAGTGCCCAAAGGGCTAGCCTGCTGGGGGCGCTTGGCATGTGCCAAGGCGACCAAGTGCTCTGTCCGGAATAGGGACAGAGATGTGCCAGCCCGCCTGGGTCGCTTGGTATTTGCCAAGGCGCCCAAGTGCTCTGTCCGGAATGGGACAGAGAGGTTGGGGCAGCAGCAGGCTGCGGGGGAGGAAGGGAGACAACTGAGGCGGATCGACGATCTGACGCCCGTAAAGGGGGGGGGGGGTTGTCTCCCTTGACCCACCTGGCGAACCAGGGGGTGTCCCGCCTGGCGAACCAGGGGGTGAGCCAGTTTCAGTCAAAGTGCTGGCCTTCCTGTCTCGTCCACGCCTCACAACCGTACAGCAGTATTGGTTCTATATAGCATTCAAGAACTCTCTTCCTGATGTTTGTTGATAGGCATTTGTTGGTAAGAATGTTGGGGGGTCTTCTATCTCTGAGAACCTTCTGTTGTTCAGCTCTCCCCACAGTTTCTTGCAATGTTCGAAGTTTTTCTTACTGTCTGTCATGAAGAAAGGAATTTGTTCAGAGTTTTATAACTACATGTATTCATCACACTCAGTCAATTCATATGCGTTCCACCCAAATTTGCCAGCAATCTTTTGCAGACTGCTTCAACCTGCACAAAACTCTATGCACAAGCAAAATCTTACAGAAACAAAGGGTGACAGATATATTAGCAAAAGCAAAACAGAATCACATATTCCCATCTGTACAATGGAGAAGGTTCCAGTTTTTCAAAGGACAAACATAACTCCACTATTTTTTATCAACACAGCACATGCACTCACACACACATGCAGACATACCTACACACACACACACACACACACACACATGCAGACATACCTACACACACACACACACACACACACACACACACACACACACACACATGCAAACACATCTACACATATACTGACAGACAGGCATACATACAAAACATACATACATACATACACACACACATACACACACACAGATATGCATACACACATACACACACACATATACAGACATAGATACATACACACATCCATACAGGCATACTAATACATACATGTATGCATACATACATAAAGGCATGCACTCTACACACTTCCCATACACAGGGTTCAGTTAGTTCACAACATATTAACCACTCACTCTTCTCCTCTGTCCCCTCTTTTTACACACACACATGCGCGCGCACGCGACACACACACACACACACACACACACACACACACACACACACACACACACACACACACACACACACACACACACACACACCACCCCACACACACACACACACATAAAACAAGTAAATGAAATAAAAAGGCAGCAGCATCAATGCTGACAAAAACAGAAACAAGACACTGACCTTGATCATTCTAGTCTTACTTCTGCAGATCCGTGAACTCTGAAAGGCAGTTTTTCCAACAGCAGACAAGATTAATACAAATTCTCAGTTGTTTCCCAATGGAGTACAACACAAATTCCCGCAGCACTGTTCCCACAGCATGCAAGAAAATACGAATTCCCACGGCAATTTTCTAGCACGCATGCAAGATTTATACACATAACAATGGCTCGTGCTCGACTTGTAGACACGTCCAGTCACAGTCTGACAGCATTCAATAAATTCTGCATCATATCAACACCAAGGCAAAAAATGGTTGCAAAGCTTCAGCACGTCATGCACATACTTTGCACACTGCAGTCTTCAAGTCATGAAAACCTGTGGCCTGCAAAGCACGGAGTCTGCCCATCAAGTGCCACAGTGATTGCACAGGACACCCAGTCCATATACAGAATATAATCGCATCCCAGACACATACAGACAGCTGACGCATGGACAGCATGATCAGGGATGACCACTGAAGCGATGTAAGGATTGCTCAGAAGGCCATCCTCATCAGTTGCGGCATCAATACAATGAACTGGGACATCGTTTCCCCCAACAGTTCAGTCCAGTTTATATTGCTTATGTTGTGGCATCAGTACAAACGAACTGGGATGTCATTTCCCCCAACAGTTCAGTCCAGTTCATATTGCTTATAGCCCAGCCAACTACTGGAGCGTGTTGGTTACAGCAGCATATGCAGGGAGCACTCAGACCAAACAAACAAAGCAGAAAATGTGCTGTTCAGCAGAAGAGGGATCAGATGCAAAAATTAAATTAATACACAACACGCAAAAATTAAATTAATATACCACACAAGATCCAAAACTCAAAGCAAAAAAAACAAACCATAATTGGATAAAGCACATTAAGGGAATGAAAAACCAGACATTTACACATCAATGGGAGAAGGGGAATCAACTCACAGGTGACACTCGCTTGTCGTTCAGGCTGCCAGTTTCGGACACGTTGTCGGGGAAGTCCGCAACGGGGGTCAGGCTGCGACGTGTTTCCGCCGTGTACATCACCTTAGCCTGAAGAATGCACCACACGTCACAATGATGTATTAATGTTTATTCACATAAGAACACACATATATGCACGCATACACACACACACACACACACACACATACACACAGAGTTCCTCCTGACACAGATAAATAGTAGTTCAAACACACACACACACACACACACACACACACACACACACACACACACACACACACACAACACACACACACACACACACACACACACACACACACACACACACACACACACACACACACACCACACACACACACACACACACACACACACACACACACACACACACACACACACACACACACACACACACTTTCTGATGTATAAAAAAAGGACTACACACACTTCAGTGTGCTGAGTGAAAGTGATTTTTCGTTCTGACCAATTGGATTTACATTTGACTGCTCGATTCCTGGTTAAAACAAGTGAATAGTTAAAACAGACGAGTAGTTATCGTCCCTTGAGACTATCACAGATCACTCACAACAGTGGGTGACCCTCAGCTCTGCTCTTCCATGAACGCCGACTTCATTCTGTTAAATAATTCTACCCCACTCATCCCCCAAAACCACTACTATACTTCTGCTTTCTCAAAGAAATAACCTGTGAAACTTGGTAACACATGGGCGAAACAAGGGAAAAATTGAAAAGCAAGGCCATGAATGCAAGGGGCCATTGTAGGTCCCCCCCACAGGGTCAAGGGGTAAAAACTCTTGTCAGGCGCTGAAGGGTTTTTGTGGTCATTTAGAGGCAGCTTAGTTTCTTTTCACTTAGCAAATGACAAGACCACAATTCATTTTTCAAATGCCTCAATGTTAGTGAACAAAAAAACTACTTGATATGCATGAATCATATTGATGCTTATTTCCATTTTATTTTGGAATGCACAAGATCACAATCATTATAAACTGTTGTTAATGTTTTAGAGAACGGAAGATGTAAAACTAAATATGCATGAATCATACTGAATGTTTACAGAACACAAACAAAGCTTACTCATACACTGTTTTGGAGAGGTTGTTGATTTAAAATACAAATACCTAAGGCAGAGTAAGTTAAGAGTATGTACATTAAACATATTGTTATATTAAACTTGAAAGTATTATTACACAAAGACAGAGTAAGTGTGCACTTTCCCAACTTTCTCATGTCCACAACTCCTTCATGCTCTTCCCCCTCTCTCTTGGCGCCCACATCCCCTCTCTTCCTCTACCCTTTCCCGCCCTTTGCACCCAACTCTTTACTCCACAGGCATACAATTGCATCCCAATTAAAAAAAAACAACTGAAAATTATTTAATAACGAGTAGAAGTGGGAACTGGATTTCACAGCCTAGGCCTCACAGCCTCAGACAGGTCCCATCTTTGGTAAAATGACTTCAGTCAGGGTGCATCACATGATTTGAATAGTACCTTTATCTCATCAAATTTCAATCAATATCATAAAAAAAGTTTTGACAATAGTGAACGAAATACCTTTTTTTTTTAAAAATGAGATCACCCTAAAATCAAACACTTTTACCCATACCTATCAATAATAAACAGAAGTATGGTCACACATTAAACACTCCCAAACCTCACCCCATCCTCACACACATAAACACAGTTATTCCCACTCTCTCTGTCAGAACCTTTGATGTCCATCCACTCCTGCTTCTGTTTATTTGACAGTGACATTGACTGCAGAACTATCATCCCTCAGCTAACCAATGGCATTGTGACCGTTGACACACTTTTAACTCTCTTCCTACGAGCGTCGGGATTTCCCGATCATGTCTCAACAACGCTTGTCTACCAGCGTCGGAGAAATCCGACTTGAGTTTTGAACATTCGCGGGGCTTTCAGTATTTCTGTTAACCAAAACTAATACCCAGAAATAGATTCTTTGATCATTCTCAGCCTCATTTCAGACCTTGAGGTCACCGTACTACGCAGTTGGTGTTGGACAGTGCAGAGTTCACGACCCACTATCTACGCAGTGAAGCAGACAACAGAAATGCAAATGGCTGAACAATACTCAACAACTCAGAGCTGTTCAACACGACCTCTTCTTTCAGTGCATGTGGAGTGTGTGCACGTTGGATTTTATGAAATTTCATTCAAAATGTGACTGTAGGAACTGATGTATTGACCTTACTGTGTATTTTGTAAGACATTTTTCACCTGAAAATGTCAAACTTTACTTGTGCCATTATTCAGCAACCATGAGGGTTAGACAGTTGGAATTTTAGCATTTTGTATACCAATCTTTTAATAATGATCTGCCAAATTTCAAAACTCTCTGTTTTCATGTGTTTGTATGAGAATTTTTCTCATGACCTATACAAATGGTGCATATCAAGGGAACGGCAAGGGGCATAATCGTACATAGCGAGTGAGTTAACACGCTAACTGACAGAATGCATGTAAACTGACTTCGGTGGTAACCACTTATTCTCCAAACTTCCCTTGCCACCAACAGCAGAAAACAAATTTACTTCCAACCAAAATGAAAAAAAAAAACTATGGCAGATGTCCACCAATAGCAAAACAGGTAGAAAGAAACTCTAGGGAGAGCTAGACAACAGAAGGTCTTCGGAGAAGTAACCCCCTTTAGACAAGTGTTTCGGCCCTGAACTCCTTACACTCTCGGGGGGCCGGGCCACATCCAGGTCATGACTCCTGGATGCCCTTCTGCTGTTGTCTTTTTTTTTTTTCCCCACACCGGGGAGCGAACCTGGGCGATTCTGCGCTTCAGAACTGCGGTACGCGGTTTTACCAATGTGCTAACGGGGCACACATCATCTGTAGGGAATTTAATCCTTATGAAGTTCACTTTGGTTCCTCCTTGCCCAGATCCAGCTTGAGCTCCTTTCTGCTGCCTCTGCCATCGCTTTAAGGGCTCTAGTCCTCTTCTTCCCAGAAATGGCGAGTTGTTTCATGAGATCATAAGCGGAGGTGCCCACAAACCCTCTTGCCCCGACCTCTATGGCGAAGATTTTGACCCGCAGACCTGCTTTCTTCAGGGTGCTGGCAAGACCGGCGTATTTTTCGGTCTTGTAGATATGTGCTTCTTCCATTCTGCTTTCGTATGGCACAGCAAGTTCTATCAGAATCACTTGTTTCGAGGAGTCAGAGTGGAGAGCGATGTCTGGTCTCATGCCTGTCTTGCTGATGACATCTGGGTAATTTCTCCACTCTGGGAGGTCTGCTGTACACTCCCAGTCGACTGCTCCATCCAGAAGACCCTTTGGCAATGTGCTGGTTGTCATAGCAATTTCGGGCCAGACCTGTTTCCCTACTGCTTTGTAGAACGTTGTCATAGCAATTGGTGCGTTTGGGGTCATGGTTTTTTCGCTAACCATGGCTGTGATCACTTTCAGAACTTGGTTGTGCCTCCATGTATACCTTCCTTGGACTAGCGCTACTTTGCAAGAGCTTAGGACATGTTCCACTGTTTGTTTCTTCTGACAGAGCGGACATGCTGGGTCATCTTTTTTCCCCCATTTCACTAAGTTTGCATTCGAGGGGAGCAGGTCATATACAGATCTGAGGAGGAAGCTTATCCTTAGAGGAGCCATGTGCTACATATCGTTCCAGCTGAGACTTCTTTGGAGTGCACTGTCCCATGTTGTCCATTGCCCCTGTTGACCTTGCTGGACTGCCTTCTGCACTCTTTTGACATCTTCTTCTTTCTTCAACTCCTGTATGATCATGTCTCTTTTTTCCTTCCTTTTGGCTTTGGACCACCACTGCATTTTTGTTGCTCCCAGTCCCTGTCTGTTGGTTTGCGTGTGTCCAATTATTTCTTTGATGCTGAGGTTTCTCTTGGCATTGTTTACAGCCTCTTGGACTTTCCATTTTTTGCCAGTTTTCAGCTTTGGCTGAACTGATCTCACGATATTGTCTTCCGATTCCTCCAGCATGCTCAACAGTCTTGCTTTTCCAACTTTGTATTCCTCCACTATGGATTTGAGAGGTAGCTTCAGCATTGCTTGACGACAGTAGAATGCAACATCAGTGAGACCAGGTGGGACTCCGAGCCATTTTCTTGTGTATTTGTTGATTTTGGCTTCCATTGCTTCCACTGTGCTGGTGCAAATGTCATAGATTAGCAGTGGCCACAGCAGCTTTGGTATCAGCATGAACTGTAGACACCAGACTTTGTATTTGCCTGGCAGTCCGCAGATATCTATTTTCTTCAGGCCTTCTTCTGCTGTTTGCTTGGTTTCACATCCCCTTTGTGTGTCTTTCAGGGAGTCATCATACCATCTTCCGAGACTTTTTACTGGCTCTTCTGTGACAGTGGGGATGGCTTGGTTGGCTACCATGAATTTGACTGAATCTGCCACTTTTCCTTTTCGCAGTGAGAGACTTCGGGATTTCTTTGGTTTGAACCTCATTCTTGAAGAGGCCACCAGCTCATCCAGCTGCTTTAAGATTTGGTGTGTCTCTTCCTCATCCGTGGACAAGACTGTTGTGTCATCCATGAAAGCTTTCAGAGGAGGCATCTGGTATCCATCTCCCAGATTCACTGGACCTGAACTCTTCATTGCAGCTTTCAAGATGACTTCCATTGCCAACACGAACAGTATGGGAGAGATTGCACAGCCCATTGCAATGCCCACCTCTAGGTCTATCCAGTCCGTGGTGTATTCTTTGGTAGAGAACCGCATTGAGAACCCTTGGAAATACTTCCTCAGCATTGTTCGGATGTTTTCTGGGATGTGATACATTTCAAGAGCCAGCTGGATCATATCGTGTGGAACTGATCCATATGCATTCGCCAGATCAAGCCAAACTACATCAATGTCTCTCTTCAGTGTTCTTGCTTTTTGGATGGCATCCCAAATCAACGTGGCATGTTCCAAGCATCCAGGCATTCCTGGTATGCCTCCCTTTTGGACTGACATATCCAGATATTTGTTTTCAGTCAGGTATTTTGTCAATCTTGCTGCCATAACAGAGAAGAAGATTTTCCCCTCGACGTTCAGAAGTGATATTGGCCTGAACTGGTTGATGCTACTGGAGTTCTGCTCCTTCGGAATGTACACTCCTTCAGCACTCATCCATTGATCGCTGATCTTCTGGTTCCTCCATGCTGATCGAATCATCTTGTGGAGCCACTCGAGCACTTTTGGGCATTTCTTGTAGAGCAGGTATGGTATTCCGTTTGGTCCAGGTGCTGACTTGGCTCTGGCTTTCTTTACTACGTTCTTCACTTCATCCAGTGTTGGTGGTTTGTTATTGAATTTTCCTTCTGGCGCTGCAGGCCAAACCAGATTCTGGATTTCAAGTGGTGCCTCGCGCTGAGAATCGGAATATGTTTCCCTGAGATGCTGCTCTAGGGTTTCCTTGCCCACTGTGAGAGTCCCTGATTTGGGTTGTTCAAACAGCTTTCTTGCAAAGTCAAAGGGATCTTTGAAGAAACGATCTTGAGTCTTCTTCTTTTTGCTCTTTCTTCGCCTTGCTGATTCCACTTTGCTGAGAGCATTGTGTTTGGCTTTCAGATCTTTCCAGAGTTCCAGGAGCCCTTGCTTCTCAAATTCTGAGGCAGTTTTCATTCGCTTTTTAAGCTTCCTTTTCTCCCCCCGGATGCTCTCCATCTGTTGCTGTCTTCTGGATTTCTGGGGAGGCGTTTTTGTCTTTGGCTGCTTCACTCAATAAGTGTCCCTGCAGATAGAGTATATGATGTCTCCGTATGTGTCAAGTTTGTGTTCCAGCGTACTGTTCCCTATTAGCGCATTCAGCTTAAGGACAAGTTCCTCATCTAATTTCTCCCATTGTTCTTTTGCACCAGCAGGCGGCAAATTGAGTTTTTCACGTTTGGCGTTAAGAGCTTGTGCAAAATCCGCACCAGAACCATCAGCGTGGATGTCCTTGGCACTATGGTTTAAATCCTGGCCTTGGTCATCCAACGTCTCACCTGCTATCGCAATGCGCTGCTGCTGGTTCGTATGAGTCTTCAAACAGCCCATTTTTGTCCTGTGGATCTTCATGCCGCGTTTGGTGGTGAATCTCCTTCCACACACACACACGGAAATTCCATCTGGTCATTAATCATGATCCGTTGTGCGTTTCCAGTCGTGATGGAGTCAGTGCCGATGGATTCATCATTCTCTCCCCCTTTCGGTGAATCCGAAACATGTTAAGCTTTGAAATAAGATACTTGAACAGCATCAGAAAACTGAAAAAAATAGAACACGATGAGGTGCTCCTGCCAGGTTCACAAGAAATGTAACATGGAAATGAAGGGTCCAAATCTGTAGAAATTTAAGGAAAGGGGAGGACAGGGAGAGATTAAAAATCACTCTCTCTCTCTCTCTCTCTCTCTTGCCCCCTTCCTTTCATGTCTTCCATATTATCATATTAGTTTTTCATCATTTGCTTCTCTCCCCCCTCCCTCCTCCCCCTCCCCCCATCCCTCCAGCATGGACCTTGACCCACCTCTTCAAGGGCTTGTCGACACACAGTGTTTATGTGTTCTTCAGTGATCGAATCAACACCATTGTTCAGGCGGATATTTTCCGCTGCTGGTTTGAAGAAGGTCTGTTCCAAGACAAATTTGAAACAGAAATGGTAATACAACATACAGTCAAAATGCCTGCTAACACATCAGTTTGAAACAGAAATGGTAATACAACATACAGTCAAAATGCCTGCTAACACATCAGTTTGAAACAGAAATGGTAATACAACATACAGTCAAAATGCCTACTAACACATCAGTTTGAAACAGAAATGGTAATACAACATACAGTCAAAATGCCTACTAACACATCAGTTTGAAACAGAAATGGTAATACAACATACAGTCAAAATGCCTACTAACACATCAGTTTGAAACAGAAATGGTAATACAACATACAGTCAAAATGCCTACTAACACATCAGTTTGAAACAGAAATGGTAATACAACATACAGTCAAAATGCCTGCTAACACATCAGTTTGAAACAGAAATGGTAATACAACATACAGTCAAAATGCCTACTAACACATCAGTTTGAAACAGAAATGGTAATACAACATACAGTCAAAATGCCTACTAACACATCAGTTTGAAACAGAAATGGTAATACAACATACAGTCAAAATGCCTGCTAACACATCAGTTTGAAACAGAAATGGTAATACAACATACAGTCAAAATGCCTACTAACACATCAGTTTGAAACAGAAATGGTAATACAACATACAGTCAAAATGCCTACTAACACATCAGTTTGAAACAGAAATGGTAATACAACATACAGTCAAAATGCCTGCTAACACATCAGTTTGAAACAGAAATGGTAATACAACATACAGTCAAAATGCCTACTAACACATCAGTTTGAAACAGAAATGGTAATACAACATACAGTCAAAATGCCTGCTAACACATCAGTTTGAAACAGAAATGGTAATACAACATTTACTTAAAAAGAAATGTCTATGACCGCACCGATTTGAAACAAATGGTAACACGATAAGCAGTCTAGTCTGTGCTATAAATCTGAGGGGCAGTGTCAATGATAAAAACGATGATGTTGAAGCCTTGCTAAGGTAAGGACAGATTGACTGTGAGAAGGCTGAAGAAGATAAGTATGATAATAAAGTCACTGTGGTATTGAAAACAAACAAAAAAGGGCAGCTGATGCAGATCAAAGTTTCTTCATGTACCGCAGAGGAGAACAAGCAACACTAACACTGCATGACAATTTCAAGAAAAAAACTGTTCTTTGAATAGACGCTTTCAGTTAGAGATCAGAGTAAGATGCCACTTACAATAACACAAGCGACTCTTCATACATGATTTGGCTTTCACTATCATGCACTACTTCATCATCATCATCATCATGGTAATCATCATCATGATCAACATCAACGTCAACATGCTTTGCTTGATTTTCTGCATACACACCATTTTGTTGTCACCACATTTTAAGAGCCTACAGCAACAAGGAGTTGTCCTGGTACAAATTCTGTACCACTTTCGCAGGTAACAAAAATACATGCATACACCGGTACAGGAGCAAATGAGTGCTGCTGCACTGTTGCAATAAGCTCTCCTTACTGAAAGCAGCCCTAATTTCATATGGTAAATCCACTGTGACAAAAAAATAAATAAATAAATACAAAAAAATACCTGCAGTAAACACAAAATTTTCCATAGTACCCATCAATCTCATTGACCCTAATCTCACTTCAGAACAAAATAAAGCTTCATGCACACACTTAGGCTGACACAGTGGCATCTGCGTTCATCCACACAGATATACAAAATGGCTGAATTTTAAAGAACCCATCAACCCATCCAACCAACCAACCAACTCCACCACCTAAGAAAACCAAGAACGAATGTAAAAGTTTCCATCTACGCCCACCAACATGAGCAAACTCAGAAATAAAACCAAGTGCACTCACGTTCACATATTTCTGGACCACGTCATTCAACTCTTTATTCAAACTTTTCTGGAGATTCTGCCGCAACAGATCCAAGGACTTAGCGGCACTCACGGTGATTCCAACCCTGGCGCAAAATACAAGACAAATGAACTTAAAGAAATCAAAAACACATGCACATAGATAACAAAATGACTGAATTTTGAAGAAGTCACACACACACACACACACACACACACACACACACACACACACACACACACACACACACACACACACACACACACACACACCACACACAAGCACCACACACATGACTGAACACACATATGCAGAACAGGATTAAATTCTAAGGAAATCACACACACATACACACACATGTATACTCTCTCTCTCTCTCTCTCTCTCTCTCTCACACACACACACCACACACACACACACACACACACACACACACACACACACACACACACACACACACACACACACACACACACACACACACACACACACACACACACACACACACACACATCACATCACACACACACACCCACACACAAAAAAAGCATACATGCTAAGCGAAACAAAGAAAAGTATAACACACACACACACACACCACTCAAAAACATACCAACATTCAAACACGCACACACATACAAGCACACATGCTAAGCCAAACAAGTACACACACACACACACACACACACACACACACACACACACACACACACACACACACACACACACACACACACACACACACCACTCACACACATACGCCAACATGCAAATACACACACACATACAAGCATACATGCTAAGCCAAACAAAGAAAAGTATAGACAAACTTTGCTTTTTGCATAGCCACGGATTGTGAGCGATACATCGAGCGGTATGTTGTTGCCATGGAAGGAAAATTGCTGAGGTTTTGGACTCGTTGGTTGAACGGATTCATCTGCACAACACAACAGACTTTATCAATAAACTAAGTAACAGACTTCATCAATATCTCGATTTACAATTTTTTCTGAAATAATCATACTTTGACTTGAGATACAATTCAGTCTTCAATACATTGAAATCATTAAACTTTATAATAATACAATACCTGACATACAATTTTTCTAAAATATTCATACTTTAAATTAGTCAGTCTTTAATACACTGAAATCATTAAACTAACAGTAATACATTATTCGATCATAATTTTTCTAAAGTAATCATCCTTTAAATAGGTACCGGCAGCCGCGCTCATTCAGTGGAAGAAAGTTGGCAAACACAGCAAAATTTGCCAATTTTCCACACACTCAATTTTCTAAACTACTTACACAATGAATAAAAAAATCACATATTGATAAAGAATGATCTTTCTGCTTTCAAATGGTGTGTTTTTTTTATTTGTGGTTGCCACTGAAAAGGAGAGAAATAAGTTGCCGACTGGAAGCCGTGTCACCCTGCCGTGGTGAAGTCCGCGCGGCACCTAACTGCGATCTCGAATTTCGCATCGCTTGGCAAATCGCTTGTCGCGTCACAGCCACTGCATACATTAACCTAGTTCTGAGTTCATCTGAAAGAGCAGAAGCTAACCTTTCGTTTCAACTAAGTTATAATGTGAAGTATCCAATATAAATCAGTCAAATCGGTAAAATTTATCATAGAAAATCTCAAATCGACATATATATATATGCTTTTGATCACCAGAAAAGTTGAAGATTCGCACTTTACATTTCTATGCAAATGAGCTCGATCAGTGGATTGCCATGACGCGAGACCCATTTAAAGTAAGGACCCTGATTGCTTGATTCGAGAAAAACCCTCACACTGAACCAAAATGGCGTCAGGAGTTGCTGTCTGCTGTGCCACGAAACAAATTTGCTGCCGTCTGCCATTTCAATGTAGGAAGAATATATCGGTAAGTAGTTTTGGCTGTTTCGATCATTATTTGATTAATCTGTGCTTCAGTTCTTTACTTTGATGACAGAAAGGATTATAACTTCAAGTTTGAATCAGTGACGTGATCGAACATAGCAAGGTCTTCCAATGTAAGAGAGCCTTCATGTTCCGATGCATTGTATAATTTTCTAATTGTACTTGTGTATTTTATAAGACTTGATTGCACAAAAATATGCATAGTTTTGTTTGAGTATTTATTGTTATGGTACACTTTATTGATTACAGGCAACATCTTACGTTTTACTCATGATCGCAAACCAGGAAGTAGCTCTGCAGAACGATTGACTGATCGCGAACCAGCTTTACGTTTTTCAGTTGGGTAGTTTGGTCATTGATTTATTCAGGTTTTATGATAAAAGCACTCTTGATTTACATTTTACAGGTTTTAAACGTGTCTCAGTGACACATTTCAAGCTCCAGAATCTATTAGCCTAAATGTGTATGTGCAGATCATGTAATATCAGCATGATTTAGTCAGAAGAACTGCTGAATGTTTTCAATGTGCAGTACTTAACAAAAGCATTTTATTCTTTTACCAGTTTCAAAAAATTATCGGTATCAGTATCAGATTGCCCCTACCAGCTTGCGTGCGTGCGTGCGTGCGTGTGTGTGTGTGTGTGTGAAAACATAGACATGTATTTATTTGATCTACTTCAGAGTTACAAAGAACAGTGTTAATTAAATCAATCTGTTAATTAAAAATCATGTTCATACAAGAGAGAGGAGAGATGAAAGGCTTAAATCTTTGCTGTTGTCTGAATGATAATAAAGTGTGTATGTGTATTTGTTAATGTAACTAGTAACCTAATTACATTAAAAATGAAAATGTGTGTGCGTGTGTGTGTGTTGTGTGTGTGTGTGTGTGTGTGTGGTGTGTGTGTGTGTGTGTGTGTGTGTGTGTATGTGTGTGTGTGTGTGTGTGTGTGTGTCTGTGTGTCTGTGTCTGTGTGTCTGTGTGTCTGTGTGTGTCTGTGTGTCTGTCTGTGTGTGAATGATAATAAATTACAGACCTATGCCTATATTGTATTATGTACATGTGCATGACAATATTTGTCTACCTCCACTACTCTAACCCTCTAAGTCTAAACCCCCATATCCACACAAAATTTCTTAAATTTTTGAGTGCGTAGTCACATTATTGGGATTGAAAAAAATTTGGGGGTGCTTGCAGCAAGTGCCTGTGTCTTATGTTAAGTCTTGCAGCAAGCACCTGTGTGTCATGTTAAGTATACTGTATAAAATACATATATTATGCAAATGCCCCTGCTCCCCCTCACTCACCACACACACACACACACACACACACACACACACACACACACACACACACACACACACACACACACACACACACACACCCTTCTTTTTAATTAACGGTAGTGTAAAAAAGAAAAAAAAACATACACTTAAAATCTAAATCTTTCGTATTTTTGGTTGATAATGACTACAACACCATGAGGTCAGTACTGATGGCTGAGGGGAGAGGCAGGCGGAAAACCTCGACCAAATGTCCTACAACCAATAAACTTCTTCTCCAGCTTTATTAAGCCTTGAGGGAAGATTGCGACAAGACATGGGAAGAGATGGCAGCCTTTACCCCGACTGCAATTATTGACATGACCTCTTTTGAGAAGAATATCAAATCCAAAGTACATGCAGCTGTGAGGAAAGCTTTGACCTTTAGAGTATCACTGAAAAAGAACACATCATTTCTTGCTGTCAAGCTTGCAGATGCACTTGAAAAGAAGAATGTGGGCAGCTTCCTCCTTGAGTGTATGCCACCTACAAGGCCAAGTTCTGCTGATGTGCAAGTCCCCCTCCCCCTTCCCCCCTGATCAAATTGCCTGACAGAGTTTTTGGTAAAAAATAGTTTTTGTTTATTATTAATAACAACATTTTTATGTGGATTTCTATGCCAGTAAAACTAGTAGAAAAGTGTTACACAGCCTTTTTTTTTATTTCAAAGTACAGTAGTGGAAACAAATATTTATCTTGTGGTGTAAAATGAGGTAAATGAAAAAAAAATTGAAATGATTGTGTGCATGCTGTCATTTGCTGTGATTTTTTTTTATCATGGACAGTGATGAAAAAAAACCCTGATGTAAGCCAGTATACATTTTAGAACATATTAAATATTTGTATGTATTACTCTGAACAGAACATAGAGAATAAGTACACAAAATTTCATGAAAATCCCTCACGTAGTTTCTGAGATATTAGTGTTTAAATGACGTTTCCCCTAAACCAATCAATTTTTCCGCCATGAAAATCAGCGATTTTAGCAAGTTTGGCGCTTTAATTCTCAGGAACCAATGAATTGAACAACCCAGAAGAAACTGACACAATAAAATATGATATATATACTCTACAGAAAATAAGTCTGAAGCATATCTCTCAGTTAATGTTAGTACAGGGGCATGTTGAAAATGGACATTCTAGCAATTCCGCCATACTCAGGGGATTTTTGCCATGCTTGACATGTTATTACCCATTTCTTGTTCCTACAGATGGTAATATTTCTGGTGGTTTTAACTGTCTGTTACACACTGATTTGGAAAATGCTTTTTGACAGTTTTATGTCCATTACAAAATGTTCTGTGAGTCTCCAATTTTGGAAAAAAATCAATGCTTGCATTTCTCAACGCAAAATTAAATATGTAAAAAATCATATCTCAGGAACCAATAAAGCTTGACGATTTTTGTTTTGTTTTCTTTGCCTTGATATGCTCTTTCATTGATGTAAGGTTTTAAAACTCTATTTTTAATTTGAAATTTTGGCTGCCGGTACCTACTTTAAGATGCAAGTCAGTCTTCAATACACTGAAATCATTAAATTAACAATGATACATTAATTACCATTTTCTTTTTAATATTTTACATACAATAATCTTCAATAAATTAAAATCATTACATTAACAGAAGCGTGTTTTTCTAAAATAACTGTATCAAGATACAACAGTCAGTTTTCAACAAATTAAACTACCACACTTTTCGAAAATATCTGCATCAAGATTAAATAATAAACATCTTCAATAAACTAGTAAATGAAACGAAAAACCAAACTGTGCAGAAAAAACTCAGTTACCTAGATTCAATTCCATTTTAATTGATGGCAAAGTTTGTGTGAAGAAAAAAACATTAAGCAATCAACTTAACCCACTAACTCTCATACCTGACCACCAGCATCCTCCACTGACAACCATGCTAGCAAAGCAAAAACTTAACCTTCGATTCCCTCACCCTATCCAGTTGGTGGATAGAGTGTGTGGGAGTCAAAGGGTTAAAATTATTCTGAAGTGTACAATTTATAAACAAATCCCCAAGGTTAAAACATAAAACAGACTTGAGACAAAGATCCTATCTTCAATCTTGGTCAATACAGTACAAACAGGCACAAACTATCACCACATAAATACGTCACTCTTCATCAACATCTTGGTTGATACTGTACAAACAGGCGCAAACTATCACCACATAAAATTAAATACGTCACTCTTCATCACAACATCTTGGTCAATACTGTACAAACAGGCGCAAACTATCACCACATAAAATTAAATACGTCACTCTTCATCACAACATCTTGGTCAATACTGTACAAACAGGGGCAAACTATCACCACATAAATACATCACTCTTTTACCACAATGTCTTGGTCAATACTGTACAAACAGGGGCAAACTATCACCACATAAATACATCACTCTTTTACCACAATGTCTTGGTCAATACTGTACAAACAGGGGCAAACTATCACCACATAAATACGTCACTCTTTTACCACAATGTCTTGGTCAATACTGTACAAACAGGGGCAAACTATCACCACATAAATACATCACTCTTTTACCACAATGTCTTGGTCAATACTGTACAAACAGGGGCAAACTATCACCACATAAATACGTCACTCTTTTACCACAATGTCTTGGTCAATACTGTACAAACAGGGGCAAACTATCACCACATAAATATGTCACTCTTTACCACAATGTCTTGGTCAATACTGTACAAACAGGGGCAAACTATCACCACATAAATACGTCACTCTTTTACCACAATGTCTTGGTCAATACTGTACAAACAGGGGCAAACTATCACCACATAAATACATCACTCTTTTACCACAACATCTTGGTCAATACTGTACAAACAGGGGCAACTATCACCACATAAATACGTCACTCTTTTACCACAATGTCTTGGTCAATACAGTACAAACAGGGGCAAACTATCACCACATAAATACATCACTCTTTACCACAATGTCTTGGTCAATACTGTACAAACAGGCGCAAACTATCACCACATAAATACATCACTCTTTAACCACAATGTCTTGGTCAATACTGTACAAACAGGGGCAAACTATCACCACATAAATACGTCACTCTTATACCACAATGTCTTGGTCAATACTGTACAAACAGGGGCAAACTATCACCACATAAATACGTCACTCTTTTACCACAATGTCTTGGTCAATACTGTACAAACAGGGGCAAACTATCACCACATAAATATGTCACTCTTTTACCACAATGTCTTGGTCAATACTGTACAAACAGGGGCAAACTATCACCACATAAATACATCACTCTTTACCACAATGTCTTGGTCAATACTGTACAAACAGGGGCAAACTATCACCACATAAATATGTCACTCTTTTACCACAATGTCTTGGTCAATACTGTACAAACAGGGGCAAACTATCACCACATAAACACATCACTCTTTACCACAATGTCTTGGTCAATACTGTACAAACAGGGGCAAACTATCACCACATAAATATGTCACTCTTTTACCACAATGTCTTGGTCAATACTGTACAAACAGGGGCAAACTATCACCACATAAGTACATCACTCTTCATCATAACATCTTGGTCAATACTGTACAAACAGGGGCAAACTATCACCACATAAATACATCACTCTTCATCATAACATCTTGGTCAATACTGTACAAACAGGGGCAAACTATCACCACATAAATACGTCACTCTTTTACCACAATGTCTTGGTCAATACTGTACAAACAGGGGCAAACTATCACCACATAAATACGTCACTCTTCATCATAACATCTTGGTCAATACTGTACAAACAGGGGCAAACTATCACCACATAAATACATCACTCTTTTACCACAATGTCTTGGTCAATACTGTACAAACAGGGGCAAACTATCACCACATAAATACATCACTCTTTTACCACAACATCTTGGTCAATACTGTACAAACAGGGGCAAACTATCACCACATAAATACATCACTCTTTAACCACAATGTCTTGAATGGCTGCATTTTCCCAGCCATTCCCTCACCCTTTAATTGCGAGCCAGCACTGGCATCGCCTGCAAGTGCTATTTTTGTCCAGGCAGGGTCGACCAAAGTCCATATCACTGGCTAGCGTGCCTTTGTGTTCTGGCACTACTGATAAAGAAGGAAGCCGAGTGCAGTTTTCTGTGTGTATTGTGAATTTGTGCAATGATCTGCATTATTTTCGTCACTTTACCTGTGTGCATTCAGTGCTGTGAATATTCATTGTTCTGAAGAAGTGATCTTTACTTTGTCAGATTACCTTGTCTTTGAAATTTGTAGAAATTACTAATGTGATGATCGACTGACATAGATCTCCAGGTTGCTCTTTGTTCAGTATAAAGTGAGATTATTTTCGTAGTAGTGACGGAAGTATAGTGCAATTTACAATCTTTACATAAATTCCTCAGTTTTGGCAAGGTCTAATTCGTGGTCTTCAGTGCTTTAACTTTCTAAAATTAAAAAAAAATCTGTCAGCTGTTTGTTTTCATTCTTTTTTAGAGGCTTACATTTGACTAAAATCGGGTGTTAGCTGTTGCCTGACGAAGGCACGCGCTGCGCCGGCTATAAACTAGGCCACGCACGTGTATTAATTAAGCCAGTCTTTATCCAGGGCAACCTCCGACACATCTCTCTCTCTCTCTCACTCTCTCTCCCTCTGTCTGTCTGTCTCTCTCTGGAGTTGCATCTAACATACATCTGTGTGTGTGTGTGTGTGTGTGTGTGTGTGTGTGTGTGTGTGTGTGTGTGTGTGTGTGTGTTGTGTGTGTGTGTGTGTGTGTGTGTGTGTGTGTGTGTGTGTGTGTGTGTGTGTGTGTGGTGTTGTGTTGTGTGAGTGCGTGTGCGCAAGCACGCAGAACGCGCGAGTATATATGTCATGATGCATATATATCTCTCTCCCTACTGCATGCATCATGTGTGTGTGTGTGTGTGTGTGGTGTGTGTGTGTGTGTGTGTGTGTGTGCGCGCGTGTGTGTATTATAACTGCTGTGCTCTTCCCAAGTACTGGAATCTAGGTCAATCTGGAGGCACATACCAAACTTGCCCCTGCTTCGCTCACAGACATTTTGTCTGTGGCCTTGCTATACGGCAGCGGGACGGGTGAAAAGGGTGTCGGGAGTGGAAGGGAAGGGGAAAGATGCGCGCTATTTATAGCCGGCAGGGCAGAACCAGAACGGCCAACCCAAGTATCACGGATTTGTGCGCCGTGCTTGGTCAATACTGTACAAACAGTGGCAAACTATCACCACATAAATATGTCACTCTATACCACATCAGCTAGGTCAATACTGTACAAACAGGGACAAACTAGCACCACATAAATACGTCACTCTTTACATCTTGGTCAATGCTGTGAAAACTGGGGCAAAATATTACCACATAAATACGTCACTCTTTTCCACAACATCTTGGTCAATGCTGTGCAAACAGGGGCAAACTCTCAGTATCACCATATAAATACGTCACGTTTTTCCACAACATCTTGGTCAATGCTGTGCAAAAAGGGGCAAACTCTCAGTATCACCATATAAATACGTCACGTTTTTCTACATCTTGGTCAATGCTGTGCAAACAGGGGCAAACTCTCAGTATCACCATATAAATATATCACGTTTTTCCACAACATCTTGGTCAATGCCGTGCAAACTCTCAGTATCACCAAATAAATACGTCACGTTTTTCCACGTCTTGGTCAATGCTGTGAAAACTGGGGCAAAATATTACCACATAAATATGTCACTCTTTTCCACAACATCTTGGTCAATGCTGTGCAAACAGGGGCAAACTCTCAGTATCACCATATAAATACGTCACGTTTTTCCACAACGTCTTGGTCAATGCTGTACAAACAGGAGTAAACTATAACCACATAAATACGTCAGCAATGTAAAACAAGGCAAACTGTCACAATACGAATATGTTACTCTTTTCCACACAACAACTGAATCTGTCTAAATGTCATTTCAAGGTATGATGGAAATAATCAGAAAAATCAAGTAGGAATCAACGCTGAAGCCACCATAGGCTAGAAGCTTCCAAGGTACCTATCGTTATCTATAAACATGATGTGAGTAAAGTCTTACCAACTGCTCCTCTCCGTTGCTCAAGGCTTCCACCTTGGACAGCAGTTCACACTTGGAAGGCAGCAAACCTTCTGGAGTTAATCTCGGCATCTCATCTCGTCGTTGCATCACACTGGATGTAGCACTGTTTTTGTGGGAGATGTCCGACATTGACTTGTGAAATGAAGAAACAGCAGCATCTTGCTTCTTGTCTGTATGAGGCAAGGAAAAGGGAGCCTCCTTTCTTATCACTTGACGCTGCGGCTCTTCTGATGCAGCAGATTCAGGATCTTCCTTGACACGAGAGTAGGCAGGGCCATACCCCATGGATTTCTCATGCACTCTGATTTCAGAGAAGGGAGGGAACCTGAAAGGGTTGGCGGGTGACGGGCGTGAGGGCTGGGGATAGGGAGGAGGGGGCTCAGAGTGACTCTTCCCTGATACATAGTCTTTGACTCCCCCTCGCCACTTGTCGGCCTGGTTGGTGATGGTGTGGGCAGACTGGCCCTGCTGCTGATACAGGTGGGGGTGTTTGTGTGTGTGGTAGCTGCCCGACATTCCCGCCGCCCCAAACATGAACTTAGGGTCCTTTTCCGCAAAAGCGCCGCTGTGACAAGCGGTCACCGCCACACCCGACATGCTGACAGTGGGTGGGGCAAGGGGTATGGTGGAAACTACGGTGACAGACGCCGGAACCAAGCTGGCGGATGTGGCAGGAATGTGATGGTAGGGCAGGGAGACATGGAAGTGGGGTGAGGGTGGGTGTGGAGGGAGGGCACAGGGATGGGCTTGTTGCTGTGAGCGGCGGTGGGCAAGGGAACCTGCCACTTCTGAGGCTCCAAGCCCGTTTTGGTTAAGGGCACCGATGAACAGGAAAAGGGGGTGAAACATGATAGAGTGCCAACACTGCTGGTTGAATTGACAGCCGCCGACAACGATATAGCTTCAGTGGCAATCTGACTTGCGGGGGTGGATGCTGCAGATGACCCCAGGCTGTTATCCATTCGTCCGTTGTTGACGCTTGCTGTGGTTTGCATGGTTCTTAAGCCCTCACCACCCATGGAACTGTCCTCCTTATGGTGAGGCTGAAAGGCATGGCATGTTGCACTGTCTTCATCCTTCCCTTTCATTACACTCTCTTCCACTTTGCACTGAGCGCCCTGGCTGGCGAAACACTTCAGTTCCGTCTCTGTGCCCACAGACATTACATGGGAGTTTTTGTTGCCTTTGGTTTTGTGAGAGGCAACAACTGAAGTTATGTCTATAGGAATGGTAGATAATTTTAACGTGGTCTGTGACACTGAGGGCACTGATGGTGCAGCAGGGATTCTGGGATGATGACCAGTGTGGGCTGAGGTGGTTGACCATGTATGGGGACTGATTGTGGTGGTGGTGCTGCTGGCTATTGTGTTGGACAGCAAGTGCTGCTGCACTAAGCCCCGCTGGGGTAGGGGAATCTGGCACACAAACAAAACAATTACACAGTACAGTATGGTAACAGTTTCTCACCCTCTCACTTGAAAAACAACATTAAAAATCTCATCCGAGTTGGCTAATATTGTCACAAAGCATCTCCATCCTAACAAGGCTTTTGTCAGATCAAAATCTCACCTGTGAGATCAACTGATACCAGCACAAACCATCTCCCTCATAATGAGGCTTTTGTAAGGTAAAAATGTTCTCCTGCAAAGTTACCATTTAATTTTTCCACACACTTTGTAACCTTCCATACAACCTATAACCCCTACCTCCTAACCCCGACTATCATCAATGTTTTCATCACACTTCCATTCTATGTAAATAAGCTGCATCTTATCGGATGCACAGAAAGCTGACAAAATGTGTGTGTGTGTGTGTGTGTGTGTGTGTGTGTGTGTGTGTGTGTGTGTGTGTGTGTGTGTGTGTGTGTGTGTGTGTGTGTGTGTGTGTGTGTGTGTGTGTGTGTGTGTGTAAGTGTGTGTAAGTGTGTGTGTGTGTATGTGTGTGTGTGTGCATGTGTGCGTGCGTGCGTGCATGCATGCGTGTATATAGAACTGTTCTCCAAATTCATCAAGATTCACTGCACATTACAAATAATCACTGCATATTACAAATAATCAGACTTTTAAGTAAAGCATGGAGAACTCAAGCTGTTAGGCCAGCTGATCATGTTCCAATAAAGTTGCTGCACAGTCTTCATCTGTGGTAGGTGTGCATATTGAGTGTTTTCATGTCTTCATAAGCCAGCCATTGACATGACTTCCAGGATCTTTGACAGTCTGTAAGCATGCTGACCAGTGAAAATCTCCACACTCTACCAACAGTCAGAGGCATCTAGATGATCGACCTCAGGACCTTCCGGCTGAAGTCTGACATTTACCCACTCGACTATTGTCCATCAAATAAATCCGTCATACAACCAGGATGTGTCGTTATTATTAGTATAACTGTTACTGTTTAAAACCCAGACGACAGCACAAAACCGAATCAGGGCTATAACCATCCAACACACCAATGACCCGACCAGTTGCCAATGTGTGGTGGTTAATGCAATGGACTACCTACTAGAAGGCTCTGGGTTTAAATCCCCCATCAGTCCCTTCAAAAACCACTGTGGGATTTTTCGGCTCTAATCGGTTCCTACCCAGAGCTGAGCATGCTATGGGCTCATTGGGAAGACTGGGACCACACAGTCGAGTCTCCTCCACTTCATGGATGCATCATTAAGGGTGTTGATAAAATTTTCTGCATCTCTCAAGCCTGGTTGATGCCAGGATATATTATGATAGTAAGCGTAGAGTACAGCCCTGTCATGCAGTCTCAATCCTAGCTGAGACTCCACAGCATCATGATTATCATCTCATCGACATCATCATCATCGCATTGTAAAAAAAAAAAGAAAAACTATGCCAGCTTCTGTGGCCATTAAGGCGGCACAGAATATAGGACGAAAACAAAAAGATCAATGACCCTGAAAAGAATACACCCAGGAAAGAAAATTAACTACGTTTATTTTTATAAATGCATTCGCACACATAATCTACAGATACGCCCCTGGCATTGACCACCCAATTTATCACAAAGAGGGGTTAAAAATAACCTGAATATAAATTTAAACGTAATATAGAACACTAAGACATATAACAACTGGCCTAAATGACCTGAAATTTGTTGCCACACTTCATATTTCCTTCAATTATTATGAGTACCAAATTATCAATCATAATAGACAGTATGTAAGACTTCACAGGTGAATGGCCAAGCAAGGCATAAAATGATAGGAGATGACTGAAAGCAAAGGCACAAAGTAGAAACAGAGAGTGACAGATAAGAGGAAATTTCTAGCACTGAATTTTCAGAAAGAGGAAATAGTTACTAGAAGAATCCCCTGCATCCCCACAGGGAACCAGGAAGAGTCTGATGACCATGTCAAAAAAGACTACACGAGACGTACTACCCAACCTAACAGGCTGTTACTGTCACCGTTGTTTTAACCCTTTCCCATTTTATCCCGCCGCAGCCCACCAACCGGGAAACCCCGCTTTTTATTTACGCCCGCCGCCTATCACTTAGGCCTGGTGGAGAATTTCCATCACGCTCTAAACGCTAGGGTTACACACACCTCATGAATGAAATTTCCCGCGAAAGTCAGGATAAACCAATGAAAGAATGATACTGAGTTTGGTACCACACATCGCCTCATTTACAAGATATCGGTCAGCGTCTGACCTTTTCATTCACACGCTTTCGGAAATCTCCGAATAGTAGGAGGAGTTTCTGAGCAGAATCTGCAAATGGGAAAGGGTTAAAGCCCAGCCAACTGCGTAAGAGCCATATCAGGGCTACAACCACTTCAAAATATTCTAAATTTCAACAGGAAAAAAAAGAAAAGAAAACTAAGTACACATATCAATGCACTTGCGCACGTAATCTAAGGACATGTCCCTGGCGCTGACCACTGTGTCCTATTCATCGCATAGGGATTTAAAAAATTCACCTGAATACAAATATAAGCATACCTAAGGACACAAAAACGAGGCTAGGAATGACCAAAGAATCTATTTCTAGCTATTAGTTTTGGTTAACGGAAATACTGAAAGCCCCGCGAATTTTGAAATCTCAAGTCAGATTTCTCCAACGCTCATAGACAAGCGTTGTTCAGACATGATCGGGAAATCCCGACGCTCGTATCGAGAGTTAACACATGTACCCAATTATCAATCCTAACAAAAAGGTACGTAAGACTTTATCGAACACATTCAGGTGGACCAGCAAGGCAGAAAATGATAGGAAGAAATGACTGAAAGCAAAGGAGGAAGAAAGAAACAGAGCGTGACAGAAAAGAGGAAATTTCTAGCACAGAATTTCCAGAAGGTGGGGATACAATTTATACTGAAAAAGCCCCCGGCATCCCCACCGGGGGAACCTATCTGGCTGAAAACAAAAAGTAAACAAAGATGACAACTGACAAATCTGCTGTGTTCTGCAAAGGAATCGGCAAGCTACATATAATTACTCAATAGTAAAACAAGAGTTAAGTACCTGCTGCAATTAACACCATCAATACATGACAATGTCATACCAAAATTCATAACACTCAAGATCAACACCAACTTGTGAACTAAACACAGTAAAATATTCAATAAAACACGATCAAAAACCTTACCATAACACCTCCTGACAAAGTTGCAGTAGACGATAATACAGCTATCTGTTCTTGACCGGGACTATGCACCGGCGATGGCCTTGAAATTATTCCCATTGGTGACCTCCTATGGCCTTGAAGTGTACTGTGGCGTTGAGGTGATCGCGAGGGAGTCACTGACCCAGGCTTTGGTGACGGTGTTTGTGTCCTAATTTCACTGTGTAGGGAACCTGAACTTCCTGTGGCAGTGACAGAAAAGCATGATTTCATTTTCAGTCAAGTAAATACCAACAGAATCAAACAACAAGTATTCCGGACAAAGTCTGCCGAGTGCTCTGCAATGACTAAATGATGAATACATCCGCACAACCATTTCGGAGTTAGTCTGGTGTTTGTTCAAGATGGGTTCATCGCGCTCGGACAATTCCATATGCGCTCCACCCAATCTGCCAGCAGTTACCGCACAGATACCATGAGCTTGGGCAGTATCATATTTGACCTCCCACCACCAATTCAGCCTTACCTCACAGTCAGCCGAACAGCGCTAGTAGCTGAAAATGTGACTGTCTATTTGGGGTATTTTGACTTTTTCTCAAAATCGATTTCTGTGGACTATAATCTATCCCCCACAGTAATTTTTTTTTTCTTGAAAAAATATCATTAATCAATTTAAAATGGTATTTTAATGCACTGATCGTAGCAGCAAGAACGCAATTTCTTACCAAGAGTACCTATTTTTGTCTCTTATTGCAAACTGTAACCTGTACAGATCCCCACATGTAATATACTGACAGAAAGCTCTTTGGTGCACCTTTCGAATAATGACAGCTAAAATTAGAAACAAACCGGGTCAAAGCTACCGAATAAAGAAAATGTGTAGGAGAGTACATAAAAACTTTAGAGGCCGTTTTCTCAAAATGGCCGTCATACAACTTAATAATTTTAACCATACACAACATCTACATTTTTCTGAGTACAAACGTTATTCAAATACCAAAATAATCAGCAGAATGTACACTTTCCAGCGATATACATCTCAAAATACCCAAAATGCTAGTTAAGACTGATTTCGTGCTGGGAAGTCACATATGCGCTGGCAAGATCTTGATACAGGAAGGGGGAGGAATGAATATGAAACACTAAGCTGACACCACCAGAATAATGGAAACCTGCTGGGCAGCGACCAGGCCTGTTTTCGATGTAGTAGCATGGTTGAGTTATCAGATGCTGAGTCCACAGCCTTATCAAAACAACCAACCAGCCCACTCCTGCCACCTACAAAGTAACATTGCCAGGCAAACAAGTATCCACATGGGAATATACTTTTAATGGTACTCTCAAGCATGCGCATGTGGACATACATGTACACAAGCACCAACATATACATACACACACACAAAAAGTAACTCAGTAAAAGGGGCAGAGAAAAAAATTCAGATTCTCACTAAAATAAGTATACAGACATAATCAATGATATACCATAACACTAAAGGAAATGTTCATCATGTGATGAAGTGATTAACACAACTGCTTGACAACTGGAAGGCTGTGGGTTCAAATCTCCTTCACTGTGGGATTTTCTGACCCCGACCTCTTTCCACTCAGGGCTCTGAGCATGCCATGGGCTCAGTGAGAAGATTGTGAATACAGCCACATGTCAACCGCTCAACACTCATCATTGAGGTTTCTGCTCAAAATGTCCTGACCAGCACCACTGGCATGTATGTTATCTTTCAGGCCTGGCTGATACTCGGATGAATTATGATTTGGAGTGTTGAGTGAATCCCTGTCATACAAATGGAACATTCATAGCACCATCTGATATTTCCAAGGGCCATTGCCATACTCTTGAGGGGTCACTGTACTCTGCAGCTTTACCTTGTTGCTGCAGTGCAGAGTTCAGACGACTGGGCGATGCTCGTTCCTGCATCTCCTGGGCCTGCACCAGTGCTGCTGCCCGCATCAGATCCTCAAATGGCAATGTCGCATGCACTGGGCGCCCTTTGATTCCCTTGTTCTCTGGCGGCGTTCGGCGGTCCATCTGCACAGGTGAGTGTCGCCGTTCAGCCATGTGGTAGGGGGAGCTGTGACTGATAGAAATCTCAGGCTGCTTCAGCTTACCATCTTGCTCCGATTTAGAAGCACTAGCCAACATCATGGGTGCAGGTATCTTCCCCGTCAACGCTGATCGCAGCAATGGCTGGGTGCTTTCTGACATGGCTGACACGGCTGATACCACCTGTGCAGTGATGCGCGAGGGAGAAAGGTCTCGACTAAGAGAGGAGCTCTTGGTAGTGTGAGAGGGTGTGGGAAGGGACTCTCTGGATGGGCTCAAAGACTCGGCCTTGTCTGACTTGACGACCATCATCTGTCCAGGGATGGCAGCGTGGAATATTCCAGGACCTCGCTGAGTCTTTACCTGGGTGGGGATGGGGCTGGCACTCAAGGAGCCCCCACTTTTCTGTGCTGTGGAAATGGCAGTGTAATGTTGTCTGAAAATGTCCGCTGCATTCACAAACTGAAGGTTTGCACCTGCTGCCGAGTTAGCTGAGGAAGACAGAGTGGTCTGTGAGTGTGATGCACTCATTGCTCCCTGCGACTTGTGCACTTCCTCTAACCTCTTGGCTTGACTGTGTGCATCTTGAGGTCTGCAGGCAGACAATCACAACAATACCACTACTACTGCAACTACCACTTAAAATACAATTACAAATTCTAAATCAGAGTAACTGCCAGTTCTAGCAATTCTAGCAAACAGAAACATATATAACCTGCGAAATTTCAAAGCTCTCTGTTTTCATTTGTTTGTATGAGAATTTTTCTCATGACCTATACAAATGGTGCGTATCAGGGGAACGGCAAGGGGCATACTTGTATGTAGCGACTGAGTTAAACTGTGTCTAGTTAATACACAAAACAAAACAAAATAAGCATAAATTTCCCTGAGGAGGTAAAAACAGCAGATACAAATTCTGGTTCTAGGAAGCAGGGGAACTGAACAAAACTAAATGCACCTGTTCAGTGTATGCGTACGCATGCACACACACACACACACACACACACACACACACACACACACACACACACACACTCTCTCTCTCTCTCTCTCTCTCTCCCCTCTCTCTCTCTCTCTCTCTCTCTCTCTCTCTCTCTCTCTCAAAACATGTGTGTGTTACTACCGAACTTCAGAGCTAAATTTACGTACTCTATACCTCAAATATAGCCACAAAATTAATGTAACATGAAAGTGAAGTAATGACTTTTGCGACTGGGTGCATTTCCTCTGACAGCAACTGATAACAGTTCCAAAAATCAATATTTTGTCGTTTGTTTACGCCATCGTCGGAGATAATTTTTGTGACACTTCAAAGAGTATGTGCAATAGACTGAGCAATATGCCACAACAAGTACAAGAAACTTTCATGTCTGGGACTTGATCAACATCAAATTGAATGCCTAAAGCCCTCATACTTCTACATCGGCAAATAGTGGGCACAAGAAGTAGAAAATTGCTGAGCAAAGTCTGCTTCAAGTACACCACTGTTCGTTGTGAAATTTCCCTTGCGCGTCAGAATCGTCGATTTAGCACTAATTCGGGTAAAACCCATGAAGTAAAAATAACCGATTCTCTCAAAAATGAATGTATTTAAGTTTGTCTTATTAAAAGAGCGATGTGATGTTTACAATATGCACAGTCTGCCATGAAATTCAGCTTCTGTTTTCTGTTGTGAACGCAGTGTTATGTACTATTTTTTTTCATGCGGACTGACATTTCAGCTTTCGCACAATGACCACACTGACTTGGTGTTTCATTGATACGGCTTTGTGCCTTTCGCCCCGTGAAATGAAAATCGCTCTATGGAATGGCAGGAAGGAAAAAAAGCTGATCCAAGTTTTTGTTGTAAATCATTTTCCCATGTTATGTACAACAGAATCTGGCCAGGATCGCTTGTTTTTTTGTTAATATATTGATATGTCCATTGCTGTCCTATTATATAGTTGTTATAACCGATAATCAACATCCCTTTAGCGTTATTCTTTGAAGTTGCTGACTTAGTTCTTCTGTTTAGTGTTGGTTTTGCCTTGAGTTTGTGGGCACCCATCAGTCTTATTGTTGTGATGGTGATGTACACCTATGACTTCTTGTTTTATTGTTTACCACAGGGAGAAAATGTACATTCATCATTCTTACATACATGAAGTGGATAAAAAGCACTGATTAGTGATACTTGGTCCTTGCATGTGTTGGCCTTATTGTTCATAGGTCAGTGCATAACTTCACAGCAACAAAAATCATACCAGACCAAACCACTGTTTACAAATGCAATCTGATTTAAGAATAATGTTGAAAAAAGAGTTTGTTGACATGCTGGTGCTCTTGGATTATTTCAATAATGATTTTAGGCATTTTCCTGGATTTTGGACAGTGTTGTGTACTTTTCATGATGTACATCACATCAGCATCTGCATGGTCTGGATTTTGTGAAGTTATGAACATATGGTACTGATGTTAAATTTTGTAATACTAATGACATGTAAAATGTGTTAAAATGCCTTCTGCAGATCAATACTGTTATTTTTAAGAATTCTGAATTGAAATACTTTATGCCTTAAAATTTGCCAGCAACTTGCATGATGTACGTAACCTCACACAAAAATGCTGTATAATCATCTGTTGTGATGTTATGAACAAAGAAAAAAATTCTAGTGGATGCTTTTATTACAAACACATACCTGCTACTGACTGTACAGTTTGTTAATAGCCTGTTGGTACAGTTTTAAGTAAATCTTATCGATATAACACACAGTGGCTTATGCTTTTAAGTGTGCAGTGTAGCAAAAGATGCTGTTTTCTGTATGTGAAGTTATGAACATTTTATAGAAAACAACGCATTTTTCTGAAATAACTTTTTATCAATCTCACATGTATTCAAGATATGCAGATACAATCCCTGTAGCTTCTTTTTAACTGTTTTTATAAAAAAAAATTATCAATATATTTGTTTTTTTCCTAAAGAAAAGGTAGATTATCTCAGAATGTTGTGAAATCATGTACTAAAGAGATCTTTACTGATTTCAGGAAATCACAATTCACTTAAAAAGAAAATGATCATCAAATGTGACATTTGGTTATTATTTCAAATGACAGATGGTTTGATGCCATCTTTTGATTTTTAGAGGAATGTTTAGTACAATATTATGTTGTGACTGTTGTGAAGTTATGAACTGTTATGTTAAGTTAGGAACATTCTATAGATTAGCCAGTTTAACACCCTCATCATCAATCCCAAATACAATACAATCCCCTGAGCTCTTGTACCCCTGTTTTTGTGGAAATTAATGGATAGATTAGAAGTACTGTTTTCCTGAAGAAAAGGGAGCTTCTCCTTAAGAATGTTGTGAAGTTACGTACTAAAAATATCTTTACTGAATTCAGCAAGCCACAATTCACTTAAAAAGAAACTGACTGTCATGTGTGGCATTTTGGTTCTTCTTTTTCAAGCGAAAGATAGTTTGATGCTGAAGTTTGCATTTTAGAATTAGAGGATGCTGCAGTACAATGTTTTGTTGTGACTGTTGTGAAGTTATGTACAGACGACTATTTGGGTGCTGTTCTGGTATGTGCTCTAGTAATATTTTCATTTCATAGCCTGGTTTTGTTCGGAACATGTCTTTTGAGTTACTCATAAGCTGTTTTGCACAACAATAAGAATTTTCAGCTTTTGAGATTTCTTAAATGTTGGAGATGAGTGGACATTCCAGTAACATACATACAGTAAGCCTTAATATGAAAACATTCATAATTAGGCATTACCTGAGTGCTTCACATAATTATTTTGTCATCTCTCTTTACACTGCTAGTCTTCAAAACAGCAGAAGTTTGTTTTATCTTCTGTGGTACAGCTCTAAAATTCACACACTAAACTAAAGAATTGTTGTGAAATTATGTACAAAATCTTCTTTAATTTTCTTGTATTTAGTGTGTTTGCTTTTCCTGTCCTACCTTCAGATGTACCAACTGGACCTGCTGTTAACATGTTCACATTATTTTGATCAAAATATCTGTTCCTTCTCAGGTTCTTTCCTTTACAAGGTCTGTGACATTGAGTGATCTTATGTACAATGGAACATCATATTATCTGTGTTTACATGAGTGATAAATGTCCGATTGACTTGCAAGTTGGATTATTTGTCATGGTTTTTGTCCTGCTGTTTGGTTTGCACAATATTCTTCCATTGACAGGTGTTTCATTTTGTTTCTTATGTGTCACACTTTTTAGACACCATTTCGTAGCCATGACCATATATATATATATACATAAGTTTCATAATGATTATGCTTGACAACAGCCAGTTACTAGTTAGCCAAAAATCTGAGCCTGTAAGAACTGACACATGAGCCCTTTCAACAATACATTTTGAGACGACAGGGCGAAATAGACCTGAAACGGATCGTCTGTGAAACTGAAAGTCATCATATATCTTAAAAGGCCCCAGGCAATGGGTTCAATCTAACCATTCAGAATAGATCATGATCTGTTCCCAACAGATGGCTGGCAGCCTCCAGCCAAACAACATACAGCACTCTGCCAACACCCACTTTGCAATAGCATGGAACTCGTCAATTTGAAAATGAAGTACCTGATAGCGCTGTATCAAGTTAATGATACCTTAGGAATAACCACAGCAAAAACTTACAAAAACAAACATCAAAAGAAGGCAATTATGTGGTTTCTTGCCTTAGTTTCCAACACCTAATAAGCGAAACAACGAAACTCAAACTAGTCACAGTGACCTACATCTCATCTCCATTTCAAAAGGATCATGTATTAGTCCATCCGATCCAGTCCACACTGACAAGTCCGACCGCAGAGTTCAAATGGTTCTCCTTAACGGTATGTGCAAAACAGCTCGTGGGTCAGCTCTCTAGTCCTTGTCAATGTCTCGTCTTGTAAATCATACACACATTCTCCTCGTATTTTTCCATGTTTCTGACATATGCTGGTTTTTAATATTAAATCTTGTTTGAACCAGTAAAAATACAGCTGCTGGTACCATGTACTGGCTGAAACTTTTAGACTCACAATCCTTTCTAGATGACATCTTTCTCTTCCCCCAATCAGCTGTCAGTGTCACACTCTCAGCAATAGGTGTTTAGTTTAACCCCTTCCCTATTTATATTTTTGGCTACAGTGTAGATGACAAAATTTTCAGAAGCCTAGAGATATTATATTTTGTTTGCTAATATATATCCAAAACTGTGAATTATATAGGCCTAACAGTAATAAAGAGGCTAACAAACATCCGTTTTGTAACAATCTGTGAATACTAAGAAGACTGAAAGGGTAATATTATTTTCATTCACTAATTCTCTCTCCCTCTTACACACACACACACACACACACACACACACACACACACACACACACAAACACACACACAATGTATACATACATGCACACACACACACAAATATAACCCACCTCCCACCCACCCTCACACACACACACAAACACAAACCACACCACTGAGCTTGTCATACTCGAGAACAAAGCACTGTCACTAGTGTCAGGGGACTTAAATCTTGTAAAGTTTCTTTGTGCTCAACATTTATGTAATGCTGACTGAAACATTGCCACTACTTTATCTGACATCTGGTGAACATCACAAAAGCACTGGTAATAGTGAAATGCACTGGCAATGGTGAAATCATGACATGATACATGGCATGTCAACTGTACAGCCAAGAGGTCAACTCATTTTACCCCAGGTGCAAGATATCTCCTTCCACGCTTACTTCTCTTTAAACCAGGCACAAGCATACTCACAGTCATACTAAAGCACTTTTCCAGTTTCACATATTCTCATCTTGTAAAGTTTTCTTTCTCAACCAAAGTGTTTACAAATACCTTTTTTATAAGCATGATCATGCATCTTCTCTGGCTGGTCAGACATGCTAGTGTTCGTCAATAGACATGTTTAAGTCATGCACACAATTTTCAGTACAGCAGCCTCTTCTAGTGCTAGTCCAGACAGTTGGTAACATCTCAAACTTAGAGTAGAAGGTGATAAACAGGCAAGATACCGTCCCACTCACCCATCCACCCATCCCCACTAACACTGCCACCTATTACTATAGCACAAAGAAAGGGTGAAGTCTAACTCCCTCTAGCACTTTACTTAATTGGTCCTCAAACCCGCACCTTCAGAATCTTTTCTTTTTCCTAGGTCAGTGAACAGATTGTTTATATATTCTCAGGTTAAGGGTAAGCCCGTTTAATTATGCATTCGGGTTATCAGAAGGAGTAAAATTCAGCCGTGCGCATGATCTACAGGAGTGAGACCTAAACCAGCGTAAACTGGAGAAAGTGCCGTGACACTCGAATCATCAAAAATTGATGTTATGTCCGACTCCATCAGTCCATGTGCACTGCACATCTCAATGCATGATAAGCGACTAAACTGGCCATCGATAGATCAAAAACAAAGATTTTCCCACAACATCAATGCGCGTGCATTGCTTTTTAAGCTAAATTTAATCGGCGATAGTGCGCACTGATTTTGCGGAAACAGTCTTGCCTCTTGGTCGGCAGTCAAACGGGAAAAGCCAAGATTCGTTTGCTTGACGCATGTTCTTACTTCAATGAAAAATCACCATTCCATATATTTGCACTGCGTTTAAACCATCCATCTTGCAAATAATAAGCAAGCATACGATCAAAAGCATTTAACATATTCTCGATAGGCTCATATGTAGCTGCATTTCTTACCTGCTTTTACAACTTCGTTGGTTTTCATCCATGGTAGTCTTACACTTTAGTACACACAGCTTTTGCTGCGGAGCTGTGGTGAAACTGCTATTGGCATTATTAAAGTTGAAGAGTTCACTGACAAATAATAATAATGTAGTACACTGCACAGTGTTTAATCAAATGATGTGTAACTACAATTTGAACTGAATGCCAAACTAAACCTGAAATAAGACCTAATATAATCTGGTAAGACACAGAATCTGCAAGCCTCCCGGAAGTTGCACTCATCTTGGTTGCAGACCACATTTACAAACCAAACTCAATCAACCCTTCCGTTCATACGCAAACTTCCGAAAGCAGACATGATTGAGAATCTGCATACGGATCGTAATCACAGTAACACATAGAAAATGTTTAAATTTGTGATTACCTGTCTTTTGGCAGATGTTATCTTCTTCTTGCAGCTCTGAATGTACGGTCTGCGGCTTCAATCTGGCGTACTAATACTGGAAGTGTGATCTGCGCCTGTCAGCAACCTCGCGTCTAAATACCAAAATTATCCGTAATTGGCCTGTGTGTGAGGTGTCCGTTCCAGTTTCTCAAGACAGAGCAAAGACCTTATAATGTTTTGGGATAGCGTCTCCACGCTCGAAATGAATTAAAGCACCGCACTGATGCCACGTGATGGAGTTTGCAGTTTGTTCAAAATGGATTCATCGCACTCGGACGATTGTATATGCACTCCATCCAAATCTGTCAACAGTTATCTGATAGACACCCTGAACCTGCACGAACTGAAACCCCTGATACCCTTGAAAGGTCTTGATACAACAAAGGGAGGGGGAAGAGGGACTTACGAAACACAAAGCTGACATCACCTGGATGGTGGCAACATTAAGATGGACAGCAAAGATGTCATTTTTTTTATGTCCTGGGCTGGAATTGAACTCGAGATATCATGTCTTGGGTCCATAACTCTGGTGAAGACAAACAAACAAAAAAATCCCGCCTGTGTTTCGCCAAAAGGTTGAACCCACATCCCCCTGCAGTATGGCATTCTGACAACTGACTAATGGGCCAGTGCAAACGAAAACAAAAAAAAGAATTTGAGGATTGAACCACGGCCTTCATAAAATACATCACGCACACACGCGCGCGCGTGTATGTGCGTGCGTGCGCGCGTGCGTGCGTGCAAGTCTGTGTGTGTGTGTGTATGTGTGAGTGAGTGTGTGTGTGTGTGTGTGTGTGTGTGTGTGTTGTGTGTGTGTGTTCGTTCGGTTATTTCGTTTGGTGTCTGTTCAAATACACGCTTCTTGACAAATGAGAGGAAAGAGAGAGAAAAGAGAGAGAGAGAGATTTACGGTTTGGTCCCTTCGGATGTTGCATTACAATAATCACGATGTTAAAGTAGCAACTGGAAAAGTAATCCACATTGTTTAACACCTGAGCGATGCTGTTGATTTTCAAGATTTCGAAGATTTACTACACACAATGTGTAACTTTTTCTTTGTTATTTCTGTTTGGTTTCGTTGTTGTTGTTGCTGCTGCTGTTCTGTTAATGATGTTGTTTTGCTTTGCTTTGCTTTGTTTTTTTTGTTTTTCGTTGTTGTTGTTGCTGCTGTTGATGTTGTTTTGTTTTGTTTTGCTTTGCTTAATTTTGTTTTGTTTTGTTTTGCTTTATTTTTGCTGTCCCATGTTAAACACGTCTTCAGTGGTTCTGATTCCGGCTTTTCAATAATCTACCAACTCCAAGTTGATTCAGTCCAAATCCCAGAACCAGGAAACCCATAAAAGCCAGCATGTTTTACCTGCTGTGGGGCCACCCACTAGAGGAGACTGCAGTAGTGCCAGATTACCTCGGTGAACATATGCACCGTTACCAACTTCGATATGAATTAACTTTTTGACTCCTGCACCCTGTCCACCAGCATCCTGCATTGTCAACCATGCTAGCAAAACAAAAACTTAACCCTTTGATTCCCTCATCCTATCCACCAGATTCCTGCCGTTGGTGGATTAGATACGGGAGTCAAAGAGTTAAGGCAGATTTGGACAGATTGTCACAGCCCCAAAATTAGGGAAAGAGAGGTTGTTTTTCTTGCTAAGATAAATACGGACAAGACTGAGAAGAAGAAAAAAAGCATTTTACTTGACAGAATACACTGTCTGGTCTAAAATGCAAAACGAAACAAAACAGAAACCTTTGTGAGGAATACAACGTAAAAACAAAGAAACGAACACAATATAAAACAAAAACAAAGAGAAAGAGAGAGACACAGAGAGAGAGAGAGACTGCTGATGCGTGGTAGGTATAAATCCAGTACATCTTTACACAGTGCTGTGTCAGAATTCGGTTCTATGCTTCCAAAGCAGTGATGCCTTTCGTTCTGAATGGAACTCCACAGACCTGCAGCCTAGGATAGCAAGAAGACAAAAAAGCATCTACATACAAACAGAGAGAACCACCCAAACGTAATCCTTTGACTCCCGCACCCTGTCCTCCAGCGCCATGTATTGCCAACCATGCTAGCAAAGCAAAAACGTAATCCTTTGACTCCATCACCCTATCCACCAGCTTCCTGCAGTCCCGTTCTACTTCTTTCCCATTTCAAAACTTTGCCAGCTTATAGGGTTTTGCACAGGCTCAAGGAGTCTGCCAGATAAGTTGTGGAAGCTTTCTGTGAAGCGCATGTGGAACTCTCCGAGTGTGACGAATCCCTCTTGACCATACTGTGAAACTCTGTAATATTAACTTGTCCTTGTAATTATAGTGTGATGGTCAGTATAATTATTACGTTCAACAGGAAAGACTGAAAGTACAACAATGATGAAAAACAAGATGGTTGAGCCATTCTAACAATTTTTCATGTAGAAAATGACAGACAATATCATCGTCATCATCATCATCATCATCATCATCATCAGGTGCCCTGCCGCATGGCGTTGGCGATCATGGCCCTCCATACGAATCTATCCCTTGTCGCTGCAAGCACATCTTCCACTCTCTCTGTCCTCAGCCACCCTGCAAGTCCGTCCAATATTTTCTCCCTGTGACTGTCTGGTGCTCTCTTTGTCTCCAGCTTTGACAGAAAATAATACAGAATTTGTATTTCTCAAGGTCACTGAGACCTAGATCAAGCATCAGATGAAATAAAAATGTTGACGTGCATCAAGGACAACGGTCACTTCTGTGTAAAAATAGAATTGAAACATTGTCAAAAATGCATTGACTGGTGTGTGTGTGTGTGTGTGTGTGTGTGTGTGTGTGTGTGTGTGTGTGTGTGTGTGTGTGTGTGTGTGTGTGTGTGTGTGTGTGTGTGTGTGTGTGTGTGTGTGTGTGTTTCTGTCATGTGAGACGAGTTTATACAGAATAGCTAGTTGTGTTGTGATTCAGGCCTTTAATTATTTATTTGTTTACTTTATATGCATGCTCCTTTTTTTTTAGGATAAGATACACAGACACACATGCCATTTACATGTAACCAAGATTATTCCAGTGATAGACTGATACAATAGCGGTATAAAATATAAACTGGGTAAAACCTAGGCTAGGTAGGGCCTCAGGACCTGGCCGGTTCATGGGTTTATGTGCAGGCTAATTAAGGCATGTGCCATGATCACCATACACATGGCACCTGTGACGTTAGTGCATATGGAATTCGTTCCGTGCGCGGAGACGTCATCTTGAGAAACTGACACTGAAACTGAAAGAAAAATTCCCGAGAAAGGGCTGAAAAATTCATACTTTTTTTTGGTTGTTGTTGCTGTTGTTTTGTTGGTTTTTTTGTTTTGTTTTGTTTTGTTTTGTTTTTGTTTTGTTTTGTTTTTTCAGTTTTTGACAGTTTCATACATTTGTCAGATCGGAAGCGGGAGAACTGTGTAAACAAGCGGGCTGTGAAGACCTTGAGGATTTCCCGTGTCACTAGTGGAACAGAACCAGGATGTTAAAGGACGTACCACTTGACACAGAATGTCAACAGTCATCACTGTCCTCTGTCCGTTTCTCAATGTCATCCATCACTCCGTATCTTCCATCTGCCTTGCTCTTAATTAACACTGGGTCTCTTCAACATTCCGCCCTTCCTCTACACACTCATCTTTCCTTTTGTCAATCTGATGCCAGTCACGTCCATCTCGCTCCTTCCCCTTTGCGGACTGAGTCAGTCACCCGTACCACCTCTCCCTCCTTCTTCCCTCCTTCCCTCCATCCCTCCCCCTTTTCTCTCAGTCTCATGTAGGATTACAGTTTCTGTGTTATGCAAAATCTCTGAGCGTTAGGCCTATAGTGTATTTTGCGTTGATACAGACACTCTCTGGGCGTTGCAATGTAGTCATCAGTATAGACTTTATTAACATGATAATATATCTGCGTTAACCCTTTGACTCCCGCATCCTATCCACCAACTGCAAAAACTTAACTCATTGATTCACTTTATTAACATGGTAATATATCTGCATTAACCCTTTGACTCCCGCATCCTATCCACCAACTGCAAAAACTTAACTCATTGATTCCCTCACCCTTTCCACCAGCTTCCTGCAGGAAGCTGGTGGACAGCATGAGGGAGTCAAAGGGTTAAGTTTTAGCTTTGCTGGCATGGTTGACAATGCAGAATGTTGATGGACAAGGTGCGAGAGTCAAAAGGTTAATACACACTCTTTGAGCTTTCTATTGTAATTGAATTTTCTCTAAGAACGGTATAATGTATTTGGTAGAAAGAAACTCTAGGGAGAGCTAGACAACAGAAGGTCTTCAGAGAAGTAACCCCCTTTAGACAAGTGTTTCGGCCCTGAATTCCTTACACTCTCGGGGGGCCGGGCCACATCCAGGTCATGACTCCTGGATGCCCTTCTGCTGTTGTCTATTTTTTTTTTTTTTTTTTCCCACGCCGGGGAGCGAACCTGGGCGATTCTGCGCTTCAGAACTGCGGTACGCGGTTTTACCAATGTGCTAACGGGGCACACATCATCTGTAGGGAAGTTAATCCTTATGAAGTTCACTTTTTTGGTTCCTCCTTGCCCAGATCCAGCTTGAGCTCCTTTCTGCTGCCTCTGCCATCGCTTTAAGGGCTCTAGTCCTCTTCTTCCCAGAAATGGCGAGTTGTTTCATGAGATCATAAGCGGAGGTGCCCACAAACCCTCTTGCCCCGACCTCTATGGCGAAGATTTTGACCCGCAGACCTGCTTTCTTCAGGGTGCTGGCAAGACCGGCGTATTTTTCGGTCTTGTAGATATGTGCTTCTTCCATTCTGCTTTCGTATGGCACAGTGAGTTCTATCAGAATCACTTGTTTCGAGGAGTCAGAGTGGAGAGCGATGTCTGGTCTCATGCCTGTCTTGCTGATGACATCTGGGTAATTTCTCCACTCTGGGAGGTCTGCTGTACACTCCCAGTCGACTGCTCCATCCAGAAGACCCTTTGGCAATGTGCTGGTTGTCATAGCACTTTCGGGCCAGACCTGTTTCCCTCCTGCTTTGTAGAACGTTGTCATAGCAATTGGTGCGTTTGGGGTCATGGTTTTTTCGCTAACAACATCTGTGATCACTTTCAGAACTTGGTTGTGCCTCCATGTATACCTTCCTTGGGCTAGCGCTACTTTGCAAGAGCTTAGGACATGTTCCACTGTTTGTATTTATACAGACTCTATAGTGTGTTTGTATTGGTACAGAGTATATAGTGTGTTTGTATTGGTTCAGACTATATAGTGTGTTTGTATTGGTACAGACTATACAGTGTGTTTGTATTGGTTCAGACTATATAGTGTGTTTGTATTGGTACAGACTATACAGTGTGTTTGTATTGGTTCAGACTATATAGTGTGTTTGTATTGGTACAGACTATATAGTGTGTTTGTATTGACACAGACTATAGAGTGTATTTGTATTGATACAGACTATATAGTGTATTTGTATTGATACAGACGATACAGTGTGTTTGTATTGATACAGACTATATAGTGTATATGTATTGATACAGACTATACAGTGTATTTGTATTGATACAGACTATATAGTGTATTTGTATTGATACAGACTATATAGTGTATTTGTATTGATACAGACTATATAGTGTATTTGTATTGATACAGACTATATATCGTGTTTGTATTGATACAGACTATATAGTGTATTTGTATTGATACAGACTATATAGTGTATTTGTATTGATACAGACTATATATCGTGTTTGTATTGATACAGACTATATAGTGTGTTTGTATTGACACAGACTATATAGTGTGTTTGTATTGATACAGACTATATAGTGTATTTGTATTGATACAGACTATATATCGTGTTTGTATTGATACAGACTATATAGTGTGTTTGTATTGACACAGACTATATAGTGTGTTTGTATTGATACAGACTATATAGTGTATTTGTATTGGTACAGAGTATATAGTGTGTTTGTATTGATACAGACTCTATAGTGTGTTTGTATTGATACAGACTATATAGTGTGTTTGTATTGATACAGACTATATAGTGTATTTGTATTGATACAGACTATATAGTGTGTTTGTATTGATACAGACTATATAGTGTGTTTGTATTGATACAGACTATATAGTGTGTTTGTATTGATACAGACTATATAGTGTGTTTGTATTGATACAGACTATACAGTGTGTTTGTATTGATACAGACTATATAGTGTGTTTGTATTGATACAGACTATAGTAGTGTATTTGTATTGATACAGACTATATAGTGTGTTTGTATTGATACAGACTATAAGTGTGTTTGTATTGATACAGACTATAAGGTGTATTTGTATTGATACAGACTATAAGTGTATTTGTATTGATACAGACTATACAGTGTGTTTGTATTGATACAGACTATATATAGTGTTTTGTATTGATACAGACTATATAGTGTGTTTGTATTGATACAGACTATATAGTGTGTTTGTATTGATACAGACTATATAGTGTTTTGTATTGATACAGACTATATAGTGTGTTTGTATTGATACAGACTATATAGTGTATTTGTATTGATACAGACTATAAGTGTGTTTGTATTGATACAGACTATACAGTGTGTTTTGTATTGATACAGACTATAAGTGTGTTTGTATTGATACAGACTATATAGTGTGTTTGTATTGATACAGACTATATAGTGTATTTGTATTGATACAGACTATATAGTGTGTTTGTATGATACAGACTATATAGTGTATTTGTATTGATACAGACTATATAGTGTGTTTGTATTGATACAGACTATATAGTGTATTTGTATTGATACAGACTATATAGTGTGTTTGTATTGATACAGACTATATAGTGTGTTTGTATTGATACAGACTATATAGTGTGTTTGTATTGATACAGACTATAAGTGTGTTTGTATTGATACAGACTATATAGTGTGTTTGTATTGATACAGACTATACAGTGTGTTTGTATTGATACAGACTATATAGTGTGTTTGTATTGATACAGACTATAAGTGTGTTTGTATTGATACAGACTATATAGTGTGTTTGTAGTGATACAGACTATATAGTGTATTTGTATGATACAGACTATATAGTGTATTTGTAGTGATACACTATATATAACACACACACACACACACACACACACACACACACACACACACACACACACACACACACACAACACACACACACACACACAACACACACACACACACACACACACACACACACACACACACACACACACACACAGACACACACCGACACACACAGACACACACATGCACAAACAGACCCACCCACAGACCCACCCACACCCCCCACCTACCCACCCACCCACCCACACACACACCACTACCCTACCCCACCCTCACCCCCCCCCCCCACACACACACACACCTCTTTCCCACCACGGTCGAGGACTGGGTATAAAAAAAAAATTAGTGGGCATATTGGCAGATGTGATGCGTCTAGTGTGTCGGCTTCGGCCTGCACCGCTGGCTAGCACTGCTGTGCGAAAAGAAGAGCAAGGCGTAAGTCTCTTCCTGTCAGTACATAGCCTCTCCATCAGCAAGCCCTACGCTGTGCCCCTCATGGCGACAGGCGGTAACTGAGCACCTCACGGACTCAGGCTGAATCTCGTAGGACTCGGAGGAGGTCTGGCCCCCAGACGTGAGGCATGCAGGCCCACCGGCGTGTGGACACGCCCTGGTGCCCACAAACCAGATCCCCAAGCTATGGGTAAATAACTCCACTGCCTTGTGAACATCTCGGGAGAGAGTAAGGCTAAGGGAGTTAATCCTAAAAAAAAAAAAAACCGATGGAAGGCAAGGGGAAACCACCATCGTAGCTTTTCCCCAGGAAAACCATGGACAGGAGAAAGAAAAAGAAGAAAGTTAACGACGTCAATAGGTGCTCCTGCGGAGCACCTTCGTCCGGTAGGGACTGTCATGCGGCACAGGTGACACCAGACCGTCAGCCAGCTACTGCGACCAAAATCAAAATTAAATTCAAAATAGCAACATGGAATATAAGAACAATGCTGCAGAAAGATAAATTAGACAACATCAAAATGGAGATGGAAAGGCTTAATATTGGTATTTTAGGACTGGGGGAAGTGAGATGGAAGGGGGCAGGCATGATAACATCAGGGGAATATACAGTGATATACTTTGGTGGTAATTCACATGAAAGAGGAGTAGGCATCATAATGGACAAAGACAAATCAAAAGCAGTTAAGGGATACTGGGCAATGCCCGACAGAGTTTTACTGGTCAAATTCGGAGGTAAACCTTTTGATATCAACATCATACAGGTGTATGCACCAACATCCGCAAGTACTCAGGAAGACATCGACAACTTCTAGGAAGTTTTAGAGATGGCCAAGGTCCAATGTAAATCACAAGAAGTTACAGTCATAATGGGAGATTTTAATGCTAAAGTGGGACAGGATAGGGTGGAGGATATAGTTGGACCTCATGGCCTTGGTACACAAAATGAAAGAGGGGGGAAGCTTGTAGAATGGGCACAGATGAATGAGTTCATAGTAGGAAACACCTGGTTTGAGCAGCCTAACAGAAGAAAATGGACTTGGATGAGTCCAGGAGATAATACCAAAAATCAGATTGACTACATCCTGATCAACAAAAGATTTAGAAATTTTTTACTGTCAGCAAAAACACTACCAGGCGCAGACTGCAACAGTGACCACAATCCGGTAGTGGGAAGGTTTAGGCTGAAATTGAGGAAAAGGAAACAGACCAAAAGCAACATCAAACTAAACCTTGGACTCTTAAAGTCAGATGAAATGATACGTCAAAAATTTAATGTACATGTTCAAAACAAATTCAGTGCTCTGGAAGACGTTGGTGACAGTGAGGAACAATGGACAAAGTTGAGAAGTTCTATAAATGAAGCTTGTGAAGAAATCCCTAAGGCAAATAGAAGACCAAAAAAGAGTTGGATGACTAATGAAATTTTGGGCCTGATGGAGGAAAGGAGGAAGGCAAAGAGAAATGAGGAGATATATAGGAAGATAAACAAAGAAATCAGGTATAGGTGCAATGAAGCTAAGGAAGCTTGGCTGAACACAAAATGCAAAGAGATAGAAGAACGACACAAAATGGATCCTCAGGGTATGTACAGACGAATTGAAGAAATAGTCCACAGGAAAAATACATGCACATCAACTGGTTGCTTAAAATCGAAAGATGGCACGCTTATCATGGAAAAAGACAAAATATTAGACAGATGGGGAGAGTACATTAAAGACCTTTTTGAGGATGACAGAAACGAAGAACACATTATAAAAAAGAACTCTGAAGGACCACCCATAATGAAAGATGAAGTTAGAGCAGCACTGAAAAAGATGAAACCGGGAAAAGCCCAGGACCAGACAACATTACTACAGAGATGATTGAAGCCCTGGAGGAATTTGGCATAGAAAAAATAACAGTCCTCCTAAATGAAATTTATGACACTGGAAAAATCACAAAGATATGTCAAAATCAATTTTCATTGCACTTCCAAAAAAGACAGGGACTATAGAATGCGAACTCCATCGCACAATCAGTTTGATGAGTCATGTAACAAAAATCCTGTTAAGAATAATCATGATGAGGACAAGGAATAGAATCAAAAGAGAAATAGCAGAAGAACAGTGTGGATTTGTGGAGGGGAAAGGAACTATTAATGCCATATACATGTACATCCTAAGAACTATCATAGGTCAATTGAGATGAATAAGAATTTGTATTTGTGCTTTGTTGACTATACCAAGGCTTTCGAGCGGGTACGACATGATGAATTGATCAACCAACTTGAGAGACTTAATGTCAATGGAAAAGATCTACGAATAATCAGGAATATGTACTGGGAACAAACAGCTGCAATGAGAATAGAAAACAATATAAGCTCTTTTCAAAACAACAAAAGAGGAGTCAGACAGGGTTGTGTTTTGTCACCAGATCTGTTTTCACTGTATAGCGAAAACATCATGAGAAACCTAGAAGAAGACCCTGGATTAAAGGTTGGAGGGAAAATGATAAACAACATTCGGTACGCAGATGACACCGCGCTAATTGCAGAAAATGAAAGGGACCTACAAAACCTTGTGAATATACTAGAAACAGAAAGCAAAGGTAAGGGGTTGGAACTAAACAGCAGGAAGACTGAAGTCATGGTGATCAGTAAAAAGCATGAAATCCCCTCCTGCAAAATAACAGCAAATGGCACAACCTTGACACAGGTTAATAAGTTCAAATACCTGGGAACGGTAATTTCATCAGACGGCAGATGCACATCGGAAATAGCTGGCAGAATCGGCCAAGCCAAAACAGCATTCAAGAAGATGACAAGCATTCTTACCAACAAATGCCTATCAATTAACATCAGAAAGACAGTCCTTGAATGTTATATAGAACCAATACTGTTGTATGGATGCGAGGCGTGGACAGTCAGCAAGCAAAGCCAGAGCAGGATCGAGGCAGCTGAGATGTGGTTTCTCAGAAGAATGTTGAGAGTTCCATGGATAGCAAAGAAAACAAACGAGACGGTCTTGATGGAGGCAGACACAAATAGATCACTCATAAGGAAGATTAGGAAAAGACAAGCAACATTTCTAGGCCATTTTATGAGGAAGGGGGATTTGGAGCACCTGGTCACAACGGGAAAGCTGGAGGGAAAGAGAGCACCAGGTAGACCCAGGGAGAGAATGCTGGACGGACTTGCAGAGTGGCTGGGGATGAAGAGGGTGGGGGAGATGCTGGGGGCAACGAGAGATAGAGATGGTTGAAAGTCCATGATCGCCAACGCTATGCGGCAGGGCACCTGATGATGATGATGATGATAATATGCCTCTATACCTTGTACCGGGGAAAATAAAAGTGTGTTCTTGTTCTTTCTTGTTATTGTTTTTGTTCGTACAAACACACGTACGGGCGCGTACGCATGCGCACACTAAACAAAACAAAAAAAACAAGACACAACTGTAATGATTCTAGTTTAGCCTCAAAGTACAGGCAGGCACCTAGAACCAGAGTGTGCAAAATAGCCTACGACAAATGTACTCATGTTAGAACGAATACAAACATAAAAACCAGACAGACAGACAGAGGAAAGAGAGACAGAGACTGAGAGAGACAGATAGACAGAAAGAGAAAATGTGTGTGTGTGACAGACAGACAGAGAATGACAGAGAGAATGAGAAAGAGAGAGAGAATGATAGAGAGAGAGAGAGAGTAGAGAGACAGACAGAGAGAGAATGAGAGAGAGAGAATGAGAGACAGGGAGAGAGAGAAAGACAGAGACAGACAGGCAGGCAGGCAGACAGACAGATATAGAGAAGCCAGCTGCTTACATGATTTACGAATCTTTCACGAGCATATCTATCATTCTCCACGCGTTTACATACGAAAGAGATTCATACATGGACAGGTCTGTACAATGTTGACAAGGGAGAACGGAAAAATGTCAACTCTCGACCTTCCAGGCGTCTTGGCGAATCGAACAAGATGTACATCATAAAATATTCACTCGATGAAACACCACTTCTATGCTGATGACACCCCAACTTCAAAACAGTGACTCACCTGACAATGTACAGCGCCTCTTGACTCGCACCACTGAGTGTTACTCGGACATTAAGAACTAGATAACATACAATAAACTTCAGCTTAACGACGACAAGACAGAAGCTATCCTCATTGGCACCCGTCAGAAACTTTCTCAGCTGCCTCCTCTTTCTCTCCGCTATGTAACACATCAGTCCCAATTTCTGATTCAGCTAAGAACCTTGGTGTTTACCTTGACTCTACCCTCTCCATGAACAACTTTGTTTCTCAAACTGCCAGATCTTGCTACTATCACCTCCATCGTATAAGCCTGATCAGGAAGTATCTTTCTGTCGAAACAACTGCAAAACTCGTTCTCTTCTTCATAATGTCTCGTATTACCTATTGCAATTCACTTCTGTCTGGTCTTCCCGCCTCCACCATTCACATCCTACAGCGCATTCAAAACAATGCTGCACGCCTTGTACTCAAAAAGAAAAAAGCTGACCGCATTTCCCCTCTCCTGGCACAACTTCACTGGCCCCCTGTATCAAAGCGCATTTAGTACAAACTAGACACCATCTGCTACAAAAGCCTCAGTAACGCAGGCCCCGATTACCTGTCAAGCCTACTTGAGATCTACACTACGCACAAAAAGTTAAGGATCACTTGCACAAAAATTCATAACTTTCAAAATAAGAAAGCCAATGCGTTGAAGTTTGGCAAACATTTAATTCCATGCTTTAGTGATAACGATACACAATTGCCTTCAATTTCGAGCAATCGTTTGGTGTGTACATTTGATCAAAGTGGGTACGTATCGAAATTTGATTTCCCAAAGTCATTGAAATCACAAGACAGGGCATTCTGATGCTCCCAAAAGTTCAGTAATACGTATAACCGCCATGGCTGTTCTGGCACTCGACGCAGCGAGTCCTCATCGAGTTGACCAGGTTGGTGAAGATCCTCTGTGGAAGCGCCTGCCACTCAGCCTGCAGCATATGGTAGAGGTGTTGGGCATCCCTGGGAGGGGGGTGGTTGCTCCTCACTTTGCGATCCAGCTCATCCCAGAGGTTCTCAATCGGGTTGAGATCGGGACTGCATACTGGCCACTCCATTCTGTTGACTCCAGACTGCTGCAGGAAGTCGTTGACCACATTGCCCTGTGGGGGCGAGCGTTGTCATCCTGGTAGACAGCCGTCGGTCCCATCTGCTGCAGTGTAGGCACAGCCAGCGGTCGAAGGATCTCATCCCGGTATCGGAGGCCAGTCAGGTTACCCTGTACATGATACAAGGGTGTTCTGTGGTGAAGGCTGAAGGCCCCCCAGACCATTACAGAACCTCCACCACAGGCCACCTTTTCTTGGACAGTGGTGTCAATAAAGCGTTGCCCTGGGCGCCTCCAGACCCTCAGTCGGCCGTCGTTGTGGTTCATGGTGAAGCGTGATTCATCACTGAACAGGACCTGGGACCATTGCTGACGTGTCCACCTCACGTGACGTCTGCAGAAGGCGCGGCGTGCTGCCCTATGGGCTGGAGTTAAGCGTGGCCGTACAGATGGGCGACGAGAACGGAGGTTAAACCCATGAAGGCAGTTCCGTATTGTCTGCTGGCTGATGTTGATGTTAGTAGCCACCCTCAGCTGCCTTCGAATGATGCTGGAAGAGGCTGTTCTTGTCTGCAGGGCTTGTCGTTCAATGAGACGATCTTCACGTGGGTTTGTCTTCTTCGGTCGACCAGATCTGCGTCTTTCATGGACCCTCCCAGTGGCTGTGAAGCGTTGAATCAGTCTGACAATGACCGAGATGGACACCTGAAGTCGCCTGGCCACTTCTCGCTTGGGAACACCATCTTGGAACCATGCAACAGCTCGTCCCCTCTCAAACTCGCTCAATTTTCGTCGTGGAGGCATTGTCAGATCAGGCCTACTACTGGTGGAATGTCTTCTTATAAAGCCAAGCAAGAGACAGCATCTCACACATAAACATCAGTGCTTGCACTTGCATAATGGTTTTTTCCATCTGGCTTGTGCAATGTGTTCAGGCAGAACGGTCCAAAACAAGGTCCTTTTTCGCAAGTTTCCGCTTTTCCGTTTGCGGCCAAGCTCAATAGTAGAGAATCCCGTGCAATTTTCGCACTAACACAACATCGCCCACTTACAGCTGAACAAGAATTCATAACAATTTGGCTGGACTGAGAAATAAATAACAGTAATGAACTGAGTTTATTACGCACCTGTTTTCTCATAGTGATCCTTAACTTTTTGTGCGTAGCTTATGTTCCCTCACGTACCCTCCGCTCTGCCTCCGATCCTCTCATATTTCGCTTTCCACGCACTAAACTCAATACCTAAGGTCCACGTGCCTTCTCTGTTTCTGGTCCACTCTCCTGGAACAAACTTCCTCTCTCAATCCGTCAGCAGCAACTTACTTTTGTCTCCTTCAAGTCCGCTCTCAAAACTCACCTTTTCTCCTCTGCATAAAATCCTGACTTCGCTCAGCCCCCACTGCAGTCTGTCTCCACTCGGTGTGGAATCACATTGTAATATAATTATATGTAATATGTTTTTTTAAAAATAATTTTCCATTGCTTTTCTTCTTTTTCCCCATTTGTAGCTATGTGTATGTTTGTGTGTGCGTGTGTGTGCATGCGTGCGTATGTGTATGTTCAGCGCTTAGATTTGATTTTTATCAAGATTTTGCGCTATGTAAATATTGTAATTATTATTATTATTATTATCATTATTATTATTATTATAGTAACAATAGTAATACTTATATCTGTACCTACAGATAGGACTACAACCGCACCCCCCCAAAAAAATCCTCTGCAGATAGGTAAAGCGAGGACACCGCGCCCTGTCCACCAACAGCAAAAACTTAACCCTTTGGTTCCTTCGCCTTTCCTACAGGAAGCTGGTGGAAAGGCTGAGAGAATTAAAAGGTTAAGTTTTTGCTTTGCTATCATGGTTGGGAAAGCACACAATCACATTCAAACAGCGCAGTTTTCAGCACAGTTGTTTTCTGGGGTATTCTTGTGTGTGTGTGTGTGTGTGTGTGTGTGTGTGTGTGTGTGTGTGTGTGTGTGTGTGTGTGTGTGTGTGTGTGTGTGTGTGTGTGTGTGTGTGTGTGTGTGTGTGTGTGTGTGTGTTTTCTTCTGAAGATTGACTCTTTTCAAGTATCCTCTTCACTCCAAATCTATCCTCCTTTTTTTTTTTTTTTTTTTTTTGGTCTAAAATCATTTTAGTGAATACACATTAAATCAAAGACAACCACCACAGCGCAGGACTATTCAACAGAAGAGGGACTAGAAAAAACACGAAAAAAAGAACAAGAACGCGTATTTAATACAACAAGACAAGACAGGCCAAATTTTCGCCCAACTGGCCTTTGTCAAGCGTAAGATCACAAACAAACAAACACCAGATACAAAAATTAGGAGAAAAAAACTGAAAGTTCCCTCACACTGGAAGGAGCAGCAGGGAAGTTTCAGTCTTTTTCTCCTGATTTTTGTATCTGGTGTTTGTTTGTTTGTTTGTTTGTTTGTTTGTTTGTTTGTTTGTTTGTTTGTGTGATCTTACGCTTGACAAAGGCCAGTTGGCCGAAAATTTGCGCCTGTGTTGTCTTGTATTGAATACGCGTTCTTATTCTTTATTCGTGTTTTTCTCTGGTTCCTCTTTCTTGAATGCGGGCAGCCACACTTGTTCTAGAAGAGGGACTGTCAGAACCCAAGGTACTGGACATCTCTCCATACAGTGTCTTCGGGAGAACATACGTCTCTAGGACTGGTTTTCTATCCCACATGAACACTCATATCGGGCGATAACTCAGTATGCCTACTTATTATTGGGTCGGTACGGGAGTTGTTCATCGATATCATCATCACATTAACCCTTCGACTCCTGCACCCTGTCCCGTTGGGTCGACGGGATTGTCCATCGACATCACCATCACATTAACCCTTCGACTCCTGCACCCTGTCCCGTTGGGTCGACGGGATTGTCCATCGACATCACCATCACATTAACCCTTCGACTCCTGCACCCTGTCCCGTTGGGTCGACGGGATTGTTCATCGAATCATCATCACATTAACCCTTCGACTCCTGCACCCTGTCCCGTTGGGTCGACGGGATTGTTCATCGATATCATCATCACATTAACCCTTCGACTCCTGCACCCTGTCCCGTTGGGTCGACGGGATTGTTCATCGATATCACCATCACATTAACCCTTCGACTCCTGCACCCTGTCCCGTTGGGTCGACGGGATTGTCCATCGACATCACCATCACATTAACCCTTCGACTCCTGCACCCTGTCCCGTTGGGTCGACGGGATTGTCCATCGACATCACCATCACATTAACCCTTCGACTCCTGCACCCTGTCCCGTTGGGTCGACGGGATTGTTCATCGACATCACCATCACATTAACCCTTCGACTCCTGCACCCTGTCCCGTTGGGTCGACGGGATTGTTCATCGATATCATCATCACATTAACCTTCGACCTGCACCGTCCGTTGGTCGACGGATGTCATCGTCCATACATTCCTTCGACCCTGCACCTTCCCGTTGGGTCGACGGGATTGTTCATCGATATCATCATCCATTAACCTTCGACTCCTGCACCCTGTCCCTTTTGGGTCGACGGGATTGTCCATCGACATCACCATCACATTAACCCTTCGACTCCTGCACCCTGTCCCGTTGGGTCGACGGGATTGTCCATCGACATCACATCACATTAACCCTTCGACTCCTGCACCCTGTCGCGCATCTGCATTGTCAACCATGCTAGCAAACAAAACTTTTTTTTAAAATATCATCGCTCTCAGGGAGGTTTCTTTGCGCACACCTTTTTTTTTTCACCCATTTCCAACGTCACTTTAACCTTTGACTCCGCACCTATCCACCAACTGCAGGAAGCTGGTGGATAGGGTGAGGGAGCCACAGGGTTAAGTTTTTGCTTTGCTGGCATGGTTGACAATACAGGATGCTGGTGGACAGGGTGCGGGAGTCAAAGGGTTAATGGCCGCAGAAGTTGAGGCAGGGTTGTTTTTTTTAGGGGGGGGGGTTAACAATGCGTTGATGATGATGACGATGAGGATGGTAATCATGATGCCATAGAGTTCCATCCAGGATTGAGACTGCGTGACAGGGCTGTACTCTACAGCTTACTCTCATGATGTATCCTGGCGGGGCAACCAGGCCCGATAGATTCAGACACCTGCAGTGCTGGTTAGAAGATTTGAGCAACACCCTCTATGATGCATCCGTGAAGTTGATGAGACTCCAATGAGCCCATAGCACGGCCAACTCTGGGAAGGAGCCAGTCAGAGCCGGAAAAAAACAAACCACAATGACTTTGGCGAGACTGACGGGGATTCGAACCCACAACCTTCCAGTCGGTAGTCCGTTGCCTAAACCACTACACTACGGCGACTGGTTGCGAAGCAAAAAAATAACTATTTGACTCCCTCACCCTATCCACAAGTTTCCAGAACAAAGCCAGTGAATATGGTGAGGGAATCAAAGATTAAGTTGTTGTGGTTGGTGGATGAAGTGTGGGAGTCAAAGGGGGTGGGGGGTGGGTTGTCTACTTTTCACCTTTGCCTCCCGTGTATTGCTCACTGACCTAGATGGAACAGGATCTCTGTGGTACTTGCTGCAGTCTTATCAGTCCTCTTCCTCCCCTACAACCACCACACACGTTGTGATTAGATGATGATAATAATTAATATTGCGTAGTGAGTGAAGTTCGCTGTACCATTCACTCACTACCTTGGGTCTTCCGTCCGATGTCAACCAATTTACGTCACTGTCACATTACGTCATGCATACTGGAAATTTACCTCCTTTTCTAAAGAGTTTTCTTCCGTTTCCTCTCCTCTTAGTGTTGATCACGTTTGCTGACAACGTTAGGGACAAGCTGTAAGCAATGGTGGCTGACCGACTAATGATTATCTCCCCGTTTCCTGTCACACCCGCCGGAATTCCCCAGCTTGAGCAATAACTCTCAGGCCAACACATACATAACTGCTGTTTCAGGCAACGCTTCGAAGAGCTGTAAAACAAAGATCCAATGATCATTACAACAAGACAACCAAATCATCATTACAACAAGACAACAGCAATACCAATAGCAAAAACAAAAACAAAACAACAAAAAAACAAGACGTTCTCTCCAATTTAACCCTCTGACTCCTGTACCCTATCTATCTAGGAAAAGACAGGCAACATTTGTAGCCATTTTATGAGGAAAGAGGAATTGGAGCATCCCCCTTTCTCATAAGATGGCCTATAAATGTTGCCTGTCAAAACCATCAGTTCAAAGAAAACTTGACATGCACGAGGTGAATGACCGCCTGTCACACACTGAAAGCAGATGTTAAATATTGTCACAACTTGTCGAGAGAGAGCTGATTGCACACCCTCCCTTGAAAGTGCTACTTCTAGGCATTTTTTTTTTGAGGGGGGGGGGAGGGGATGGGGTGACCTTTTACCTGAGCCTTACTTATAAACGTATGTTTTGTCGAGTCCTTAACAGTCAACATCTTTGATCAAAATGTGATGAAGATTCACCCATGGAGAGCCGAGAAAACCTTGTTCGTGCATTTTTTTGTTTGTTGTTGACGACAACAGTCAGACACACACACACACGCACACATACACATGCGCGCGCGCGCGCCACACACACCACACACACACCACACACAATCACACACCACACACACAAAACTCCCCCCCCTCCTCTGTTTGATATGAATTTATTTCCCTTTTTTCAAGGAAGATTAAAACCGAGTAGGAAGGGAGGAGAAAGGAAGGCAGAAGAAGGAGGACTGAGAGAAAAAAGGAAAAATGAGACCACTGAACAACCAATACCTGAACGAAAACGATGTCCTCTTTACAATGACTTCGGTTGTGAGAAAACTACACGTTACATCTACCCCCCCCCCCCCCCCCACCTACCCTTCCCTCGCCCCTGCATATTCTTCAAAACATATTAACTCTGCGTAGCCAAGCTTGAGTCGTCGGCTCTATCAAGAGAACTCACCAACGCACATCGCACATCATCTACTCCACCTTCATTCAAGCCCAGCGTTCTTCACGCCAACATTAACCCTTTGACTCCCACAACCTGTCCACCAGCATCCTGTCATTGTCAACCATGCGAGCAAAGCGAACACTTAACACTTTAACTCCCATACCCTGCCCACCAGCATCCTGCATCGTCGACCATGCTACCAAAGCAAAAACTGAACCCTTTGACTCTCTCACCCTATCCACCAGCATCTTGCAGGAAGCTGGTGGATAGGGTGAGGGAATCAAAGGGTTATGGTTTTGCGGTTGGTGGATGGGTTGCGGAAGTCAACGGATTAAGTTCACGCCTGTTGTGACCGACAAGAGAGCGATAAACGCACACTAAACACAGGACTGGCCTAAAACTAGCGAAGGGCGGGCGCGTGCTTTAGGAAGACAAGTTGCTGGACCTATAAAAAGCCCGAGCTGATCTCTTTCTGCAAACTGACAAGCGGGACAGCACCACCAGCGTTGGTGTTCCAGTGTTACTGTCGCGCCTCTGTTTATTTATCGGTTGATTATCACATATATTCTTATCCTTGACTGGGTTAACTGAAACTCACGCGGTAGCTTACAAGTTACATCAGTTCTAGGACTGAAATCCAAGATGTAAAATTGTATGAATATTAGTTCGAAATAGTGTTCAGAAATTTCCTTGCTTCTGTATTTTTCTTGGTTTGGGAAATAGTTGACTGAAAAAGTGAGAAAAAGAAAACAAAAAAGGAAACAAAACAAAACACACACACAAAAAACAAAAAAAAAAAGAACATAAGTTTGAATACTTTGTTCAGGGTTTCTTGTGGTTCTTTTTCTGCGAGTTAAAGGCGGTGTTGCTGTTTACAGACAACGAATTGTTTTGATTAGAGGAACGAGATCTACTTCATCTTTAGAATATCTTAACAGTGCGTTGGGGAGTGTGGACCGATGATGGCGGTGCGGTGGGTTTGTGTGTTCGTGCTTCTATGCACGGTGTGCGTGTTTGGCCAGAGGGACAACTTTGATGCCAGTGTAAGTGGTGTTTGGTGTTGTGGTGTTTGTGTTGGGGTGTTTGGTGTTGGTGGTGTTTGGTGTTGGTGGTGTTTTGTGTTGGTGGTGTTTTGTGTTGGTGTTGGTGGTAGTGGCCTGTTCTGTTTGTTTTGTTTCTTGCTTTGTTTGTTTGTTAGTTGGCTGGCCGGTTTGTTTGTTAGTTTGTTTGTTTGTTGGCTGGTCGGTTTGTTTGTTTGTTGGCTGGTCGGTCTGTTTGTTTGTTTGTTTGTTGGCTGGTCGGTTTGTTTGTTTGTTTGTTGTTGGCTGGTCGGTTTGTTTGTTTGTTTGTTGGCTGGTCGGTTTGTTTGTTTGTTTGTTTGTCTGTTTGTTTGTCTGTTGTTGTGTTTTGCTACCCAGTTTTCTGCATCACTTCCTTGTCATTATCCTCGCGTTGTTCATATCCGCTGCTCACACATCGACACCGATGAAGCGTAAACTGAGAAAAGTATTGAAAGTGACAATTTTCGATGATGTAATTATATGCATTTGTAAAAATGTGTATAAATCACAAAAGCCCTACATATATTTCTTTCCCCACTCCATTGACTATTGTATTGTGGCCCTAAGGCCGATGTACATTAAAATTGTTGTGAGTTGTGAGGTCTCTTTCATATCTTAAAATCCACCGAAACTGAGATCAGTATGAAAACAAAGCATATATAAATGGTTACTGAATCTTGGACAGTTTTTCACAGTAGGATGTTGGGAGAACAGAGATGATAATGATGATGGCAGGAGTTCCATTTTTTAAAATGAGACGGCATAATAGGGTTATACAGTAAACTAACTTTCATAATAGGCCTATATCCTGGCGTCAACCAGGCCGGAGAGATACCGACATCTGCGGTGCTGGTAAAGAAATTTTTAGCAACACCTTCAATGATTTAGAAATTAAGATTAAGAAATTCGTTGCTGACAGCAAAAACACTACCAGGCACAGACTGCAACAGTGACCACAATCTTGTAGTGGGAAGATTTAGGCTGAAATTAAGGAAAAGGAAACAGACCAAAAGCAACATCAAACTTAATCTTGGACTCTTAAAGACAGATGAAGTGACACGTAAAAAAAAAAATAACGTACATGTTCAAAACAAATTCAGTGCTCTGCGTTGGTGACAGTGAGGAACAATGGACACAGTTGAGAAACTCGATAAATGAAGCTTGTGAAGAAATCCCTAGAGTAGATAGAAAAGCGAAAAAGAACTGAATGACAAAAGAAATTCTAGGCTTAATGGAAGAACGAAGGAAGGAAAGGAAAGGGAAGGAGGAAAGATACAGGAAGATAAACAAAGAAATCAGGAATAGGTACAATGAAGCTAAGGAAACTTGGGTACAAACAAAGTGCAAAGAAATAGAAGTTGACACAAACCAGATCCTCAGGGTATGTATGTACAGAAGAATGAAGAAATAGTCCACAGGAAAAAGACTTGCACATCAAATGGTTGCTTAAAATCGAAAGATGGTACGCTTATCATGGAAAAAGACAAAATATTAGACAGATGGGGAGAGTACATTAAAGACCTTTTTGAAGATGACAGAAACGAAAACACATTATAAGAAAGAACATAAAAGGACCACCCATAATGAAAGATGAAGTTAGAGCAGCATTGAAAAAGATGAAACCAGGAAAAAACCCAGGACCAGACAACATTACTACAGAGATTATTGAAGCCCTGGAGGAATTTGGTATTGAAAAGATAACAGTCCTCCTAAATGAAATTTATGACACTGGAAAAATCCCCAAAGATATGTCAAAATCAATTTTCATTGCTGTTCCAAGAAAATAGGGGCTATAGAATGCGAACTCTATCGCACAATCAGCTTGATGAGTCATGTAACAAAAATCCTGTTAAGAATAATCATGATGAGGACAAGGAATAGAATCAAAAGAGAAATAGCAGAAGAGCAGTGTGGATTTGT
>JAPXFY010000022.1:58806509-58809009 GCA_030674185.1 Monoplex corrugatus
CAAACACGAAGTTGTGTTATTGCTTCTGCATCGAACTACTTTAGAAAATGTTGGAGAGATGTGATGCCTGCTGTTACAAGGGTTAGAAATGAAGCGGACATCTCGGGCAGACGGCGCTTTACATAGTCCTGCCGTGGCTTTAGATGTGACTCCGCACAAAGCTCAATACCTATGGTCCACGAGCTTCTCTGTTTCTGGTCCACTCTCCTGGAACAAACTTCCTCTCTCTGTCCGTCAGCAACCTACTTTTGTCTCCTTCAAGTCCGCTCTCAAAACTCACCTTTTCTCCTCTGCATAAAATCCTGACCTCACTCAACCCCCTCAGCAGTCCTGTCTCCACTCGGAGTGGAATCACATTGTAATATATAATTGTATATAATATGCTCTCTATAATTTTCCATTGCTTTTATTCTTTCTCCCCGTTTATAGCCATGTGCGTGTGTGTGTGTGTGTGTGTGTGTGTGTGTGTGTGTGTGTGTGGTGCGTGTGTGGTGCGTGCGTGCGTGTGTGTGTCTGTTTCAGCGCTTAGATTTGATTTTATCAAGATTTTGCGCGATATATAGATATTGTAATATATATATATATATATATATATATATATATACTATTATTATATATACTTTCCTTGGGTTAACATTACCTTGCATGAGCTCAGGACATTATGTGTAGAACAGCAAGGGCTAGCTGCAACACAAATCCACCAGGACCTGTTGCTATTGTCCTTTAAATGCTATAATCCATGGACAGCAAAGAAAACAAACGAGACAGTCTTGATGGAGGCAGACACAAGTAGATCACTCATAAGGAAGATTAGGAAAAGACAGGCAACATGTATAGGCCATTTTATGAGAAAGGGGATTTGGAGCACCTGGTCACAACGGGAAAGCTGGAGGGAAAGAGAGCACCAGGTAGACCCAGGGAGAAAATGCTGGACGGACTTGCAGAGTGGCTGGGGACGAGGAGGGTGGGGGGGATACTAGGGGCAACGAGAGATAGAGACAAATGGAAGTCCATGATCGCCAACGCCATGCGGCAGGGCACCTGATGATGATGAATACATGTGTCTTCAACTTTCAAGTATCAGCTTAATTCATCATCATCATCATCATCATCATCATCATCATCATCATCACATCATCATCATCATCATCATCATCATCATCATCAAGTGTTCTGCCGCATGGCGTTGGCGATCATGGCCCTCCATATGTATCTACCCCTTATTGCCGCAGACACATCTTTCACCCTCTCTTTCCTCAGCCACCCTGCGAGTCCGTCCAATATTTTCTCCCTGGGTCTTAATTCAGCTTAATTCACTGATTCAAAACAAGTGCGACTGCCCGCGTTCAAGCAAACAGGAACCAGAAAAAACAACAACCACGAAAAAAGAATAAGAAAGCGTATTTTATACAGTCTGGTTGTATTCAATACGCGTTCTTATTCCTTTTTCGTGAGGGGGGGGGGGGGGGGGGTCTTCAGTTTCAGTTTCAGTTTCTCAAGATGATGTCTCCACGCTCGGAACGAATTCCATATGCCCTAACATCACAGGTGCCACGTGTATGGTGACCGTGGCGCATGCCTTAAGCCTGCACATAAACCCATGAACTGGCCAGGTCCTGAGGCCCTACCTAGACTATGTTTTACCTAGTCTATATTTTCTACTGGTATTTTATCAGCCTACCACTGGAATACTCTTGGTTACACGTAAATGACATGTGTATGTGTGTATCTTACCTTCCCCATTTTTTCAGGGAGTTTCAGCGGTTCAACGGTCTTCGTGTGACGGGTCGCCTGGACGCCAAGACGCTACGTAAGATGCATAAGCCTCGCTGTGGGTTGCCGGATGTAATCAAGCCCAGTCACAGAGCAGCACGACTCCGGACCAACAATGGCGGTAGCGGCAGGAGGGCAGGAAGAAGAAGACCCAGCGCCAACCAGCCTCTGGCATTCTATGCTCCCGGTGAGATGATTTGACGTTTGGAGCTTGGGTCTGGAATTAAAAAACAAACAAAAAAAAAACACACAAAAAAACATGAATTAAGAATTCAACTAGAGTCCGTGGTATAGTGGTCAACGCAACGGACTACCGACTGGAAGGTTGTGGTCTCGAATCCCCGTCAATACCTTCAAAAATCATTGTGGGATTTTTCAGCTCTAACCACCTCCTACCCAGAGTTGGGCATGCTATGGGCTCATTGGGAAGACTAGGACCAAACAGTCGAGTCTCATCCACTTCACGGATGCGTCATTGAGGGTGTTGCTCAAATCTTCTGACCAACATCGCAGGTGTCTGTATCTCTCGGCCTGGTTAACGTCAGGACATATTATGATAGTAAGCGTAGAGTACAGCCCTGTCACGCAGTCTAAATCCTAGATGGAACTCCACAGCATCATGATTATCATCCTCATCGACATCATCATCATCGCATTGTAAAAAAAAAAAATGTGCCAGCTTCTGTGGCCATTAAAGTGGCGTAGAAAATGGGACCACAAAAAATAA
>JAPXFY010000022.1:58814009-58819009 GCA_030674185.1 Monoplex corrugatus
GGGGGTTTGTTCCATAGAGATACTTGAGAGTTTTAAAAGGGATGAAAGCTGGTAGCTTACAGTATTGGTCTTTTGATCTCTGGTTGCATCTTCATCAACGATGATTATCAAGATGGGCTTCATGGGCACAGAGAAAGAGCGTTGCCTTCGAAACCAACTGCACAAGCTCCAGCCAGTTTTGGCTTGAGAACAACTTGATGTGTGAAGCCTCCACTTCATCCAGCTATCAATAGGTACCTGACCCTGTTTACGATTGAGGAAGGCGAAGCAACGAGTGAAAGAAGACAGTCACTGCTGTCATAGTTCTGGCTCCGAGATAAGTTGAGGTCTCTACCACTTCACTCCCCTCAGTCTTTAGAGTTAAGGACAGTCTTGATCTTTAGCTTTTTTAAAATCATGATGACCTTTTTTTTTTTTAGAGGAAATGAAGTTATCCCCCTTGACAATAGCAGTCATATTGAGAGATATATGAACAGTTTAGGTCTCTGCTGTCATCATCATCATGTGCCCTGCCATGTGACGTTGGCGATCATGGCCATCCACACGAATCTATCCCTTGTCGTTGCAAGTACATCTCCCACCCTCTCCGTCCTCATCCACCCTGCAAGTCCGTCCAATGTTTACTCCCTGGGTCTACCCAGTGCTCTTTCCCTCCAGCTTTCCCGTTTTGACTAGGTGCTCTAATTTCTCTTTTCCTAAAAAAAAATGTCCTATAAATGTTGCTAGTCTTTTTCAAATGTTCTTTATTAATGATCTTCTTGTGTCTGCCTCCTTCAAGACTGTCTGATTTGTTTTCTTTGCTGTCATTGAAACTCTCAACATTCTTCTTAGAAACCACATTTCATTTGCCTCAATCTTGTTCTGACGTTTCGTGTTCTTTGCTGTAGCTAATCATAATTATGAAATAGGACAAAATGGCGGATGCGTTTTAACTGTGTGGATCTGCTCAATGGGGGAAAATCTGTGGAAACAAAGGAATGAGAAAATAGTTTAGCAATGTTGAATTTTACGACACACAAAATGGAGTGGGGTAGATGCCATTTTCTTTCTTTCTTTCTTTCTTTCTTCTTTCTTTTTCTTTTTTTTTTTTTAACCCCCTCCCTGTCTTTGTATACAGGAGACAGTGACAAAAAAATGGCCGATTTTTTGTCTTCAAAATAATCTCTCAAAGTATACATAGTGAGCTCAAGATACCAGCCTACCTTTGATCCAATTTCCATAAACCATGTAGTTTATTTTCATGTGGATTGTATCTCCGTTTTCTTTTTCATCCGTTCAAGTTGCAACAGCACAGTGTTTTAAAACGTAAAACGCTTTCCAGAAGTGGACCTACGTGGTATTTCTGAAAATATTTTAGATATTTAACAATACCTTTTATACCTTACATAAACCTTGTTAGTTCGTTTTCTTATTAGCTCATCTACGTTTGTCTTCTATCTCAACAGCACCGCCTTTCAAAACGCCTTCCAAAAATGGGCCAACGTTGTCCCTCTCAACTTCCGGAAAGTGACTTCCGGTACAGCTGACATCGATATCCTGTTCGCAAGGAGGCAGCACAGTGATGGACCTGGCAATGCCTTTGATGGCAGAGGTAAGATACACATCCACATCCATACAATACATTGCACAATAAAACAACACGGTGAATGTGCTTTTTCAGTATCTCTTTGAAAATATAAAGGGGATGTATTTTATAACGACTGGAGAAAGGTTTGTGTCCGTGAGAAAAAAATATATAATGGCACGACACGACACAACGCGACGCGACACAATACAAACAGCACCGCACTGCACAACACAAACAGAGCACAACGGAACACAACACTACGCAACACGATACGGTACGAAGCCACAGAACGTAACGCTACACAACACAATAATTCCGTGACCCTAGTGCAGCACAACATCACAACTAAACCAACTCCAGACCCAACCCATTATCAAACTCGTTCACCCTGCTTGTATTAACCCTTTGAATCCCGCACCCTGTCCACCAGCATCCTGCATCGTCAACCATGCTGGGAAAGAAAAAAAATAACCCTTCATTTCCCTCACCCTGTCCACCAGCCTCCTGCATCGTCAACATGCTGGGAAAGAAAAAACTTAACCCTTTGATTCCTTTACCCTATCCACCAGCTTCCTGCAGGAAGCTGGTGGATAGGGTGAGGGAGTCAAACGGTTAAGTTTTTGCAGTTAGTAGATAGAATGCAGGAATCAAAAGAGTAACTGTATACTGTCCAGTGAAGTCGTAATATTGATTATGATATAATGCTATGTGGTTTGTTTGTTTGTTTGTTTGTTTGTTTGTTTCTTGTTTGTTTGTTTTTTTTTTCTTGTTTCTTTCTTTCTTTCCTTGTTTCCTTGCTTCCTAGGTTGCTTGGTCGGTTTATCGATGTGTTTGTGAGCTTGTCTCAGTGTTTTGTCCATTTACCAACATGAGTTCCTGTGTGGGTTTCTGTCTGTTTGCGAGCCTGCATACTACATGCGTATCTGTATGTCTGTCTGTGTGTCTGTATATTTATGATAACCGTATTTGTTCGTATAAGAAGTTGTTCGGTTTGTTTTTTTTCAAGTGGCACCCGTACTGTAGTAATGCTTTGTATTCCTTTTCTATCATTGATGTATCTTTGATACATATCTTTATGAATACATTTTTTGCAAAGTGCAAAATGCTTTGGGCGTTGCCCATAGGCACTTGTTGTTGTTGTTGTTGTTGTTTTGTTTGTTTGTTTGTTTTTTATTGTCTTGGTTGGTTGCTGGGCTGGACCTGGTTGGTGCCCGTTGTGTGGCTGTAGATGTACCCCAGGGTTCGTCATCTCGGTGTTTCTTGTTAACTTTGTTATTGTTCTGGGTCCTATCCAATACCTTAGGGGTGTTTCTTGTCAACTTTGTTATTGTTCTGGGTCCTATCCAACACCTTAGGGGGTGTTTCTTGTTAACTTTGTTATTGTTCTGGGTCCTATCCAACACCTTAGGGGGTGTTTCTTGTTAACTTTGTTATTGTTCTGGATCCTATCCAACACCTTGGGGGTGTTTCTTGTTAACTTTGTTATTGTTCTGGGTCCTATCCAACACTTTAGGGGGTGTTTCTTGTTAACTTTGTTATTGTTCTGGGTCCTATCCAACACCTTAGGGGTGTTTCTTGTTAACTTTGTTATTGTTCTGTATCCTATCCAACACCTTGGGGGGTGTTTCTTGTTAACTTTGTTATTGTTCTGGGTCCTATCCAACACTTTAGGGGGTGTTTCTTGTTAACTTTGTTATTGTTCTGGATCCTATCCAACACCTTGGGGTGTGTTTCTTGTTAACTTTGTTATTGTTCTGGGTCCTATCCAACACCTTAGGGGGTTGTTTCTTATTAACTTTGTTATTGTTCTGGGTCCTATCCAACACCTTAGGAGGGTGTTTCTTATTAACTTTGTTATTGTTCTGGGTCCTATCCAACACCTTAGGAGGGTGTTTCTTATTAACTTTGTTATTGTTCTGGGTCCTATCCAACACCTTAGGGGGTGTTTCTTGTTAACTTTGTTATTGTTCTGGTTCCTATCCAACACCTTAGGGGGGTGTTTCTTGTTAACTTTGTTATTGTTCTGGGTCCTATCCAACACCTTGGGGGGGGGGGGGTGTTTCTTGTTAACTTTGTTATTGTTCTGGGTCCTATCCAACACCTTGAGGGGGGTGTTTCTTGTTAACTTTGTTATTGTTCTGGGTCCTATCCAACACCTTGGGGGGGGGGGGTGTTTTCTTGTTAACTTTGTTATTGTTCTGGGTCCTATCCAACACCTTGGGGGGGGGGATGTTTCTTGTTAACTTTGTTATTGTTCTGGGTCCTATCCAACACCTTGGGGGGGGTGTTTCTTGTTAACTTTGTTATTGTTCTGGGTCCTATCCAACACCTTGGGGGGGGGGGGTGTTTCTTGTTAACTTTGTTATTGTTCTGGGTCCTATCCAACACCTTGGGGGGGGGTGTTTCTTGTTAACTTTGTTATTGTTCTGGGTCCTATCCAACACCTTAGGGGGTGTTTCTTGTCAACTTTGTTAATGTTCTGGGTCCTATCCAACACCTTAGGGGGTGTTTCTTGTTAACTTTGTTATTGTTCTGGGTCCTATCCAACACCTTAGGGGGTGTTTCTTGTTAACTTTGTTATTGTTCTGGGTCCTATCCAACACCTTAGGGGGTGTTTCTTGTCAACTTTGTTATGTTCTGGGTCCTATCCAACACCTTAGGGGGTGTTTCTTGTTAACTTTGTTATTGTTCTGGTCCTATCCAACACCTTAGGAGGGTGTTTCTTATTAACTTTGTTATTGTTCTGGGTCCTATCCAACACCTTAGGGGGTGTTTCTTGTTAACTTTGTTATTGTTCTGGTTCCTATCCAACACCTTAGGGGGGTGTTTCTTATTAACTTTGTTAATGTTCTGGGTCCTATCCAACACCTTAGGGGGGTGTTTCTTGTTAACTTTGTTATTGTTCTGGATCCTATCCAACACCTTGGGGGGGGTGTTTCTTATTAACTTTGTTAATGTTCTGGGTCCTATCCAACACCTTAGGGGGTGTTTCTTATTAACTTTGTTAATGTTCTGGGTCCTATCCAACACCTTGGGGGGGGTGTTTCTTGTTAACTTTGTTATTGTTCTGGGTCCTATCCAACACCTTGGGGGGGGGGGGTGTTTCTTGTTAACTTTGTTATGTTCTGGTCCTATCCAACACCTTGGGGGGGGGTGTTTCTTGTTAACTTTGTTATTGTTCTGGTCCTATCCAACACCTTGGGGGGGGGGGTGTTTCTTGTTAACTTTGTTATTGTTCTGGGTCCTATCCAACACCTTGGGGGGGGGGGGGGTGTTTCTTGTTAATTTTGTTATTGTTCTGGGTCCTATCCAACACCTTGGGGGGGGGTGTTTCTTGTTAACTTTGTTATTGTTCTGGGTCCTATCCAACACCTTGGGGGGGTGTTTCTTGTTAACTTGTTATTGTTCTGGGTCCTATCCAACACCTTAGGGT
>JAPXFY010000022.1:58829009-58859009 GCA_030674185.1 Monoplex corrugatus
TGTGCGTGTGTGTGCCTGTGTCTGTGTGTCTGTCTGTGTGTCTGTATGTCTGTGTCTGTGTCTGTATGTACATGTACAATATTCTCAAACTATTCATCAGTCACAGTTTCAACCCAACGCAGGGGGAAATAAAACTCTCAACAGCTTACCTATATTACATAATAACTCCTAATAACGACCAGCTGAAATCACAACCCCATCTTAAAACAAAAGTTATTCTCTCTATTTGTGAGTCAGCCACCCCATAATTTCTCATGTTGTGTACCCCACAGATTCTGACGGGTTTCTGTACGCCTTCCGAAGGAACCGGGTGTTCAAGATCGATAACGGGGGTGTTGTGCACAGGCAGAGAACCAGTTCCATCTTTCCCAGCGCCCCCTCCTCCCCCGGTGCCACTGTGTATGATAGGTATCGTCGTCAGCTCTTCATCTTTAAAGGTTAGTACACTTTGTGTATGTGTGTGTGGGGGGTTGAGTGTGTTTGTGGAGCGAGGGGGTGGGGTTGAGTGTGTGTGTGGGGGTTGAGTGTGTGTGTGTGTGTGTGTGTGTGTGTGTGTGTGTGTGTGTGTTTGAGTATGTGTTTGTGTGTGTTTGTGTGTGTGCGTGTGTTTGTGTGTGTGTGTGTGTGTGTGTGTGTGTGTGTGTGCGTGTGTGTCAGTGTGTATATGTATGCATATGTATGTATATATACATACATATATATGTGTGTATATACATATACATAATTATGTATGTATGTATATGTGTATGTATATATGTATGTATGTATATATGTATGTATGTTGTATGTATGTATGTACGTATGTATGTATGCATGTATGTATGTATGTGCGTGCGTACGTACGTACATACGTACGAACGAATGTGTGTACGTATATACGTGTGTACTAATGTATGTATGTATGTTCGTGGGATCGATCGTCGGTAGAGCCAATTTTTCAATCCCTACCTCCTCATAATCATTATCATCATCGTTGTCGTCGTCACATCATCTCATCATCGTCATCACATCATCATCACCATCATCATCCTCCTCGTCTCGTCGTCGTCGTCGTCGTCGTCATCATCATCATCATCATCATCATCACATCATCATCATCATCCATGTGCCTTGCCGCATGGCGTTGGCGATCATGACCCTCCATACGAATCTGTCTCTTGCCGATGCAAGCGTAATTCCTGTCTTTTTCTGTCTTCATCCACTTCGTAAAACCGTCCAATATTTTCTCCCTGGGTCTACCTGGTGCTCTTTTTTTCCCACCAGCTTTCCTTTTGTGGCTAGGTACTCAAATTTCTCTTGCCTCATAAAATGTTCTGTAAATGTTGCTTATCTTTTCCTAATTTTGGCCAGACACACTAAAATCTTACATGCAACATAAAAACTGGCCTGTTTACTACTCGTCTCAATGCTCCGATCATTCTGGTGGTGTCAGCTTAGTATTTCATTAAGTCCCCTCCTCTATTTCAAGACGTTGCCTACGTATAGGGTTTGTCCGCAGGCTTAAGGGGTCTGCCGAATAATTACTGGGCAGGTTTGAGGTGGTGGAACGTGTATGGAATTGTCCGAATGTAATGAATCTGTCTTGAGCAATGCAGAAACTCAGTGGGGAAAAAAAAACACAGGGGAAAAAGTCACACGGTTTCTCGTGATGACCAGTGCGTGTTTCCGAACGGTCAGAAGGGTCACCATCGATTAGTAAGTCAAGTCATAAGCACATAGCTCTGTCCTGACTCACCCCCCAACGATTAATCTAATGAGGGATGAAGAAAAGTAAGCCACCGTGGCATTTCAGACCCCACACAGGTGATTGACACACCATCACCATTTGCGTCAGCCAAAGGTGGACTCTCTAATAACTCCATGCCGCCCAGATAATGAGGATGTAATGATCATGAGAGATAATGATAATGAGGAGATGAGGATAACGAGAGTTAATGGCCATGGGAAGCGGATATCTTGGCAGAATGAAGGGAGGCAAGCCCGTCAAATGTAGGAGTTACTCTCCCGTTTGATGTCTGCACTCAGAGACTGACTAATGGCAATAACATTTCACCGGGAGGGAGAATTGTACTGACATTTCAGATCATTCCATAAAGTTACAGATTAATCCGGGGAAAAGGTCAGGGAAAGTAGGCCTCCTGATCACTGGTTCAGAAACTGTGGTCGGTACTGGATGACATTCCAATGAGCGTTTGATGAATGCGATGGCCAAGTGGGAAAGACATTCCGACTTCCGATCACAAGGTCTGGATTCGATCCTGTCTGGTGAGGTCCAGCCTGACCTGCTCAAGCCTTAATTAAACTCCCTTCGAGTGTATACATACGTACACTATCAAATATGCATGTCTTAGATTCTACAAGGTATGTCAATGTCCGGTGGCTCATAGAAATATAATAATCACGACAATAATTAATAATATTAATAATAATTAACAATAACAATAATAATAATAGCGGTAACAACAACGACGACGATGATGATGATGAGGAGGAGGAGGAGGAGGAGAAGGAGAAGAAGAAGGAGAAGGAGGAGGAGGAGAAGAAGAAGAAGAAAAAGAAGAAGAAGAAGAAGAAGAAGAAGAAGAAGAAGCAGAAGAAGAAGAAGAAGGAGGTGCATGATGCTGGTGGACAGGGTGCCGGAGTCAAAGGGTTAAGTTTTTGCTTTGTTAGCATGGTTGACAATACAGGATGCTGGTGGACAGGGTGCGGGAGTCAAAGGGTTAAGTTTTTGCTTTGTTAGCATGGTTGACAATACAGGATGCTGGTGGACAGGGTGCGGGAGTCAAAGAGTTAAGTTTATGCTTTGTTAGCATGGTTGACAATGCAGGAAGCAGGTGGACAGGGTGCGGGAGTCAAAGGGTTAAATTTTTGCTTTGGCTAGCATGGTTGACAATGCAGGATGCTGGTAGACAGGGTGCGGGAGTCAAAGGGTTAAACGTGCACGTTGAAAATGTTGTAAGTCTGACATAGTATCGGATGGCCTGCATGCACACCCACAGAAGACGGGGTATGCAGACTATGCAGCAATGTGTCACCAGCGCAGTGGGCAAAATAACGTGTTGACTCGTATCGCATTGTCTAAAAACTCATATACATGTATGTAAACGGATTTTTAAAAGATACCACAAACGAATTCGTGTCCAAGACAAACAAAATTGGAACTCTATAAAATGAAATAAAATAAAATAAAATAAAATAAAATGAAATAAACTAAAATAAAATTAAAATAAAAAAAATAAAATGAAAATAATGAAATAAATCAAAATAAAATAAAATAAAATGAAATAAAATAAAATTAAAATAAAATAAATAAAATGAAAAAATGAAATAAAATAAATAAAATAAAATAAAATAAAATAAAAATAAAATAAAGTAAAATAAAATAAAATAAAACAAAACAAAACAAAATAAGATAAAATAAAATAAAATAATAAAACGAAATAAAATGAAACAAAAAAATAAAGAAAAGAAATGGGCGGGCTTGTCCGTGCGTGTTCAGACGATATGGTTATCTGTCATGATTTTTTTTTTTTTTTTGCAGTTAATAACCTATTATTTTTGTATGCGTTTGTCAGTGTAACATTCTGTCGTAGTATTCATTTGTCTATATATCTCATTACCTGCTATATCTAGATATATGTATACATTACAATAAACGCTCGTCTGTCATACCTATTGGTTGTGCATCGTCTACATTTCGAGACGATTGTTAATGTTTTGTATTAAGTGTATAAATGCCTATCAATTAACATCAGAAATAGAGTCCCTGAATGTTAGATAGAACCAATACTGTTGTACGGATGCGAGGCGTGGACAGTCAGCAAGCAAAGCCAGAGCAAGATTGAGGCAGTAAAGATGTGGTTTGTAAGAAGAATGTTGAGAGTTCCATGGACAGCAAAGAAAACAAACGAGACAGTCTTGAAGGAGGCAGACACAAGTAGATCACTCATAAGGAAGATTAGGAAAAGACAGGCAACATTTATAGGCCATTTTTATGAGGAAGGGGGATTTGGAGCACCTGGTCACAACGGGAAAGCTGAGGGAAAGAGAGCACCAGGTAGACCCAGGGAGAAATGCTGGACGGACTTGCAGAGTGGCCGGGGACGAGGAGGGTGGGGAGATGCTAGGGGCAACGAGAGATAGAGACAGATGGAAGTCCATGATCGCCAACGCGGCAGGGCACCTGATGATGATGATGACAGTTATTACCAAATATGGCGAATTACATGTAACTGACACATCTGCTGTGGCTAGTCTCCGTATATTAAAACAATAAACAATGTAGGATAGAGAAGGAAAAGATGTGGACAAAAATAAAATAATGGCCTGTTAATATATCATAGCGTGTCTTGCATATTTTGCTACTGAAATGGACGGGGGTTGTTTGTTTGTTTGTTTGCTTGCTTAATTATTTATTTGTTCGTTCGTTCGTTCGTTCGTTTGTTTTTATACCTTTTTCTCTTAATCCTTTCATTAGTGTTACAACAAACGGACATCAACAAACAGTATGGTTACAGACCTTGACAGAAATTCACACGTACAGGGAAAAGGTAATGCTGACACAACGCACACGCACACCAACACACACCACACACACACACACACACACACACACACACAACACACCACACACACACACACACACACAACACAACAATACAATCAAAAAAACATACATATATATATATATATATATATATATAATATATATATATATATATATATATATATACATATATATATATATATACATATGTGTATATGTATATATATATTGTGTATATGTATATATATATATGTTATATATATAGAGAGAGATAGACAGGCAGACAGACAGACAGATAGATAGATAGATAGATAGATAGATAGATAGATAGATAGATAGATAGATAGATAGATAAAGACAGATAGATATGTATATATATGTATATACATATACATATCTATCTGTCTTTATTTAGAGAGAGAGAGAGAGAGAGAGAGAGAGAAGAGGGAGAAAACGGTGTTTTAAAAAGTGGAAGTTTCAATGTGAACATCAAAATTTAAGTAATACCATGAAGATAAATCTGTTCTCTGTTGAGAAAACACTGACATAATAAAAAAATTATAATTGCTCCAATCAGCATTAAAAATGTGAAAGTTTATTTTGACATTATAGTGTTTGAATCTCATATCTAGTAAGTCCTTAGAAAGCAGGTACATTCGGAATAAATTTGTCAGTCTTGCCTTTAATGATAGAATGATTGTAACAGACTTGTTCATCTATACGTGTTGCGAAAATCTGGATTAGGGTTCGTCTTATGTTGCTGGAACTGACACAAATGACGGGTGTTGCTTATTAGTGGAACTACATAGCATTGATTACCTCTGTAGGAAAGTGGATATGGTTAATACGTCTCTACAAGCATAGTACGTCTCTACGTGACTTGTTTGGGGAGTTGGCCGTTATTGCGGTAATAGCTGGGTGGGCAATAATATTGGGCTTCCTGGGAAAATACCTCTGAGAAAGGTTGCCTCCAACGTCAGTTTTGTTGTTGTTGTTGTTGTTGTTGTTGTTTTGTTGTTGTTGTTGTTGTTGTTGTTGTGTGTGTGTGTGTGTTTGGGGGTTCATAATTCTTTTTGTTTGTTTGTTTTTGTTTATCTTTTGCTTCACAACAAAGGAACATCAAACACGCTGTGGCAACTAAAAATGACAACAACAAAACTTCTACATATATGAAAAGACATTGTTGACATATGAACTCCATACTAGCATGCAGATTATACATAATGATATTTTATACACTGGAAGTTTTGAAAATGAACGTCAGTATCTAAGCACGTGTCAATATTTCACGATTTTTTTTTCAAATGATATCTTTCTGCTGTACGATAATCAGGCATCAACGAACAATGTGATAACAGAAATGATATCAGTTTATACATATAAAGCAAATACTGTTCACATACAAACAATCAATAACATACAAAACATATATCACAATATTCTAATCAATGAAAGTTTTATTGTGTACATCAAGATTTAAGAACATGTCATGAAGAAAACCTGTTTTTAACGGGGAGAACACTGGCAAAAGTTCCACTGAGCATTAAAAATCGACAAGTGAAAGTTTCTGTTGGCATTATACTGTTCAATTTTGAATCTCTGATTTAGCATTCTTTGGAAAGTTTTGTGCATTCGGTCGCTCGCACAAACCAGTACACCCGTTGTTGTGGCAGTTGGGGCATTAGACAGTATTTCCTCAGGGGATGGACCGTGAGGATCAAGTTGATGACATTATTGGTGGTGGTGACGGTGATGATGGTGACGGTGACGACGACGACGACAACGACGACGACGACGATGATGATGATGATCATGGTGGTGGTGGTAGTGGTGGTGGTGGTGGGTGGTGACGATGATGAAGAAGATGATGATGATGACGACGATGACGATGATGAGGATAATGATGATGATGATGGTGATGATGATGATGATGGTTGTGGTGATGCGACGAAGATGATGATGATGACCATCAGACTAACAGTACCGTTGTGTGATGTCTTTAATATCATCATGTGCTAACTGCATGTGGCTAATTGTGCTAAGCAGAAAGATGTTTATACAATTCACGGTATTGTGACTCTCTCTCTCTCTCTCTCTCTCTCTCCTCCCCTCTCTCTCTTTCTCCCTCTCTCTGTCTCTCTTTCTTTCTCTCTCTCTCTCTTTTCTCTGTCTGTCTGTCTGTCTGCTGTCTGTCTCTGTCTGTCTGTCTCTCTGTCTGTCCGTCTGTCTCTCTGTCTGTCGTCTTCTTTTCTGTCTTCTGTCTCCTCTGTCATCTGACCCACTTTACCCTCTTGCCTCCGACTTTCTTTAATCTTTCACCACAATACAACTTCGACCTCACTACCAACCACATCACCATCACATGCTGCAACACACACACACACACATACACAACGCACAACACACACACACACACACACACACCAAACACCCACACACACCCACGCTACATAGCCTACACACACGCGTGAATTGTGTGTATGAAGTACTTCGAATTTGAACAAAAACAAGGAAGCATGTCTGAAAACTGACTCACGTTTTGATGACACACTGAGTCGATCATGATGATATATTAAAAAGGTGATGTGGTGACGACGACGACGACGACAGTGATGATGATTGTGGTGGTGGTGTTGGTGGTGGTGATGTAAAATATGTGTGTGTTACAGGCACCGTTATGGCGTTACACCAATTCCGTCTGGACCTGGCACCCGCACCTGCCGCAGACTTTCAGAAAGTCAGGGCCGCCATTCAGTGGAGTGACAGAGGCATCTACCTCTTTACAAGGGTACCTTGACACTTAATCAACCCTACCTGTCTTGTCTGTCTGTCTGTCTGTCTACCTTTCTGTCTACCTTTCTGTCTGCCTGTCTGTCTACTTGTCTGTCTGCCAGGCTGTATGTCTATTTGTTTTTGGCGTCTGCCTGTCTACCTATCTATTGACTACCTGTCTCCCCGCCTGCTTATCAGTCTGGCTGTCTGCCTTTTTGCCCGGTGCCAGCACCACTGTAACCATTCCATAACCAGCAATAACCTGATACCAACACCACAGTAACCATTCCATATACCAGCAATAACCTGATACAAGCATCCCAATAACCATTCCATAACCAGCAATAACCTGGTACAGGCAACCCAATAACCATTCCATGACCAGCAATAACCCGATACCAGCATCTCAGTAACCATTCCATAACAGCATAACCCGACAGCACACAGTAACCATTCCATAACCAGCAATAACCGATGCCAGTACCAAATAACCATTCCATAACAGCATAACCATACCAGCACCAATAACCATTCCAAACCCGCAATAACCGATACCAGTACCACAGTAACCATTCCATAACCAGCAATAACCGATACCAGCACCACAATAACCATTCCATAACAAGCAATAACCCGATACCAGTACCACAGTAACCATTCCATAACCAGCAATAACCCGATACCAGCACCACAATAACCATTCCATAACAAGCAATAACCTGATACCAGTACCACAATAACCATTCCATAACCAGCAATAACCCGATACCAGCACCACAGTAACCATTCCATAACCAACAATGACCCGATATCAAACACCACAGTAACCATTCCATAACCAGCAATGACCGATCCAAACCCAGTAACCATCCATAACGCATACCGATGCCAGCACCACAGTAACCATTCCATAACAACAATAATCTGATACCAGCATCACAGTAGCCATTACATGTACATAACCAGTAATAACCAGATACCAGCATCCCAATAACCATTCCATAACCATCAATAACCCGATAGAAACACCAGTAACATTCCATAACCAGCAATAACCAGATACAAAACCCAGTAACCATTCCATAACCATCAATAACCAGATAGAAACACCACAGTAACCATTCCATAACCAGCAATAACCAGATACAAACACCACAGTAACCATTCCATAACCAGCAATAACCAGATAGAAACACCACAGTAACATTCATAACCAGCAATACCAGATACAAACACACAGTAACCATTCCATAACAGCAATAACCAGATACAAACACCACAGTAGTCATTCCATAACCATCAATAACCATTCCTTAACAAACAATAACCAGATACCAGCACCACAATAACCATCCATAACCATCAATAACCAGATACCACACCACAGTAACTATTCCATAACCAGCAATAACCTGATCAAGCACCACAGTAAGCATTCCATAACCAGCAATAACCTGATAACAGCACCATAGTAACCAGTCCATAACCAACAATAGCCCAATGCAAGCACCACAATAACCATGCAATAACCAGTGATAACTCGATGCCAGCTCTATAGTAACCATTCTATGACCAGCGATAACGTGATGCTCGCATCACAGTAACCATTCAATACGCAGCGATAAATTGATGCTAGTGCCACAGTAAGTATTCCATAACCAGCAATAACCTGACACCAGCACCACAATAACCACTTCCATAACCAACAACAATAATTTGACACCAACACCACAGTAACCATTCCATAACCAACAACAATAATTTGACACCAACACACAGTAACCATTCCATAACCAACAACAATAACCTGATACCAGCACCACAGTAACCATTCCATAACAGCAACAATAACCCGCACCAATTTCACAGTATCCATTCCATAACAACAACAATAACCAGACACCAATACCACATTATCCATTCCATAACCAACAACAATAACCCGACACCAATTTCACAGTAACCATTCCATAACCACAACAATAACCCGACACCAATTTCACAGTATCCATTCCATAACCAGCAGCAATAACCCGACACCAATTTCACAGTATCCATTCCATAACAACAACAATAACCAGACACCAATTTCACAGTATCCATTCATTAAAAACCAACAACAATAACCCGACACCAATTTCACAGTATCCATTCCATAACAACAACAATAACCAGACACCAATACCACATTATCCATTCCATAACCAACAACAATAACCCGACACCAACACCACAGTAACCATTGCATAACCCAGCAACAATAACCTGATACCAACACCACAGTAACCACTCCATAACAGCAACAATAACGACAACACCAATCACGTACATCTAACCAAACATAACCGACACCAACACAGTACCTCATAACACACAATACACACAAACCTACCATCCAACCAACACATACCGAACCACAAGAACTTCTAACAGAATACGACCAACACAGTAACTCCAACACAATACAGACACCAATTACCACAGTAACCATTCCATAACCAACAACAATAACCAGACACCAACACCACAGTAACCATTCCATAACCACAACAATAACCAGACACCAATTCACAGTAACCATTCCATAACCAACAACAATAACCGACACCAAACACAGTAACCATCCATAACAGCAACAATAACCCACACCAAACCAGTAACCATTCCATAACCAACAACAATAACCAGACACCAATTCACAGTACCATTCCATAACCAGCAGCAATAACCGACACCAATTTCACAGTACCATCAAACCACATATCAATAACCAACACCATCCACAGTAACCATCCATAACCACACAATAAACACCATCCAGTATCCATTCCATAACCAACAACAATCAACCCAGTATCAACACAACAATACTGTACACACAAGTAACCATTCCATAACCAGCAGCAATAACCCGACACCAATTTCACAGTAACCATTCCATAAGCAACACAACCCCATCCAGCAAATTATGCAGTACGAGTCAACAAACCATCACTGTGTCTGTCCCAGACAACAAGTACCATGAACCGAACTGACACGCTTTCCCGTCTACCCTCTCCTGCGCGACTTCCAGAACGCTAACCACAGAGGCCTCCATAACGCACAACTACTTCTTCAAGGCAGAAGGTCAGTGCGAGGTCATAGTAAAATTCAAGGTCAGGTCAAGTTAAAAGCCGGGGGGGGGGGGGGGGGTCAGTTCGGGTGAAGGTCGTCCGAAGCGTGTAAAGAGTCTGTGTAGCGTCCTGAGTTTTTTGTTTTGTTTCAGTGATTTGTGAAGATGCTGCTTGTTTCTGAATTTGTGAAGTACCCGATACGTATCTTTAACAGGGACAAAATTAGCTCATGTGTGATGTGTGGTTGTGTCAGTGTTGTGTGTCAGTGTGTGTGTGTGTGATGTGTGTGGCATTAACTACCACAGTATTTCATAAACCAGAAAAAATAAAAGAACTGCATTTATCGCGAGTATCCATTCCATACAGCTCAATAACAGGACACCAATACAAACAACTCCATAACCAAGCAACAATAACCCGACCCTAATTCACAGTACCATTCCATAAACCAACAACAATAACCAGACACCAATTTCACAGTAACCATTCATAAACCAGCACAATAACCGACACCAATTTCACAGTAAACCATTCCAAACACCAGCAAAATAACAGCACACATATCACTGTAACCATTCATAACCAACAACAATAACCCGACACCAATTTCACAGTACCATTCCATAACCAACAACAATAACCAGACACCAATACACACAGTAACATTCCATAACCAACAACAATAACCGACACCAATTCACAGTAACCATTCCATAACCAGCAGCAATAACCGACACCAATTTCACAGTATCACATTCCATAAGCAACATCAACCGATTCGCACAAATTAATGCAGTAGATCGAACACCATTCCGTGTGCTGTGCCAGGTACAACAAGTACATGAGATGCTTGAAGGACTGACACGCTTTCCCGTGGCTACCTCGTCCCGTTGCGCGATTCTGGCAACGAACGCTCCAACCCAACATAGTGAGGCCGCCCCCAGGTCATGAGGCTACTACTGTGATTTCAAGGGCAAGAGGTCAGTGCGAGGTCTATAGATAAAGTTCAAGGTCAGGTCAAGGTTAAAAGGGGGTCAGTTTCGAGGAAGGTCGTCCGAAGCGTGTAAAGATTTGTGTAGCGTCTTGAGTTTTTTGTTTTGTTTCAGTGGATTTGTGAAGATGCTGCTTGTTCGTGATGTGTGAAGTCTCCTCGAGTACGTATCTTTTACAAGGGGACAAAATTTGGTGTGTGTGTGTGTGTGAGTGTGTGTTGTGTGTGTGTGTGTGTGTGTGTGGTGTGTGTGTTGTGCTGGTGTGTTGTGGTGTAGTGCTGGTTGTGTGTGTGTGTGTGAGCGTAAGGCATGAGGATGTGTTGAGCGAGGAGAAGAGAGAGAAGTGAGAGAGAGAAAGCGTGCATGTGTGATGTGGTCGTGCTGTGTGAGTTGTGTGTTGCATTGCATTGACATTGTGGTTGTTATTGTATTGTATTGTATTGTGTGTGCAGATATGGAAATTACAACTCCGGGCACAGTACAGAGTGGTTATCCCAAAGACACCCGTCCTGCCTGGCTGTCCTGTGGTACCCGTACACCCCGATAAACACACACACACACTAATACATACACACACACACATACACACACAATAACACACACACACTAATACATACACACACACACACACACACACACACACACACACACACACACACACACTAATGCATGCACACACACTAATGCATGCACCACACACATACACACACTAACTACTAACAAATACAACAAACACCCACACACACACTCACACAAAACAACACACACACACACACACACACACAACACACACACACTAACACTACACACACACACACACACACACACACACACACACACACACACACACATCTAAGCATAGTCAAAACCCACACGGAACCGTTTCAGATATTCGGATTACGATCAAACTGCTGTTTTTCTGTGTCAATACCAAAAAGTTAAAGACAGTATTGACAAGCGCCGGTGGGTTGCACAGTTGATTGGCAAGTATATACTTGGTTCGTTCGTTACTTTGTTAGTTATTTCACATGTGGTGAACATGTTGATGTTGATTAACCCCTTTTACCCGCATCTCGTCCACTAGTATCCTGCATCGTCAACCAAGCTAGCAAAGCAAAAACGTAACTGTTTGACTACCCACCAGCTTCATGCAGGAAGCTGGTGGATAGGGTGAGGGAGTCAAAGAGTCAGTTTTGCAGTTTTGGTGGATAGGGTGCAGGAGTCAAAGGGTTGATCCAGGTACTCTGAAATAAAAGGGGCAACTACATACTTCCAGAGAACCGACCAAAGCATCGGTATCTCACAATGCAACTAAAATTTTTAAGGCTTCTTTGAGCAATTTTTATAGCTAGTCCTCGTATACTCTGAGAGTGGTAGGACTTTTAAAATCTACAGAACAGAATCAGTTGCTTATAAATGATCTATCACTAAATACATCGCTGAATACCAGACGAGACTTCTTACCCCTCACAACTGCAGTGATAAGTGAACTCCACTAACATCATCTTTCGAGTTGTCTCGCGCTTGCAGTTACAATTTTAGTTTGTTGAAGACCGTCTCGACGGGGTCGCCATTCTCAGGACCTGGCCAGTTCATGGGTTTATGTGCAGGCTTAAGGCTTGTGCCATGATCACCATACACATGGCACCTGTGACGTTAGTGCATATGGAATTCGTTCTGAGCGAGGAGACATCGTCTTGAGAAACTGACACTGAAGACGATCTCATCGCGCTCGCGGAAGTCCATAAGCGCTCCACCCAGATCTGCCATCAATTATCTTCAGCCCTGCAATGTTTTGACATTGTGAAAGGAGGAGACGTGGAGAGGGGGAGGGGGCAAGACGTATGAAACATTAAACTGATACCATCAAAATGATGGGAACATTAACCCTTTGACTCCCGCACCCTATCAACTGCAAAAACTTAACCCTTTGGTTCCCATGCCATATCTACCAGCTACAAAAACTTAACCCTTTGGTTCCCGTGCCCTATCTACCAGCTACAAAAACTTAACCCTTTGGTTCCCACACCCTATCTACCTGCTGCAAAAACTTACCCCTTTGCTTCCCAAACCCTCTCCACCAACTGCAAAAAATTAACCCTTTGACTCCCGCATCCTACCCACCAGCTACAAAAATTTAACCCTTTTGATTCCCGCACCCTATCCACCGGCTACAAAAACTTAATCCTTTGACTCCCGCACCCTGTCCACTAACTGCAAAAACTTAACCCTTCGATTCCCACACCCTCTCCAACAACTGCAAAAACTTAACCCTTTGACTGCAAAAACTCAGCCCTTCCTTCCTGCAGGAAGCTGGTGGATAGGGTGAGGGAATCAAAGGGCTACGTTTTTGCTTTTGTTAGCATGGTTGACCACGCGGGATGCTAGTGGGCAGGGTGCGGGAGACAAAGGGTTAATATGGGCAGCGGTACAGATAAGTTTTATGTTGCGACCTGGGGTTGAACTCAAGACATCACATCTTGAGTCTACGGCTCTGTCAAAAGACCCAGCCAATCTGCAAGACAAAACAAGACAAAAACAAGACAAGACAAGATAAAGACCATGGAGTTGTAGCAGAAGTTGAAACCAGACTTGAGTGAAGATGGTAATACATAATCAAAACAAACATTATTTAGAAGGAGGAAGAAAGACGCTTGTTAAATCTTACCTTGTTTGTGCTTATTTCTCCTGTGTAACAAATGGCAGTTTGCTGAGGACTGTGCTCATAGTGCTCCTTTTTTTTTTATCATTTAATTTAATACATTTGTGTTATGTATTCATGGTCTTTTCCTTTTCGTCACACTTTATGCTTATTGCGGTATGCTATGAACTTATGTGGTGTCTTCCAACCGTAGTTGTCTTGTGATTAAATCACGCAATGTGACATAGGCTTTAGAACGGAAAGTGGAAGCGGTATGTTGTGAACTCAAAGCGCTGTCTTCCAACTATATTATGTATCTTTTGATTAAAACACAGTGTGTGACACAACCTCTAGAATAGAAGACAGTATGCCCTAAACTTGAGTTGTTTTTTCTAATGGTAGTTGTATTCTGATGAAACCACACAATGTGATATAGCTTTCACTGGAAATGGAAGACAGAGAAGTGGTATCCTTTTAATTTTAATAGTGTCTTCAAACTACCTGCCTTACGACTACATCACATTGTGACGTAGCCTTTAGAATGGAAGGCGAAGCGATCTGCTGTTAATTTGAGCATTGTCTTCAGACTACCTGCCTTATGACTACATCACATTGTGACGTAGCCTTTAGAATGGAAGGCGAAGCGATCTGCTCTTAATTTGAGCATTGTCTTCAGACTACCTGCCTTATGACTACATCACATTGTGACGTAGCCTTTAGAATGGAAGGCGAAGCGATCTGCTCTTAATTTGAGCATTGTCTTCAGACTATCTGCCTTATGACTACATCACATTGTGACGTAGCCTTTAGAATGGAAGGCGAAGCGATCTGCTCTTATTTGAGCATTGTCTTCAGACTACTGCCTTATGACTGAATCACAGAATGACCACAGCCTTTAGAGGGAAAGACAGAGAAGCGGAATGCTGTAAACTTCAGTGGTGTTTTCCAACGGTATGTCTTATGACTAAAGCACAATGTGACGTAGCCTTTAGAATGGAAGACAGAGAAGTGGTATGCTCTTAATTTGAATAGTGTCTTCAAACTACCCGCCTTATGACTAAATCACATTGTGACGTAGCCTTCCTTTAGAATGGAAAACGGAGAAGTGGTATGCTCTTAATTTGAGTATTGTCTTCAGACTATCTGCCTTATGACTAAAGCACAATGTGACGTAGCCTTTAGAATGGAAGACGGAGAAGTGGTATGCTCTTAATTTGAGCATTGTCTTCAGACTACCTGCCTTATGACTAAATCACATTGTGACGTAGCCTTTAGAATGGAAGACAGAGATGTGGTATGCTCTTAATTTGAGCATTGTCTTCAGACTACCTGCCTTATGACTAGATCACATTGTGACGTAGCCTTTAGAAATGGAAGACAGAGAAGTGGTATGCTCTTAATTTGAATACTGTCTTCAAACTACCCGCCTTATGACTAAATCACATTGTGACGTAGCCTTTAGAATGGAAGACAGAGAGAAGTGGTATGTTCTTAATTTGAATTGAATAGTGTCTTCAAACTACCTGCCTTATGACTAAATCACATTGTGACGTAGCCTTTAGAATGGAAGACAGAGAAGTGGTATGCTCTTAATTTGAATAGTGTCTTCAAACTACCGCCTTATGACTAAATCACATTGTGACGTAGCCTTTAGAATGGAAGACAGAGAAGTGGTATGCTCTTAATTTGAATAGTGTCTTCAAACTACCGCCTTATGACTAAATCACATTGTGACGTAGCCTTTAGAATGGAAGACAGAGAAGCGGTATGCTGTGAACTTGAGTGGTGTCTTTGTATTTTATCTCTAGCGATGTATGTTTTGTACAAGACAAGAGGTGGCGTGCTGTAAACTATAGCTTCAACCTCTTTGTTGCAATGTATTTTCTGGATCCAAACACATGTCATTGTGTTGTTACTACTTCATTTGTACGACCTCATAACTCTCTATCTGTAACTTGAGAACAAATACACTTTCTATGAAAGTCTCTCTCTTGTGTGTGTGTTTGTGTGTGTGTGCGCGCGCGTGTACGCATATATATGTATGTGTGCGTGCCTGCGTGTACGTGTATGTGTGTGTGTGCATGCATATATGTGTGCGTGTGTGTGATAAATTGGATGGCATAAATTGGTTTCTAAGAATGTTGAGAGTTCCATGAACGGCAAAGAAGACAAACGAAACAGTCTTAAAAAAGGCAGACACAAGAAGATCATTAAAAAAAGATAAGGAAAAGACGAGCAACATTTATAGGACATTTTATGAGGCAAGAGAAATTAGACCACCTAGTCACAACAGGAAAGCTGGAGGGAAAGAGAACACCAGGTAGACCCAGGGAGAAAACATTGGACGGACCTGCAGGGTGGCTGAGGACATAGAGGGCGGGAGATGTACTTGCAGTGACAAGGGATAGATTCGTATGGAGGGCCATGATCTCCAACGACACGCGGCAGGGCACATGAGGATGATGATGATGTGCGTGTGTGAGTGAGTGTGTGTGTATGTATGTATGTTCGTGTGTGTGTGTGTGCACGCGTGCGTGTGTGTGGGCGCCCGCGTGCCTATGTGTGTGTACATGTAATCATTTTAATGTTCATGTTCGTATTTACACAGTTTCAGCACACACATAACACCCACCAAGCATTTCACACATACACACCACGCAAACGATTAAGGAGCAACACAAATATATTGCAGATCATTTATTTGCATCATGTCAACACGGCAGCCTTACAAAACAACATCAAACAGTTGGTACAAATAAAATAAACACATCCACTGTCTTTCACACACACGAGAGCGCACGCGCATGCACGCATGCCTACACTTCCATACACATGCACATGCACGTGCAAATACACACACGCATGCATGCATATATGTCTATACTTTAACATACACAGGCAGACGCGTGCACGCATACACATACGCATGCTCACACTTTAACACACACACATACACATAGACGCATACACACTCGTGTGCATGCATATTTGCTCATGCTCACATTTTCCATGTACACACACGCACACTTTCACTCACCAACTTATGTACTTTACTGCAAAACCTTTCCTGAGTTTAAGAATAAAATCTGTATTGCATTACAAAATGGTTTCTCTGATCATTTACGAACACGCATACGCCCACAGTCACACATACACACAAACACGCACACACACAGAAACACACATACACATACAAACACACGCACACACACATGCGCGCACGCAGACACACAAACACACACATACACAAACACACACACACAAACACACACACACGCACAAACACACACTCACGAACACACACACGCACACAAACACACACTCACGAACGCACACACACACACACACAAACACACACTCACGAACACACACACACACACACAAACACACACTCACGAACACACACACACACGAACACACACACACACACTCACGAAACCACACACACACTCACGAACGCACACACAACACACACAAACACAATCACACACACAAACACACACTCACGAACACACACACACACACTCACGAACACACACACAAACTCACGAACACACACACACACAAACACACACTCACGAACACAAACACACACTAACGAACACACACACACACACACACACACAAACACACACACTCACAACACACTCAGACACGCAAACACACACACTCACAAACACACACACACAAACACACACTCACAAACACACACACACGCAAACACACACACTCACAAACACACACAGACAAACACACACAAACACACACATACAAACACACACACACACACACACATACAAATGCACACACACACACACAAACATACAACACACACACACACACACACACACACACATACACACACAAGACATGCAGGAAACAGACACTGAGACAAAGGCAGACACGAAAATAAACAGAAATCACCGATAGTCTTGTGTAGCTCATCTTGTACATACACACACACACACACACACACACACACACACACACACACACACACACACACACACACAACACACACATATATATATATACATATATACACAAACGCGCGCCCAAACATAATACACTAACACACACAACGCCTACACATTCACGAACACACACACATACATACCACACCAAAACACGCACACACACTCTCACGCATAAACACACACACACACTCACGCACAAACACGCACACACACACACACACACACACAAACAGAAACAAACACGCACACACACATACACACACGCACACACACACAAACAGAAACTGAAACACACACACACACAAACACACAGAGATATAGTAATCCTTTCACAGAGGCATGTAGTAACGGTCGGTGACACGGAACACGTCACTGTTGGTCTCCATCCGGTTCAGCACGTGCAAGACTGCTGACCTTTGAACCTTGGAATACTGCACACTGCTTCCCAACAGCTTCTGTACACGTAGGAAGTGACAGCCCTTCTCCCTGTCTGCACACACACACACACATACACACATAGGAATCTGGTGGATAGGGTGAGTGAGTCAAAGGGCTATTTTTGGTTTTTGCAGCTGGTGGATAGGGTGAGTGAGTCAAAAGGTTAGTTTTGATTTTTTTTGCAGCTGGTGGATAGGGTGAGTGAGTCAAGGGGTTATTTTTAGTTTTTGCAGTTGGTGGATAGGGTGAGTCAAAGGGTTAGTTTTAGTTTTTGCAGCTGGTGGATAGGGTGAGTCAAAGGTTTTTTTTTATAGTTTTTTCAGCTGGTGGACAGGGTGAGTGAGTCAAAGGGTTAGTTTTGGTTTTTGCAGCTGGTGGATAGGGTGAGTGAGTCAAAGGTTTAGTTTTAGTTTTTGCAGCTGGTGGATAAGGTGAGTGAGTCAAAGGGTTAGTTTTAGTTTTTGCAGCTGGTGGATAGGGTGAGTGAGTCAAAGGGTTAGTTTTAGTTTTTGCAGCTGGTGGACAGGGTGAGTGAGTCAAAGGGTTATTTTTAGTTTTTGCAGCTGGTGGATAGGGTGAGTCAAAGGGTTATTTTAGTTTTTGCAGTTGGTGGAAGGGTGAGTCAAAGGGTTAGTTTTAGTTTTTGCAGCTGGTGGATAGGGTGAGTGAGTCAAAGGGTTCGTTTTAGTTTTTGCAGCTGGTGGATAGGGTGAGTGAGTCAAAGGGTTAGTTTTAGTTTTTGCAGCTGGTGGATAGGGTGAGTGAGTCAAAAGGTTAGTTTTGATTTTTGCAGCTGGTGGATAGGGTGAGTGAGTCAAGGGGTTATTTTTAGTTTTTGCAGTTGGTGGATAGGGTGAGTCAAAGGGTTAGTTTTAGTTTTTGCAGCTGGTGGACAGGGTGAGTGAGTCAAAGGGTTATTTTAGTTTTTGCAGCTGGTGGATAGGGTGAGTCAAAGGGTTATTTTAGTTTTTGCAGTTGGTGGATAGGGTGAGTCAAAGGGTTAGTTTTAGTTTTGCAGCTGGTGGATAGGGTGAGTGAGTCAAAGGGTTCGTTTTAGTTTTTGCAGCTGGTGGATAGGGTGAGTGAGTCAAAGGGTTAGTTCTGCTTTTTGCAGCTGGTGGATGGGGTGATGTCAAAGGGTTAGTTTTAGTTTTTGCAGCTGGTGGATAGGGTGAGTGAGTCAAAGGTTAGTTCTGCTTTTTGCAGCTGGTGGATAGGGTGATGAGTCAAAGGGTTAGTTTTAGTTTTTGCAGCTGGTGGATAGGGTGAGTCAAAGGGTTAGATTTGGTGTTTGCAGCTGGTGGGTAGGGTGAGTGAGTCAAAGGGTTCGTTTTAGTTTTTGCAACTGGTGGACAGGGTGAGTGAGTCAAAGGGTTAATGCTCCAATCACTGTGATGGTGTAGGTATCGTTCCCCCTCCCCTTCAAGACCTTGCCAACACACAGAATTATGCACAGGCTCAAGGAGTCCATCACACCACACACCATGACTAACAGATCTGATACGAACAGAATTGGAACATATTCAAAATTTAGGACAAATGATAAGCCAGGATGGCTGATATGAACAAAAAGTCGTTCAACTTTAAACCAAATAACAGTAACATTTTTTAAAATGAAGAACTTCATTTCCAAAGAAATACCATTGCAACTAAAACTGAGATCAGTAAAACTGCTAAGTATTACCCATTATACATTACGGAGCTGCAACAAAGATATGTGTAAAGCCACTGAAAATAACACTGAAGCATTCAAAATGTAGACATACTGACAACTTATTAAACAAAAATGGTCTGATAGAACAAGAAATGTCGCCCTACGCCAACAACTTGGAGTGCAGAAAGACCTTCTTCCAAAAGTAAAAGCGAAAAACTTTCACATTCCGACCACAGTAATGTGACTCGAATCACTTCCCAAGACAGACAATCATGGTAAGAATCACAGATAGGAAAAAGAAAAACGAAAAAAAACCAAAAACACACAAAACACCACAAAAACAACAACACCACAAAAAACACACAAAAAACCCCACAAAAACACACAAAAACACACCCAAACACAAAAACCACCAAAACACAACACACACACAAAAAACACACAAAAAACACCCAAAAAACACACAAAAAACACACACAAAAACAAACACAAAAACCCAAAAAAACCCAACACACCACAAAAAAACACACACAAAAAACACACAAAAAACCACAAAAAACACAACACAAAAAAACACCACACAAAAACACACACACAAAAAAACACCAAAAAACACACACACAAAAAAAACACAAACACAAAAACACACAAAAAACACCCACAAAAAACAAAAACAACACACACAAAAAAACACACACAAAAAACACACCAAAAAAAACACAACCACACAAAAAACACACACACAAAAAACACACAACAAAAAACACACACAACACAAAAAAACAAAAAAAAACACAAAAAACACACACAAAAAACAACACACACAAAACAAACACACAAAAAACACACACACAAAAAACACACAAAAAACACACCACAAAAAACACACAAAAAACACACACACAAAAAAACACACAACAAAAACACAACAAAAAACACACACACACAAAAACACACAAAAAACACAAAAAACACACAACAAAAAAACACAACAAAAAACACACACAAAAAAACACAAAAAAACCCACAAACAAAACAAAACACACAAAAAAACACAAAAAACACACACACAAAAAACACACAACAAAAAAACACACAACACAAAAAACACACACACAAAAAAAACACAAAAAACACACAAAAAAACACAACACAAAAAAACACACAAAAAACACACACACAAAAAAACACAAAACACACAAAAAAACACACACACAAAAAACACACACAAAAAAACACCACAAAAAACACACAAACACAAAAAACACACACAAAAACACACACACAAAAAACACACCAAAAAAACACACACACACACAAAACACACAAACACAAAAAACACAAAACAAAAAACACACACAAAACCACAAAAAAAACACACAAAAAACACACAAAAAACACAACACACAAAAAAACACACACACACACAAAAAACACACACAAAAAAAACACACAACAAAAAACACACACACAAACACACACAAAAACCACACACACAAAAAACACAAAAAACACACCACAAAACCACACAAAACCCACACACCAAAAACACACAACAAAAAACACACACACAAAAAACACACCAAAAACACACACAAAAAACACACACACACAAAAAACACACAAAAAACCACACACAAAAAACACCACACCACAAAAACACACACCACACAAAAAACACACAAAAAACACACAACCAAAACAACACAAAACACACAAAAAACACACACAAAAAACACACACAAAAAAACACAAAAAACCACACAAAAAACACACACAAAAAACACACACACACAAAAAAAAACACACAAAAAACACACAAAAAACACCACACAAAAAACACCACAAAAAACACACACACACACAAAAAACACACAAAAAACACACACAAAAACACACACACAAAAAACACACAAAAAAACACACACACAAAAAAACCACACAAAACAAACAAAACACACACACAAAAAACACACACAAAAAACACACAAAAAACACCACACACAAAAAACACACACAAAAAACACACACCAAAAAACACACCACAAAAAACACACCACACAAAAAACACACCACCAACACACAAAAACACACACAAAAACACACACACAAAAAACACACACAAACAACAAAAAAACACACACACAAAAAACACACACACAAAAAACACACACACAAAAAACACACACAAAAAACACACACAAAAAACCACCACAAAAACACACACACAAAAACACACAAAACACAAAAAACACACACACAAAAAAACACACAAAAAACACACAAAAAACACACACACAAAAAACACAAAAACACACACACAAAAAACACACACAAAAAACACACACACAAAACACACAAACAAAAAACACACACACAAAAACACACAAAAACACACAAAAAACAACACACAAAAAACACACAAAAAACACACACACAAAAAACAACACACAAAAAACACACACAAAAACACACACAAAAAAACACACAACAAAAAACACACACACAAAAAAACACAAAAAAACACACACAAAAAAACACACACACAAAAAACACACACAAAAAACACACACACAAAAAACACACAAAAAACACCAAAAAACAACACAAAAACACCAAAAAAACACCACACAAAAAAAACACAAAAAACACACAACAAAAAAACAAAAAAACACACAAAAAAACACACACACAAAAAACACACAACAAAAACACCACACAAAAACAACACAAAAAACACACAAAAAACACCACACACAAAAAAAACAACAAAAAACACACACAAAAAAACAACACAAAAAACACACACACAAAAAAACACACACAAAAACACAAAAACACACACACAAAAAACACAACACAAAAACACACAAAAAACACACACAAAAACACACAAAAAAACACACACAAAAAACACACACACAAAACACACCACAAAAACACAAAAAACACACAAAAAAAAACAACACAAAAAAACACACAAAAACACAAAAAACACACACACAAAAAACACAAAAACACACACAAAAAAACACACAAAAAAACAAACACAAAAAAAACAACACAAAAAACACAAAAAACACACACACAAAAACCCACACAAAAAACACAACAAAACCACACACAAAAAACACACAAAAAACACACACAAAAAAACACAAAAAAAAACACACAAAAACACACACAAAAAACACACACAAAAAACAACACAAAAACACACAAAAAACACACACAAAAAACACAACAAAAAAACACACAAAAAACACACCACAAAAAAACACACACAAAAACACACCACAAAAAACACACCAAAAAACACAACACAAAAAACACACAAAAAAACACACACAAAAAACACACAAAAAACACACACACAAAAAACACACACAACAAAAAACACACACAAAAAACACACAAAAAAACAACACACAAAAAACACAAAAAACACACACACAAAACACACACAAAAAACACACAAAAAACACACACACAAAAAACACACACACACAAAAACACACACACAAAAACACACACACAAAAACACAACAAAACCACACAAACACACACACAAAACACACACAAAAAACACAAAACCACAAAAAAACACAAAAAACACACCAAAAAAACACACAAAAAAAACACAAAAAACACACAAAAAACACAAAAAACACACAAAAAAAAAACACACAAAAAAACACAAAAAACACAAAAAACACACAAAAAACAAAAACACACAAAAAAACACACACCAAAAAACACAAAAACACAAAAAACACACACACAAAAAAAACACAAAAAAAAACCACACACACACACAAAAAACACACACAAAAAACACACACACAAAAAACACAACAAAAAAACACACACAAAAAACACACACAAAAAAACACACAACACAAAAAAACACACACAAAAAAACACACAAAAACACCACACACAAAAAAACACACACAAAAAAACACAAACAACAAAAAAACACAAAAAAAAACACACAAAAAAACACACACACAAAAAACACACACAAAAAACACACAACAAAAAACACACACACAAAAAAACACACACAAAAAACACACACACAAAAAACACACAAAAAACAAAAAAAGGAAGAGGACGCCAAAGAAGAAAATGGACAGACGAAATCAAGGACAGGACAGGTGACAACATGGCTGACTGCATGGCACACATGGCAAGATAGGACACAATGGAGAGCCATAGCACATCGACCTCTGGAAGGCAGACAAAACATATGATGATAATGGTGAATCTTTTGGACTGGTGGAGACTTCAAACACGATTTGCCAGTCACTAATACGTTGTGCTAATCACTCTGCCACACTTTCATTTGGACTGGTGGAGACTTCAAACACGATTTGCCAGTCACTAATCCGTTGTGCTAATCACTCTGCCACACTTTCATTTGGAACTGGTGGAGACTTCAAACACGATTTGCCAGTCACTAATACGTTGTGCTAATCACTCTGCCACACTTTCATTTGGACTGGTGGAGACTTCAAACACGATCTGCCAGTCACTAATACGTTGTGCTAATCACTCTGCCACCTTTCATTTGGACTGGTGGAGACTTCAAACACGATTTGCCAGTCACTAATACGTTGTGCTAATCACTCTGCCACACTTTCATTTGGACTGGTGGAGACTTCAAACACGATTTGCCAGTCACTAATCCGGTGTGTTACACTCTGCCACACTTTCATTTGGACTGGTGGATACTTCAAACACGATTTGCCAGTCACTAATCCGGTGTGCTACACTCTGCCACACTTTCATTTGGACTGGTGGATACTTCAAACACGATCTGCCAGTCACTAATCCGGTGTGCTACACTCTGCCACACTTTCATTTGGACTGGTGGATACTTCAAACACGATCTGCCAGTCACTAATCCGGTGTGCTACACTCTGCCACACTTTCATTTGGACTGGTGGATACTTCAAACACGATCTGCCAGTCACTAATCCGGTGTGCTACACTCTGCCACACTTTCATTTGGACTGGTGGATACTTCAAACACGATTTGCCAGTCACTATATCCGGTGTGCTACACTCTGCCACACTTTCATTTGGACTGGTGGAGACTTCAAACACGATCTGCCAGTCACTAATCCGTTGTGCTAATCACTCTGCCACACTTTCATTTGGACTGGTGGATACTTCAAACACGATCTGCCAGTCACTAATCCGGTGTGCTACACTCTGCCACACTTTCATTTGGACTGGTGGAGACTTCAAACACGATCTGCCAGTCACTAATCCGTTGTGCTACACTCTGCCACACTTTCATTTGGACTGGTGGATACTTCAAACACGATCTGCCAGTCACTAATCCGGTGTGCTACACTCTGCCACACTTTCATTTGGACTGGTGGATACTTCAAACACGATTTGCCAGTCACTAATCCGGTGTGCTAATCACTCTGCCACACTTTCATTTGGACTGGTGGAGACTTCAAACACGATCTGCCAGTCACTAATCCGGTGTGCTACACTCTGCCACACTCTCGTTATCGATGTTTTTGTTTACAGCCCAGCCGACTGCGTAGAGCCATATCAGGGCTATAACCGTTTCAAAACATACACAATACTTCAACATGGAAAAAAAAGGAAAAGAAAATTAAGTACACATATCAATACATTCGCGGATATAATCCAAGGAGATGCCCTTGGCATTGACCACTCCGTCCGATCTGTCACACACAGGATTTAAAAAACAAACCTGAATACAAATTTAAACATAACTAAGGACACTTAAAACCCTAATACAAGTACAAACATAACTAAGGACACTTAAAACCCTAATACAAGTACAAACATAACTAAGGACACTAAAAACCCTGAATACAAGTACAAACATAGCAAAGGACACTTAAAACCCTAATACAAGTACAAACATAACTAAGGACACTAAAAAACCCTAATACAAGTACAAACATAACTAAGGACAGTAAAACCCTAATACAAGTACAAACATAACTAAGGACACTTAAAACCCTAATACAAGTACAAACATAACTAAGGACACTTAAAACCCTAATACAAGTACAAACATAACTAAGGACACTTAAAACCCTAATACAAGTACAAACATAACTAAGGACACTTAAAACCCTAATACAAGTACAAACATAACTAAGGACACTTAAAACCCTAATACAAGTACAAACATAACAAAGGACACTTAAAACCCTAATACAAGTACAAACATAACTAAGGACACTTAAAACCCTAATACAAGTACAAACATAACTAAGGACACTTAAAACCCTAATACAAGTACAAACATAACTAAGGACACTTAAAACCCTAATACAAGTACAAACATAACAAAGGACACTTAAAACCCTAATACAAGTACAAACATAACTAAAGACACTTAAAACCCTAATACAAGTACAAACATAACTAAAGACACTTAAAACCCTAATACAAGTACAAACATAACTAAGGACACTTAAAACCCTAATACAAGTACAAACATAACTAAAGACACTTAAAACCCTAATACAAGTACAAACATAACTAAAGACACTTAAAACCCTAATACAAGTACAAACATAACTAAAGACACTTAAAACCCTAATACAAGTACAAACATAACAAAGGACACTTAAAACCCTAATACAAGTACAAACATAACAAAGGACACCTAAAACCCTAATACAAGTACAAACATAACAAAGGACACTTAAAACCCTAATACAAGTACAAACATAACAAAGGACACCTAAAACCCTAATACAAGTACAAACATAACAAAGGACACCTAAAACCCTAATACAAGTACAAACATAACAAAGGACACCTAAAACCCTAATACAAGTACAAACATAACTAAAGACACTTAAAACCCTAATACAAGTACAAACATAACAAAGGACACTTAAAACCCTAATACAAGTACAAACATAACAAAGGACAGTAAAACCCTAATACAAGTACAAACATAACTAAGGACAGTAAAACCCTAATACAAGTACAAACATAACTAAGGACAGTAAAACCCTAATACAAGTACAAACATAACTAAGGACAGTAAAACCCTAATACAAGTACAAACATAACTAAGGACAGTAAAACCCTAATACAAGTACAAACATAACAAAGGACACTTAAAACCCTAATACAAGTACAAACATAACTAAGGACACTTAAAACCCTAATACAAGTACAAACATAACTAAGGACACTTAAAACCCTAATACAAGTACAAACATAACAAAGGACACTTAAAACCCTAATACAAGTACAAACACAACAAAGGACACTTAAAACCCTAATACAATTACAAACATAACAAAGGACACTTAAAACCCTAATACAAGTACAAACATAACTAAGGACACTTAAAACCCTAATACAAGTACAAACATAACAAAGGACACTTAAAACCCTAATACAAGTACAAACATCAACAAAGGACACTTAAAACCCTAATACAATTACAAACATAACAAGGACACTTAAAACCCTAATACAAGTACAAACATAACTAAGGACACTAAAACCCTAATACAAGTACAAACATAACTAAGGACACTTAAAAACCCTAATACAAGTACAAACATAACTAAGGACAGTAAAACATATATAAAAAGCAGGCCTAAATTCCATAAAATTGCCTTCGCATATCACATTTCCCTAGGGCCAAAAATGCACTTAACACATGTATCCAATTATCAATCCTAGAGAAAGTATTAAGACTGTATCGAACACATACAGGTGAATGGACCAGCAAGGCAGAAAACGATAGGAAGAAATGACAGAAAGCAAAGGATCAAGGCAGAAACAAAGAGAGTGACAGAAATGAGGACATTTGTAGCTCAGAATTTCCAGAAGGTGGGGATACTATTTATACTGAAAGATTCCCCGGCATCCCCACGAGGTGGGTGGGGGGGGGGGTGAGCTTTGACTGGTTGACCTACATACAAGCTGGTTGACAGATTGATAAACGAAATCAACGCCTACAAACAGACAGATATGCAGACAGGCTGATCGACACACAGACTGACAAACAGACCTACATGCAGACGTAGGCCTGCATACAAACAGACCAACATGCAGACAGGCTGATCGACATACAGACTGACAAACAGACCTACATGCAGACATAGGCCTACATACAAACAGACCAACATGCAGACAGGCTGATCGACATACAGACTGACAAACAGACCTACACGCAGACGTACATACAAACAGACCAACAGCACAAGTGATAAAGAGACCAACTCACACTGTGGCCGGGCACACTCAGCACGAAGGATGTCCATGACACGTCTCTCTAATGAAGACGATGTGCTCAGATTCTGCACACAGAACAATAACACGGTATGATCGGTATAAAAGTTCAGGTCTCTGCTACCTCACTCCCCTACGACCTAAGAGTTATGGAACTATTCAGATAGGACTCAGGACCTGGCCAGCTCATGAGTTTATGTGCAGGCTCAAAGCTTGTGCCATGATCATTCTGGACCTTCTCCATTACATGGCACCTGTGACGTTAGTGTTATATGGAATTCATTCCGATCGCGGGGGCGACGTCTTGAGAAACTGAAACTGAATGAAACTGAAAGTGATCAGCCCCCAAGCTGTTATAATTTTTTTTCTTTCCCAAACGTCTTTTATTTTCTTATTTTTAACAAAACGTTCTGCGTTTTGTTTCTTTCCCAAACATCTTTTATTCATTGTTAACAAACAATTATCAGCATAGTAGAATCGATTGCATCAAAAGCCATGTGTCATTATTCAAACATATCACTGGTCAGATCTGGTGTCTCGAGTTGAACTGGTAAGTGTGTGTGCGCGCGAGCGCGAGTATGTGGTGTGTGCACACGAGTGTGTGCGCGTGTGTGAGTGTGTTTGTGTGTGTTTGTGTGTGTTTGTGTGTGTGTGTGTGTGTGCACGAGCGCGCGTGCGTGCGTAAGTGTGTGTGTTTGTGAATGTGTGTGTGTGTGTTTGTGAATGCGAGTGTGTGTATGTGTGGGGTGTGTGTAGTGTGAGTGTGAGTGTGTGTGTGTGTGTGTGTGTGTGTGTGTGTGTGTGTGTGTGGTGTGTTTGTGTGTGTGTGTTTGTGTGTGTGCGCGCGCGCGAGTGTGTGTGTGTGTGTGTGTGTGTGTGTGTGTGTGTGTGTGTGTGTGTGTGTGTGTGTGTGTGTGTGTGTGTGTGTGTGTGTGTGTGTGTGTGACACAGAAACGTGTTAGCCAGATTTTCTCAACTGTTCGTGGCTGCATCTTTACCAAATATGGATCAAAGAGCTGTGCACCGTTATAAAGAGTCCTGCATCCATAAGTTTACAGATCATGGCACCGACTTCAAGTCACAGGGACCAACAAGAAATGCCTGACATCAGCACTTTTTAAGGAAGGTATGCGAACCGCACTGTCTCTAGAATTTTAGACAGTAGTTGATTCTGTTTTCGTTTTTGTAATAGTTTCTCACTTAAAAGACACGAAAACAGAATCAGAAGCGTATTTAGTACAAGACAAGACTGGCGCAAATCTTCGGCCAACTAGAATTTGTCAAGCGTAAATGTAAGATCACAAACGAATAAATACCAAATACAAAAATTAGGAGAAATAGACCAAACCTTAATCCTTACTCCTTCGTCCAGTGGGAGAAAAGGACTGTTCTTTTACCTTGGAAGAAATGACAGAAAGCAAAGGAACAAGGCAGAAACAAAGGGAGTGACAGAAAAGAGGAAATTTCTATCACAGAATTTCCAGAAGGTGGGGGTATTATTTATACTGAAAGAGCCCCCGGCATCCCTACAGGGTGGGGGGAGGGGGGGACAGCACACAAACTTCATTTATAAAAAGGCAGATCGTCAGAATGGCTTGGCCATAA
>JAPXFY010000022.1:58864009-58886509 GCA_030674185.1 Monoplex corrugatus
AGTTTTGCGCCTGCCATGAACTGTGCATCGCCAACTCCTTCTTCAAGACGAAGCCTCAGCACAAAGTCTCCTGGAGGCATCCCCGCTCAAAACATTGGCACCAACTGGATTTGATCCTAGTAAGACGTGCCGCTATCAAAAACGTTCTCCACACTCGCTCTTATCACAGCGCAGACTGCGACACAGACCACTCTCTGGTATGTTGCAAGATCAGGCTACAACCAAAGAAGTTCCACTGCTCAAAGAAACAAGGGAACCCTCGCATTGACGTCAGCAAGATGTCTCAGCCAGATCTTGTAGAACAGTTCGCAGAGGCCTTTCAGAGATAATACGATGCATTGCAGCCCAGAGACTCTGCCAATGAGAGATGGGAAACGCTACGAGATACCATGCACCACATTGCTATGGCCACCTTCGGGAAGAAAACTGTGAAGTCCCACGACTGGTTTGAGGCCAAATCATCAGAGATGACTCCCACTGTTGAGGCCAAGCGTGCCGCACTCACCAAGTATAAGCGGTCACCTAGTGAGAAGAACCTGCAAATCCTCAGGGCTGCCAGAAGTAAGGTTCAGCTTAACGCCAGGCGCTGCGCAAACGAGTACTGGACAGAGCTCAGCGAAGAGATACAGAGTGCTGCTGAAAGAGGCAACATCTGAGGAATGTATGATGGCATCAAGAAGGCACTGGGATCAACACAGAGCAAGATCGCCCCCCTCAAATCCTCCACTGGGAAAGTAATCAGCAATCCTAGCCAACAGATGGAAAGATGGGCGGAACACTACTCCGACCTCTACTCCACACAGAACATGGTGTCCCCCTTAGCCCTCGATGCCATCAAGTGCATGCCGGTAATGGAAGAACTTGACGCAGAGCCAACTGCGGACGAACTCAGCAAGGCCATTGATAGCCTGGCATCAGGGAAGGCACCTGGCAACGACGGAATTCCCCCAGACCTCATCAAGCACTGCAAGACTTCTCTTCTGCACCCTTTGCACGCAGTTCTCTGTCAGTGTTGGAATGAGGGAGCTGTACCACAGGACATGAGGGACGTCAAGATCGTCACCCTGTACAAAAACAAGGGCGAAAGGAGCGACTGCAACAACTACAGAGGTATCTCGCTCCTCAGCATTGTTGGCAAAGTCTATGCTCGGGTCCTCCTAATCCGCCTGCAGAAACTGGCTGAACGCGTCTACCCGGAATCACAGTGTGGTTTTCGAGCAGAGAGATCCACGGTAGACATGGTCTTCTCCCTTCGCCAAATCCAGGAGAAGTGCAGAGAGCAGCGGATGCCCCTGTATGTGGCATTCATTGACCTCACCAAGGCCTTTGACCTAGTCAGCAGAGATGGCCTTTTCAGGGCTCTCCGAAAAATCGGCTGCCCCCCCAAACTGCACAGCATAATTGAGTCCTTCCACTCAAACATGAAAGGGATGGTGCAGTTCAACGGAAACCTCTCCAAGCCCTTCGACGTACGCAGCGGTGTGAAACAAGGCTGCGTCCTGGCCCCAACCCTCTTTGGAATCTTCTTCGCTCTCCTAATGAGGCATGCGTTCAGCACAGCGCAAGAAGGGATCCACCTACGGATCAGATCAGATGGCAGGCTCTTCAACCTCGCCCGCCTCAGAGCAAGGACAAAGGTCCGTGAAGCCCTCATCAGAGACATGCTATTTGCCGACGATGCCGCAGTTGTGACCCATACTCAGCGGGACTTGCAGTCACTAATGGACCGCTTCTCCCAGGCCTGCAAAGATTTTGGTCTGACCATCAGTCTTAAGAAGACAAACGTCCTGGGCCAAGACACGCCATCTCCACCAGCCATCACCATTGATGACTACGAGCTTGAAGCCATCCATCAATTCACATATCTTGGGTCCACCATCACCGATAACCTCTCCCTTGACACAGAGGTCGACAAGAGGATCGGGAAGACAGCCACAACACTAGCCCGCCTCACACAAAGGATGTGGACAAATCCCAAGCTGACCACAAAGACAAAGATGGCTGTATACAACGCCTGTGTCCTCAGCACCTTGCTGTATGGCAGCGAGGCGTGGACCACGCATGCTCATCAGGAGAAAAGGCTCAATACCTTCCACCTGAGAAGCCTACGGCGCATACTTGGCATTTCCTGGCAAGACAAGGTGACCAACACCGAAGTCCTAACCTGCGCTGGCCTCCCAACCATGCATACTATGCTGAGGCTGCGTCGGCTGCGCTGGTTGGGCCACGTTCGCCGCATGGAAGATGGTCGCATCCCAAAAGACATCCTTTATGGTGAGCTTGCCACAGGGCAGAGAAACATTGGCCGCCCACAGCTGAGATACAAAGACGTTTGCAAGCGTGACATGAAGGCGCTTGAGATCAACACTGAGTCCTGGGAGGACCTCGCAGACGACCGCAACAGCTGGAGAACTACTCTCAAGAAACAGCTGCGGATTGATGAGGACAAACTGTCAGCTGCTGCAGCAGAAAAGCGAGTTCGCAGAAAAGGGATGACAGCCAACAGACCAGCATCAGCATACACATGCGACCGCTGCGACAGAGACTGCCTCTCTCGCATTGGTCTGTACAGTCACAGGCGACGCTGCTTGGACCAAGCAGACAGCCCATCTAGACATTAGAACGGATGTACTTTGTCCATGGTCAGTCATGACCGAAGGAGGCCTACTACTATCCCCATGGGGGAAATAGGGGCCGCAGATGACCACGGCAGGGCAGACATAGCAGTATGCCTCAAAGTAATTTTTGTTGTTGTTGTTGTTGTTGTTGTTTTGTCCCATCTTCTACGCCATTTTAGTGGCCATACAGCCTGGGACAATTTTTTCACAATGCTATAATGATGAGTTTAAATATCTGGGAACGATCATTTCACCAGACGGCAGATACACATCAGAAACAGCCAGCAGAATCGCCCAAGCCAAAACGGCATTCAAGAAGATGAAAAGCATTCTTACCAACAAATGCCTATCAATTAACATCAGGAAGAGAGTTCTTGAATGTTACATAGAACCAATAATGTTATACGGTTTTGAGGCGTGGACAGTCAACAAGCAAAGCCTGAACGAGATTGAGGCAGCCGAGATGTGGTATCTAAGAAGAATGTTGAGAGTTCCATGAACAGCAAACAAAACAAACGAGACAGTCTTGATGGAGGCAGACACAAGAAGATCATTGATAAGGAATATTAGGAAAAGACAGGCAACATCTATAGGCCGGCCATATTATGAGGAAAGGGGAATTGGAGCACCTGGTCACAACAGGAAAGCTGGAGGGAAAGAGAGCACCAGGCAGACCCATGGAGAAAATACTGGACGGACTTGCAGGGTGGCTGAGGACAGAGAGGGTGGAAGATGTGCTTGCGACAACAAGGGATAAATGCATATGGAAGGCCATGATCGCCAACGCCATGCAGCAGGGCACTTGGTGATGATGAGACTGACCGTTCACATTGAAGAAGAGAGACTATGATCACTGGTGAAAACCCTGCAGGTGCCAGTCTCTCCCAGGTAGACCGAAGGAAACAATATTGGACAGACGTGCAGAGTGGCTGAGAACAGAGAGGATGGAAGATGTGCTTGCGGCAACAAGGGACAGATACATATGGAGGGCTATGATCACCAACGCCATGCGGCAAGGCACTTGATGATGATGATGATGGAGCTCTACTCTAGACCAATGGAGCTGAAACACGAACCGTTGTGACAGTACGGTTGAGGAGAACCGTTGGAAACTGTGCGCTCAGACCTGTCAGTGTGGAACGGATGGAGTTCTACATGATTCTTTTTGAAACGGATGTGAAATGTAGGTCACAACGAGTTTCGCTATTCCGCTTATCAGGCGTCAGAAGAAATTACGAAGAAAACACATAACTGCCTTCTCCTGATAATGTTTATGTAATTTTTGGTTTGGCTATTCTAAAGAAAAAAGCTGGAGGGAAAGAGAACACCAGGTAGACCCAGGGAGAAAATATTGGAGAGTGGCTGAAGACAGAGAGGGTGGGAGATGTACTTACAGCGACAGGGGATAGATTCGTGTGGAGGGCCATGATCGCAAACGCCGTGCGGCAGGGCACATGATGATGGTGATACTCCAAAGAAAATCATTAACTTGATACAACTGTATCAAATGAAGTACTTCGTCTCCCAATCGGTGGCTTCATGGTTTTACTGGAAGACGCCATTTGCAAAATGGGTGTTGGCTCAATGCTGAGCGTTGGTTGGCTGGAGGATGCCAGCCATCCATTTGGAATAGATCACGATTTATTCCGAATGGTATGATCGACCCTATGATTAGGGCCGTTTGAGACATAAGTTTGGTATGACAGATAGTCAGGTTTGGATCTATTTTACTCCGTCCTCTTGAAACATACGGTCGGAATGGCTTATGAGTCAGACCCTTAAGTCTGCAAGACAGGGCATTAAGCAACTCAGAGACAGGACAGGTTGATAAGTTTAAATATCTGGGAACGGTCATCTCACCAGACGGTACATGCACATCAGAAATAGCCAGCAGAATCGGCCAAGCCAAAACAGCGTTCAAGAAGATGAAAAGCATTCTTACCAACAAATGCCTATCAATTAACATCACGAAGAGAGTTCTTGAATGTTATATAGAACCGATACTGTTGTACGGTCGTGAGGCGTGGACAGTCAACACGCAAAGTCAGAACAAAACTGAGGCAACTGAAATGTGGTTTCTAAGAAGAATGTTGAGAGTTCAATGGACAGCAAAGAAAACAAACGGGACAGACTTGAAGGAAGCAGACACAAGATCATTAATAAAGAAGATCAGGAAAAGACAAGCAACATTTATATGACATATTATGAATAAAGGGGAATCAGAAAACCTGGTCACAACAGGAAAGTTGGAGAGAAAGAGAACACCAGGTAGACCCAGGGAAAAAATATTGGACGGACTTGCAGGGTGGCTGAAGACAGAGAGGGTGGAAGATGTACTTGCAGCAACAGGGGATACATTCATATGGTGGGCCATGATCGTCAAGGCCATGCGACATGGCACATGATGATGATTAAATAGGCCAAAGAGAGACAGACACCTGCTGAGTTGGTCAGCAAATCTGATGTGTCAATGAAATGGATGAGACTCAAATATGTGGTTCCAGTCTTCCAACTGAGCCAACATGACGCTTATCTCTAGACCTTGTCATCATCATCAGGTGCTTTGCCGCATGGCGTTGATGATCATGGCCCTCCATATGATCTATCCCTTGTCCCTGCAAGCGCCTCTTCCACACCCTCTCTGTCCTCAGCCACTCTGCAAGTCCGTCCAATATTTTCTCCCTGGGTCTACCTGGTGCTCTCTTTCCCTCCAGCTTTCCTGTTGTGACCAGGTGCTCCAATTCCCTTTCCTCATAATATAGCCGGCCTATAAATGTTGCCTGTTTTTTCCTAATCTTCCTTATCAATGATCTTCTTGTGTCCGCCTCCTAGAGCGGGTGGGGGTTGAAAAAATCAAACCACAATTTCAATAAGACTGAATGGGACAGGAACCCACAACCTTCCTGTCTTTAGACTGCTGTATTAAACCACTGCACCCATGGTGTCTGGTGCGGCACTGTGAGTTACCCATCTCACTCTCCTTGTTTCTGATTTCTCTCCACCACCACCCCACCACCCCGCCCCCGTCCTCTCCCATCCGGGCACCCAGCTGTCACCATGACGTCACAAAATACGTCATCGTTCATTCACACTGTCGCTGGTGTCTTTTAGTGACCCGCAGCTGAAGCTAGCAACCCGTCATTGTTGGAAACAGAACAAGGAGCTGAGAGTGTCGTGTTTCACCAGCAGGTAAGTGAAAACAGCCATGAGCTTTTCAGCCTGTAGAGTGTGTGTGCAGGCTTGTGGTATTTTGCCTTACTTGTGATTCTCCAAATTAAAGTGTAGATACCGCCTGGTTAAACTGAGGAGGATGTTGCCTGACTATATATATGTGTGTGTGTGTGTATGTGTGTGTGTGTGTGTGTGTGTGTGTGTGTGTGTGTGTGTGTGTGTGTGTGTGAGAGAGAGAGAGAGAGAGAGAGAGAGAGAGAGAGAGACTCGCCATACTATATTAAAGTGAAGATACTGCCTGGTTAAACTGAGGAGGATGTTGCCCAGCTGTGCAATGTTGTGTGCTGTGTGTGTGTGTTGTGTGTGTGTGTGTGTAGTGTGTGTGTGTGTGTGTGTGTGTGTTGTGTGTGTGTGTGTGTGTTGTGTGTGTGTGTGTGGTGTGTGTGTGTGTGGTGAGAGTGAGTGAGTGCGTGTGTTTGTGTGTGTGTGTGTGTGTGTGTGTGTGTTTGTGTGTGTGTGCGCGCACGCTAAAGTGAACGTTCCGTTTCATACAGAGGTACTTCATTTTATGTTTATGCTTGCTGGTTGATTGGAATGTCATTTAGCCCGCCATTTCTGAACTGTGTAGGCTATAGCAAATAACTTAAAAGATAAATACAACTTAAAGATAAAATATAGCCTTTGCGTGATCATAATATTATATGCACAAAATCATAATGACGCCATGTCTGATTTTATTGTATGACGTCACTGGAAATGAGATCTATCAATATGCACAAAATCATAATGACGCCATGTCTAATTTTATTGTATGACGTTACTGGAAATGAGATATAACTAAGTGTGTATCCAGGAACCAGAAAAAAAAAAAAACCACACACGAAAAAAGAATAAGAATGCGTATTTAATACAAGACAAGACTTGTTTTGGATTGTTGTGTAGGCCTATCCGTAAAATGGATCCTGGCGGAAAACAGCTCAGATGCTATGTCTTCACAAAGCTCAAACTCAAAATTCATACCACTCTGACAGCTGTGTGTGAAGACAAGTGTGTGTCTTATAGAACAATTTGCTGGCGGACTATTAATTAACCCTTTGACTCCCGCACCCTATCCATCAACTGCAAAAAATTAACTCCTTGACTCCCGCACCCTATCCACCAGCTTCCTGGGTGCGGGAGTCAAGGAGTTAAGTTTTTTCTTTGCCAGTATGGCTGACAATGCAGAATGCTGCAGAACAGGGTGCAAGGAAGCTGGTGGATAGGGTGCGGGAGTCAAAGAGTTAAGTTTTTTCTTTGCCAGTATAACTGACAATGCAGAATGCTGCTGTACAGGGTGGGGAGTCAAAGGGTTAAAACAAAAAACGACTTGAAAGCCAAATACCGATGTGGACGTCCAAGTGAGGCCTGGAACCAGCAAAAGGAGAGTATTTGATACAGACACAAGACTGACGCCTTCCCATGTTTTGTCCATTCTGGACCTTTTCTGTGGAATAATCTGCCCTTTATCTGAGAAATTTACCTTTTCCTCTTTTAAGGCCCAACTTAAAGCCCCCCTCTTCCTTTTTTTTTTTTTTTTCGTGGATCTTGTTTTAATTAGTTAACTTTGTGATACCGAATCTATCCCATCCTGTTTTGGCACGTTCTTGTAGTGTGTTGTATGTTGATATTATTGAGATTGTGTGCATGATGTTAATGGGTAAAATTAGTGAATGCCTGATACATGTATATTTCATTCATTTCTGTATTGCAGAAATGAAAGCGCCTTGGGTACTGTTAGGCACATAATAAATCCAGGGTTACCTGCAAAAATGGTGTATCTACCTTCTGCCAAAACGGTGTATCTACCTTCTGCCAAAATGGTGTATCCAACTTCTGCCAAAATGATGTATCTATCTACCTTCTGCCAAAATGGTGTATCTACCTTCTGCCAAAATGGTGTATCTACCTTCTGCCAAACTGGTGTATCTACCTTCTGCCAAAACGGTGTATCTACCTTCTGCCAAAATGGTGTATCTACCTTCTGCCAAACTGGTGTATCCACCTTTCTGCCAAAATGGTGTATCTACCTTTCTGCCAAAATGCTGTATCTACCTTTCTGCCAAAATGTTGTGTCTACTTTCTACCAAAAGCGTATCTATCTTCTGCCAAATGTGTATCTACCTTCTGCCAAAACGGCGTAACTGCCTTCTGCCAAAATGGTGTATCTATCTTCTTTCTTCCAAAATGGTGTATCTATCTTCTGCCGAAATGGTGTATCTACCTTTCTGCCAAAGGGGTGTATCTACCTTCTGCCAAAATGGTGTATCTAACTTCTTTCTGCCAAAATGGTGTATCTGTCTTCTGCCAAAATGGTATCTACCTTCTTTCTGCCAAAATGGTGTATCTGTCTTCTGCCAAAATGGTGTATCCAACTTCTGCCAAAATGGTGTATCTAACTTCTTTCTGCCAAAGGGGTGTATCTACCTTCTGCCAAAATGGTGTATCTACCTTCTTTCTGCCAAAATGGTGTATGTCTTCTGCCAAAATGGTGTATCTATCTACCTTCTGCCAAAATGGTGTATCAATCTACCTTCTGCCAAAATGTGTATCTATCTTCTTAAATCTATTTGGGATACTCCACTCCAGCGGTCAACCCTCTAAATGTACAGTATATCAGTATTACTATCATCATCATCATCATCATCATCATCATCATCATCATATCTTTGATCGTGTAAAAAGTGAAGTTTATTGTGCTTCATATGTGCCGTGCGGTTGAGGGCATCCTGTGGTATAATCTTGAGACACAAGAGTGGCGACCATATGGATACCTGATCTTCAGACAGAGGAGCAGGGAAAACAAACCAGCGGATTCGGATTCTGAACGACTGCTTGAAATGTTTGAGCCAGTGGGTCCTAAGTGACTATCAGACATGACCACAGATGAAGAAATGCGGATCACCTTCTGTGGCATCCCGAACAAACAGCCTAATGACATAGGGGAGGGCGTGCTAATATCACAGAAACCCCATAAGAATGAGAGGGTGAATGATTATGCTTAAATTTGCACGTGCATAATTAACCTTTTCACTCCTGCACTCTATCCCCCTCCTGCAAAAACTTAACCTTTGATTCCCTCACCCTTTCCACCAGCTTCATGCATGAAGCTGGTGCATAGGGTGAGTGAGTAAAGGGGTTTAGTTTGCGCTTCGCTAACACGAATGACAAAGTAGGATGCTGGTCGACAGGGTGTGGGAGTCAAAGGGTTAAGGAAACTATACTGACTTAAAACGCAATGTGTGGACTGCTTTTGAAAATTACTGCTAGTGTGCTTAGTGCGCTTTTACTCGTTTCTCTCCTTCCTTCTTGTTGAATAGGATTTCTATATAGAAAGGTAATTCCTCATAAACATCCCCCCAATTCTACAACAACACCCCACAATTTCTTCCTGCGACATTCATCAAAAATTCTTCCCGTGACACTAACAACAAAAGACCGTTTGTACTGAGACCTGGTTTTCGAAGCCAGAAGAGATTTTTCTCTCTATTTTTTCAACATCGAAGGCTCTGCAGAGGTCGATATTTTGTCTGAAAAATCCACTTATTGCTAGATATTACATAGAAACTGTTTATCCAGTTTCGGTTTCTCAAGATGACGTCTCCGCGCTCGGAACGAATTCCATATGCAGTAAGGTTACAGGTGCCATGTGTATGGTGATTATGGCACAAACCTTAAGCCTGCACATAAACCCATGGTGCAGCCCATCCATGAGCAGCGTGCGAGTGTTGGTACCAGCAAAATGCTCCTTCTATATGACAATTCAAGTGCCAATTAAGCCAAAGTCACTATGATTTTTTTTCGTGTTTTCGGCTGGCCATGATAATCAGTAAAAACAAACAAGAGACAAAGAAACAACAACAACAACAAGAAACTCCCTCATGAAAAATAACAGCAAATGGCACAACTTTGAGACAGGTCAATAATTTTAAATATCTGGGAACGGTCATCTCACCAGACAGCAGATGCACATCAGAAAAAGCCAGCAGAATCGGCCAACCCAAAACATTCAAGAAGATGAAAAGCGTTCTTACCAACAAATGCCAATCAATTAACATCACGAAGAGAGTTCTTCTTGAATGTTATATAGAGCACCTGGTCACAACAGGAAAGCCGGAGGGAAAGAGGACACCAGGTAGACCCAGGGAGAAAATATTGGACGGACTTGCAGGGTGGCTGAGGACAGAGAGGGTGGAAGATGTACTTGCACCAACAAGGGATAGATTCATATGGGGGGCCATGATCGCCAACGCCATTCGGCAGGGCACATGACGATGACACTATGACCTATGTATTAGCGCAATCCATGTCAGTTTTCCCTCATCCATCCAACAGTCCTGGTTCAATCCAATGCGAATTCTGGTTGTGTCCCCTTTTGAAGCAAAACCTCGCTGGCAAGAGGTTTTCAAGAATCCACAACTAGGAAGAAAAAAAAATGTAATGACAGCTTGCTACCATATCTCAGTCATACTCTTGATAAAAAAAAAAACCCATCTGATTCTTGCCTGAGCAGGCTGAAACTCTTGTGTGGAGAGAGGAGGAGAGTACTTTGAAGAACTCTGAAATTTTCATGTATGTTGGACGTCATATTTCTGTTTTGCGAAGCAAATGACAAGATTTCTGGATCACCACTCACGTGTACCAGACCCAGGCGTTAATTTACCAAGACCGAAATGCGTATTATTCTGCTAGAAGTTCGTTGTATGTTATCTGCTGTGCGGCTCTTCATGTGTTTCGTTTTGTTGAATTTAAAGTCCTACCACTCTCAGGGTATATGAGGACTAGTTATAAGAATGTTGCTCAAAGAAACTTTAAAACATTTTGGGTGCCTTCTGAAATACCAATGCTATTGTTGGATTCTCTCCAAGTTACTGCCCAACTTCAATGGCTGTTCATAATACTCTCGCTTCAAGCATGTGAGGATTGGTGAACAAGGAAAGGGTACGGGAAGTGGGAAGGTGGATTGGTATTTTTATACTTCTTAATTCTATTCAGCACAAAGAGCCACAGGACGACAGTTAAGTGTAAAAAATAAACAACAACAAAACACAGCTGACCTCTTGTTTATCAGATCTACACCCCTAAATAGTCTGCTGTGTTTTGCATTTGTATGTACACAACTGAGGCAACTGAAATGTAGTTTCTAAGAAGAATGTTGAGAGTTCCATGGACAGCAAAGAAAACAAACGAGACAGTCTTGAAAGGGCAGAAACAAGATCATTGATAAAGAAGATTAGGAAAAGACAGGCAACATTTGCAGAGCCTTTTATGAGGAAAGAGAACTTAAGAGCACCCAGTCACAACAGGAAAGCTGGAGGGAAAGAGAACACCAGGTAGACCCAGGGAGAAATATTGGACGGACCTGCAGGGTGGCTGAAGACAGAGAGGGTGGGAGATGTGCTTGCAGCGACAGGGGATAGGTTCGAATAGAGGGCCATGATCGCCAACGCCATGCGCAGGGCACATGATGATGACAATAATGTACATGGGATTTTTTCGTTTTGTTTTGTTTTGTTTTCAGGAGAATAATGTTGCACAAAGCGACTGTCCATGGGCACAAAACGATCCGCCAGCTAGAGCACGTGATGTCTAAACACGACCTGCCCGCAACACTACAGAACATGGCGCCCGCCCTGTCCAAGCCTGACACCACTGTACCAGGGGAGACAATGTCAACAGGGGAGACCATTCTGGTAACTGGTGGAAACGGGTTTGTGGGACAACACGTGATCAAACTGTTGCACGAGCACGCGCCTCACGTGCGAGAGATACGCGTGCTGGATTTGTATCCCTTTACGCCCAAGCTGGGTGGGTACACATTTTTAATTAAATGAGGATCGGGTAGGTCAATCCTCCACCCGTGGGGGTGCCGGGGTTTCTTTCAGTTTTAATAGTATCCCCACCTTCAGGAAATTCTTTGCTAGAAATTTACTCTTTTCTCTCGCTCTCTTCGTTTCTGCTTGTTCCTTGCTTTCTTTCATTTCCTATCGATTTCTGCCTTGCTGGTCCATTCCTCTGTATGTGTTCGATAAAGTCTTACATAATTTCTCTTCGGATTGATAATTGGTACATGTACTTAGGACTGAAAATTGGGCACACGTATTGAGTGCATTTCTGGCTCTAGGGAAATAGGATATGAGGAAGCAATTTATGGTAATTTAAGCCCGTTCTTATACATGTTTTAGTGCCCTTAGTTATGTTTAAATTTGTATTGAGGTGTGTTTTCTTAAATCCCCTGTGCGATAAATTGGACAGAGTGGTCAATGCCAGGGGCGTCTCCTTAAATTATGTGCACAAATGCATTGATACATGTACTTAATTTCCTTTTCCTTTGTTTTCTCCTGTTGAAGTATTGTGTTGTTTTGATATAGTTATAGCCCTGATATGGCTCTATGCGGTAGGCTGGGCTTTAAACAAAAACAACAATAACAAGGTCGAATCCTCTCTCCGTTCCTAGTTTAAGGGGCGGACGAAATCACAGAATCAACATGCTCAAAATATGTTTGAAATCCCATGCTATTGGCAGTATGACCGTAAAACGGCAGACACCATATTTTACACAGGCTCCTAAGTGATAAAGAAGGAATACATGCCATCTTCAAATCATTATATCATCACATTCGATGTCTGGTAAAGAATTATATATCATCATATTCTATGTCTAGTAAAGAGTTGTGTAGAGTGTTTTGACATCCTATACCGTGATAATCCATGACATTTCATAATTACATAGCAATGTAGCCTACATGTAGTGACATGTCATTACAAACAGCATGGGTTCCAATCACATTACAATGTTTCATAAAAATACAGCACATATTCCTATGTTTCCAAAGATACCCGTTTGATGCTGAAGTACAATCAGTTTTGCACAATACACACCATGAGACATCAAAAATATGTATCACAACGTACATTTTGAATGGTGTGTGTGTGTGTGTGTGTGTGTGTGTGTGTGTGTGTGTGTGTGTGTGTGTGTGTGTGTTGTGTGTGTGTGTGTGTGTGTGTGTGTGTTCTTCTAAGTTTGTGGAATGTATCCATATATTTTAATGATATTAAACCAGTCCACCTTTTCCAAAGACTGAAATGAATGGCATTCCACCTCTGTGCCATCAGAATACGAGAGCAGGAAAATCGTGACGTCATACACGGGATCAGTGACGGAGAGTGACGTAGTGCATCGCGTGACGCAGAACGTCACTTCCGTCATCCACATTGCCGGCCTGGTCAGTTACGGCAGCTTTCCAGACTTCAAGGGCATGGAGAAGGTCAATGTGGACGGTGAGGACTGTTTTTAAATGTATAGTAATAATGAATTCATAGCATGCACAAGTAAGGTCTGTTAGCTCAGCTAGGGAGAAGAGTGGCAGAATGGTTCAGACGTTCGCCTGCTAATAACTAAACTCGAGGTTTCAGGATTAGCTCCCCGTAGAGGCCTCGACTTTTCTCTTCAGTTTGACAGGAAAATCGAACTGAACATCTTGTCCTTTGGACAGGGAGAAAAATGAGTCGGACCCGTGTGCCTTCTGGCTACACACCCCAAAGATCCCATGGCAGTTCAAAATCATGAAGAGCAGGGCATTGTCCAGCTGTCTTGGTATAAATCATTGAGAGAGAGAGTTTGAGATTTCCCAGGTCCCACCCCTTGAAGACCAATTAGCCTTCTTGCCTTTCTGGGTTAAAAAAAATGTAAAGCCAGGGAGAGGGGATAGGCGCCGCCCTTGCGGTGCTGGCTCTGGGAAAAGTTGAGGTCTCTGTCACCTCACTCCCCTACGACCTCAGGGGTTATAGTGACTGGCCAGCTCTTGGGTTTATGTGCAGGCTTAAGGCTTGTGCCGTTACCATTCTGGGTTTTCTTCATTATATGGCACCTGTGACGTTAGTGCATATGGGATTCATTCTGAGCGAGAACACGTCATCTTGAGAAATTTGAAACTGAAACTTAGCTCAGCTAGAGTGCAATGCGGCAGTGCAAGTGTCGTAGATTCGATCCTCGGTAGACAACAGGGTTGGGTTGGTTGTTTTTGTTTTCAGGGGGTGGGGGGAGGGGACTGGCCAGCTCTTTTGATAGAGCCATGGCCCCAAGATTTCAAGTCTTAGGTTCGACATCATCCTGCAGCATAAAAGTCGGCATATTTCCTGCCCATTTTACTATTTTACGTATTTTGATGGCAGTGTTTCATACGTCCCCATTTCAGGGCATTACCAGCGCATAAGGCTTTGCACTGTCCTGAGAAGCTTGCCAGATAACTGCTGGACACAGGAAAACCTTGACCTTACACCCAAGTCCTGTTTGACTTAATTTTGACATAGGAACACCATGACCTTACACCAAAGTCCTGTCTGAACTTAACTTTGACACAGGAACACCTTGGCCTTAACGCCCTTTATGAACTTATTTTGACATAGGAAAACCTTGACCTTACACCAAAGTCCTGTTGAACTTAACTTTGACACAGGAACACTTTGGCCTTCACGGCCTTTATGAACTTATTTTGACATAGGAAAATCTTCACCCTAAACCTAACATACACCAATTGCCAACATAAATTTTGATACGGCAAAACCTTCACCTGAAACTTATCCCTTTTGTAAACTTATAAATAGGCAGGAAAACATTGACCAATGTCATTTGCAAACTTATACTGAAACCAGACCAGTCGCCGTGGTGTCACTAGTGGTTAACGCAACGGACTACCGACAGGAAGATTGTGGGTTCGAATTCCCATCAGTACCTTCAAAAATCATTGTGGAATTTTTTGGCTCTAACCGGCTCATACTCAGAGTTGGGCGTGCTATGGGCTCATGGGAAGACTGGGACCACACAGTCGAGTCTCATCCACTTCATGGATGCGTCATTGAGGGTGTTGCTTAAGTCTTCTGACCAACACGCAGGAGTCTATATCTCTCGGGCCTGGTTGACGCCAGGACACACTATGATAGTAAGCGTAGGGTACAACCTGTCATGCCGTCTCAATCCTAGGTGGAACTCCACAGCATCATGATTATCATCCTCATCGACATCATCATCATCGCATTGTAAAAACTGCTCCAGCTTCTGTGGCATTAAGGTGGCATAGAAAATGGGACGAAAGAAATGGTGAGCACAAAGGTAACCTTCCTGAGTGCAATGATCCTAAAAAAAAATTTTCAAGCTTCTACTGAAACCCAAGAACCCTGACTTAACCTTTAACAATGCCCTTTCTGAATTTATTTTGACACAATCTTCATCATCATCATCATCATCAAGTGCCCTGCCACATGGCGTTGGCGATCTTGGCCCTCCATATGCATCTATCCTTTGTTGCCGCATGCACATTTTCCACCCTCTCTGTCCTCGGCCACTCTGCAAGTCCGTCCAATATATCTTCCCTGGGTGTACCTAGTGTTCTCTTTCCCTCCAGCTTTCCTGTTGTGACCAGGTGCTCTAATTCCCCTTTCCTCATCTTATGACACCGATTATTGGCAGGAACGCTAAACGTACTGAGAGCCTGCCTTCGCAACAACGTCAGTCGCCTGCTGTACTGCAGCACGGTGGACGTGGTGGTGGGGTTCGAACCTATCCGTGCTGGCAGAGAGGACACCCCTATACCCTCCCAGTTCCTGTTTCCTGGGTACCCAGAGAGCAAGCTGCGAGGGGAGCACCTGGTACTGGCTGCTAATGGACAGTTGTGTGATGATGGTCAGTGCGTGTTTAAGGTGGTGGGTGGGTATAGTGGGTCCTGTGGTTGTGTGTGTGTGTGTGTGTGTGTGTGTGTGTGTGTGTGTGTGTGTGTGTGTGTGTGTGTGTGTGGTGTGTGTGTGTGTGTTGTGTGTGTGTGTGAGTGAGTATATTGGGAGGGGGTATGTGGAAAAGTAAATGAGAGTATCTGTTTGTGTTTTTTTTAGTTTGAGTGTGTGTATGTGTTTGTGAGCGTATGTACGTGCGTACATATGTATATGCGCGTGTGTGTGTTTGTGAGTGAGTGTACGTGAGTGTGCGGTGCGTGCGCGCGCGCGCGCGCGCGCGCGTGTGTGTGTGTGTGTGTGTGTGTGTGTGTGTGTGTGTGTGTGTGTGTGTGTGTGTGTGTGTATGTGTATGGGCATATCATCATCACCATCATCATCATCATCAGGTGCCCTGCCGCATGACGTTGGCGATCATGGACTTCCATCTGCCTCTATCTCTCGTTGCCCCTAGCATCTCCCCCACCCTCCTCGTCCCCAGCCACTCTGCAAGTCCGTCCAGCATTTTCTCCCTGGGTCTACCCGGTGCTCTCTTTCCCTCCAGCTTCCCCGTTGTGACCAGGTGCTCCAAATCCCCCTTCCTCATAAAATGGCCTATAAATGTTGCCTGTCTTTTCCTAATCTTCCTTATGAGTGATCTACTTGTGTCTGCCTCCATCAAGACTGTCTCGTTTGTTTTCTTTGTCCATGGAACCCTCAACATTCTTCTTAGAAACCACATCTCGGCTGCCTCAATCTTGTTCTGGCTTTGTTTGTTGACTGTCCACGCCTTGCATCCATACAACAGTATTGGTTCTATATAACATTCAAGAACTCTCTTCCTGATGTTGATTGATAGGCATTTGTTGGTATTTGAAAATCAATCAATCAATATATATATATATATATATATATATTATATATATAATATAATATATATATATATATAAATATATATATATAATATATATATGTGATGTGTGTGTGTGTGTGTGTGGTGTGTGTGTGTGTGTGTGTGTGTGTGTGTGTGTGTGTGTGTGTGTGTGTGTGTGTGTGTGTGGCAAGTGTATGTTTTTTTGCATAAAAAGTACCAAATCTCTTACACTTTAAAAGAGTGCAACCATGCACGTTAAGGAACTTTCAGATTATGGATATTTTTCTTCTAGATATCAGCTACATGATAAGTTTGAGTGGCCTTTAATATTCTGTTTTACAAATAAAGTAATTACGTAGTGCATATGGACGGTTTATATGTGACTTTATATTTCATAATCATAGGTTATGTTACTGATCCTATAATTAAAGATTGTATTTGTATTCTACTAATTTTGTAATGTACACTGTGTTCTATTAATTCAAAAACGAATGACATATGTTCTACCATTTCTGTAAATATAATTCATGATCTATATTTTCCCAGCTTAACACTGCTTTCTTGTGTCTGAGAGGCCCATCATTTGCAGTTTGTACTTTGGACTTGGACAACCCTATATGCGCACCACCCAAATCTGCCATCAATTATCTGGTAGTCTTCCTAAGCCTACCCAAAACCCTATGCGCTAGCAAGATTTTGAAGTGGAGACTGGGGGTGGGGGGAGGGACCTATGAAACATTAACACCTTCTACCCCAGGTTCGAGATACGTTACCAACTGTCTGGACCATGATTACAAGAGGCTGCTGTACTAAACATTTGTGTGCATGACTTAAACACACCTATCGACGAACACTAGCAAGTCTGACCAGTAAGAGAAGATGCATGATCATGCTTAAGGTATCTGTAAACACTTTGGTAAACACACTGTAAACACTCAGAGGAAAATGGACAGACAAAAGAACTAATGAAAGCATGCCAAAGGAATTAGCTATCCAACGTAAACTGCTCCCAGAGATCAACAAAAGAAAACTGAAGTATATCGGGCACATGAACAGAAACACTACAGCCGACTTGACGTCATCAGTCCTGCAGGGAAGAGTCGAGGTAAAGAGGAAACAAGGAAGACCAGCAAAATCCTTCATGGACAGCATTGCTGACGCCTGCAAACTGGGCTCCATGACATCATACACAGGAGCAGAGACCGTGTCGCCTGGCGATCCTTCGTGCCAAAGAATGGAGCTCCTACCATTGTCCACGGCAATGGAGATGGATAGTGATGATGAAACACTCTGGCTGAGAAAGAAAACTTTACAAGATGAGTAGATATGAAACAGGAAAAGTGCTTTGGTACAAGTGTACCCGTACCTGATTTAAAGGACAGTAAGCGTGGAAAAAAAACATTACAAAAATTCTTTATAACATCTTTGGAGTGGAACGAGATATCTCGTACCTGGGGTAGAATGAGTTAAGCTGACAAAATCACAGTGACGGAAACATAAGACAGACAGCAAACAGGCCGGATCACGAGTCTACAGCTCAGTCAAAGGAACCAACCAGCCTGCCATTTCTGTCACTATGTGCAAAAAAGAAAAAAAAGAAAAAAGAAAAAAAAACGACATGTACATCATCATCATCATCATGTGCCCTGCTGCATGGCGTTGGTGATCATGGCCCTCCACACGAATCTATCCCCTGTCGCTGCAAGTACATCTCCCATCCTCTCCTGTTTTCTGCCATCCTGCAAGTCTGTCCAATATTTTCTCCCTAGGTCTACCTGGTGTTCTCTTTCCCTCTAGTTTTCTCGATCTCTATTTTACCAGTTTAACAATACTGTAGTGTGTTTGAGAAGCACATCATTTCTATAGCCACCCTACCCTGCAAGTCCGTCCAACATTTTCTCCCTGGGTCTACCTGGTGTCCTCTTTCCCTCTAGTTTTCTCGATCTCTACTTTACCAGTTTAACAATAATGTATTGTGTTTGAGGAGCACTTCATTTCTATAAATGTAATGCATGATCTATATGTCAGAAGATGAACAATGCTTTTATTGTGTTTAGCAGGCACCCAGCTTCACACCCTCTCGCTAAGAGCCAATGTCATGTACGGTGAACTGGACCCTTACTACGTCACGACAGGGCTTCGGAACGCTAAGTCCTTGTGGGGAAAACTTCTTCAGGTTGGCAACGGCAAAGCCATCTTCCAACAGTGCTATGTTGGCAATACCGCTGCGGCGTTCGTTCAAGCGGATGCAGCGCTGCGAGAAAACAAGGAAATCGGTGGAGAGGCGGTGTTTATTCCTGACAACACCCCTAATAATAAATAATAATTACAATATTTATATAGCGCAAAATCTTGATAAAATCAAATCTAAGCGCTGAAGCAGACACACACGCAAGCACGCACGCACGCACGCACGCACACACACGCACGCACACACACACACACACACACACACACACACACACACACACACACACACACACACACACACACACACACACACGCACGCATGGCTATAAATGGGGAGAAAGAATAAAAGCAATAAAAGCAAGAATAAAACCAATGGAAAATTATAGAGAGCATAGCATATACAATTATATATTATAACCATGTGATTCCCTCCGAGCGGAGACAGGCTGCAGAGAGGGGGGGGGGGGGGGGTTGAGTGAGGTTAGGATTTTATGCAGAGGAGAAAAGGTGAGTTTTGAGAGCGGACTTGAAGGAGACAAAAGTAGGTTGCTGACGGACTGAGAGAGGAAGTTTGTTCCAGGAGAGTGGACCAGAAACAGAGAAGGCTCGTGGACCATAGGTATTGAGCTTAGTGCATGGAAAGCGAAAAGTCAGAGGATCGGAGGCAGAGCGGAGGGTACGTGAGGGAAGATAGATCTCAAGTAGGCTTGACAGGTAATCGGGGGCTGCGTTATTGAGGCTTTTGTAGCACATGGTGTCTAGTTTGTACTGTATGCGCTTTGATACAGGGAGCCAGTGAAGTTGTGCCAGGAGAGGAGATATGTGGTCAGCTTTTTTCTTTTTGAGTACAAGGCGTACAGCATTGTTTTGAATGCGCTGTAGGATGTGAATGGTGGAGGCAGGAAGACCAGACAGGAGTGAATTGCAATAGTCAATGCGAGACATTATGAAGGAGAGAACGAGTTTTGCAGTTGTTTCGACAGAGAGATACTTCCTGATCAGCCTTATACGATGGAGATGATAGTAGCAGGATCTGGCAGTTTGAGAAACAAAGTTGTTCATGGAGAGGGTAGAGTCAATGCAGACACCAAGGTTTTTAGCTGAATCAGAAATTGGGACTGATGTGTTACATAATGGGAGAGAAAGAGGAGGCAGCTGAGAAAGTTTCTGACGGGTGCCAATGAGGATAGCTTCTGTTTTGTCGTCATTAAGCTGAAGTCTATTGTGTGTCATCCAGTTCTTAATGTCCGAGTAACACTCAGTGGTGCGAGTCAACAGGCGCTGTATATTATCAGGTGAGTCACTGTCTTGAAGTTGGGTGTCATCAGCATAGAAGTGGTGTTTTATAGAATGGGAGTTGATGATGGTGGACAGGGGGGAGGTGTAAAGAGTGAAAAGAACAGGGCCAAGGACAGATCCTTGTGGAACACCACAGGTCAGGTATGCAGGTTGAGAGTAAGTGCCATTGATGAGAACGGTTTGTTTTCTGTTGGATAGGTATGAAGTGAACCAAGACAGAGCAATGTCAGAGATGCCAAAAGTATGATGAAGTCTAGAAAGGAGAATACCATGATCAATGGTATCAAAGGCTGCAGACAGATCAAGGAGTGTGAGGAGAGAGACTTTGCCAGTATCAGTTGCAAGGAGGAGATTGTTGAGAATGTGTAGTAGGGCAGTTTCAGTGCTATGGCACTGGCGGTAGGCTGACTGGAAAGGATTGAGGAGATTGTTGGCAGACAGGTGAGAGTTCAGCTGGTTGAGGACGACTTTTTCAAGGAGTTTTGACAAGAAAGAGAGATTAGAGATAGGCCGGTAATTTTTCAGTTCATTTGGATCTAAATTGTGTTTCTTGAGGAGAGGGTGAACAATAGCAGACTTGAAAGAATCAGGGACAGTTCCAGTTTGAAGAGAAGTGTTGATCATGTCAGTGATGAATGGGAGGAGAGTAGGGAGACAGTCGGCGTAGAGAGAACCTGGAAGAGGATCCAGTTCGCAGGTTTTGAACGACATGGATCTGATTGTGTTGAGAATTTCTTCTTGTGAGACTGGGTTAAAAGTAGTAAGAGGTGTGCCAGAGAAGGAAGGGTCAGGTGGGCATGGTTGACAGGGTGTCCTGTCAAGCCTGTCACGAAGAGTTTGTATTTTGGTGGTGAAATAGTTGGAGAATACAGATGGGAGTTCTTCATTTGTATGTTTTGTTGGGAGAGGTAAATCTTTTCGTGTGCCAAGGAGATGATTCATGGTTGTAAAGAGTTCTTTTGAAGAAGAGGCATTCAGGATTTTGGTTTGGAAATAGCTTGTTTTTGCTGATGCTCGTTCAAATTCATGGAGCCCTACCTTCAAAGCAGAGGATATTCACTTTCACGGTTTTACGTTCCGTTTAACATGATGTATGGGTTGTTGTTCTTGATGGAGCTGGTCCTGAAAGCTTTGTCTCCCTTGGTCAAAATCCACACAAAAACTGCATCGTGCAGTTTAAAGTACATCAACATGGATATCTATTTCTGTGCTGAAAAAGCTCGCAGTCTTTTTAATTTTACGCCCTTATTCTCACCAGAAGAATCTCAGAAGAGATCTCTTGCTTACTACACATCAGTAAAATTGTAGTTCACCATCCTGGGTCATGGTGTGGCGTCGTGGTTAACCCTTTGACTTCCGCACCCTGTCCACCAGCATCCTGCATTCTCAACCATGCCAGCAAAGCAAAACCTGAACCCTTTGACTCCCTCACTCTATCCACCAGCTTTCTATAAGAAGCTGATGGATAGGGTTAGGGAGTCATAAGGTTCAGTTTTTGCAGTTGGTGCAGGAGTCAAAGGGTTAAAAACACCTGCGTAAGATCCGAAAGGTTTCAGGTTTGAATCATGGACTGGACAGGGATATCATCCCACTTCCACAGACCTTTAAATGGTGCTGTTCTTTCGAATGATATTATAAAGTGAGATCCATGAGCAGAATGCACTTGATGTGTACCAATCCTTTGACTCCCGCACTCTGTCCACCAGCATCCTGCTTTGCCAGCCATGCCAGCGAAACAAAACCATAACCCTTTGACTCTCTCGCCCTATCCACCAGGTTCCTGCAGTAAGCTGGTGGATATGCTGAGGGAGTCAAATGGTTAAATTTTTGCAGTTGGTGAATAGGGAGCAGGAGTCAAAGGGTTAATTAAAGGACCCATTGCAATACAGGAAATATCTCTGACAAATTTACATAAGAAAAATCCACTTTCATAAGAAAACAAAATATACTCAGATAGAAAACAAGGAAATGATGATGTGGCACTGCAATGATTCACCTTCCTGATGAACTATATCGCAAAAAGTTGTTTTCAGTTCAATATCAACTGTGTGCATGTAAGATTCATCTGACCTCAAGAGTGTACACTGAACTCGATGACTTCAAGATAGTACAGTGAATTCAATGACTTCAAGACTGTATGCTGAACTCTATGACTTCACAATTGACTGTACACTGAGTTCAGTGACTTCAAGATTGGCTTGCACTGAATTCAATGACTTAAAGATTGACTGTGCACTAAATTCTGTGACTTCAAGATTTGACTGTACACTGAACTCTATGACTTCAAAATTGACTATACACAGAACTCAATGACTTCAAGATTGACTATACACAGAACTCTATGACTTCAAGACTGACTGTACACTGAACTCAATGACTTCAAGATTGACTATACACTGAACTCAATGACTTCAAGACTGACTGTATATTGAATTCTATGACGTCAAGATTGACTGTACACAGAACTCTATGACTTCAAGACTGTACATTGAACTCTGACTTCAAGACTGTACATTGAACTCTGACTTCAAGACTGTACATTGAACTCTGACTTCAAGACTGTACATTGAACTCTGACTTCAAGACTGTACATTGAACTCTATGACT
>JAPXFY010000022.1:58891509-58946509 GCA_030674185.1 Monoplex corrugatus
ATTTCAAAAAAAGAACTGAAGAGAAAGATAACAATTTGTAGAAAAGGAAGAAGAAAAAAAAAGCCATTACAAATCGAAAAAGACAAACCTGAAGAATGTTCACCTACCTGGTAAGTTCGAGTCGACTGTCCGTTTCCTTTGCTGTCCATCAGTTCTTGTTTGATTTTAGGCGGCAATACAAACGGCTTGTCATAATGATGACGATAAAGATGAGGTAACTTCTGCATGCGTTCCACCTGGCGGTTAGGGTTGTTAACTTTGCCTGTGTGGGGTTAAGGAGTGAGTACCTCAGAGGATTCCAGAACATGCCATGATAATGATGAGAATGACAAACATGATCCTATGGAGTTCAATCTAGAACTGAGAATGAGTGATACATCTGTACTCTTCTCTTACCATCATGATATATCCTAGAATCAACCAGGCCCAAGAGATACAGACACTCGTGGTGTTAATCAGATTTGAACAACACCTTTACTGATGCATCCATGAAGTGGATGAGACTTGACTGTGTGGTCCCAGTCTTTCTGATGTACCCATAGCACACTCAACTCCAAGTAGAAGACAGTTGGGGTGAAAAATCCCACAGTGATTTTGACAGGACTGATGGGGACTTGAACCTACAGCCTTCCAGTCAGTAGTCTGTTGCGTTAACCACTACATAATGGTTACTATTTTTTTTTTCAAAATAACATTATTTGTCCATTTTAAGGATGATAAAGCTCGAATGCAAATGAGAAACAGACAAAGATACTGTGGTAGTATGCCACAATTTCCATCATGTTTCGGAATAGCTTCAGCTTTCCACGGACAATGACCAGGTCACCCAGTTCATAGGCGGGTATGTCTGTCTCTCGTTCTTTCTGCAGTGTTGACAGCATGGACTGAAGCTCTGGATGCATTCTAGGACTGTCTTCTTGTGGTCTGTCTGGAAAAAATAACATACATTTTGCACTGCAATAAGATAAAGATAAGCAAAGATTGTCTCATAACCAGAGATCATAGAGGACTGAGCTGGTCAAGATCAAACTTTTCCCTAGGCCTGTATAATGATGGACATGCCCATCCCCTCATTCCTACGACTTTATCTGCTCCAATCATGAATGCATCAACACAGCACAATGAAATTAACAAAATTAATTTTAAAACTAACAAACAGTAGATGTGTTTTACTTATATATAATAGTAGATGATCATAATATATATAATATATATATATAATAATAATAATAATAGTGAACATTTATGGCGCTTAATCTAAAAAGCCCTAAGCGCTTACAGTAAACACACACACACACGCACACACAACACACGCACACGCACACACACACACACACACACACACACACACACCGCACACACACACACACACACACACACACACCCGCACACACACACACACACACACACACACACACACACCCCCGCACACACACACACACACGCGCGCGGGCACAGATTTCAAGGTGGCAGCTGAAGTAAGAGTACAGAACTACAGGCTAGGATTTAAAAAGAGTGGTTTTTAGACTGGACTTAAACGAAGAAAGGGTACAGGTAGAGCGGAGAGGAAAGGGAAGTTTGTTCCAAATAGAGGGGGCCTGATAAGAAAAAGCACGTTCACAAGAGTTTTGTTGCGGAAGCGTGGGATTCTAAATAGGTGGGCATCAGTAGAAGAGCGTAGCTCTCTGGAGGGAATGTAAACAGTCAGGAGATCAGAAAGATAGGGGGGAGCTAGACCAGCCAGAGACTTATGGCATAGGAGGGAAAGTTTATAGTCAATACGCTTTCGAACAGGAAGCCAGTGTAGAGTTCGAAGCAGAGGGGAAACATGAGTTGACCTTGGGCATTTCCGTACAAGGCGAGCAGCGTTATTTTGAACTTTTTGCAATTTGGATAAGAGTGTTTGGGGCAGCCAGCAAGAAGCGAGTTACAGTAGTCGAGTCTGGAAAGAATGAGTGCAGAAATGAGAGTTATAGTGCTTTCTTCAGATAGAAGATGACGCACAGAACTGATCCGTCGAAGTTCTAAGTAACAAGCACGACAGACAGAGGATACATATATGTATGTATGTATATATGTATATATAAAAGATAGATTTAGTTGTGATATACAAGAAAAAAAATCATTCAGTTCCCTCTCACCTTGATTAGTCAAAGGTCGTTTCCAGCAACAACAGTTGATGACACCTGTTCCATCATCCACTGTAAACATACCAAAACAGACATCAGTACTCCTTTACCTTCTGTATAACAAACACACACCATCACCAACATCTAAAATGGATTCAGCTTGTTCAAACTTCTGAGTCTGGATTTTATTCAGGAGAGATTCATTGCACAAGGACAAGTCCATATATCCATTTGACCCAAACCTGCCAACAATTATCTCTTTCAACCTGTACAAGACCATATGCACTGGCAAGTTTATAAATGGGGGGGGGGGGCGAGGTGGGACAGTATCGTTAAAACATTCCCCCCCCCCCCAAAAAAAAAAATCAGAATGCCTATTTAATACAACCAGACAAGACAGGCACAAATTTTGGGCCAACTGGCCTTTGTCAAGCATAGATGTAAGATCAGAAATGAATAAACACCATTGTTTTGCGTGTTTTTCCTGGTTCCTGTTTGCTTGAATGCAGGCAGTCACACTTGTTTTGGATTTCTAAAACACTAAGCTGACACCACCAGAATGATTGGAGCATTAAGATGGACAGCGATGAGACCAGTTTTTATGTTGAAGGCCGGGATTGAACTTGAGACATCAGATCAGGATTGAACTAAGGCCCGCCTGAGAGTCAAACTTCTGAACGAATCTTGCATACACAGTAACAGGTTTGGGATCCATGGCACTGTCAATGGCACTGACAAGTGACACGTTGATCAAACTGGTATCTGAACATGCAGGTATGTGATCAGTGACAACATCATGGCTCAGTGTTACATAAGCAAAGGGAACATGTGTTGATAATCATCATCATCATCAGGTGCCCTGCCGCATGGCGTTGGCGACCATGGACTTCCAACCATCTCTATCTCTCGTTGACCCCAGCATCTCCCCCATCCTCCTCATCCCCAACCACTCTGCAAGTCCGTCCAGCATTCTCTCCCTGGGTCTACCTGGTGCTCTCTTTCCCTCCAGCTTCCCCGTTGTGACCAGCTGCTCCAAAACCTCCTTCCGCATAAAATGGCCTATAAATGTTGCTTGTCTTTTCCTAATCTTCCTTATGAGTGATCTACTTGTGTCTGCCTCCATCAAGACTGTCTCATTTGTTTTCTTTGCTGTTCATGGAACTCTCAACATTCTTCTGAGAAACCACATCTCGGCTGCCTCGATCCTGCTCTGGCTTTGCTTGCTGACTGTCCATGCCTTGCATCCGTACAACAGTACTGGTTCTAAAGATGATCATAATAATTCTATCTGTACAGTTCACTGGTCCATGTCAAACCAAGCTCCCTACTCTTTACATAGAAAAAACAACAACAACAACTGTACATGTTAAAGATCCTGCAAAAATCATGTCAGTGTCTGGTGGTCTATTGAAACATAAAAACATCCATCACAAACATTCATTGAAGACAAGAGACTAAACATAAACCCTTTGACTCCTGCACCCTGTCTACCAGCCCTGCATTGCCAACCGTGTTAGCAAAAGAAAAACGTAACCCTTTGATTCTCTCACCCTACCCACCAGCTTCCTGCATGAAGCTGGTGGAAAGGGTGAGGAAGTCAATAGGTTAAGTTTTTGCAGTTGATGGATAGGATGCGAGAGTCAAAGGGTTAAAACACTCAGCATGCATTCCCATCAAAGACAAAGAAGGCTGACTGGTGCAGTAACAGACACACTCCGAGAAAAAATGGAACACTTAAATTAAGAAATGAAACACACACATGATGAAAATACCGTACCAATGCACACCCATCAAAGACCAAGCATGCAGACTGTGCAGCAACATAATCCCTGCATAGTGTGAGCCAAATAACCAAAATGATGTGCATACATGCATTCAAAGATACATAGCTCAAAAGGGAAAAATGAAAATACTGTCTGAACACGAAGGAAAGATTGACAGATGAAGAAGACAACAAGAGATGGTCACCTGAATAAAGAAAGAGCTTTGGTCTGCTGTCCACTCTCACCACCACCCCCATCACATCCACTTTATGCACAGGGTGGTTTCCATAAGCAAAAGCACCTGAAACAGAGAAATAGACAGACTGATTGACAACTTGGGCCAAGGGTCGCACATTTAAAAAGCCGAGTGTACTCTACTCTACATGTATGTGTGTATATATATGAATGTGTATGTGAGAGAGGATGACAACTTGGTCAAGAGTGACATGCCTAACAGGATGAGTGTACCCTTGCTCAGCATCCTTTATGTCTTTGTACCTGCATATGCACACATTCATTGTTTGTGTGTCTATGAACACAGTTTCATATTCATTTACATCATTTTGCTCTTCTATTTCATTAATGTTTCCTAATAGTATCATATAACCATGATTGCAACACCTATTTTTCATTTCATGTTTTGTTGATGCCTGCTGTCACTTAATTGGACATTTAATGATGATCTATACTGTAATGTGTAACAAGCCACTTTTGATATGGACCATTTGAATTATATAAAAAATGCAATTAATCATAATGATGATCTATACTGTAATGTGTAACAAGCACACTTTTGATATGGACCATTTGAATTAATAAAAAATGCAATTAATCATAAAATATGGTACAGCCTCAAGTTATCAACTGCAATGTTCCGCAATGCAAAAGCAGCTTTACACAGTCACACTATACTTTAATTTTGATTTTGTCTGTGGTCTGTGGCATCACATGAGTGTGCGTCTCTGTATATGTGTGTGTTTGCATGTGTGTAATAAAAAGATGTGCAGACATGTATCTGTTGGTGAGAGTTTGTACTATGTGTGGGTATAGGTATGCTGATGTATGCACGATTAAAACACACATACTCACACAAATATGTATAAACGCACATAACACACATGTACACACATGCATGGTAAAAATCAGCTGTACTACTGCCAAATTCGATGAAAAAAACTAAGAACTATAGTTAAACTAATCATAAACATCACAACAGCAGATCAATTCTTATTTACTACTGCCAAGTTCTACCAAGTGCGTGACGTTGGATGTCTAGCAGGAAAAGCTAATTCTAACATCATCGGGGTTTTCTGGTTAGAACCCTTCAGTCTAACACTCAACATGACATCCAAGACTGTTTTGCCTGCTCTGTGACAGATACCACCTTCTGTGTTTGACAAATGAAACAAGCATATTCCTACATCTCTGATAAAAATGATATAAAAAACAATAGTATATAGTATATATATAATTGTATATGATATGCTCTCTATAATTTTCCATTGCTTTTATTCTTGCTTTTATTCTTTATCTTCCCCCATTTATAGCCATGGTGTGTGTGTGTGTGTGTGTATGTGCGTGTGTGTGTGTGTGTGGTGTGTGTGTGTGCTGGTGCGTTGTGTGTGGTGCGTGTGCGTGCGTGTGTGTCTGTTTCAGCGCTTAGATTTGATTTTGTCGAGATTTTGCGCTATATAAATATTGTAATTATTATTATTAGTAGTAGTAACTAGGTATGAACTTCAAAACTACAGATTAACGCTTTCACTCTTTGACCCTATCCACCAGCTTCCTACAGAATGCTGGTGGGAATGAAAGGATTAAACACAATGATTTATTTATAAACAAATATATTCATCAATATGAATCGTGTACCTGGCAACATTGGATAAGGTTTCATGTCCAAGATGTCAGCAATGTAGAGTTTGTTGAATGTGTGAAAATGGAAGTCCAGGCCCCACTGTCTAGGAGGGTAAAACACATGTTCTGTGGAGGGCAGGTCATTTTTCTCTGCCATAGTCCAATAACCGTGGGCAACAACAGACTGACTGCACTGGCTGGAGATGATCAGAAAGGCTTGTCCTGTATGTAATGTTGCATGGTCAGTTTCAAATGGCACAGTTTCAGTTTCACTTTCTCAAGATGACGTCTCCGCGCTCGGAGCGAATTCCATGTGCACTAACGTCACAGGTGCCACGTGTATGGTGACCGTGGCACATGCCTTAAGCCTGCACATAAATCCATGAGCTGGCCAGGTCCTGAGGCCCTACCTAGACTATATTTTACCAAGTCTATATTTTATACTGGTATTTTATCAGTCTACCACTGGAATAATCTTGGTTACACATAAATGACATGCGTATACATGTGTGTATCTTACTTTCAAAAAAGGAACATATATATAAAGCAAATAAATAAATAATTAAAGGTCTGAATCACAACACAACTAGCTATTTTGTATAAACTCTTCTCATAGAACAGAACCCCCCCCTCTCCCAGTCAATGCCCAAATGCTCAGCTGTCTATCAATAGATGATGACAATATTTTATTAATCATAGATAGGTAAGTAAGTAAATAGGTAAAGAAGTAAGTAAGTGAGAAAGTAAGTAAGTAAGCAAGGAAGCATGTGAGTAAGTAAGTGAATAAGAAGTAAATAGGTGAACAAATACAAAATAAAGGAGTATGTAGATAAATAAACAGAAACACATGTATGCACATTTGGTGCAGTTTCTCATGACAAACATTTCTATTTTTTCTTTCACCTCAGGTTACTTCAAAAGGTCATAAATAAGTAGGTCCACATTCCAATCCAATGTCTGAACCAAGTTGAGACTTCTGTGAGATGAGAACAGGATGGAAGTATGCATCAGTGTATTTCTGATCTGTGCACTATCTGACCATGGTCTACAGCTGGAGTTTTACACCAGGTGTGCAGACAGTGTCCACCATATAACATCGACTATCATGGTTGATAAAGCCCAACCTAGCACTTTATTTATTTGTGTACCCTCATGCTGGATCTCAGGCCAAAGTTTGAAGCACACAGGCAGCCACATACAGGACATTCAATGGAACGCTCTGCAGAGTTGGTTCTGGCCTTTACTGCTGCACAGCTTCTATTCCCTTGCGAATAGCTTGCCTCCATTCAGACCTGTTTGTGGCCATGATTTCCAAATTGTTCTTCATCAATGTCACATTTCTGGAGGGATTTTTTTCAAACCATTTGAACATTTTAAGCTGTAGAAACTAGACATAATGATTGTATAATGATTGTAATATGTAGGTGCTGCACCAGCAATATGTGTCTACCATTGTGCTTTAAAGACCGAATGAAGATAGGGACTTATTCTGTCTGCTGCATCCCTTCGTCAATGTAGAAGCCCAATCACACTGATTCATCTACATGACTATCAAGTGATAATATAACAATACTGCAGGTACAGCACTTACATATTACAACTATTATGTCTAGTTTCTACAGCTTGAAATGCTCAAATGGTTAGAATGCAGAAAAAAAATTAACATAATTACAGATTTGTTTTCAACCACAAGATATGCATTTTTTTGTTGAGATGCACAAGAAGTAAATGGGAAATGTGACATACTTAGATACTTAACATTGAAATCAACTGAGATAGTCCGAATCTTGTTCAGTTCACATTGACAACTGACAACTGTGAAGTCTGCAGAATCCCGTAGACCCTATGTCTGAATAGTGTGCCTAAGTATTGTCAAGCCTCACCATAGATTATACGTTTTGATAGTTAGTAGTAGCCCTTTGAATCGGCTTTAAATTTAATGATTAATCAAGTACTGAAGTAGAAAGTACTGTCAAACCTCACCTGTGCAGGGCAGTATGTATTTCTGGATAGCCTTCAAAATGTGTATAAACAAATACACGACTATATAATGTTAACCTGTATTTTGAATCGACAAACTGATCGTAGGGTTAGGTCTAAGACTACAAAACACCAGGATCGCGACCCAGTCAATCGTTGAAAGCGAAAGTACATTCCACCCGCCAAGTTCGAGAAGTTAGTGGTCTCACAGGAAAGATAATTCTAACATTCTGAAGGGAGGCCACTGTCAAGTTTCCGGTTAGAAACCTTCAGTCTAACATTCAACATCTGGATCTGGATAATTACGCTGCAGGAGCCTTTTCAGCATGATGTCCCAGCCCGTTTATGCAGCTCTGCGAAGGATATCGCCCGCTTTGGTTGACACGCGGGTATATTCCTGCATCTCTCTGTTGCCGAGGACATGTTCTGCCGCAGGTGTGATATGCATTTTCTGGTCCTTTTCCGCTGTCTGAAGTTCCGAAGTCTTGTCTTCAGATCTTCAATCTTGCCATCATGATCATCTGATCATGATAACGTAACGTCACAGCTTGAGATGTCATATGCCATGATATGGGGATCCGATATGCACACTGACACTGCCAGTGCTGACTTACCAGATAAATATATTTAGTTATTTGACAAAATACGTACCGTTCTTGATTAACTATTTAGGTATGTTACAAAAAATTTCAGATATTTTTAATAAATATGTAATTACCATCATTGAAAAGAGCAAAAAAAGAACATTAAAATGGTATAAAAAGTTCTTTGATTGATTGTCTGTGACGAAAGTTACGATTTTTTTAATGATTAAATTTTCGACGTTTTCCTTCAATGGATTACATAGCAAAAACTGTGACCGCGTATGTGCCGTTTCATCACAAAAAGCACCATAACTTTGGAACGATTGAACCGATTGAAAAAAATCAAGTATCCATAGAAAGGTCTTTGTTTAGCCAAGATGATTACGACTTTCATGAATCTCTAGGTTTTTGCATTAATTAGGAATTAATTCATTAATTGCCTCAACTGGCTAAAGCGAAAATTAATTGAGATTCCTAAAATCTTTACAGTTTCCAAAATCATCAAATTTCTTACTTGAAAATTGTTGAGTAAAGCCTCAAGATAATTATAATGATAAATTACAACAGTTATTCAATGCCATTAGGCTGAATCTTTATGTAATAATCAATTAATTACAGTTTTTCATGAACAACCGCCTTTAAGAAGTTGTCAACCTGTGTATTTATTAAATACCTCTTGGTTTTTATATACAGATGTTTATAATTATGAGATATGTAGGCCTATGTATATCATTATATATCATATACATGTGTGTATAGATATATGTGATGTAAATATATTTATATTGATTAATCAAAATAAAAAAATTGAGAGCCTGTGATGGTAGTATAAAACCCCTTAAAAATAGACATGAAAATTGTTTGAATATTTCACTGAAAAAAAACAAGTTTCCTGGTAGCATAGAAATGAGTCTTTATTAAGACTAGAGATTACAGATTAATTACTAATTAAGCTGTTCTAAGGGGAAAAAAGATTCACAGACTGAATTGGTTTATAACTTGCACATCTGGAAAGTTCATATTGCAATTTTGAATTAAAAATTCAGCTGGTAGTAAGGACAGTGTATCTTTTCAATTATTTACCCTGACAAGCAGACCTTTTTCAAAAAGTTTTGTTTTTTTTCCTTGCGTAATCACACACTTTTTCATAAGCTGTCATACAACATGAAAGATAATGTGTTATGTACATAAATATGTGTGTGTGCATGTGTGTTATAAGTGTGCATATATATATATATATATATATATATATATATATTATATATATATGTACATGTACCAGTATGCATATCACTCAAAAAACAAAATTATATGCAAACAAAAACACAAAGACGACAATATTTGGTTACAAATGTTTTAATGCATAATGCTATATCAAAATAAATACACAGAACAGGTAACAAGATGAAAAGGGCATCAGCAGAAATATATCATAACATACACGCACAAACACCAGACATAAAAATAAGCTACATTGCAAAAACAAAATTCTGAAACATATTTACATGAGTTACATACAAATAGTCCACACATACACAAAAAAGCACAGAATCCATAGTCACATTTACAGCTTGCTAAATGAAGAGATTACAAAAATGTGCAGACATTGTAAGAATGGAATCGTGAAAGTCATCTGTGTAAAACCAAACATGTCAAATGAAAATCTTAAACAATAACAAAAATTAAAAAAACTAAAGATTATACATGAAGGGTATCCAAGTGTCATTACCTAGACACACCCCAGTCCTCTTAGAGTGTACACGCTTGACAGGAAGGCTTCTCTTGACATTTTGCTGTTGACCTCTCCCAAGAATTTTTTGCTAAATACATGCAGCATACAAGTCACTGTTCTTCTCAGTACAACTATGCCATTTCCTCCTCTCCATCTGATACAGTGATGAAAATGATTGCTCCACATCATTAAATTCATATGAAAGGGTGGCTATGTATCCCTGATGATTATTGGCATTATCATTAATAGTGTTTAAAGCCCAACCCACTATATCCCTGATGATTATTGGCATTATCATTAATAGTGTTTAAGGCTGGAGGGCTCTTGTCCTGAAAACCATTCTTTTCTCAAATGCCAATGTCTTCAAAAGTTCCATTTAAGCAAATGTATACGTGCTATTCTGTCTCTAGTATACATGTATTCATGTGAGAGATACAATTATGAAGACTTCATGCATTAAAACCACCTCTCCCATTTAAAATGCCAAAACCCAAAGAAATAATGAGAATAATAAATAGCCTACGTACATTATATAGGCTACAGAGCAAACCTCTGGTAATAAAGTTTTCTTTTCAAACTCACTCAATATGTGTACAAACATGAATTATTGCACAGCAGGACATGACCAGTAGATAGAAAGTGGCAGTGCATATATATATCATGACAATTGACCTGTGGAACAGGCAGGTCAAGTGAGAAAGACCTGACAGATCCTTTGGTTCAACTGACAGTGAATTCCAAAGAGATGGTGTGAGAAATGGAAAGCACAATGCTCAAGCTGACTTAAGATGACATTTTATCACCATCAGAAGCTTTTGTTTTGAGAACTTCATGCATCTGTTTTATTTACCATTAAGATGAGACAATCCTAAAACATGTGTTAAGTGAATCAACACAGCAAGAGAAGATGAGCTGACTGACTGTACAGGCCTACATATGTCAGTCTTGCACAAAAATTATCAAAATATCCACTTACAATGGCATCAGTCTGTGACTGCACGATGAAACATTCAGAGTCATCCCACTCATACCCAGGTGGGGGGAGGGTGGCATCGGAGTCACTCATTTTATCTGGATGAATAAAGACCTTACCCACTATGAGACATTTGAATGACAACAGTAACAGTAATGACAGACAAGGACTACTACTACTAGTTATCACAATTACTAGCACCTAATAATCATTGTATTTAGACCTATACAGTGCCAACAGTCCATATCAAAGCATCGTTGTGCACTTTAGACAGGAACAAAACAAACTAAAAGTGAAAAAAGATGGAGGTTTGTCATGCCCATACATTAATGCAGTAGGCCTATAGGCCTAAGCTCAGTTGGACACACACCAATTTAAAAGGCATATATTGAATATTTGAAATAAAAAAAAAATCACATTTAAAGCATTAATCTTAATCATTGTACCTAGGCTTTATATTTGGAAAATTCAAGATTTTTTTCAGTGTGATAATATTAAATTTAGAAGTTCAGCATTACTGTGCATCGGCTCATCACACCTTTGGGTATTTACTCTGTGTGTGTGTGTGTAGTGAGTGTGTGTGTGTGTGTGTGAGTGTGTGTTGTCACTGAGCTGCATCTGTCAAACATCAGTCATCAAGACTGTTGTGTGGGTGTACACATATCAGGAGATGAGACACTACTACATGACCAATATCCATTGTCCCTCACCATCCTTAACTGTTGTAGTCCTATTTAGATCTACACTATGATTCTTGCTAAACTTGCCTAGTTAGTAGTAGTGTGAGTTTTAATCTTATCCAATCTGACAATCTGAAGTCCAGAAGTCTAGAAGCTGATAATCATAATGAGGGGCAGCAGACCTTCGAAGTTCGGCTGCCCATCGACACAGTTTGCTGAGTCAGCTAGACTCAGACTGACAACCAGCGTCAAACTGAAGCTTGTATTTCCAGTCATAGACAATAATTTTTCACCAAATTTTACACAGTACACTAAAAATGCATTGTCTTGTATGTCGTGAAAAATGAAGATTATATTCCAATAGGTTCAGCTGGTATGACAAAAAGAAAACGGTTAATCGGCACTAAAAAGTCTTGCGGCCATTGTGAACAAGGCAATAACAACGGTCACCACACCCACTATCTGTAATATGGCCTAAAATGTTTTTCTGACAATACAACTGCACCAAATTTTACACATAAGCAGGAAAATGCATGTTCTTATTGGTAATTAATTCACTTGACTATATATTCATACCTGTAACTAGTGTAAGTTTGGGAGATACGGCCGCAAACACCAAAAGTCACACCAACACTGCCACGTCAGCAAATCAGAGGAAGCTCGTGAAAATGACCCGATCATTATGGGAAAAGTACGGACTTCGGTATTCAGATCGGTAATTATCGGACACATGAATACATTAACGAAGCAAACAGCGATTGTTTGCCTACCCTCTCACATGTGCCGCCACGCCGGTCACAATCTTCCGCTGCAGTTTTCGCGCACGCGTAATCGCCGATTGTGACATACCTAAACTATTTGCAAAAGTGAATGACTGACGGTATCCGTTTGCTTTAACCATCCACCCACATCCCCACCCCTGCCCTTGCTGCTGATACTGGTTGCAGTCCTTACCGGCATGTTCTCTGACATAGAGTTTTGCACCGACTTAACCCTTTCAGTGCCAGGGGAAAATGTAAACATGTGCTTCCTGGCTGCCAAGGAATTTTGAGGAATCGAGGGTAATAATTAACAAAAATTCTAGTGCAAAAACTATTAAGAGATACAACAAAGAAACATTTATACTATTATAGGCACCAGAATAATCAAGTTTGATTGTGGGCCCTCAATACTGAAGAATTTTAAGAATTATGTGTTTTTTGAAGGAAAATGAACGAGATTCTGAATCTGGGGTTATTTTTCTCTTATTTTGATTGCAAAGACCTGTCCAGGCATTTCAAAGTGGAAATATTTTTTTGGTGTTGTCTAAAAAGTAAGTTTCCATCTCTACAGATTGATACCCAACACACTCACAAAAGAAAAAAACCCCAGCTGAAAATGACTTGTTTGTTGCCAGTTTATACATAAATGAAAACAAAACATATGACATCATAAAATGTTCATGAAATGATTCTAAACTCATACAGACACATAAGTGAGTAACCGTCCCAACAATGACAGACCTGGTTTCAGTAAACATAAAAGTGATTGTACACAGACACGGAACAGTCAAACTGCATGACAGTCATTGTACATACTCAGACACTGAACAATCAAACTACATGACACTCATGAATTGGTTCTGTCCATTCTTCAGGTTCTGCAATCAAAACAAGAGAAAAATAAGCCCAGAATCAGAATCCTCATTCAAATTTATGTCAGTCAGTTCATCAGTGAGAAACAGCTTGAAAAATGCATAGCATGTGTCCCCAGTTCCCACTTTCAATCCAGGATTTCCTAAAAATCAAGGAATGTCTGACTGTTGTCCATTTGGAGGCAATAGATTTTCAGTGAATGCAACACTTTGCTGATTGCCACGCCCCCTGCCATGCCTTCTAACTGGGGCACAGTTTCTCTGTACCTCTCCTCTCCCTCTCCCCCTTCTCATCTTCCTCATTCCCTCACCATGAACATGTGTATGACTTGGGCTTGTTATCGTCTGCTTGCATTGGTTCAGCCAGCAAGCATTGAATGTCAGTGTCAGGGTCATCATTGTTATTTTCTTCACCCTCATATTGAATCAAATCATCAGATAACAAATCTTCTCCATCTTCATCATGCTCTAGAATCATTTGAACGGCCTCTAGAGTCGTGAAAGTCCACTGACGTGAGCCTCCGTTCCCGCTTGTCGAAGGTTGAGTCGCCATTTTGCTCCACTTCAATTGGTCCAGTTACCAAATCATTAGTGACAATAAAGGTGTCTTCCCTATGATGTACCCTAATTTACTTCCTATTTTTATACTGTAGATACTTATTGGCTCACACTGTAGTGAACGAAAAATCGGAATACCCCTAGGACGTCAGTGGATAGCCTATAGGCAATATGGCAACACTTTTTGTAGGACGTCAACTGACGGCCTGTAGGCACTGAGCGGGTTAAGGAATCTGCCAGAAAATTGCTGGCAGGTTTGGGGCTTGTGGAATTGTTCAAGTGCAATGAATCCCTCATGAACAACTCCAGACTGCATGCACTTTGCTTGCCATAAAGCCTTGTGTAAGTGCCACACAAATACACAGTGAGGCGCACCTTTTCTTTTTGATATAGATAGGCCTAAATATAGGCTATAATTTAGATGTCAAAATAAATGGGGTGGGAGAGTAAGCAAACTATCTTTACCTTACATCTATGTACAAGGAAAGAGTATGATACTTCTGTGTTTATTGGTTCAATGAGAGTATTTATTTTATACAGCTTTGTAAATGTTAACATAGTTGACTTAGGTTAAGGGTTGGTGTGTGTTTGCTTTATGTGTTTTATGTGTGTCTGTCTGTTATGCTTTTGTAAAATAGGGCTTTTGTGAGATGAGGCACTACTCAAGTGGTCATTATCATCATCATCATCATCATCATCATCATCATCATCAAAGGACAGGTTTTGTGTGTCTGTGTGAGACTGTAAGTGTGTTTGTTGTAGTAGATCTATGAGTGTATGCATGCACACACATGCGCGCGCGCGCACACACACACACGCACGCACACACACACACACACACACACACACACACACACACACACACACACACACACACACACACACACACACACACACACACACACACACACACACACATAGTGACATACACATGTCATTCTAATCAAAGTATGACAAAGTTTCTTTGCTTTGCTTTGTTTTAATTTGATCAGTTAATCATAATGCTATATTTTTTGTTTGATCTGATCAGTGTGATGCTATATTGATTTGTTTGATTTGATTTATTTTTCAGCTCCGTCTTTCTCCACTTCAGCTATTGCCTCAAAAGATGAGAGTCCCAATAAAGACTTCAAAGTGAATCCTCTCTTTGAGAACAGGAATCCTCGGTGAGTCTGGACTACTGTGAATTCATTTAGTGGTTCAATATGAAGTATGTTATTATCAGTGCTGTACATACATATGTCTCCCTATACATACAGACCATGGTTCTACAGCTGTATAGAAAAAAAAAAAAAAAGAATGAAATTTGCACAAGGAGAATTGCTACACCCTGTTCAGATAGAGTTAGGTAAAGGTTGTTTTTTTTTTTTTCAGAGGGCTGGCTGGCATTTGTAATAAATATTAGACTCATGATTTGATCTCTCAAATTCGGACTGGTCTTAGTCCTGCCTGTCTTAATGTTCCAGTCATTCTAGTGGTGTCAGCTTAGTAATTTATTGGTCCCATTCTTCCCCCGACCCCACCTCCATTCCAAGTCTAGATCTTGCCAGTGTATATTTTTTTTCTGTGAAGAATCAAGGAGTATACCAGGTTATAAATGGCTGATTAGGTGGCGTTCATATGGAATTGCCCATACTTATTCTCTTCTGCCTTGGTTCTTGGGAATTGAGTGCTCGAAGTTTCACTTTGCTTTCCAGTTCACCTCTCGTGCAGTTCCTTGTTCTTCACACCTGTCTTTCAGAACTGAACAGTAATCTGAAAAGCTCTTCGGACTTCCTTAACCCTTTGACTCGCATACCTTATCCACCAACTGCAAAAATTTAACCCTTTGATTCCCTCACCCTATCCAGGGAGTTAAGTTTTTGCTTTGCCGGCATGGTTCACAATAGAGGATGCTGGTGGACGGGGTGCGGGAGTCATGACAGAGATCTTGAAATAGAGGAGATGAGATGTGGCTGCAAACTGGCTCGTTTTTGATGTTGTAGACTAGTGAACATCATTCACGCTATCAGTGCTTATCACTTTGTCAAGCTTTTCTTATTATATGTAAATGAATTGAAATGTTCGTGTTTTGAATGTCATTCTGATAACGTCCATGGTAATAACCACAGGAACTTGGAGCAGATGGGACTGGCTCGTAAGAGACAAGGCTGGGTGTTCCAGTCACCACGCAAAGATTTCTATCACAGGTGAGCACATTTTCATTTTTAGACACTCATTTTACAACCACCACAGAAGCAAGAAAGATGCTCTTCTTTGCGTTGTACTAAAGAACTTCCTTGAGACTAAGTTTTTAAGCAACCGAATCTGCTGACCAACACTACAGGTGTCTATATCTCTTGGGCCTGGTTGGAACCAGAATATATCACGACAGTAAGCGTAGAGTACATGCAGTCTCATCCTTGATGGAATTTCATAGCATGATTGTCATTCCCATCACCGTTATCATTGTTGCATTGTAAAAACTGTACTATCTTCTGTAGCCATTAAGGTGACATAGAAAATGGGACTAAAAAAAAGAAAAAAGATGTGCACAAAGGAATTTCCCTAAGTGCAATGATCCTAAAAAAATATGTTTTTAAGCAACAGGGAAAATGATTTGTGAGACATGATTGAGTAGAATTAACCCTTTGACTCCTGCACCCTATCCATCAACTGCAAAAACTTAACCCTTTGACTCCCCCCACCCAATCCATGAGCTTCCAGCCGGAAGCTGGTGGAAATGGTGAGGAAGTCAAAGGGTTAAGTTTGTGCTTTGCTAGCATGGTTGACAATGCAGGATGCTGGTGGACAGGGTGCAGGAGTTAAAAAGTTAATATGATAATGATCAGTCATTCTTGTATAGTGTCATTCTTCAATCTCATTTGGACTCTTGCACATTTTACATTTACAAGATGCTCAGTATAATGCATACATTATAAGTACTGAGATATCACTCATGAACACACATACAAAAATACATTCATACACATATATGTATATGAATACATACTAAGTTCAGCATCTAAACATATCTTATCTGTGGTCATGAACATATACATACATGAATGCTTAGGCAACATCACATGATTAATAGCTGCAACTAGCATAAGTGTAATTACGTATTGGTGGAGCACAGTTAGGATATCACCAATGGAAAGGCTGTTACTACTTATCCCTTTGGACTTCCACACCTTGTCCAATAGCTTCTTGCATTGTCAACCATGCTAGCAAAGCAAAAACTATACCCTTTGAGATTGACGCCATCATTCTATCCACCAGTCTCCTGCAGCAAAGCAAAAACTAAACCCTTTGACTCCCTCATCCTGTCCACCGGTTTCCTGCAGGTTGCTGGTGGATAGGGTGAGGGAGTCAAAGGGGTATTAGGTATATGTTTGATATGCACTTTGACTCAGTTATTGTAACATCTGTACAGACTGGTAAATAAGATGGCAAAAGCATATGGCTTTGGATCATAATAATAACATAGATAATTCCTTTGTATAGCACAGACGGTCCATGTCAGAGAATGCTCCTTGCATTTTACAAAAATAAAATCCTGTTCCAACAACAAACAACACACACACACACGCACGCACGCACACGCATGCACGCACGCACGCACGCATGCACGCACACACGCGCGCGCGCACACACACACACACACACACACACACACACACACACACACACACACACACACACACACACACACACACACACACACGCTCACATTGACACACACACACACGCTCACACTAACACACACACACACGCTCACACACACACACACACATTAGGATTTTTGCATTTATTTTTAACACTATTGCTATTAACAACTGTCAGTTCATTTACTTGTAATATAGAACATGAATTAAAAAGCAATTTTATTATAGCTTGTTATATCATATATGGTAAGGACTTTTTTAAGATTTGTTTGTTTATTTTATTCTGTTTCATATTCAGTGATTTTTCTGTCGCTGCATGTATAAAATACAGATTGTGAAGTGAAAAACATAATTGTAAGAAAAGTAGGCCTATATGGTAATTACTTTTTAAATTTTGTTCATTATTTTAAAAAAAAAATGTATTCAGTTATTCATATTTTCTGTCGAATTGATATATTTCTTTTATTTGTCTATTTATCTGTTTTGCTTAGAGTGATTCTGGAGCTGTCTCGTCGACATACCATTGCCCGTATTGAGCATTTCTCAGGGAAAACTGTCGTCTCTGCTTCCACCCTGGAGTGGGCCATTAAGGATGATTTATACAGGTCAGTAATACAGCTCAGTCCTGAATCTCTACAGGCCGTCCAAACCAAAGTGGATGCGCACATTCAAGTAAATAGTAACCAGAAAAACCGCAAAATGAAATTAGAATGTGTATTTGAGATAATCAGGGCTCCCACTTTTCTGCGAATTCACGGATTTCCGCTAAAACAGTGTGAAAATCCACGGAAAAAAAAAAAATTTCCGTGAAAAAAATATATAAAAAACTATAAATCAAGCTCAGATGTGTGTCAGATTGCACCATTTTAAACGTAAATTTTCAAACTTTTTCTGGGTGGGCAAGGCCCCTCCCCCCCAACCAGACCCCCCCCCCCCCTGATTTTCAGTGATTTTTGCTTTTCCTTAGTGGGAGCCCTGGATAATAAAACAAGTCAGATGCGAACTGTCGGCCAACTGGCCTTTGGCGTGGTGTTTTGTCGAAAAGAGCAGCGAAGTCTTGTTTTTCTCTTAAATTTTGTATATTTGTTCTTGTCGTCTTCCGTGTAGGCTTGACAAAGTTCATTTGGACGAAAATTTCTACGTGTCTTGTTTTGTTATAGTAGGCCTCCTTCGGTCATGACTGACTATGGACAAAGTACATCCGTTCTAATGTCTAGATGGGCTGTCTGCTTGGTCCAAGCAGCGTCGCCTCTGACTGTACAGACCAATGCGAGAGATGCAGTCTCTGTCGCAGCGGTCGCATGTGTATGCTGATGCTGGTCTGTTGGCTGTCATCCCTTTTCTGCGAACTCGCTTTTCTGCTGCAGCAGCTGACAGTTTGTCCTCACCAATCCGCAGCTGTTTCTTGAGAGTGGTTCTCCAGCTGTTGCGGTCGTCTGCGAGGTCCTCCCAGGACTCAGTGTTGATCTCAAGCGCCTTCATGTCACGCTTGCAAACGTCTTTGTATCTCAACTGTGGGCGGCCAATGTTTCTCTGCCCTGTGGCAAGCTCACCATAAAGGATGTCTTTTGGGATGCGACCATCTTCCATGCAGCGAACGTGGCCCAACCAGCGCAGCCGACGCTGTCTCAGCATGGTATGCATGGTTGGGAGGCCAGCGCAGGTTAGGACTTCGGTGTTGGTCACCTTGTCTTGCCAGGAAATGTCAAGTATGCGCCGTAGGCTTCTCAGGTGGAAGGCATTGAGCCTTTTCTCCTGATGAGCATGCGTGGTCCACGCCTCGCTGCCATACAGCAAGGTGCTGAGGACACAGGCGTTGTATACAGCCATCTTTGTCTTTGTGGTCAGCTTGGGATTTGTCCACACCCTTTGTGTGAGGCAGGCTAGTGTTGTGGCTGCCTTCCCGATCCTCTTGTCGACCTCTGTGTCAAGGGAGAGGTTATCGGTGATGGTGGACCCAAGATGTGTGAATTGATGGATGGCTTCAAGCTCGTAGTCATCAATGGTGATGGCTGGTGGAGATGGCGTGTCTTGGCCCAGGACGTTTGTCTTCTTAAGACTGATGGTCAGACCAAAATCTTTGCAGGCCTGGGAGAAGCGGTCCATTAGTGACTGCAAGTCCCGCTGAGTATGGGTCACAACTGCGGCATCGTCGGCAAATAGCATGTCTCTGATGAGGGCTTCACGGACCTTTGTCCTTGCTCTGAGGCGGGCGAGGTTGAAGAGCCTGCCATCTGATCTGGTCCACAGGTGGATCCCTTCTTGCGCTGTGCTGAACGCATGCCTCAGGAGGAGAGCAAAGAAGATTCCAAAGAGGGTTGGGGCCAGGACGCAGCCTTGTTTCACACCGCTGCGTACGTCTAAGGGCTTGGAGAGGTTTCCGTTGAACTGCACCATCCCTTTCATGTTTGAGTGGAAGGACTCAATTAACCAGTTCAGTGCCTATAAGCCGTCAGCTGACGTTGCACAAAAGGTGTTGCTATATTGCCTAAGAGCCGTCCGCTGACGTTGCAGGAGTTTTCCGATTTTTCGTTCACAACTGTGTGAGCCAGTCAGCACACAGAAACACTGCACACTGAGCTATATGTGTCTACAATATAAAAATAGGATGTAAATTAGGATACGTCATAGGGAAGACACTTTTATTGTCGCTAATGATTTGGTAACTGGACCACGTGAAGTGGAGCACAATGGCGACGCAACCTTCGACAAGCCGAACGGTGGCTCACGTCAGCGGACTTCCACGACTCTAGAGGCCGTTCAAATGATTTTACAGCATGATGACGATGAGAGAATTTGTTATCTGATGATTCGCTTCAACATGAGGGTGGAGAAAGTAACAATGACCACGCCGACATTCAACGCTTGCTGGCTGAATCGATGCAAGCAGACGATAACAAGTACGAGTCAGACCGCGACTGCCGTGGTCAGTGCGAGTGGCGAGCGCGCAGGCCGTGACACTTCGGACTTTGGACCCAACAGCAGTGAACGTGATGGTACATGGTGAGATGGGTCACGCACGTGTTCGTGGTGTGGGAAGGGGGGAAGATGAGAAGGGGGAGAGGTGCAGAGGAGCTGTGCCCCAGTTAGACGGCATGGCAGGGGGCGTGGCGATCAGCGAAGTGTTTCGCTCACTGAAAATCTGTTGGCCTCCAAATGGACAACAGTCAGACATTCCTCAATTTTTATGAAATCCAGGATTGAAAGTGGGAACTGGTGACGTGTGCTATGCTTTTTCAAGCTGTTTCTGACTGATGAGCATGAGCTGATTGACTTATTTGAATAAGGATTCTGATTCTGGGCTTATTTTCTCTTGTTTTGATTGCAGAACCTGAAGAACAGAGAGAACCAATTCATGAGTGTCATGTAGTTTGATTGTTCAGTGTCTGAGTACACTGACTGTCATGTAGTTTGACTGTTCAGTGTCTAGTACAATCACTTTTATGTTTACCGAAACCAGGTCTATCATTGATGGGATGGTTACTTACTTATTTGTCTGCATGGGTTTAGTATCGTTTCATGAACATTTTATGATGTCATATGTTTTGTTTTCATTTATGTATGTAAACTGACAACAAACAAGTCATTTTCAGCTGTTTTTTTGTTTGTGAGTGTGTTGGGTATCAATCTGTAGAGATGGAAACTTACTTTTTAGACAACACAAAAAAATTATTTCCACTTTGGAATGCCTGGACAGGTCTTTGCAATCAAGCTAAGAGAAAAATAAGCACAGATTCAGAATCCTCGTTCATTTTCCTTCAAAAAACACTTATGTTTCTTTGTTGTATCTCTTACAGTTTTTGCACTAGAATTTTTTGTTAATTATTACCCTCGAATCCTCAAAATTCCCCGGCAATGGGGAAGCACATGTTTACGTTTTTCTCTGGCACTGAAAGGGTTAAGCTGTGCAGTTTGGGGGGCAGCCAATTTTTCGGAGAGCCCTGAAAAGGCCATCTCTGCTGACTAGATCAAAGGCCTTGGTGAGGTCAATGAATGCCACATACAGGGGCATCCGCTGCTCTCTGCACTTCTCTGGATTTGGCGAAGGGAGAAGACCATGTCTACCATGGATCTCTCTGCTCGAAAACCACACCGTGATTCTGGGTAGACGCGTTCAGCCAGTTTCTGCAGGCGGATAAGGAGGACCCGATCATAGACTTTGTCAACAATGCTGAGGAGCGAGATACCTCTGTAGTTGTTGCAGTCGCTCCTTTCGCCCTTGTTTTTGTACAGGATGACGATCTTGACGTCCCTCATGTCCTGTGGAACAGCTCCCTCATTCCAACACTGACAGAGAACTGTGTGCAAAGAGTGCAGAAGAGAAGTCTTGCAGTGCTTGATGAGGTCTGTGGGAATTTCGTCATTGCCAGGTGCCTTCCCTGATGCCAGGCTATCAATGGCCTTGCTGAGTTCGTCATCAGTTGGCTCTGTGTCAAGTTCTTCCATTACCGGCATGCACTTGATGGCATCGAGGGCGAAGGGGGACACCATGTTCTGTGTGGAGTAGAGGTCGGAGTAGTGTTCCGCCCATCTTTCCATCTGTTGGCTAGGATTGCTGATTACTTCCCCAGTGGAGGATTTGAGGGGGGCGATCTTGCTCTGTGTTAGTCCCAGTGCCTTCTTGATGCCATCATACATTCCTCGGATGTTGCCTCTTTCAGCAGCACTCTGTATCTCTTCGCTGAGCTCTGTCCAGTACTCGTTTGCGCAGCGCCTGGCGTTAAGCTGAACCTTACTTCTGGCAGCCCTGAGGATTTGCAGGTTCTTCTCACTAGGTGACCGCTTATACTTGGTGAGTGTGGCACGCTTGGCCTCAACAGTGGGAGTCATCTCTGATGATTTGGCCTCAAACCAGTCGTGGGACTTCACAGTTTTCTTCCCAAAGGTGGCCATAGCAATGCGGTGCATGGTGTCTCGTAGCGTTTCCCATCTCTCAGTGGCAGAGTCTCTGGGCTGCAATGCATCGTATTCTCTCTGAAAGGCCTCTGCGAACTGTTCTACAAGATCTGGCTGAGACATCTTGCTGACGTCAATGCGAGGGTTCCCTTGTTTCTTTGAGCAGTGGAACTTCTTTGGTTGTAGCCTGATCTTGCAACATACCAGAGAGTGGTCTGTGTCGCAGTCTGCGCTGTGATAAGAGCGAGTGTGGAGAACGTTTTTGATAGCGGCACGTCTTACTAGGATCAAATCCAGTTGGTGCCAATGTTTTGAGCGGGGATGCCTCCAGGAGACTTTGTGCTGAGGCTTCATCTTGAAGAAGGAGTTGGCGATGCACAGTTCATGGCAGGCGCAAAACTCAAGCAGTCGCTGTCCATTCTCATTCATTTTCCCCACTCCAAAGGAACCGAGGCAGAAGGGCCATATACTAGAAACTTGGCCAACCTCTTGTGGAGATCAAAACACAGTTTTTTCCCTTCGATCATTCAGAGAATGGAATATTAGTCTATTTAGCATCGGAAAGTAACGAACACGATAATGCGATTCAAGGTGGTGCAACAATTGCCTACTCTGTCTCTTCCTCCACCATGCTACACCCAAGAACTTACTGACTGTTGCATAGACAAACATTCACAGAGAGTAATAATAGTAAGAAAACGTTTTCATTTGATGTTTATTATATACAAAAACTAAATTTTGCTTTGTTTTGTGTGGTTTTATGTGCTATTGTGTGTGTTTGTAAGTTCCAAAAGAATTCTTTGTTTTTTAGAAAAAGGCTCACTATATCAGCTCTAATCATACTATTTTTCAACCAAATCACATAACTATGACATCATACCATAGCCAAGGGTATAAGGAAAAAACATGCCAGAAACTGAAAAGATACCTTACAAAATGAGTGAGCAGCAAACAAATTAGTGAATGTACCGAAAAAAGCAAGACTTTGTCCCAGCAGACAGCAGTGCAGAAAGCCACAAATACTGTGACAGGGAAGGGGTTAACAGATTTGAACAGCTTCACACTTTCTTAGATCATGTTAAACCTTTCAGGACAAAAATGTCTGAAGCCAGCAGCACTCTTTCCTCAGCGCCTGCAGAAAGATTAGTGAGAAAAAGGTAGTGACACAAAAAGCACCAATGTTTTCTTATTTGCAGACAGATTTTCCTGAAATGTGACATGTTGAAAGGGGATAGATTGAGGCTTTAGTTCAGTTTAGTCAGAATTTGTGTTGTCATAGCAACAGAATGATAGCCATATAACATAATTTGGTAAACACAACATACACCACTGCCGTTTGATTCATTGTCAATTTCTTTCTCAAAATCATCATCACTGAGACTAAATTCTAAATCATTTAGCGGTCACTTATCATGAAAATTCGTGATGAACTTCTTCTGCCATGTACTTTTGATATTTCAACATTTGGAATGAAAAAATTCAAAGAAAGACTGCCATACTGGTAAAGGGATGTAACATGATGAACAGGATTTGAGTTGACAAATAATGGCAGATGAGTTTTGGATTAGGAGTTTGGTATGACCAGTGTAGTTGGAAGTCAGTGCTGAGTGACTTGTGGCCATTCCAAGTGATCTCAGAATGTGTCCACTTTGAACTTATGTTTTGAAAACAAGAAATGAGAACACAACAAAAACCTAAGTCTGAGATCTTCATTTGATTGCAAGTAACAAGCACTTTATTGGTAATAGTGTCAGTGTTGCCCTGTTTTGTGTGCGTGTTTTACTTCGAGGAAAAAAACGTTTATTTGATAGGCATTCAGTAAAGAAACAGATGTGGTATAGAGAAAACAGCTACTTTTATGTATAAATAAATGAATGAATATGTTGAATATGTGGTTTAAGAGGAGTTACAGTTACAGCCAGATGTATTGGCTCAGCACTTTCTGGAGAGAACATTACAAATGTATGAATGGATGAAAAAAGTAACTGTGAAGTGTATAAGTTTACAGTCTGAAAACCACAAGTGAACAAGAGAACATAGCGCATGCATTGGCTCAATGTTTTTTTGGAGAAAACATGAAAAATAAATAATAAGTATATTAGTATGTAAATAAACAAATGTGACATTGTATAGGAAAACCCAGTTACACACACAGCCAGCCAATCATACAAACAGATAGCTGGATTGGGTCAAATCATGCCAATTGAGATTACTCCATGTTTCAGGTTTTTAACATCAAAGCTTTGGTTTCCCTAAATCATATGACTGAAAGCATCCTAAAAAGCAATTTTCAAAAAATCAAAAATTTCATGAGCTTATTTCTTCCCTTGTCAAAAACACAAGTTTAAACACACCTAAACAGAAAAGTATAATGGATGAATTATTTCTGATTTTTGCATGTTATTTTACATTTTGAAATGGGCTGACAATTTTTAACATTTTATAATGGGCTGACAACTTAGAAATGAAAGTTTTGTAATTCAGCTTGGTTTTTGTATGTTGAATGACAAATGCATAAACAGTGCACTGTGTGTTTTGACAGTCTGACAGACGCTAGTGCAGCAGAGAACGTGGGACGTGTGTTGGCTCAGCGTTGTCTGGAGAGCGGCATCACCAGCGTTCTGTATGAAGAGGAGGAAGGTCACAACACTTCAGAAAAGGTCAGTAGTCAGTCTGACTTACATGATGCCCATAGTATGTTTGTTTTCATTCACATGATGCACATTGTATGTATTGGCTTACATAATGTACATTGTGTGTTTGAATTTACTTTTTATTAAAGGATGATAATAATACTACCATTAATGATAATAGTTCTATAGCACAAACAGTCCACATCAAAGGCATGCTCATTGCACTTTATGGGAATAGAACAAACAATACACATACACACTTACACACACACAGAGGATGCTGAGCTACTTGGCGTGTGATCCTTGACCCAAGTTGTCATCATGCATATCTCTGTCTAATATAGACACTCATACATGCTCGCGCACACACACACACACGCACACACACACACACACACGCACGCACGCACGCACGCACGCACGCACGCACGCACGCACACACACACACACACACACACACACACACACACACACACGCACACACAGAATGCTGAACCAGAATACGCTCAGCCTGTTAGGTGTATGACCCTTGACCCAAGTTGTTATTCTCTCTGTCTTACCCCCCCCCACCCACACATCCCCCCCACACACACACACCACCCACCACACACACCCACCCCACACCCCCCACCCCCACACCTACACCCCCCACACACACACATACCCACACACACACACACCCACACACACCCCACCCACACACAACAACACACACACACACCCACTCCCCACACACACACACACACACACACCCACACACACACACACACACTAGATCTTGAGCTAGGGATGTTGATTTTATGTGTGTTTGATTTTTGTTACTATGGTAGGTAGAGATGTTTGCCTTTTTCATTATTCATTATTCATATTCATATTCATTCCTTTTTTGTCACAATGAAGTTACCATGTGAAACTCAGGCTGCTTTGGTTGTTTTTTGTGTTTGTTTTTTTTATTTTATACAAGTCGGGCTCAAGAAAACTTGCCAAGGACAACTCCTATACTTGCGCTAAATGTGTCTGCGCACATGGCCTCAGATTTCTGGTAGCTGTACCATCTTATTCAGAAGATCACACGGGCTGGTTGGTTCTTTTGATAAAACCATGGACTCAAGATCTGATATCTCAAGTTAATTCCATGCCTGCAACATTAAAACTGGTCTGTTCGCTACCCATTTTTAATGTTTCTATGATTCTGTTGGTGTGAGTTTAGTGTTTCATGGGTCCTTCTTCCACACACCCCTCCCCCATTTCAAGACCTCTCCAGCGCTTAGGGTTTTGCGCAGGTTCAGGGAATCTACCAGATAACTGCTGGCAGAATTAGGTGGAGCTCATATGGAATTGTCTGAGTGTAGTGAAAGTCCAATCTCCAGATTTTCATTCACACATTGGTATGATAATGTACCTTATGTGTATGTGTGCGTCTTTCACACAGTGGTATGATGAAGCACCCTGTGTGTTCATGTGTGTCAATGTACCTTACGTGTTTGTGTGCGTCTTTCACACAGTGGTATGATGAAGCACCCTGTGTGTTCATGTGTGTCAATGTACCTTACATGTTTGTGTGCGTCTTTCACACAGTGGTATGATGAAGCACCCTGTGTGTTCATGTGTGTCAATGTACCTTACGTGTTTGTGTGCGTCATTCACACAGTGATATGATGAAGCACCCTGTGTGTTCATGTGTGTCAATGTACCTTACGTGTTTGTGTGCGTCTTTCACACAGTGGTATGATGAAGCACCCTGTGTGTTCATGTGTATTGGTCACACAGTGATATCATACTTCATCATATATGTTTGTGTGCGTACATCACCAAAGTTATCATTTTTGATTTCTATGACAGATGCAAGCATTTCTGAGTGGTCTGCGAGAAGTGGGACTAGGTCTGGAGGAGCCAGACGTGCAGGACCCAGAGTTCGTGCCTGGAATAGACTACAGTCGTCCACATCGTGTAGGAGAGAAAAAATCCTGGAAAGATGATTATCAACCGTTGTAAAGTCTGTGTAGCTGAACCTTTTGACTCCCTCAGTCTGTCAACCAGCTTCCACCGGCCTCCTGCAGGAAGCTTATGGATCTGCTGTGGGATTCAGCCGGCCCTATAAAATCTATGTAATATGACACCACCATGATGAGCAGAAATCTCACCTTTCATCATCGCCATAGATATTTTCTGCCACTGAAAGTTTAACAATCACAATGGAGCCATAGAGGGTTACTTGTTTTTATGGTCGCTTTCATTCAAATATGAACTGAACTTTTTTCAAGAGGGACTCATCGCACTCAATTCCATGTGTGCTTTACCTACAACTTTCAGCAGTTGTGTAGCTGGCACTTTGAGCTTTCACTAACCCTTTAATCTAATTGCATGGAAAATAGTTCATTTTCATGACCATTTTGGTGGAAACAGGATTTCTGATATTGGTAGCTCCCTTCACTTTTAATGTAAGCAACCCACAGAATTGATAGTAAAAACTGTGGCAGATGGTTGAGCACAAGGATGTGTTGTGTGTGTGTAGGAGAATGAGCTAGAGATGGGTTGAGGTATAGTTTGAGCATGTGCATGCACTCATTTCCATCTGTATACACCAAAAGTGCATGCACAAACACAGACACAAACAAAAATATGCACACACACATGCACGCACGCACGCACGCGCGCGCGCGCGCACACACACACACACACACACACACACACACACACACACACACACATATATATATTATACACATTTACACATATACTCCATTTGTCTTGTTCTTCAACCCATGCATGATGTGGATGTGCATTTTTGATTTTGGCTTGTGTGTGTATATGTGTTCTTTTCTTATCTTTTGTTTTGTTGTGTTTGTGTATGGTTGCCTGGGTGTATGTTGTTGTGTTTGTTTTTTAAGCATTTCTGTAGCTTTCTGTCCTTGATTGTGTGAATGTCAGTGATACAGAAGAATACCGAGTTCCATAACAATTTTGCAGTGATTTTTATCATGTGAGAAGTGTGTACCTTTAGCCATCGAGACATACAAATCTTGTCATTTCTAGAAGAATAGTTGGTGATAACATATATAAGTCCTACAAGAATCACAGTATGCAAAGTATACTTGTTCGGGAGCACTATTCCAATTTTGTGTATTCTTACACTGTAAAATTTGCTTTCTCAGCCAAACTGTTTATGGATACCAGGAGCACAATCATGCATTTTCTCTGGCCAGACAAACCTAGAAGCATTTGATGATACACACTAATTTTTAGTATAGAAGCCTCTTGTAGTAATGGTCCAGGCTATTGGTAAGATAGTTTGAATCTGGGGTGGAAATGTTAATCTTGTTCATTTCCCTCACTACTCTTCTTTAACCCTTTCACTCTCTCACTCTACCCACCAGCTTCCAGCAGTAAGATGAGTGAATTACAGAGTTGCTGTGCTGGATGCTGTCCTTGGCAGACATTTCTCTAATTAATTTCATTTCCACCCTAAGTATATATTTGTATTCTAAATGATATTTACAAGAGAATTGAACAAGATGTAAGAGATCTTCAATGTTTGAATGACAGCTAAAACAGATGTATTTATGTGAATATGTTTGACTCAGCGTTGTATCTCTGTTGTGGAAATAAAGAGCAATTGTGATGGAAATATGTGCCTTTGATGATTTTTCATTGATATTTCCTTGTATTTTTTCCTTGTACTGAATCTTCATCGATATTTCCTTTCATTGTTTTCTTTCTTTGTTACCTTCCTTGTTTATTTTTGTTTATTTCTCTCTCTCGTGTGTGTGTGTGTGTGTGTGTGTGTGTGTGTGTGTGTGTGTGTGTGCTAAACATCTTTAATCATGAATCTCTACAAAGAAAATCTAACAATATTTTATTTGTAAGCATTTTCCGTCCTGAATTTGTATATGAAAAAAATCATAGAATTAATTACAAAGCTACTGGGGGGAAATGTATGATTATAAACGCTTTTTAACAGATAGAATGCTATTTATTTTTTATCTACAAACTTGCCCCCAAACCTGCATGCATTTGTACTTACCTACATCTATATAGTATATGCCTGTATAACGTACAAGTTTACATACATGTTCGGTTTACACAATATATCGTATGTACATATAAAGTCATATATATACACAGATGCATATCACCATTTATTCAGCAATTGTGATGGATGTTATTCACAAAATACTCTCGCTTGTCTCTGAATTATTCTGTACAGGCTTATTTAACATTATCACTCTTCACATTCACATCATCAAATGTCATCCGCCAAGACCACTTCATTCAAGAACCCGCTGGCAAGGAAACCACAATCATAGCCTTCCAGTGATAACCCCCATGAACCACTGATACTACAGATCACAATAGGAATTCATCTTAACCCTTTGAGTCCGCACCCTGTCCACCAGTATCCTGCATTGTCAACCATGCTAACAAAGAAAAAAATTAACCTTTCGACTCCCTCACCCTATCCAGTTTCATATATAAAGCTGGTGGATAGGGTAAAAAAAACGAAAAAAAAAAAAACATGAAAAAAACAAACTGAAAAAAAACCCAAGCCCAAAAATAAAACGAACAAAAACCCCACCCACCCACCCAACCAACAAACCAACCAATCAACCAACCAACCAACCAACCAACCAATCAAACAACTAACCGACCAACCAAACAAACAAACACACAAACTAACAACCAAGCAAGCAAACGGAAAAAAAAGTAGTAAATGCACAAAAAGAAAAAAAAAGTTAAAAAGCATTGCTTATCTGACGTCAGTTTCATTGAGCCAGACACAAGACGCAGAAAATAAAGATATGAAAAAGGAAAAAAAAAAAAGCACCACACACACTTACAGAGAGAGAAGATCATACGAAAACAACGCAATACAAAAACGACATATACCAAAAGCACACCACAAATACCAAGATATTTCAGATAGGCAAGTTGTGTACTTTTTTTTTCTTCATAAAGTTCTGTACATATATTCTTTGTTGTCTTTTGTATATACATACGTTTTACAGAGGCCAGTTGGACGAAAATTTGCGCCTATCTCGTGTTGTGTTACATTGTGCCTGTTTTGTCATGTCCTGCCTTGCACCTATCTTGTTTTATTATGTTAAATGTGCATTCTGAGTCTATTGATTTTGTGTATTTCTGGTTCCAGTCTGAATTTGTAGTCTAGATGCTAGTCTTTTGGGTGACTCGATATATTAAGGTTTCGTGTGCACAACATGTTAAAGATTCTAGGGAAACAAAGGAGATGTCTCGGACAAAATTCTGTGGAAAAATACGCTTTCGCAGGTACACAGAAATGCATACATACAGAAAAAAGGAGGGAGGGAGATGGTAGCGTTGAATTGCGTCAATGTGCTGTCCCCGAATAAAACAGTCCGGATTTCAGATGGTGAATCTATTGTGACCGAAAAGATATTTGTATATTCTTAGTTATATTTCAATTCATATTCAGGTATGTTTTTTTGTTTAAATCCCCTGTATGATAAATTGGACGGAGTGGTCAACGCCAAATGCATCTACTGAGGTTGGTCAACGCCAAATACATCTCCTGAGGTTATATGCTCGAATTCATACAGATGTTCTTAATTTTCTGTTCCTTTTTTTTATCCTGTTGAAGGACTGTGTGCTTACTGAAACGGTTATAGCCCTTATATTGCTCTAAGTAGTCGGCTGGGCTTTGAGCATCAATAAGAATAAGAATAAAAATTCATATAGAAGGGAACATTTCGAAGGGGAACAAAAATAGTGCTGTGTCCGAGCTGCGATCTGGAAACGGAAAAGAAACTGACATGATGAGCGCATGCGTGGCATTCCAGCAATGGCGGTGTCTATGAAGATTGGTTGTTGTTGATAAGATAGCATAGAGATACCGCAACTTTTGGTGGGTTTCTTTAATTTGTGTTATGGTTATTTCATCCTGCACTGTTAAATATGCGCTTGTCTCTGCTACAAATGAAAGCATGGATTCTGTTTGGATTTGTCTTGTTTTAAAACTAAAATTTGAAGCATGTATAAGCTTGTGGTTTTGTCGTCTGCTAGAAGAACTGTGCAACTGTGTTGTCATTATCGACATGTAGTTTGGAGTTTGTTCAAGAGGGATTCATCACACAGACAATTCCTTATGTGCTCACCCAAATCTGCCAGTAATTATCAGGAAGACTGGCTTAGCCTGGACAAAACATTATGCACTGGCGAGATCCTGAAATGCCGTGGGGGAGGGGGGAGAAGTCGAAGAGATTCATGAATTTGATGAATTAATATTGAGCTGACACCTTAACACCAGAATTATGATGGAAACAGTGAGATGGCCAGGGAACAGGCTGTTTCTGATATTATGGGCCGAGACTGAACTTGAGATATCAGATCTTGAGTCCTCAGCCCTATTAAAAGAACCAGCCAGCAAGCATTATCAACATGAGGTCAGTTTAATTTCCTGAGGACAAGTTGAGTAGGCTGTTATTCAAAACTTTTCAAGCAGATGATCTTGTCAGGTGAAATTGTAATTTACTTTTTTATTTAAAAGGAGCGGCATCTCACGGTCACAACCTCTCTTTTCACCTTCAACATGTTTGTACAATTGTAGATCAAGAAAGCAGGAAAAATAAAACTGATGGGAGAGATGGTGGTGGACAGAAAAAGGTGTGGACTCATTCGCAAATTTCATGACCCAGTTCATGCCTAGCCAGAAGTTAACAAGAGGCAGAATGTGAACATGGCAACCCTTGAATATTATGTCAACAACAACAAATGAAAACACCAAACGTAACAACATAATTATGCAAAATGCTGTCAGTATATTATGAAAACAGACATGTTACAAAACATGAAAACCATCAGATGTCAGTTTCTCTACACAGAATATCAATATGTTCAGTATTCTGTGCACAGAAACTGGCATCAGATGAATCTCACTTTTTTGACTGTTCACAGTTAATATGTGTATGAATAATTACATTGTAATGGTGATCATCAGGGAAAGGTCATGTGAATATGTTTATCATAGTGTATTTTAGTTTATATAAAAAAGTCTTTGTTCTCATGCCTGCATCTGTGAGTGGAATAGTGTTGTAGCATCAACAGTCAAACCTTTGCAAATGTTCAGAAGGCAGGAAAGTCCAATCTGTGATCCACATTGATTGCCATATTGGTGCTCTGGTGGGCAAAATCTGATTCAACCATTTATGTTTCTGATGCTGTTCCATTATTTCTAGAACATAGGCACATGCCTTTGGGAATCTTATGAAAGTCTCAGGCTTTAAATTAATGTTGTAAGTCCTATTCAGTGTCAAAATAAGTAATTAAACGTGATCAGAATTCTAGTGGTTAGTATCTGGAACAATTTTGTTCATAATGCTTAGTTAAGAAATGATAGATTATAAATTTGTTTTTTTTTTCATTTTTGCCCTCACCTGTTGTTTTCACTGTGGTCCTGTACTAGCCATGCACACAAGTCATGTAGGTGTGTATGCACACAGGGTCAGTCTCTCCAGTGGTGTTTTTGGAGTAGACAGCTAAGAAGAACTACCATTCACTGGAGCTCTCCATTAACCCTTTGACTCCCACACCCTGTCTATCAGCATCTTGCATTGCTAGCAAAACAAAAACTTAACCCTTTGTCTCCCTCACCCTATCCATCAGCTTCCTGCTGGTGGTGAGGGTGAGGGAGTCAAAGGGTTAAGTTTTTGCAGTTGGTGGATAGGGTGCGGGAGTCAAAGGGTTAATGATTCATGAATGCATTTATAATTGTTTAGTTCCAACACTGACATTGTCTGTGCTTGTTCACACGATAAGATGTTGATAATTAATGGTGTTCATGGTGTTGAGATGAACGATAATCATGTACTGGAGATCACCCAAAAGGTCATCCAATATGTTCATCATCATCATCATCATCATCATCATCAAGTGCCCTGGCACATGGCATTGGCGATCGTGGCCCTCCCGTATGCATGGCCCTCCATAATGTCATTTTGTTATGTTCATTGTATGAAAATATGAACTTTTTTTATTGTCCCAACTTCTGGTCTAGGTAAATGTGATGTGCAGAAGCAATTTTTGGTAATTCAGGTCCGTTTTTGTATGTTTTAGTGTCCTTAGTTATGTTTAAACTTGTGTTCACGTATGTTTTTTTAAATCCCCAGTGCGATAAATTAGACAGAATAGTCAGCACCAGGGGTGTCTCCTTGGATTATGTGTGTAAACGCAGTGATATCACTGATATGTGTAGGCTACTTAAGTTTCTTTTCCTTTTCTTTCCTGTTGAAGTATTGTGTATGTTTTGAAACGTTTATAGCCCTGATTTGGCTCTACAACAGTCGGCTGGGCTTTAAACAACAATAATAATAATTTCAACACTGCCACAATGATGTTGATCCTACACCACTCTGTACAACACACCATCATAGCCCCAAGTTCATTCAGTCAAAGTCTCAGTGCCTGGAAGCCCATGGAACCAAAGATGTCAAGCCACCATTTGGCCACGCCCAGAGGAGATCCTGCGTTGCTGCTGGGTCACTTAACCCTTTGATTCCTGCACCCTGTCCACAAGCATCCTGCATTGTCAGCCATGCTAGCAAAGCAGAAACTTAACCCTTTGACTCGCTCACCCTCTCCACAAGCATTCGGCATTGTCAACTATACTAACAAAGCAAAACCTTAACTCTTTGACTCCCTCACCCTCTCCACCAGCATCCGGCATTGTCAACCATGCTAGCAAAGCAAAACCTTAACTCTTTGACTCCCTCACCCTCCCCACCAGCTTCCTGCAGGAAGCTGGTGGGGAGGGTGAGGGAGTCAAAGAGTTAAGTTTTTGAAGTTGGCAGATCAGGTGTGGGAGTCAAAGGGTTAAGTGGAGTTCCACAGTACTTGCTCCGATCCAGCTTACTAAGGACACTGCATACTAAGTCCCCTACTAACAACAGTTATCGCTCGGTTTGCGGTGCCAAATGGAGTGAAAGATCCCTCAGTAAGAAGGCCACAGCTGAAAACATGAACTTTGTTTTTTGAGAATCATGACATAATTGTTTGTGTGCACAGGAAAGTGTTGAAGATCATTTGGACTGACAATCAGCATGGGGATGAATAACTACCATGTACTGGAGATTATCGGGGAAGGGTCTTTCGGCAAAGTCTACAAGGGAAGAAGGAAATACACAGGACAGGTGAATGGCCATAGGCTGTCTGTGTGTGGCTTTATCTGTGGATCATCATTGTCTTTATGTTTGCCTGTTTGTCTCTGTCTTCTGTATCTTTGTGTGTGTGTGTGTTGTGTGTGTGTTGTGTGTGTTCGTGTGTGTGTGTGTGTTGTGTGTGTGTGTTCATGTGTGTGTGTGAGTCTCTGAATGGAAAAGAGAGAGAGAGAATATGTGGTTAAAAGGAGAGTTGACTGAAATTTTGTGCTTGTCTTGTTTTGTGAATTATATACACACATTCTCATTCTTTTTGTGTTTGTTTCTGGTTTCTAAAAGGACCATGGCATTACAAGAATATTATGTGACAGTCTGGTGGTATGAGTACAAATTATATTGTTACTAAAAGAATCAGTTGTGTGACAGTCTGTACAAATTATAGTGTTGCAAAAAGAATCTTTGTTCATATGTGATTCATTTTATGTAGATCTTGTGTAGTTTTGTTGAAATTTTCATAGCATTCATTGTAGTTAAAGGCAGTAGCAGCGAAGGGGTAAAAGTAAATGAAAAATGTGTATGCACACAGAGGCAGGGAGTCAGAGGATGATAGTGGAGGACGGAATGACATTCTAACATAGACTCATGATTATGATTTATTTTAGTTGTATGCTTGATCATCCTTGAAACATATTGTTACTGCCCTTCTGTCCAGATTGTAGCGCTGAAGTTTATCCCGCAAGGAGGGAAGTCGGCCAAGGATCTGCGTGGACTTCGGCGTGAGATTGAGATCATGCGGGGTCTTCACCACGACAACATCATTGAGATGTTGGACAGTTTTGACACTGACAAAGAGGTAGGAATTGTGATGAATGGGTGGTGACACTCTGTTCTGTTGCTGTGTTGCAGGGTGTACTATTTTATCAACCCTTTGACTCCCGCACCCTATCCACCAACTGCAAAAACTTAACCTTTGATTCCCTCACCCTTTCCACCAGCATCCTGCAGGAAGCTGGTGAAGGTGAGAAAGTCGAGGAACACAAACAGTATACACACACACACACACCCCACCACACACACACGACCATGCACACACACACACGCACACCACGCACACACACCACACACACACACACACCACACAGCACCAGCACACACACACAACACACACACCACACACACACACACACACACACACACACACACACACACACACACACACACACACACACACACACACACACCACACACACACACACGACACATGCATGCACACACACCATGCATGACACATCACATGGATGTACGCTCACACAACCACACACAACATGCAGCACCACCACAACATACAATAGCTACACACACACACACACATGCACACACGCACACATGCACACACACACACACCACACACCACACACACAAACACATGCACAAACACACGCACGCATGCACGCACACCCACACACACACACGCAAACACACACACACCACATTCATTCAATTCACTGTTTCAGTTTCAGTTTCTCAACACAACTTCTCTGTGCTTGGAACAAATTCCATATGCACTAACATCACAGGTGCCATGTGTGGTGATCATGGCACAAGCCTTAAGCCTGCACATAAACCCTTGAGCTGGCCAGGTTCTGAGGCCCTACCTGGCTATGTTTTACCAAGTGTATGTTTTGTACTGGTATTATGTCAGCCTATCATTGGAATAATCTTGGTTACATGTAAATGACATGTGTATCATGTATCTGTGTATCTTATCTTCAAAAAAAGGAACATATATGTAAAGTAAATCAATGAATGATTAAAGGTCTGTATCACAACACAAGTAGCTACTGTGTATAAATTCAATTGACTGTGACTGATTGTCTACAGGTGGTAGTGGTCACCGACTATGCAGAAGGAGAACTGTTTCAGATCTGGAAGATGATGGTAGTTTACCTGAAGCACAGGTATTAGAAGTTTGTGTGGGTGTGTGCATGCGCGCGCGCACGCGCGTGTGTGTGTGTGTGTGTGTGTGTATGTTTGCATGCACGCGTGTGCGTGCTGTGTGTGTGTGTGCGTGCGTGCGCGTGCGTGCGTGCGTGCGTGTGTGTGTGTGTGCATGTGTGTGTATGCACGCGCGCGGTGTGTGTGTGTGTGAGAAAGAGAGAGAGTGTGAGTGTGTGTGTTGTGTATGTGTGTGTGTGTGTAAAGGAGAGTGTCAGAAAGTAATCGATTGTGCATGTATGTGTGCACTGCACAGGTGTTTGTGAGTTGTGTTTGTGCGCATGCGCATGTTTGTGTAAAGGAGAGAGTGAGAAAGAGAGTAAATGATTGTGCGTGTATGTGTCTACCTGCACATTGCACATGTGCTCATATATGTATGCTTTGTGTGTGTGTGTGTGTGTGTGTTTATACATATATGTGTGTGTGTGTGTACATATATGCATGTATTGCGTTATGTGTTTTGAAGGTGGGGTTGTTCATTTTGGGCTGTTTTTCTATGGAGTAAACAAAATACACGTAAATAGTCATGCATACACATGTCTTGCATGTACATACAAACTTTAGATGAAGAAAATCAGTAGTTGTAATAACAGTTAGCAATTGTTACATCAAGAATAAATGCAGCACTTAGTGGAAGCTACAGTTGTAATTTCAGTTGAAGTCTTCTCATGACTCAGTGTTACAGTGCTTGGAAAATTGTGTGAGTGTCAACATTACAGATGTTGTGTCACTGCGTTCAAAGGGTTTCATCACACTTGGACAATCATATGCATTACACTCAAACCTGCCAGCAGTTATCTGGCAGACTCCTTGAACCTGTGCAAAAACTGTATGCACTAGCGAGGTCTTGAAATGGCAAGGGTGGTGGTGGAGAAGGACTTTGTAACGTTATGCTGAAGCCACCTGAATGGATGGAAACATTCAGATGGGCAGCGATCAGGCCAGTTTTTAATATTGCAGGCTGGGATTGAACTCATAATACTAAATCTTGAATAGAATAAATTGTTAGAAATATACAATTGTAAGCCATCCTGCAAGCTGAGTGGTGGCTGTGGAATGTAACAGGTCCAGACGATCGCAGCACAGTTGGTGTCATCGTTGTTCTACCTTCATTCCCATCGAATCTTGCACCGTGACATGAAGCCCCAGAATATTCTGCTAGGCAAAGGTGGTGTCGTCAAACTCTGCGATTTTGGCTTCGCTCGTGGCATGTCCACTAACACGCTGGTTCTGACCTCCATAAAGGTTGGTTTGTTGGAGTGTGTGTGTGCTTGTCAACATATGTCTATTAGAACCGCATTTTTGTGTATGTAATTGTTTAAAGTATAAGAGTATGTAAAAGTAAAGGAGCATTTGTTATGTGCTTCACAATAATTGTATCAAAACCTTATTACCTGACTGTCCACTGATCTCACAGTTTTGGGATGATGAGGTCTTTCTCTGTCTATTTAACAGTCACAGACTTTCTTCCTTCAAAAACTCTTTTTTCCTTCAGTACTTTTTTGCTCAGCAGTGATTACCCCCTGTACATGTTCACTCTTTGCCCCACTGCCACCCTGTCCTTCCCTTCCAAGTTTTCATGTGCTTTGTGCCCTGGAGTTTTGGTCATTGTTGGGTGATTATTTGGTGAATGATTAGAATGTGTTTCGGTTTGATTCTTGTATTATGGTTTGGCACCTTCTTCATATTATTATTATTATTATTATTATCAATATTATTGTTATTATTTACTATTATTATTATTAGTAGTAGTAGTAGCATTTTATTATTATAATTATTGTCGTCGTCATTGTTGTAGTTGTTGTTGTTGTTATCAGTATCATTATCATCGTCGTTGTTGTCATCATTATCATCATTGTCATCATCTTTATTATTATTATTATTATTGTTGTTGTTGTTGTTGGTATTATTATAATTATATTATCATTACTGTTGTTATTTTTGTTGTGTTATTTTCTTTTGTTGTTGTTGTTGTTTTGTTTGTTCTGTCCCAACTTATGCACAACTTCAGTAGCATTGGTTCCGCACCGCTTTTTCTGACTCCACAACACACCATCAACCCTGTGTTCATTTAGTCAAACTCCTAGTTCCAGGTTACCCATGGAAGGCAGGTATGTCGAGCCTCCATGAGTCCATTCATCAGAGTAGACCCTGCACTGCTTTTTGGTCATTGCTGTGGAGTTCCACAATGCCTGTCTGTGCTGAACCATTATCTGTTTTATTTGTTGATTATTGTTTTATTTTTCAAATTTGTTTATAAAAGACTGAATGCTCAGTGATGGTGGTTTCAGGGCACTCCACTGTACATGTCCCCAGAACTGGTGGAAGAAAAGCCATATGATCACACAGCTGATTTGTGGTGAGTGTGTCACAACTCTTATTTAAAAAAAAACATGTACTTTTTGTTCTTTTTTAGCATTGCAGTTTTTTCATGCATGTATTCAAATTATTTTACCCACACTTTGCAGGCAGTATTTTGCTGCACAGTCTGCTTGCTTTGTCTTTGGTGGGTTTGCTTGGCAGGTGTTTTCATGTTTCCATTAGTGATCAGACACTGACATGATTAACAGGATCTTTAACTTGCCTGCTTGATGTTTTACATGTGTATACTCTTAACACATTCTGTACCGCGTCACGAGATCCTCGTGACTCAGGTTTCTCTCTCTGTGGACCACGTCACGAGGATTTAGTGCCCTGAACGGTAGTTTCAATTTCGAGTATATTAATAGAAAATGACCGCATTGCTGACGTGAATCCTTTTCCGGCAAAGGGAATATACTCTTGTCATTTCCTTTCTTCGTTTACACGACGTTCGAAGCGTCAAAAATGGCAAGATATACCTTGTTTTGTGAAATACCCCCTCCGGCCTTTCTCTCTCCTAACATTACTTGGTCAATAGTTAGTACAGTGACTTATTTTCTTGGTAGGAAAAGGGTTAACTCTTTGACGACGGGCTACTTCGATCGAAGTAACAGCCAAGCTCTCACTGAGGACGGGCTACTTCAATCATAGTAACAGATGGTCTAGGGTATATAACTCTCTACTTTTGTTATGCTAATGATGTAGTAGTTGGCAGTTGCTTCCCTTGTGGAGGGAACTTCCGTTGAACGCTTCAGCTACGTTTTGCCTGTTTCTTTGTCTAAAATCGATGGATAAGTTCACTTGCACCCGGTTCTCAGTGATTTCACTGTGGCAGCCCTAGGCCAGCAGGAGAGCTGAGCTGTGGCAAGTGCCGTCACAATAGAGTTAAAGGGGGTTTAGGAACCAGCCGATCTGTATGCATGTTGACAAAGGAGATCAGAAAAATCTCTACCCTGTACCTACCAGGCAGGATTGAACGCAGACATTCTGAGTGGAAGTGTGAGTATCAAGCCTATCAGTCTTGCATATATCACTAAACTTTAAAATGATGCACTGTATATATACCAATGTATACTAATGTACAGGGAGAAGAATGGTAGAATGGTTCAGACGTTCACCTGCTAATAACTAAACTCAAGGTTCCTGGGTTCGTTTCACGTTGAGGCCTCAATTTTCATCCTCAGTTTGACTGGAAAATTGAACTGAAGATCTAGTCCTTTGGAAGGGGGTGAAAAACGAGTTGGACCCATATCCCTTGTGGCCTGTACATGCTAAAGATCCCTGGTATGAAACATTGGAGAGATAGCTTTATTTAACAAGAACACATCTTACAGTTCCATATCACATATACAACTTGATTTTCTGTGTCCACATACAGGGCTGTGGGCTGCATCCTATATGAGTTATTTGTGGGCACTCCCCCATTCTACACCAACAGCATCTTCCAGCTGGTGTCTATGATCATCAAGGACCCCGTCAAGTGGCCCAAGAACATGAGCGCCGTCTTCAAGGACTTCCTCCAGGGTCTCCTTAACAAGAACCCACGACAACGTCTGTCCTGGCCTGACCTTTTGCATCACCCATTTGTTGCCGCTGATGTTAAAGGTAGGAAGTTGCACTGTTCAATGCTCAGGCCCTCGGTACCAGACAAGAGAAGAGATCCGCGATCAACTACTTCATCCATGACCACGTCGTCGATATTTTCGCCGTCAATGAAACCTGGTTTCAGCCTGTCGGGGATGAACCCAAGGAGAGGGATCTTGCTCCTCCCGGTCACCGTACACTCTCGTTCGCTCGCAAAACTGGTCTCGGCGGCGGCATCGCTTTTGTTGTTGCCGAATCCCTCCTGCCCCGAATTACTACCAAGACTGACTTTAAATTCAAACACTCTACTTTTGAAATTGTCCAGCTCTCCCTCACTCTACCCCACCAGACTTTCCATCTGCTGTTCCTCTACCGTCCACCACCCAGCCCAAAGAACCAGCTTAAAAACCATGTGTTTGTAGAAGAGTTTCCAGACCTCCTTGCCTACTGTAACACCTTGAAAGGCTGTTTCATCATTGCAGGAGACTTTAATTTTCATTATAATGAACCTAACCAGACCCACACTGCTAAACTGATAAGCTCTTTGAACTCCTTTGGCTTGACCCAATCTATCGACACTCCAACCCACGAAAAAGGCAACATCCTCGATTGGGTTGTTCATAGAACTGACCAGTCCTTCATCAAATCCATTGAAATTGATTATACTCTTCCTTCGGATCATGTCTGTATCCTCGGCCAACTTTCAATGACCAAGCCTCCACCCCAAACTACCTATGTCATGGTCAGAAAACTAGTTGATATCAACACCGTCGTCTTCAACGAAGATCTCCTGGCCGCTCTTCAGTCCTGTCCTCCAGCCTCTGCTGACGACCTCAATCGGACTATTAGTGATCTGCTGGACATGCACGCCCCCGCCACCAGACGTAGGGTATCCCAGAGACCACCATCGCCCTGGTTTTCTGCCGTTGGCCCTGATCTTCTTAAGGCCAAGCGTGAACGCCGTCGTGCTGAAAGACGGTGGCTGAAGAACAGCATTACTATCAATAAACAGATTTTTCAGGCTGCCAACAAAACTGTCAATGCTATAGTTGACTCTGCTAAGTCTGCCTTTTACAATGCGAAAATTATTGCATGTTCTACATCAAAACAGCTATATTCCGTTACTAATACCCTCCTTGGCAAATCAGATAAATCTCCTCTCCCATCATGCTTTCCCCCTGCCCATCTAGCACAACATTTTTCAGATTTTTTCATTGATAAAATTAGGTCCATCCGTTCCAGTCTTGACTCCCAACCCATCTCTCAACCTCCTATTCCCGATCCTCTGTTTCAAGGCACACCACTTATTTCTTTTCAGCCTGCTTCTGAAACTACTATCCGCAATGTAATCTGCCATTCTGACATCAAGACCTGTGAGCTTGATCCTCTTCCAGCATCTATCTTAACACACTGCCTAGATACTTTGCTCCCTCACTTCACAACTGTCATCAACAATTCCCTGTCATCTGGTATCTTTCCCACTTCCTTCAAATCTGCCCTGGTCAGACCTCTTTTAAAGAAACCTAGTCTTGACCCCAATAACCTCAAAAACTATCGACCTGTTTCCAACCTACCTTTCTTATCCAAAGTCCTTGAAAAAATTGTTCTCGCACAGATCTCTGATCATATCACCGCCAACAACCTCTCTTACCCTTATCAGTCGGCTTATCGCACTGGACACAGCCCTGAAACTGCTCTTGTAAAAATTGCAAATGATATTCTGACTGCTCTTGATCAAAATCAAATCTCTCTTCTATCTCTCCTTGATCTCTCGGCTGCATTCGACACCATCGACCATTCTATCATGCTCACGCGTCTCCATAAAGTGTTCGGTATCTCTGACATCGCTCTGTCTTGGTTCCAGTCCTACCTCTCCAATCGCACTCAAACAGTCTCTGTCTGTTGTTCATCCTCTGCACCCGCTACCCTCCAGTTTGGTGTGCCCCAAGGCTCTGTTTTAGGTCCCATCCTATTTGTGCTGTACACACAACCCCTCTCTGAAATTATGCGACTTCACTCTATGTCCCATCATAGCTTTTCTGATGACAACCAACTCTATACTTCTGGTTCCCTCCCACAACTGCCCTCTATAATCAGACAAACCCAAGGCTGCATTTCTGATGTTCACTCCTGGATGACTGTAAACAAACTTCAACTCAACCCCATTAAAACTGAACTTAGCCTTATCTCTCCCACCACATTGGCTAAGTGTTCTTCCCTTCCTCTGTCTGTCTCTCTGCTTGGATCTGACATTCCACTATCTTCCACTGTCCGCAATCTTGGAGTCACTCTTGATAACACCCTGTCCTTTGAAAAACACGTCCAGAATGTTTGCAGATTATGCTATCTTGAGATACGCAGAATTTCTTCTATTCGCAATATCCTCTCTGTTGAAGCCACCAAAACTCTCCTCTGTGCCTTTGTTCTCTCTCGTCTCGACTACTGCAACTCCCTCCTCTCGGGCTGTCCTTTCTCTCTCATTCAAAAGCTTCAAAAAGTTCAAAACAATGCTGCTAGGCTCATCTTCAGAAAATCTCGTTCCTCTCATGTCACTCCTCTTCTCAAATCTCTTCACTGGTTACCTGTTGAAAAGAGAATTCGCTACAAGATTGCTTTGTTATGTTTTAAGTCTCTCAACGGTCTTGCACCCCCTTACATCTCTGACCTCCTCCATCTGTACACCCCCTCTCGTCAACTTCGTTCCTCGGCTGATACTCGTACCTTCCGCATACCATCCTGTCGCACTAAAACCTATGGTCAACGCTCCTTTTCCTATCAGGCCCCTGTAATCTGGAATCAGCTCCCTGTCTCTGTTCGCCACTCTGCAACTCTCACTTCTTTCAAGTCCTCTCTGAAAACCCATCTCTTCCAGTCCCTCTCATGATACTTATAAAGACTCTACCACCTAACTTCCCCAAATCCCCCCTTGTTGTCTTTTGAGCCTTGAATGTCGGCTGGTGTGTGTGTGTGTGTGTGTGTGTGTGTGTGTGTGTGTGTGTGTGTGTGTGTGTGTGTGTGTGTGTGTGTGTGTGTGTGTGTGTGTGTGTGTGTGTTTGGTTGTGTCTGCGTGATACCTGTAAGCGCTTAGGGCTCTTGTTTTCATCAGATTAGGCGCTATATAAATGCTCTTTATTATTATTTATTATTATGAAAGTTTTAAAAGCACTTATATCTTAAAAGTGCATAAGCTCAGCTAATGTGAGGCACCATACTAACAGCAAAATACTTGACAGTGTGGTCAAGAAATTAGTGAAAAGACATCCACGGGCAGGTACCACTGTCGAGCTTACACCTATCCCAGTACCTGGTTCCAGTCCGAGTGACCCTTGTCCTTTTTGGCGAAGTACACCAAAGTGCCAACACCGTACTCTCTGTGCTCCTCTCAGCTTTTGTTGGGTACCCAGTGTTTCCTCCCAGCTGTCAATCTCAGCCTCTCTGTATTTTTCTCCTCTTTCGATCAGAATTTTTACTACTCATTCTTCACCAGCACTGTATTCAGATCGCCCATGTTTTCGGGATCTTTCACCTTTTATTCATATCCCCTGTTTAAGGTCATTAAACTTGATCTTTGTTTTTTTCTTTTTAGCATCCTGATTTCTCTTGGATGCATGTTGTTTTGACCACACTGTGCAGGTATATGGTACTGCACAGTTTACATACTGTGTCTTCGGTGGGTGTGTATGCTGGTTGTTTTCATATTTCCATCAGTTACTGAACACTGACATGATTTACAAGATATTTAACATGTGTATTTGATATTCTGAATGAGTATACAAATGGAGGGAGTTAAAGCAGTGGCAGATCTGCACACATGTTGACCTGGGAGATCAGAAAAGCTCCACCCTTTGTCCACCATATGAATATGAATTTGAAGCGAGGGAGAAAGGATGGGCGCCATCCTTGTAGTACTGGCCTCGGGAAAAGTTGAGGTCTTTGCCACCTCACTCCCCTATGACCCTAGGGTTATGGAAGTATCTAGGTAGGATCTCAGAACCTGGCCAGCTCGTGGATTTCTGTGCAGGCTTAAGGCTTGTGCCATGCTCATTCTGGATCTTCTCCATCACATGGCACATGTGACGTTAGTGCATATGGAATTCAGTTCAAGCGCGGAGATGTCATCTTGAGAAATTGAAACTGAAAATTTATGTATTCAATGTCAGAAGAAGACACACAGCTAGACAGCCCTTTCACCCAGCCCTTATAACTATTTACTTTATTTATGCGTACAGTGTCAGAAGAAGACACACAGCTAGACAGCCCTTTCACCCAGCCCTTATAACTATTTACTTTATATATGTGTTCAATGTCAGAAGAAGACACACAGCTAGACATCCCTTTCACCCAGCCCTTATAACTATTTACTTTATTTATGTGTTCAATGTCAGAAGAAGACACACAGCTAGACAGCCCTTTCACCCAGCCATTATAACTATTTACTTTATCAACATGTACAATGTCAGAAGAAGACACACAGCTAGACATCCCCTTCACCCAGCTCTTATAAGTGTTTAATTTATGTATGTGTACAGTGTCAGATGAAGAAGAAGACACAAAGCTGGAAATCCCCTTCACCCAGCCCTTATAACTATTTACTTATTTATGCGTAAAAGGGAGAAGAGAAGCAGAACAGTTGAGACATTCATCTGCCAATAACTAAACTTGAGGTTCCAGGGTTCGTTCCCTGTAGAGGCCTCGACTTTTCTCCTCAGTTTGACTGGAAAATCGAACTGAACGTCTAGTCCTTTGGAAGGGGACGAAAAATGAGTTGGGCCTGTGTGCCTTCTTGCTGCGCACGCTAAAGATCCCACAGCAATTGAAAGTCGTGAGGAGCAGGGCATTGCCCGGCTGCCTTGGTATAAAACATTGGAGAGATAGGTTGATTTCCCAGGTCCCACCCTGGAAGACCAATTAGCCTTCTTGCCTTTCTGAAGTCTTGGTCCAAAAACAAAAAAAAGAATATGAATATAAATTTTAAGCAAGGAAGAGGAGATGGGTGCCACCCTCGTGGTGCTGGCCCCTCAGGAAAAGTTGAGGTCTCTGCCACCTCACTCCCCTTCGACCCCAGGGTTATGGAACTATCTGGGTAGGATCTCAGGATCTGGCCAGCTCATGGGTTTATGTGCAGGCTTAAGGCTTGTGCCATGATCATTCTGGATCTTCTCCATCACGTGGCACCTGTGACGTTAGTGCATATGGAATTCATTCCGAGCGCGGAGATGTCATCTTGAGAAATTGAAACTGAAACTTTATATGTCCAGTGTCAGAAGAAGACACACAGCTGGAAATCCCCTTCACCCAGCCCTTATAACTATTTACTGTATTTACATGTACAATGTCAGAAAAAGACGCACAGCTGGAGATCCCTTCACCCAGCCCTTATAACTATTTACTGTATTTACATGCACTGTGTCAGAAAAAGATGTACAGCTGGAAATCCCCTTATTCCAGCCCTTATAACTATTTACTACATTTACATGTACAGTGTCGGAAGAAGACACACAGCTGGAAAGCCCCTTTACCCAGCCCCTATAATTGTTTACTGTATTTACATGTACAGTGTCGGAAGAAGACACACAGCTGGAAAGCCCCTTTACCCAGCCCCTATAATTGTTTACTGTATTTACATGTACAGTGTCGGAAGAAGACACACAGCTGGAAAGCCCCTTCATCCAACCCTTATAACTATTTACTGTATTTACATGTACAGTGTCGGAAGAAGACACACAGCTGGAAAGCCCCTTCACCCAGCCCTTATCAGCCTCCATGATGGTCTTGAAAGAGCAGCAGTCCAAAGAGAAGGCACATCCCCCTGGAACCTCCAAGATCCTCGCCCGTGCCCGCCGCAAAGCTATGGAGGATGAGGAAAAACAGGTTAGTGATTGGTGGAGGGAAGGAGGGAAGATGGGTATGTGTGTGTGGTGGTGTGTGTGTGTGTGTGTTGTGTGTGTGTGTGTGTGTGTGGTGTGGTGTGTGTAGTGTGTGTGTGTGTGTGTGTGTGTGTGTGTGTGTGTGTGTGTGTGGTGAGGTGAGTGTAGTGTGGTGTGTGTTGTGTGTGTGTGTGTGTGTGTGTGTGTGTGTGTGTGTGTGTGTGTGTGTGTGCATGTGCGTGTGTGTGTGTGTGTGTGTGTATTGAGGGGGATACGGAGAATGGAAGGGAGTCAAGGGAAGAGGGGAGGGGAGGGGGAAGGCGCCTTACAAGGAATCTTCAAAGCTTCAAAAATACTTCTTAATCCTTGCTGTAAAGCCATTTGACGTGAGTGAAAACAGGTGCACAACTTTTTTTCTTTTTGCTCCCACTACAAGGCATATTGTCTCTGTCTTGGATTTATGTACTCACATTGTTATGGCTGTTCGGCCCATCCTATGAAACACCATTATGTTACTGCGTAGTCTGCCTGCTCTATTTTCATCATTGCGTTAGTTAACTCTTTGGAGACGCGCCCTAAAATGCCTGCTGAAACTCTGGAGACGCACAGTTTTTAGTACTTTTTAAAGAATTATGGAGAATATCCAACGACAATAAACCTATCCTGTTATATATGTTTTAAAAGGTCATTACGTCTACTTTGTAACTGTGCAGACCGCTTGTTTATGCATGCTTTCATTTTTGTCTGGTTTACCATTGAAAAAGGCATGCAAATAGCAAAAAAAGAAAAGTTCCGGATGTACACACTCATGACTTAGTACACACACATGACTTATCAAACTGTTGCTTGTAATCCATTAAATATCCATGTCACAAAACTGCACTTAACATGTCACAGGATATACATTCTTCACTGGAAATCACTACGAAATCTGCTTTTATGAATGCTTTGTCCCAAAAATGATTAAATACAGGCGTAGAGTCTTTTAACTCTTCGAAATTCCTTTGTTTTGGGTACCGCTAAAACAAGCCCAAAATAGAGTTCCAACAGTCTCCTATGGTCAAAGAGAAAGAAATCTACTTAGAAAAATGGTTAAACCTCTACTGTCAGTATAATCTCCCTTATTATAGTATCAAGTAGTCTCGGTAAAAAAAAACAACATCTCCGCGACTATAGCTGCGGAGCGTCACCATCAAGTTAATGTCTCTCCCCCCTCCCCCCCCATCTTCCCTTGGTTGTTCTTAATGCTTCCTTCAATTCCTTCAGTTCCTTTTAATTCTGTGTCTGTGATTTACTGTTTTTTTGATGAAATATTAATACAGCTACTAACAATTTTGTTATTGTTGTTGTACCCATTGTTGTTAAAGTTTAACATGTACATATATTTACATATGTCTGCCATTGTCTCATGCTTTTGTGAAGCGCATAAGCCATTGGCATATATATAACAACTTATTATATAACTTGCCTCGCATTTTGATTTGTTATGGTTCTTTTCTTTTTTTATGCTCATAATATATTGTTTGTAGTGTAGCAAGGACCAGCTGCAAGACAGGTCCAGTGGGACCTAATGCTACTATCCTTGAGTAATAAAGTGTTTCAAAGTTTAAACTCTGTCTGTCTTTCTTTCTGTTTCTCTGTCACTCTCTCTCTTTTTTCCCTATTTCGCTTTTTTCAGTACAGTGTTTATAGTGGTTTCTTCTTTTTATTTCCTCGGTATGTCTTCTTCTTTGGTGGATTGCTAGGGGTTTAGGAAATCCCCTCAGACAGGCATACAAAAATACACATGCATAGAAATGGGTTTATGTGCAGCTCAAGGTTTGTGCCATGATCACCATCACATGGCACCTGTGACGTTAGTTAATGCATATGGAATTCTTTTCGAGCATGGAGACGTCGTCTTGACAAACTGAAACTCAAACTGTACAGAAAAAGGGACAATAAGTGGTGTTTTCAGTGGTAAAAACAACCAGTATTTTATGCAAATTTCTGTTATTACAAAAAACAAACCAACCAACCAACAAACAAAGAAGAAAACCTCCAAAATCCAGTGAATGAACAAATGAATCCAGTGCATATTTTCAGCCCAAACCCCAGACCCACGTGGGTGGAGCACCACCAGTAGAGGCACGACCAGCGATGGAGACCCCACGCGCGCTGGAGAGGGGGCACCTAACGACGCCTCAGGGCTACTGAGCCGTAGGCACAGGGCTTGGTGTGTGAGTGGAGTCTTCCATGACGCTTGGGAAAGATAATTGTGTTTTAGAGGTAGGAGTCTTGGCTTTATTGTTTGTGGTTAGGAGATTGTTTACAATTAGTTGGTGTGGGGTATGTGTGGTATCATGTTGTGTTTTAGGTTTAAGTAGTGTAGCGTTTTGTATGTGTTTTGTTTGTTTTTGCTGTTGTGGTGTGTGGGTTGTATGTATGTTGGTTGTGTGGGTGTGTGTGTGTGTTGTGTGTGTTTTGTTAGTAGTTGGGTGTGTTATATTGTGTTTGTGTTGTGTGTGTGTGTGTGTGTTGTATTTGTTGTGTATGCAGTGTAGTATGTGTTGTGTGTGTGGTGTGTGTGTGTGTGTGGTGTGTTGTGTTTGGGTGTGGGTGTGTGTGTGTGTGGTGTGTGTATGTGTGTGTGTGTGTGTGTGTGGTGTGTTGTGTGTGTGTGTGTGTGTGTGTGTGTGTGTGTGTGTGTGTGTGTGTGGTGTGTGTGTGTGTGTGTGTGTGTGTGTGTGTGTGTGTGTGTGTGTGTGTGTGTGTGTGTGTGTGTGTGTGTGTGTGTGTGTGTGTTGTGTTGTGTGTGTGTGTGTTGTGTTGTGTGTGTGTGTGGTGTGTGTTGTGTGTTTGGGTGTGTGGTGTGTTGTGTGTGTGTGTGTGTGTGTGTGTGTGTGTGTGTGTGTGTGTGTGTGTGTGTGTGTGTTTCTGTTGTAGTTTTTCTTTGGCAGGCTATAGCATTACTAGTAGTGTGTGTGTGTGTGTGTGTGTGTGTGTGTGTGTGTGTGTGTGTGTGTGTGTGTCTGTGTGTGTGTTGTGTGTGTGTGTGTGTGTGTGTGTGTGTGTGTGTGTGAGTTTTCTATCGTAGTTTTTCTTCGGCAGACTATTAGAAGTACTAGTAGTGTGTGTGTGTGTGTGTGTGTGTGTGTGTGTTTGTTTCATTGTAGTTTTTCTTCAGCAGACTATTAGCAGTACTAGTAGTGTGTGTGTCGGTGTGTATGTGTGTGTATTATGTTGTGGCGTTTTTAACAGAATAGTTGTGTTCGGTTGGTGATTAGAACGTTCTTGAATTAATTTTGAAGTTTGTGTGTGTATGCAGTGTTATGTTTGTGGTGTTTTTAGTATTATAGTTAGTATAAGTAGTTGATTAATTATTCGTAGTCTGTTTTGTTTTGAAGACTTTGAGTGCAACTGTAGGTGTGTGTATATGTTTGATATCACAGAGAATGGATGGAGAACAGGTAACAAAGTTCTGTTGTTGTGTCTTTCTCACACCTGTTGTATTGACTTAGTCACAAGTTAGTGGCATGCAAGGTTACATTCTTGTTCTCTGCTAGTTTATCTATCCATACAGATATACGCTCCTGTTTCTTTTTTTTCTGTTTTTTTTTATTTCAAACTTTATTGTACTGCCTGCTTGTTTGACTTGTTCTGTCTGTTAACCATGTCATTCCCTCAGCCTGTCCACCACCTGCAGAAACTTGATTCAGTGGAGTCGCAGTCGTAGCAACACAACTTTTGCCTCAAATCGCACAGTTGATTACACATACTAAACTGTATCTCGGTGATGGAATAGCCAGCAGTGTTCGGCTTTGCTGTCATGTACCAATACTAGTCTGTCCAATGCAGAAATCGTGACTCTATATGCTGCCTCGTACCAATACTAGTCTGTCTAGTATGGAAATTGCGACTCTTTATACTGTCTCATACCAATGCAAGTCTAATACGGAAATCGTGACTACATGCTGCCTCATACCAATGCAAGTCTAATACGGAAATCGTGACTATATGCTGCCTCGCACCAATATCAGTCTGTCTGATATGGAAATCATGATTCTGTATACTGCCTCATACCAATACTAGTCTGTTTAATAAGGAAATGGTGACTCTGTATGCTGCCTCATACCAATACTTGTCTGTCTGATACGGAAATGGTGACTCTGTATGCTGCCTCATACCAATACTTGTCTGTCTGATATGGAAATGGTGACTCTGTATGCTGCCTCATATCAATACTTGTCTGTCTGATACGGAAATGGTGACTCTATATGCTGCCTCATACCAATATAGTCTGTCTAATAGGGAAATGGTGACTCTATATGCTGCCTCATACCAATACTTGTCTGTCTGATACGGAAATGGTGACTCTATATGCTGCCTCATACCAATACTAGTCTGTCTAATAGGGAAATGGTGACTCTATATGCTGCCTCATAGCAATACTAGTCTGTCTAATAGGGAAATGGTGACTCTATATGCTGCCTCGTACCAATACCAATACTAGTCTAATACGGAAATCAAGATACTATACTAGCTTGTCTAATAAGGAAATCATGACTCTGTATGCTGCCTCGTACCAATACCAATACTAGTCTGTCTAATAAGGAAATCGTGACTCTATATGCTGCCTCATACCAGTACTAGTCTGTCTAATATGGAAATGGTGACTCTATATGCTGCCTCGTATCAATACTAGTCTGTCTAATATGGAAATGGTGACTCTATATGCTGCCTCATATCAATACTAGTCTGTCTAATATGGAAATGGTGACTCTATATGCTGCCTCGTATCAATACTAGTCTGTCTAATATGGAAATGGTGACTCTATATGCTGCTCGTATCAATACTAGTCTGTCTAATATGGAAATGGTGACTCTGTATGCTGCCTCATACCAATACTAGTCTGTAATATGGAAATGGTGACTCTATATGCTGCCTCGTATCAATACTAGCCTGTCTAATAAGGAAATCATGACTCTGTATGCTGCCTCGTACCAATACCAATACTAGTCTAATATGGAAATCGTGACTGTATGCTGCCTCGTACCAATACGAGTCTAATACAGAGATCACTCTGTCCACCAATTTCCACAGAAGCTGGTGGATAGGATGAAGGGATGAAAGGGTTAAATATTTGCTTTGTTATGGGTGGTAGTGCAGGAAGCTGGTGGATAGGGTGAAGGAGTCTGTATCTGTGTCACTCTGAGTGCATGTCTTTTTCCTCTCTGTCTCACTTGATGCTATCAATTATCTTCCTTCTTGAAGACTGGGTGTTGATATGGGTTGGTCAAACCTGCCTAGTGCTCTGCGTTTGGTGTAGCATGCTATGTCTTTGCCAGACTGCTGTTTGCTACACTCATGTTCAAATTATTACACCTAGAGATGTGCATGTGTTTGCACATATGCATGTGTATAATGTCCAACCACAATATGGCTTGCAGGCCTAAAACGTTTGCTTGCAAGGTCGCATTGAAAAACGCTTGCACACCTCACCTCTCTCTCTCTCTCTCTTGTCTCTCTCTGTCATTCTTTCTCTCTGTCATTCTCTCTCTCTCTGTCTGTCATTCTCTCTCTCTCCTCCTCTCTCTCTCTCTCTCTCTCTCTCTCTCTCTCTCTCTCTCCTCTCTCTCTCTCTCTCTCTTGTCATTCACTTGCAAGGTCACGTTAAAAAACAGACTAGCTTAATTCTAATGCAAACCAGTCGTATGTCTCATCCTTTCCGCCATGGATTTAGCTGATTCAGTATGAGCCAGTCGCTATCCTGCTTGTGAACGAACTTGGAACCATTGTGAAGCATAATTGATCAGTTCTGAACTTCATCATGTTGACACAGATGGGTGACAATCCCTCTGAGTGCTGTTCTCCACCGTGCAATATGCTGATGTGTAGTTATGTCTCAACATGTTAACTCGATGGCGACGCTCGCAGCTATAGCTGCGTATCTCTGTGTCTCGACTGTGACGCTCCGCAGCTATAGCTGCGGAGATGTTACGGGTTTTTATTTACCAAGACTACGTGTATACTGTAATAAGGGAGATTATACTGACAGCAGAGTTTAACCATTTTTCTAAGTAGATTTCTTTCCCATTGACCATAGGAGACTGTTGGAACTCTATTTTGGCTTGTTTTCGCAGTACCCGACACACAGAAATTTCTAAGAGTCAAAAGACTCTACGCCTGTATTTAATCATTTTTGGGACAAAATATTCATAAAAGCAGAACTCATAATGACTTCCAGTGAAGAACCTATATCCTGTGACATGTTAAGTGCAGTTTTGTGACATGGATATTTAATGGATTACAAGCAGCAGTTTGATAAGTCGATGTGTGTGTACATCCAGAACTTTTCTTTTTTTGCTATTTGTATGCCCTTTTCAGTGGTAAACCCGAAAAACATGAAAGCATGCATAAACAAGCTGTCAGCACAGTTACAAAGTAGACATAATGACCTTTTAAAACATGTAAGAGGATAGGTTTATTGTCGTTGGATATTCTCCATAATTGTTTTTAAAAATTCCAAAAACTGTGCGTCTTGAGAGTTTCAACAGCCATTTTAGGGCACGTCTCCAAAGAGTTAACAGTCTTTTTGATACATGCACACTGAAAAACTATTCCATGGTTTCACTGCATGAATGATAAACTGGTTGTGCTTATTGAGATAACATTGGTCAGTTTACATTGTCACGTATCTATTGTACCGTGTGTATAGTGTTTGAATGTTGTAATTGAATTTTAGTTGTCCGAAGGCTTTTTGTCAGAATGATCTTATGCATCAGAATGTATTGTCTGAATACAGTCAGAATGATCAGAACGTGTCACCATGTAGACAGTAAATGTTAGTAGGCAGTGCTCTCTCCTCTCTCTCTCTCTCTCTCTCTCTCTCTCTCTCTCTCTCTCTCTCTCTCTCTCTCTCTCTCTCTCTCTCTCTCTCTCTCTCTCTCTTCTCTCCTCTGTCATTTTCTCTCTTTCTCTTCTCTCTCTCATTCTCTCTCTCTCTCTCTTTCTCTGTCTGTCTGTCATTCTCTCTCTGTTATTCTCTCTCTCTTTCTTTCTGGGGGACAGAAACAAACTTCAGACTTCAGGGTGGAAGTCTGGCATCTGACCCACCTGACCACTGTGCCCATCAGTGTGATGTCTGTCTTGTTTGTGTCTGTGTGTTGTTATTGTCTGTCAGGCTGTGGTGTCATTTACAGCTGTTATCTCTTGTCATTGACAAAAAGCGTTCTTACCAACAATTGCCTATCAATTAACACCAAGAGTTCTTGAATGTTATGTAGAATTGATAGTGTTGTACGGTTGTAAGGCGTGGACAGTCAACATGCAAAGTCAGAACAAAATTGAAGCAACTGAAATGTGGTTTCTAAGAAGAATGTTGAGAGTTCCATGGACAGCAAAGAAAACAAACGAGACAGTCTTGAAGGAGGCAGACACAAGAAGATCATGAATAAAGAAGATTAGGAAAAGACAAGCAACATTAATAGGACATTATAACGAAAGGGGAATTAGAACACCTGGTCACAACAGGAAAGCTGGAGAGAAAGAGAACACCAGGTAGACCCAGGGAGAAAATATTGGATGGACTTGCAGGGTGGCTGAAGACAGAGAGGGTGGGAGATGTACTTGCAGCAACAGGGAATGGATTCATGTGGTGGGCCATGATCGCCAATACCATGCGGCAGGGCACATGATGATGATGATCTCTTGTTATTATCTGCCTGCATGTGTGTGTAGCTCTTTCCTGTCCAGCTTTGCTGTCAGGTTCTCCTCTGAGTATTCCAGGGGCTCTTTCAGTATTGGTCATATCCCCCCAGTCTGGAAATTGTATGCTGGAAATGCCTTCTTTTCCGTCACTCTTTTTGTTTCTGCCTTGCTTCTGATTATCTCTTCCATTCTTATTTTCTGCCTTGCTGGTCCATTCACCTGTCTGTTTTTATAAAGCTTCACCTGTCTGTTTTTATAAAGCGTTATGTACTTTCTGTCTGTGAGGATTGATAATTGGGTACATGTAGATTTATTTTTTAGCTCTGAGGAAATGTGAACTGCTAATGGGGAATTTAAGTCATTATACATCAGTTTTTATGTTTATTTTTGTACGCTTAAGATATGTTTAGGTGTTTGTAGTCAGGCTTGTACTTTTAATCCCTGGATGATTAATTCAGCAGAATGGCCAATGCCAGGCACATGTCCTTAGATTATTTGTGTGAATGCAGTGATATGTATACCGTAAAGTTCGGGCTATTGGGCGCACCAGTATATAAGGCGCACCCACTAAATTGTAGAAAAATCTTAACTATATTCACACATAAGCCACACTTGTTTATAAGCCCAGGGCTGTTAGAGTTCAGCGATTTCGCGGAAATCCGCGAATACAGTGATCCCATTTCAGGGAAAGTCAAAGTGCTTCCGCGAAAGAAAAAAAAAAAGCAAAAAAAAAAAAAAAAAAAAAAAACCAAAAAAAAAACCAAGAACCGCGATCGACGGCAGAGCAGAGCAGACGAAAGGATGGTCTTAGTTCAAGGGAAACAACTCCTACCGAAGTTGGCCACGAGTTATCCTTAACCAAGTGCTATATATGTCATGTGGTTTCAGAAAGTTACTCTAAACACAAATTGATCCATTGATTTGTTAATTTTTTGTGAACTAAAAATTACCCAGTTTGCTGCCAGGATAGGCCCTCTGATTGGCTTCAAAATGTCATATTTTCAATTTTCAGGGAAAAACAGATTTTACCACTAACAGCCCTGAAGCCGCACTTTTTCAATAGCCAGGTCGATTGCCTTCAACTTGAAGGCTGCTTCGTAGGCATTACATCACGTTTTCAGCATGATGAGGGTGTACGCTTGAGCAGAGCAGATCTGAATACCGATCCATATGCTTCAATGTGTGTGGATTTGATTTAAAAACCTGAACAGTTAACAGTTAATTCTTTTATGTGAACAATTAATACTTTAATATGGAGCTCACCGAAAAATTCATGAACAGTAAACACGATTTGGGTGAGTTAAAGAGAA
>JAPXFY010000022.1:58951509-59056509 GCA_030674185.1 Monoplex corrugatus
ATTCCCAACCAGACTATTTCCCACAACATTTGTATAAAGACCTGGTGATGGCATTGTATGCAGTCTGTCGCCCTTGATAAGATTATCTGGAAGATGTTTTCATCATCATCATCATGTTCCCTGCTGCATGGTGTTGGCGATCATGGCCCTCCATATGCATCTATCCCTTGTCGCCGCAAGCTTATCTTCCACCCTCTCTGTCCTCAGCCTCCCTACAAGTCCATCCAATATTTTCTCCCTGGGTCTACCTGGTGTTCTCCTTCTTTCCAGCTTTCCTGTTGTGACCAGATGCTCTAATTCCCCTTTCCTCATAAATGTTGCTTTGTCTTTTCCTAATCTTCCTTATGAATGATCTTCTTGTGTCTGCCTCCATCAAGACAGGAAGATGCTTTACATGCTTGAAAAAGCCTAGACAACTCATATGCATTATATAGCTCTCAGTTTTAAGTGGAGAACTGTGAATTGGACAAAGACACTATTTTCACTGTGCACGTGTAAGAGTATATTATGTTTTGTTACAAGGCATGCCTTCATCACTAATATTGTTGTAGTCTGCGCTAGATGTAGAACTCTGCATACTGTTCATGATAGATTTCTTGTAGTTTGGCTGTTACTATCTCACTCCTGCACCATTCATTGAACTGTTTATTTTCAGCAACTCACTGTTTATGTTGAAATCAGGGTTGTCAACACCTCATTTTTGTTCATTGTGCATTATCATCAATTCTGCATTTATTGACGTCTGTTTTGCCATTTATTGAAATGTGTAGCTGAACATTCAGCTCTACTTAAATGTGTGTTGCCAAAGTAAGTTCATTTATTGAAATGCATGTTGCCAAAAGTTCATTTATTGAAATGGTGTTGCATACAATTCATCATATCTTGAAAAATGTCTTACCAAAATTTCAGAGTAGTTATTGAAATGCATGTTGCAAATTGTTCATTATTTTTTATAGATGTGTATTGCAAACAGCCCACTATGTGGTACAATGCATTTTGTCAATAGTTTGCCGTCTGTTAAAATATTATCTATTATGGAATACTCGCTTGGAATACTCAACTGTTATTTTACATGAGGGGATTTTTTGTCTTTTTGATGATTACCATAACTTCAGTTTTCTTTACTATTCAGCTCTAGCCCTTTATTTTTGCTTTCTGTTTCTGTTTTATTCACAAGATTTTGTAGGTCTTTTTTTTCTCCATTTTTTTACAATTAGAATGGTGTCATCTGCATAACAAGGATTTAATAAGGATTTAATATCATTTTCCCTCTAGCCTTTATTTCAAGCCATTCTTCTTGGTTTCTCAGGGTGGTTTTACTTTGAAGAGAAGACAAATCCGGTGACAGAACATATCCCTGCCTATCCCCTCTTTTGATATTTGGGAAAGAGATTATATCATTTTCTACTCTCATTGCTGCTGTTTTCTCCTAGTAGATATTCTTAGACATTTTTCTTCAGTGGTGAGTTTTTTTTTCTACTTGGTTGATCAGTTCTTCTTGTCTTACCTGATCAGAAGACTTGTATAATCAACAAAACATGAAAAAAAAAAATCCTTATTCAACTTGACTGATCATTCCATGAGAGTTCTTAGGATGTATATGGCATAAATATTTCCTTTCCCTTCAGCAAATTCACATTGTTCTTCTACTATTTCCATTTTGATTCTGTTACTTGTCCTCCTCATGATTATTGTTAGTAGACTTTTTGTCGCATGACTTATCAAGTTGATTGTACAACGGAGTTCGCATTCTAGAGACCCTGCTTTCTTTGGAAGTGCAATGAAAATTGATGTTGACATATCTTAGGGATTGTTCTTATTGTTGTGATTATTGTGATTGTCACAGAACGTAGATCCCACCCCCCGACCGGATCGTATCAGCAAAGACTACAAGAAGGAGTACCCCAGCATTGAGGTGGAGGGGCGACGCACCATCAAGAAAAAAGGAGAAAGCAAGAAAAACATTGAGAACGTTCATCTAGATGGGGAGGTACGTCAGTTGTCTTTGTTTGAGAAACAGAGAGGGAAAGAGAGAGAGGGAGGAGGGAGGGGACATGTATCATCAAGAAAAGAAAAAAAAGAAGACAGCAAGAAAAATATTGAAAATGTTCACCTGAATGGGAAGTCTGTCAGTTTGTGTGTGTATCTGTGTCTGAGGGAGAGAGAGAAATGTGTGTGTGTACGTGTGTGTATGCATGTATGTGTGTGTGTATGTATGTGTGTGTGTATGTATGCGTGTGTGTGTGTGTGATGAATTGGGCAGGGTGGCCAATGCCAAGAAGCATGTCCTTAGCTTATTCGCATGAATTCAGTGGTATGTGTACTTAATTTTCTTTTCCAGATTTTGTGTTATTGTCAAGGCCATCAGTATGTTTAGATGTGTGTATTTTGTTTAAAATGGTTATAGCACTGACAGGGCTCTGAGTCATTGGCTGGGCTTTAAACACAACTGCTGATAATAGCTACAACTTTGAAATATTTTAAAACCCATTTCATTACAGTCACATATATCTGACATGTACCCCTGTGAGCATGCTGGGGGTTCTTTCAGTATAAATAGTATCCCCCCTTTTGGAAATTCCGTGCTAGAATGTCCTCTTTTCTGTCACTGTCTTTTGTTTCTTTCTTCCTCCTTTGATTTCTGTCATTTCTTCCTATCATTTTCTGCTTTACTGGTCCTTTCACCTGTATGTGTTCTTACACACTTTTTCTTAGGATTGATAGTTGGGTACATGTATTAAATGCATTTTTGACTCTAGGGAAATGAAGTATGCAGAAGCAATTTTTGGCAATTTAGGTCTCTTTTTATATGTTTTAGTGTCCTTAATTATGTTTAAATTTGTATTCAAGCATGTTTTTTTTTAAATCCCGTGTGTGATAAATTGGATGGAATGGTCAACACCAGGGGCATCTCCTTAGATTATTTGCATGAATGCATTGATTGGTGTACTTAATTTTCTTTCCCTTTTTTCGTCCTGTTGAAGCATTGTGTATGTTTTGAAACAGTCATAGCCCTGATATGGCTCTAAGCAGTCGGCTGGGCTCTAAACAAAAGTAACAATAACAATCTGACACATGTACACCAATTGTACTATGATGCCTCTGTGCACAGGAGGTGGACAGTGAAGACGAATGGCAGTCACTGATAGAGGCCACAGACCAAGAAGGAGACCCAGATATTGCGCTGAGCATGCTGGGAGACGCGGCGCTGATCGAGAAACTCAAATCTCGTCTGGATTCCAGCGCGGGTCAAGTGTTGGTGGGCACGTTGGAGGGGGCAGCGCGGTTGCGGTCTGTGTTACGTGTTATCACCAATCTTGTTACACTCAAATGGTAAGCTGCTGTTTTTGTGTGTATGTCTGTTTGTATGGTGGGGAGGGATTCTTGTGAATGAATGTGTTGGGCTGTGGTATGGGGTAGGTGGATTGTGTGTGTGTGTGTGTGTGTGTGTGTGTGTGTGTGTGTGTGTGTGTGTGTGTGTGTGAAAGAGAGAGAAAGGGTGTATGTGTGTGTGTGCATGTGTATGTGTGTGTGTTTGTGTGTGTGTGTGTGTGTGTGTGTGTGTGTGTGTGTGTGTGTGTGTGTGTGTGTGTGTGTGTGTGTGCATGTGTGCATATGAAACAGGTTGGGAGTAGAAGTGTATATTTTTGTGTTGAAGGGGAGAGAAATGAAAAAAGAATAGGATACATATCTGCATTGTCATATGAGAGAGATGGCAGATTAGTAGCATCTGTGTTGGCAAATAACGTTTGATTGTTAATAATAATAATAATAGTGCATTTATAGAGCGCTTTCCGAAACCTCAAAGCGCTTTACATCAGTAAACCATACATATATAAACCAAATAACAGGCTACAATACAAACAAACTCATCAAAAACTATCCACAGGAAATCAACAACCACACAGACACACCAAATAATCTCTCTCCCTCTCACCCCCTCCCCGCCCACCCCTCTCCCCCCATTTTCAAACACACACACACAACACCCACACACACACAGCCACACATCACACACACACACACACACACACACACACACACACACACACACACACACACACACACACACACACACACACACACCACACACACACACACTGGCATACACCCCATTGTGCACAATTTCATCCAGAATGTCAAGCAGGATCAACCCACTAGCCAAAATCAGGAAAAACACTGTTTAAAGAAGTAAGTTTTTAAACTTGTTTTGAAAGATGGTAGAGTTTTAGAGTGGCGGACGGACTGAGGCAACAAGTTCCATGTCTGAACAGCAAAAACTGCAAAGGCTCTACCACCGTGAGTTTCTCTGTTATATTTTGGCACACGAAACTTCTTGTCATCCACAGAAGAGCGGAGTGATCGAGAAGGTACGTAGACAGTCAAGAGTTCAGAGAGATAGTCAGGAGCAGTTCCAGAAATGATGTGATAACAAAGGCAGCAAATCTTGTATTTTATTCTTTGTTCAACCGGGAGCCAGTGCAGTGTCTGAAACAGGGGTGTGCAGTGCTGTGACCTACGTGCTTGAAGATGAGTTTAGCTGCAGAGTTCTGAACTTGTTGCAAATGTTTGAGATGTTTCTGAGGGCAACCCGCAAGGAGTGAATTGCAATAATCTAACCTAGACAGAATGCATGCAGTAACTAACGTCTTGGTTGCGTCTAATGTAAGGTAGTGTCTAATAGAATTAATGCGTCTAAGTTCGATGTATGCAGCCTGACATGTTTTGATGATGTGCTGGTGCATGGAGAGATTATGGTCAAAGACAAAACCGAGGTCACGAACGCAATCAGAAAAAGCAATAGCGGTATTACCGACAGTAATAGTGGAAGGCAGAGAAGAAAGATCTGCCACTTTTCATCCAGCAGAAGCAGTACGTGGTAATTTTTGTCTTTTCTATCTATTTGTTTTGCCTTAGTAACTGCCTATGATCCATCATTTGCAATAACAAGCATATAATTGGCCATTGTGTTTGTGTGGTGCTGTGTGTTACCAGTCTCTGCATGCTTTGTGTGCAGTGAGGTGTCACAGATCATTGCGTTTTCCAACGCATGGGCATCCCTGGGAAAATCCTGCAGCTGTTGACGGACATCATCAACACACAAGCTGTTATAGAGGTTGGTTTGACAGGATTTGGATTTCCCTTTGTTTCTTTGGATTTTACTCTGTCTTTTTGGATTTGCTTTGTCTTTGGATTTGTTTTTGTCTTTTGGATTTGTTTTGGATTTCTGTCTTTTTGGATTTGTTTTTGTCTTTTTGGATTTCTCTGTCTTTTTGGATTTGTTTTTGTCTTTTTGGATTTGTTTTGTCTTTTTGGATTTTTTGTCTTTTTGGATTTCTCTGTCTTTTTGGATTTGTTTTTGTCTTTTTGGATTTCTTTCTTTTGGATTGTTTTGTCTTTTTGGATTTCTCTGTCTTTGATTTGTTTTTGACTTTTGATTCTCTGTCTTTTTGGATTCTCTGTCTTTTTGGATTTGTTTTTGTCTTTTGGATTTCTCTGTCTTTTTGGATTTGTTTGTCTTTTGATTTCTCTCTCTTTTGGATTCTCTCCTTTTGGATTCTCTGTCTTTTGGATTTCTCTGTCTTTTGGATTTCTCTGTCTTTTTGGATTTGTTTTTGTCTTTTTGGATTTGTTTTTGTCTTTTGATTTCTGTCTTTTTGGATTTCTCTGTCTTTTTGGATTTCTCTGTCTTTTTGGATTTGTTTTTGTCTTTTTGGATTTCTCTGTCTTTTTGGATTTGTTTTTGTCTTTTTGGATTTCTCTGTCTTTTTGGATTTGTTTTTGTCTTTTTGGATTTCTCTGTCTTTTTGGTTTTCATATTGTCTTTTTGGATTTCTCTTTGTCATTTTTCTTTCTCCATGGCACATGCATATCTCCATATTACAAACTTATATACGCATACTATGTACATGTACATATTCACTAAAATCCATCATGTGTATTGGTGCTGTCTTGTCCGGTATTCAACCTGTACAGAATGTTCAGAATTTTGCTACAAGTGGATATAGGTGCTAGTAGGTCTGCACATGTAATGCCCCGGGGGATGGAAAAAATCTCCATCTTTTATCCCCAGGTGGTACCTAAGCAGATTTGAACTTAGACCTTCTAGTTAGAACACCAATGTCCTAATCACTGGATTATGGTGCAGGTTCGAACTTAGACCTTCTAGTTAGAAGACCATTTTCTTAATCACTGGATTATGATGTGGGTTTGAACTTAGACCTTTAGTTAGAACACCAGTGTCCTAATCACTGGATTATGGTGCAGGTTTGAACTGAGATCTTCTAGTTAAAAGACCATCGTCCCAGTCACTGGATTATGATGCGGGTTTGAACTTAGACCTTCTAGTTAGAAGACCATTTTCTTAATCACTGGATTATGATGGGGTTTGAACTTAGACCTTCTAGTTAGAAGACCATTTTCTTAATCACTGGATTATGATGCGGGTTTGAACTTAGACCTTCTAGTTAGAAGACCATTGTCCTTAGCACTGGGCTATGGTGCAGGTTTGAACTTAGACCTTCTAGTTAGAAGGCCATTATCCTAATCACTGGGCTATGGTGCATGTTTGAACTTAGACCTTCTAGTTAGAAGACCAGTGTCCTTATCACTGGACTAGGGAATCCATAGTGGTCTGCCCTCAGGGGAGGAAGGTGGCAGGACGGTTCAGACGTTTGCCTGCCAATAACTAAACTCAAGACGCCAGGGTTCGTTTCCCATTGAGGCTTCAACTTTACTCCTCAGGTTGACTGGAAAATTGAACTGAATGTCTAGTCTTTCAGAAGGAGATGAAAAATGAATCGGACCTGTGTGCTTCTGACTTGTGCATACTAAATGATCCCACAGCGGTTGAAAATTGTGAAGAGCAGGGCATTCGCCTTGCTGTCCAGACACAACATATTGGAGAGATGGGTTCATTTCCCAATCCCTCCCTTCTTCTTGACATACGCTGCTACACAATCAGCTGAGTCTGGGTGATGTCTCGTCTGAACTCGATGAGTGTGTAGCCATTATGCGATAAGTGCATGTTACCGTGGTTTGTTAGAAGGCGCACTCTGGCCCGGTACCTCTGTCTTCAGCCTTCTAGGTTTTCTTTAGGGGTTGCCCCGTCCTTAGCTCCTGGCCTGTACGTCCTGCCCTGGGAGCACAGGGGGGATTGTTTCTCCAGGGATCCCACCCCGTAGCTTGGGCTTATAGCGGCCCTTACCCACTGATGAACCCGTCATAGGACACCTGGGGCATTTTTTAAGGATAGCAGCGCCACCTGCTACCCCACCCTGTCCTGATAGGAACACCGCCAGTTTGGTCTGGGACTGCTTATTCGCTAGCAAGCTAGCTTATTCACAGCCACCCTCCATATCTGAAGGGCTTCACTATCCGCCGCCTGTGACCCGCCTGGGTTGGGGATGGTCGCCCTGCCGCTGAATTGGAAGTCGGCCTTTTCCAGGATCCTCCTCTTGAAGGTCAGTTAGCTTTCTTGCCTTTCTGAGGGTGGCACTGTACCATGGAGACATGTGCTGTCAGTGGGGAGAGCAAGTGGAGTTTCACATAGTAAAATCCAATTTGACAAAAAAAAAATAAAAAAAGAAGAAAAAGAAGAAGAAGAAGAGAAAGAAAGAGTAATAGGAATTGTATGAATTGATCTTTACTTGATTGAACAGTATCAGTAAAAATCAGTCCGTCTCTGTCTCTGCTGTCCTGTCTTTTCTCTCTCTCTCTCTCTCTCTCTCTCTCTCTCTTCTGTCTTCTCTCTCTCTTTTACTCTCTTTCACACATACACACACACCACGCACGCACGCACACCACTCTGTCTCTGTCTGTTATTTTAACAATACATCACTGTACCTTTTATGTGCATGTGTGAATATGTGTGTTCAGCAACCGTGGGCCCAGCAGATCCTGATAGACCTGGTGATCACCATCAACGCGTACTTTGCCAGTGAGATCAGTTGGGCCGAACACATTGACCAGCTAGTGTAAGTCTGCCCTTGTGTGATACACTGTCCTCAGTTTTGACTTCATAGAAAATGATCAGTATTCTCAAACGAGCATGCACATACAAAAATGAAATTGTATCACTCGGAATGTTGTATTTATTTTCATTGACAAAATGAAAACAAATTTGCAATGAAATAAGAATGAATTGCAACAGAATATTATCAGTTGATGATGTGAGCTTAGTCTTGCCCGTCTCACCTCACGTGTTGGAGTTACCAGGTTCAGTGTTGGCTGCTGCACTCTGTGACATCACCACCCCTCTCCATACTGCTCTGTCTTGACTTTTGTGGACGTCTTCTTGAATATTTAGGCCACTGATGTTGGTTATGTTCTCGATGTATGAGATTGGAGGTCTGCCTTCCTTCCTTTTTGCCTTGTGTTTTTCCTTGAAAAATGGTTGCCATAAGGTCCGTGTTCTTGCTATGTGGCACATGGCCAGTTTATTTTAGTCTTTTCTTGTTGATGTCTGCGAATAGTTTTCTGGTGGTATCAAGTTCTTTCAGGATACTTTTCTTCTTCTATCTGTCCATTTGACACGTAGTAGAATCGGATAAAACCACAGCTCTGCTGCCTAAATTCTTCCACAGTCAGCTTTTCTGAGATCCCGACTTCGCAGCCATAAATCATGATTGGCCAGATCAAACATTTGAAAAGTTTAATTTTCAGGCCATTTGGTATGCCTCTGTCTTTCCAGATATTGTTGAGTGTGTGCTTAGTAGTAAATGCAGAAGATGCAGAATACCTGATATCATGTCTTTACATCATCGGCAGTCCAGAACTGAAAGAGAATGTACGGCAAATATGTCATATCACATGCTGTGATACATTTGTGGAAGGAACCTGTGTGGTGTTTGAAGTTTGGAGGGGGCGTTTCTTGTTAACTGTTTGTGATACAGGCTTAAAACCTTCACAGATGGGAGGGGGCATTTCTTGTTAACTGTTTGCGATACAGGCTTAAAACCTTCGCGCATGGGAGGGGGCGTTTTTGTTAACTGTTTGTGATACAAGCTTAAAACCTTCACAAATAGGAGGGGGTATTTATTGTTAACTGTTTGTGATACAGGCTTAAAACCTTCACAAATAGGAGGGGGTGTTTCTTGTTAACTATTTACGATGCAGGCTTAAAACCTTCACAAATAGGAGGGGGTGTTTCTTGTTAACTATTTACAATGCAGGCTTAAAACCTTCACAAATAGGAGGGGGTGTTTCTTGTTAACTATTTGTGATACAGGCTTAAAACCTTCACAAATAGGAGGGGTTGTTTCTTGTTAACTATTTGTGATACAGGCTTAAAACCTTCACAAATAGGAGGGGGTGTTTCTTGTGAACTATTTGTGATACAGGCTTAAAACCTTCACAAATAGGAGGGGGCGTTTCTTGTTAACTATTTGTGATACAGGCTTAAAACCTTCACAAATAGGAGGGGTTGTTTCTTGTTAGCTATTTGTGATAAAGGCTTCAAAAATCCCCTTCACATATGTGTTTTTTGTGTGTGTGTGTGTGTGTGTGTGTGTGTGTGTGTGTGTGTGTGTGTGTGCATGGTGTTTATGTATATGTGTGTGTGTGTGTGTGTGTGTGTGCATGGTGTTTATGTATATGTGTGTGCGTGTGTACGTGTGATACAACAGTGTTAAAGAGTACAGTGGAGCCTTGCAGATCTTCCTGAAGTTGGTGCCAGCGCTGGTCTCACAACACATTGATGCTGATCTCAGACTCCTGGAACAAACATTACTGGTCAGTTTTGCACCTCTTCTTCTTTCTCTCTCCCTCTTCCACTTTTTTGTTTTGGAGAAAAACCAAAAAACACGTGAAAATAGAACGAGGATGCTCTTTAATGCACAAAATGAGACCAATTTTTTTTTAATTTAAATTTTTTTTTTTAGGATCATTGCACTCAGGGAGATTGCCTTTGTGCTCACCTTTTTTTTTTTCATCCCATTTTCTGCGCCATATCAGTGGCCACAGAAGCTGGCACAGTTTTTACAATTCGATGATGATGATGTTGATGAGGATGATAATCATGATGCTGTGGAGTTCCATGTAGGATTGAGACTGCATGACAGAGCTGTTCTCTATGCTTACTATCATAATATATTCTGGCATCAACCAGGCCCGAGAGAAACAGACACCTGCAGTGCTGGTCAGAAGATTTGAGCAACACCCTCAATGACGCATCCATGAAGTGGATGAGACTCGACTGTGTGGTCCCAGTTTTAAGAGACTCGACTGTGTGGTTCCAGTCTTCCCAATGAGCCCGTAGCACACCCAATTCTGGGTAGGATCCGGTTAGAGCTGAAAAAACACACAATGATTTTTGAAGGGACTGATGGGGATTCGAACCCACAACCTTCCAGTTGGTATCCATTGCACTAACCACTACACCACGGCGACTGGTGAGACAGACGAAAATGTTTGTGGTGTAAACTTTTGGAGAGCAGATGAAGGAGGTGGGGGTGTATTGACAGCATTAGGGGGCTGCATTGTGGGTATGTGTGTGCAGTGTGTGATCTACCAGAGTGAAGCAATGGACCGTAGCCCCTTGGAGCAGTCGGAGTTTTACTACCAGAGTCTGGCTGACACTCACGCACATGTGTTGGACACGCTGGTGACACTCACCAAGAATGATCCCGATAAGCTGAAAATTTTGACAGGTCAGTATTGCCCTGAACAACGTGTCCTTTTTGTTTTTTGTTTTTTTGAACCATAAGAAAGAGACAATGTTATGTAGGTTACACATGAGTCACACATCCTACACTCATTGTTATGTAGGCTACACATGAGTCACACATTCTACACTCATTCATACCTTTTAAAAAATGAAGACGCACCATGGTGTATAGCGTGTGAAGAGCCATTCAGCATCAGACACCTTCTTCTTAATTGCTGGGACTTGTGCGATGTGAGACATAAGCACTACACGGCGGACTCCTCAAAAAAAAAACTCTTCAGAGACATCCCTTCTGATGCAATTTTCCAATTTTTACAAGAGATCAATAGATATCATCTGATTGATTTCATGAATGAGTATGTTTTTCTGTGATTGCATTTCAGACTTGCAAGGATAAAGGTGAGCATGGGTTTTAACTGTTGTCTTTTATCTTAATTGGGTTGTTTTTGACGTGGTGTTAGCCCTGATATGGCTGTAGTAGTTGGCTGGGCTATAAGCAATATGAACCTGGACCTGAAGCAAAGCTCCATAACATCATGATCATCCTCCCCACTAGAATGACATCATCAGTTACATGAAATCATCAATCATGAAAATTGTCCTGTCATCCTTACCCACTAACATGAAATCATCAATCATGAAAATTGTCCTGTCATCCTTACCCACTAACATGAAATCATCAATCATGAAAACTGTCCTATCATCCTCCCCGCCAGCATAAAAATCAGTCATGAAAATTGTCCTATCATCCTCTCCACCAGTATGAAATCAGATATGAAAATTGTCCTATCAACCGCTCCACCAGTATGAAATCAGATCTGAAAATGGTCCTATCATCCTCCCCGCCAACATGAAATCAGACATGAAAATTGTCCTATTGTCCTCCCCAACTAGCATGAAATCAGACATGCAAATTGTCCTATCATCCTCCCAACTAGCATGATGTCAGACATGAAAATTGTCCTACATCCTCCCAACTAGCATGAAATCAGACATGAAAATTGTCACGTCATCCTTCCCCACAGCATGAAACGAGACATGAAAATTATCATATTGTCCTCCCACCAGCACGAAATGAGACATGAAAATTGTCCTATCATCCTTCCCAACTAGCATGAAACCAGACATGAAAATTGTCCTGTCATCCTCCAATTAGCATGAAATGAGACATGAAAATTGTCCTATTGTCCTCCCCAACTAGCATGAAATCATACATGAAAATTGTCCTATCATCCTCCCTGACATCAGACATGAAAATTGTCCTATCGTCATCCCCAACTAGTATGAAATCAGACATGAAAATTGTCCTATCACCCCACCCACCCCAGCATGAAAATCATCAATAATGGAAATTGTCCTATCATCCTCCCCACCAGCATGAAATCAGACATGAAAATGGTCATATCGTCCTCCCCAACTAGCATGAAATCAGATGTGAAAATTGTCCTATCGTCTCTCCCAACTAGCATGAAATCAGACATGAAAACTGTGCTATCGTCATCCCCACCAGCATGAGATCATCAATCATGAAAATTGTCCTATCATCCTCACCCCATCCACCCACTTCCACTAGCATAAAATCATCGATCATGAAAATTGTCCTGTCATTCTCCCCAACCAGCATGAAATCATCAATCATGAAAATTGTCCTATCACCACCCAATCACCCACCCCCACTGCATGAAATCATCAATCATGAAAATTGTCCTGTCATTCTCCCCAACCAGCATGAAATCATCAATCATGAAAATCGTCCTATCATCCTCCCCACCAGCATGAAATCATGAAAATTGTCCTGTCATTCTTCCCACCAGCATGAAATCAGACATGAAAATTGTCCTATCATCCTCCCCCACCAGCATGAAATCAGACATGAAAATTGTCCTATTATCCTCTCCACCAGCATGAAATCATCAATCATGAAAATTATCCTATCGTCCTCCCCACCAGCATGAAATCAGACATGAAAATTGTCCCATCATCCTCCCAACCAGCATGAAATCAGACATGAAAATTGTCATATCCTCCCCACCAGCATGAAATCAGACATGAAAATTGTCCTATCATTCTTCCCACCAGCATGAAATCAGACATGAAAATTGTCATATTTCCTCCCAACCAGCATAAATCAGACATGAAAATTGTCCTATTGTCCTCCCCACCAGTATGAAATCAGACATGAAAATTGTCCTATATCCTCCCAACAGCATTAAATCAGACATGAAAATTGTCCTATCATCCTCCCAACCAGCATAAAATCAGACATGAAAATTGTCCTCCCAACCAGCATAAAATCAGACATGAAAACTGTCCTATCGTCCTCCCCACCAGCATGAAATCATCAATCATGAAATTGTCCTATCATCCTCTCCAGTTTGAAATCATAAATCATGAAAATTGTCCTATCATCCTCACCCATCCACCCACTTCCCCCAGCATGAAATCATCGATCATGAAAATTGTCCTGTCATTCTCCCCAACCAGCATGAAATCATCGATCATGAAAATTGTCCTGTCATTCTCCCCAACTAGCATGAAATCATCAATCATGAAAATTGTCCTGTCATTCTCCCCAACCAGCATGAAATCATCGATCATGAAAATTGTCCTGTCATTCTCCCCAACCAGCATGAAATCATCAATCATCTGTCATCCACTCCACCAGTATAAAATCATCAGTGAAAAAAAATTGTCCCAGATTCTTTCGGGTTCTTGTGCCCTGATCTCCTGCCTTGAGGTGCATTCAGGTTGGGTGTGTTGTGTTGGTGTTGGTGTTGGTATTGGTGTCGGTGTTTCATGGGGGGGTTGTCATTTGATGTCCTTGGTGGTTGCCTTCTTTCTAAGGGGTCTCTCTTCTCTCAGACTGTGAGCTGTGTCTGTCAACAGAACTACCTGAAGTCACCATGGAGATGGCAGTTGACCGACAGGAACAGTTGGTGAACCTAGCCGCCAGTTGCCTGTCCGCCTTTGTGCACATTCCTCTGAAGGGACAGTACGCCGTCGTGGGCAAGAAAAAGGTAGGAATGCTTTTAAAAACATTAACCGTTTCATTGCTGCCAGTTGTTGTGGTCTCGCATGCTTTTGTGAAACGTTTATGGCTTGTGAGATGAGGCATTACACAAGTAGTCATTATTATTTTATTGTTATTATTACTATTATAATTATTACTGTTGTTATTACTATTATTATGATTATTATAATTGTAATTATTATCACTATTGTTATTCCCCAGATAATTTTATTGACTGGGCAGTCCAGTACAATTTGACGGATTGGATGATAAGATTATGATAGCAGCTACCTTGACCCTTTGATCCTGCACCCTGTCCATCAACTGCAAAAACTTAACCCTTTGACTCCCTCACTCTATCCATCCTGCAGAAGCTGGTGGATAGATTGACAAGAGTCGAAGGGTTAAGTTTTTGCTTCACTAGCATAGTGGACAATGCGGGATGCTGGTGGACAGGGTGCGGGAGTCTAAGGGTTAACAGTTCTTTCCAAGTATCATTAAATTTGGAGTTTGTTCAGGAGGGATTCATTGCACTCAGACAATTCCATATGTGCTCCATAAAAAAAACGAAAAAAAAACTGTGGGCAGTCAACTGGCAGACTCAAAACAACTGTGGGCAGTTAACTGGCAGATCCCTGAGTCCTGCTCAGAATTCCATGAGCTGGCAAGGTCTTGAAATGGGACGGAGGGAAGTAGGTAAAATAAAAGTGGTGAGGTGTCTGCCACCCCCCCCCCCCTGCCCAGTTACTTCATAACATGTAATAATGATAATAATAATTCCATGTTTATATTACAAACAATCCAGGTCATAGTATGCGCATTCACATCAGATATAACTTTGTAAGATTGGAAAAAAAAATTAAACCAAAAAAAAAAATCAGTAAGATTTGATGCACGTTTTAAAATGCACCTTTTTGAAATATATAATTGGTAGTTTTTCCCTCTCCCCTTGTTCTCCCTCCCTGTTCAGTTTTTTCTTCATCCTTTCAACTTTATCCTTCATTTTCTTTTCTCTCTGTCTCTGTCTTCTGTCTGCCTGTCTCTCTCTCTGTCTCTCTGTCTGTCTTTCTCTCTGTCTCTCTCTGTCTCTGTCTGTCTCCTGTCTCTCTCTCTGTCTCTGTCTGTCTGTCTTCTTTCTCTTCTCTCTCTCTGTCTCTCTCTCTCTTCTCTCTTCTCTCTCTCTCTCTCTCTCTCTCCTCTTCTCTCTCTCCTGCCCTCTATCTCTTTCCCCCCCTTTCTTCTTCTTGTTCATCTTCTTCATCTTCTCTCTCCTCCTCTCTCTGGTTTTCTTTTCGTTAATGGAAAGTGAACCTCATGATATGACACATATGTAGTCTTGACAATGTAATGCACTTGCAAGTTATGTAGAAATCAGGTGAACAGAAATTATAGGTGTGACCATGGATAGGCGAGGTGTAACAGTGATAATTACAACATACACATGTGCCAGAGTACCTTGAACTCAAATTGACTCAAATTATAAGTGTGACCATCAATAGATGAGGTGTAAGAGCAGTAGTGCCACACACACGTAGGTAGCAAAGTACCTAGAACTGACCCCCGTGGTGATGCCAGGGGCTTTTTCAGTATAAATAGTATCCCCACCATCTGGAAATTGTGTGCTAGTGGAAATTGTGTGCTAGACGTTTCCTCTTTTTGTCTCTCTCTTTGTTTCTTTCTTCCTCCTTTGCTTTTGTCATTTCTTCCTATCATTTTCTGCCTTGTTAGTCCATTCACCTGTATGTGTTTGATAAGGTCTTACGTACTTTAAATTAGGATTGATAATTGGGTAACATGTATTATGTGCATTTTTGCTCTGGGGAAATGACAATGTGGAAGAATTTTAGGTAATTTAGTCCTATTTTTTATAAATGTTTTAGTGTCCTTATAGTTACATATAATTTTGTATTTCAGTATGTTTTTTAAATCCCATGTGTGATAAACTGGACGGAGTGGTTAACACCAGGGGTATCTCTCCTTAGATTGTGTGCGCAAATGCATTGATATGTGTACTTAATTTTCTTTTCCTTTTTTTTTTCCTGTTGAACTATTATGTTTTGAAACAGTTCTAGCCCTGACATGGCTCTACGCAGTCAGCAGGGCTTTAAACAAAAATAATAGCAATAACAGTAACCTAGAACTGAAATGAACAGACAGTATGGTGGTGTGAGTATGGATGGGTGGAATATAACAGTATGGTGATAATACATTCAGGTGGCGGAGTACATGTCCAACATGCTGTGTCAGCGACCAGACCAAGATGTCAGTCGTGAATTTCTCCAACTTCTCCTTCACCCCCCTGATTGCAGCATTTGCTCAAGGTATTCTGTGTGTGTGTGTGTGTGTGTGTGTGTGTGTGTGTGTGTGTGTGTGTGTGTGTGTGGTGTGTGTGTGTGTGTGTTACACATGCATGAGTGTGCGTGCACATCACTGGTAAATGGGTGCGTGTATGTGTATGCATGCGTGTGTGTTGTGTTTGTGTGTGCGTGTTTGTGTGTGTGCATGTGTGTGTGTGTATGTGTGCATGCGTGTGTGTGCATGTGTGTATGCATGTGTGCGTGCTGTGTGTGTGTGTGTGTGTGTGTGTGTGTGTGTGTGTGTGTGTGTGTGTGAAAGAATTGTGTTTGGGGTTCTTGGGAAGTAAAGAACCAGCTGAAACAAGAGGAGAAGACTTGCTGTAGTACAACATTTAGCCTAGAATTTTGTTATTTGGGGAATTTGTCAGAACAGAAACAATTGCTGCAGTACAACATTCAGCTTGTTACTTTGACATTCGGGGAATTTATTGAATAAGAAGGCGCTCACCAAAAGTAGGAAAAGGAGATTCGTTGATTTAAAACCAAACTTTTAAACTGTGGTTACATTTTAATTTAAGCTTGTGTAATAATTGTATCATCAACATGCACTTTTATTTTGAACATACCATTTTGTCATGTGTGAGGCTGTCACTGAAATAACTGACGTAGTTTGAATAATTCAAGCTTGGTGCAGCCTGAGTACTTTTTGTGTGTGTGAAATGCAAAGTGTGGTGTGTGATAAAACATGGTGTGTGGTATTGCCATCAGACCGTGCATTATAATTTCAGGTTGCATTCTGTAAAACAAATTCTTATTTAGTTTGCCATCTAACCGGTTAGGCTACATGTGTCAATGCTTGTAGCTTTGTGGTGAGGGGAAACAGATTACAATCTGTAATATTGCTTTATGGAATGGTGCACATTGAGAATATTTTGGCATTGAAAAAGGAGTCAGGCAAGGCTGCATCCTTTCGCCTCATCTTTTTAACTCATATGCAGAGCAGGTCATTAGAGAGGCAGATTTATAAGAGATGGGAATAAAGATCGGAGGAAGAAACATCACCAACCTGAGATATGTGGATGACGCTGCATTAACGGCAGATAACATCACAAGCTGAAGAGAGTTCCCCACCAAGTAGATGCAGCAAGTTGCAGGGCAAGATTGAAATTGAATGCTGAAAAAAACATAGAATAGAAGGCCAGGAACATCCAAACATTCAAATAAATAAAACAGACTTAGAAAATTCCAACATTTCAAGTGTATAGGATCTGTGAAAGCAAATGACGCTCCTGCACAAAAATGTTGAAAACAAGAATTGGCATGGCGAAACAAAAAAATAGTCCAGTTAACAGCATATGGAAAGACAGGTGGCTTCCTAATAAAATTAGCATGCACTATACTTTTCGCTCAGTGTGTTATAATGTACTTAAAGCTAGTGTGTGCACTTTCCCTCTATGTATTACAATTAACTTTTTTTCAGATCGTGTATTCCTTGTGCCAAGCTTCCCAGACGTTCTGTTCTTACGTCTGTGACAACGGTCACCTGGACTCTCTGCTGGACATTCTGCTGGGCAAGGTGGGTACACAGGGGTCAGTGACTATCGTATCACACAGTAGAGTGTGTGACCCTGTGCTTAACTCACTCGCTATGTACGATTATGCCCTTTGCCATTCCCCTGATAAGCACCATTTGTATAGGTCATGAGAAAAATTCTCCTACAAACAAATGAAAACAGAGAGTTTTGAAACTTGGCAGGTCATATATTAAAAGATTGGTGTACAAAATGCTTAAATTTCAACTGTCTAACCCTCATGGTTGCGAAGTAATGGTACAAGTAAAATTAGAGACATTTTCAGGTGAAAAACGTCTTAAAAAACTACACAGTAAGGTCAATACATCAGTTCCTACAGTCACATTTTGAATGAAATTTCATAAAATCCAATGCGCACACACTCCACGTGCACTGAAGGTAGAGATCGTGTTGAACAGCGCCGAGTTGTTGAGTATTGTTCAGCCATTTGCTTTTCTGTCGTTTGCTTCGCTACGGAGATAGTGGGTCGTGAACTTTGCACTGTCCACTCACCAGCTGCGTAGTACAGTGACCTCATGGCCTGAAAAGAGGCTAAGAATGACCAAAAAATCAATTTCTGGCTATTAGTTTCAGTTAACGGAAATATAGCCCCGCGAATTTTCAAAACTCAAGTCAGATTTCTCCAACGCTCGTAGACAAGCGTTGTCGAGACATGATCGGGAAATCCCGACGCTCGTAGCGAGAGAGTTGAAACACATGGCTTGGACATGAGAAACCCGGGTTTGAATCATGAATTGGACATGGATTTTTCTCCCCTTTCTAATAAATCTTATGTGGTAGTCTGGGTGCTAGTCTTTTTAAAGATGTGATAAAGCAAGGTCCCTTGTGCAGTATGCACTTAGTACATGTTAACCCTTTAAGTCCTGCACCCTGTCCACAAGCTTGCTGAAAGTAAATACTTAACCCTTTAACTTCCCACACTATCTGCCAGCATCCCACGCTGTCAGCCATGACAGCAAAGCAAAAACTTAACCCTTTCACTCCCTCACCCTATCCATCAGCTTCCTACAGAAGCTGGTGGATAGGGTGAGGGAGTGAAAGGGTTAAGTTTTTGAAGGTGACGAATAGGGTGCAGGAGTCAAAGGGTTAACCTTTTGTTTCCCTCACCCTATTCACCAACTTCCTGCAGGAAGTCAAAGGGTTAAGTTTTTGCAGTTGGCGGATAAGATGCAGAAGTCGAAGAGTTAAAATTCCCAAGGCAATAAAAGAGTAGCGCCTGGCAAATTTTTGTGGAGAAATCGACTTTTAAAGGTGATCAAAAATACACACATACAGAATTTTAAAATTGTGGCACCATACTGTAGCAGCATCCTTTAGGGAGAGCAACCGGCATTTTAAGGAAAAAAATCTGTTGTTATGAAAAGTAAATGCAGTCCAGTCCAAAGTATAGCAAGGTCAGGGTTTTCAAATTCATCCGAATGGTCATGAAAAAATGACATTTTCAATTCTTTTTAAAGTCATAGTTTTAATTTTATGGACAGATAATGTCAGTGACATTATGGCAGTATCTTCAAAAAAGTGTTGTCATTATTGTTTTGTTTGCTTTTGTTTTTAATAGTTTTTCAGTCATGAAGAAACTTTATATTCTGATATTCCAGGAATGCCTTACCAAAATAATAGAGATGGTATGAATGTGAATGTACTTTCATATGCTGTCTTTTATTTCTTGTCTTTATTTATCAGTGTATTTATTTTCAAAATATTTTATTAACTTCACAACATTTCATTACTCAGGATTAATTGCATTAGATGGCACTTGGATCTTTCTTGCTGCTAGTCCTTGCTACTTTACTCATATAAGCCTTTCACTTCCACGTCCTATCCACCAGATGCAAAAACTTAACTCTTTCACTCCCTCACCCTATCCACCAGCTCCCTGCAGGAAGCAGGCTGGTGATAGGGTGAGAGAGTGAAGGAATTAAGTTTTTGCTTTGCTGTCATGGGTGTCTATGTGGATGCTGGCAAATAAGGTGAGGGAGTCAAAGGGTTAATATAAGCATATTAAAAGAAAATGATGAACTGTGAGTCACAATATATGTGACCTCCCACCACAAAATCAGTCTTAACTCGCAGTCAGTCAAGCAGCACTAGGAACTGAAAAGGTGACTGAGGGTCTATCTGGGGTATTTTGACTTTTTCTCAAAATTGATTTCTGTAGACTATAATCTATCCCCCACAGAATTTTTTTCTTGAAAATATTTCATTAATCAGTTTAAAATGGTATTTTGATACACTGATCATAGCAGAATGTACGCAGTTTCTTACCAAAAGTACCTATTTTTGTCTCTTATTGAGAACCATAACCTGTACAGAACCCCACATGTAATATACTGACAGCTCTTTGGAAGACCTTTTGGATAATAACAGCTAAAATAAGAAACAAACTGGATCAAAGCCACCAAACAAAGAAATTTAAGGAAAATGTGTAGGAGAGTACATAAACACTTTAGAGGCCGTTTCTTCAAAATGGCCATCATACAACTTACTGACTTTAAACATACATAACATCTACATTTTTTTGAGTACAAGCTTTATTCAAGTACCAAAATAATCAGCAGCAGAATGTACACTTTCCAGTGATATGTATGTCTCAAAATACCCAAAATGCTAGTTAAGACTGATTTTGTGCTGGGAGGTCACATATATATATATATATATATGTAACACATACAATGGGAAGGAAGTCAGGAAAATGAATTGTAATGAAATATTGACTTTATGTATATGTCAGACGGTCAAGCGTTTTGACAGAAGCATAAAAAGCAATGGTAGACGTATGCAAAGCAGATACATGTCATCCCCATAATAATAACAAGAACAACAGTAATGACATGTAGCAGTAGTCTATATGTATGTATGTATATATATATATATATATATATATATATATATATATATATATATTACATTTTTAGACTGTGAGCTGTTGTGTTCGTAAATAGTGGACATGGAGTGATACAGTGTGGAGACAGTTCTGTACATCCTGTGCACACTGGTCAGCTACAACAGTTACTGACAGGTATCTTGTCACCTGCTTGTCTGTCTTACCTTAGTATTTTACAGTTAGCACAGGTACTTATCACCCCTGACTACAGTTACTGACAGGTATCTCTATCACCTGCCTCTGTGTTTTACCTTTATAGTTTTACAGTTACTGACAGGTATCTCTATCACCTGCCCTCTCTGTGTTTATAGCTAAGCATTACTGACTAGGTATCTCTATCACCTGCCTCTCTTGTTTATAGCTAGCGTTACCTGACAGGTATCTCTATCATCCTGCCCTCTTGTGTTTAATAGCTAAGCATTACCTGACAGGTATTCTATCACATGCCCTCTCTTTGTTTAATAGCTAAGCAGTTACCTGACAGGTATCTCTATCACCTGCCCTCTCTGTGTTTAATAGCTAAGCAGTTACCTGACAGGTATCTCTATCACCTGCCGTTCTGTGTTTAATAGCTAAACAATTACCTGACAGGTATTTCTATCACATGCCCTCTCTGTGTTTAATAGCTAAACAATTACCTGACAGGTATTTCTATCACCTGCCCTCTCTGTCATTACCTGTAGTAGTTTTACAGTTACCTGACAGGTATCTCTATCACCTGCCCTCTCTGTCTTTACTGTTGTAGTTTTACACTTACCTGACAGGTATCTCTATCACCTGCCCTCTCTGTGTTTAATAGCTGAACAGTTACCTGACAGGTATTCTATCACCTGCCCTCTCTGTCTTTACCTGTGTAGTTTTACATTACCTGGCAGGTATCTCTATCACCTGCCCTCTCTGTGTTAATAGTTGAAACAGTTACCTGTACAGGTATCTCTGTCACCTGCCCTCTTGTCATTAATTAGTTTAACAGTTACCTGACAGGTATCTCTATCACCTGCCCTCTCTGTGTTTAATAGCTAAACAGTTACCTGACAGGTATCTCTATCACCTGCCCTCTCTGTGTTTAATAGCTAAACAGTTACCTGACAGGTATCTCTATCACCTGCCCTCTCTGTGTTAATAGTTAAACAGTTACTGACAGGTATCTCTATCACCTGCCCTCTCTGTGTTAATAGCTAAACAGTTACCTGACAGGTATCTCTATCACCTGCCCTCCTTCATTCGTGGTATGTTATACAGTTACCTTTACAGGTATCTCTATCACCTGCCCTCTCTATGTTTAATAGCTAAACAGTTACCTGACAGGTATCTCTATCACCTGCCCTCTCTGTCATTACCTGTGTAGTTTTAACAGCTTACATGGAGAGCAGTGATGGATAAAGTTCTGTACATCCCATGTACACAAGCTTATCTGACAAGTATCATCACTGCCTTTTTTCACTCATTACCTGTGCCTTTAGAACAGGGGATCTGTACAGTACTGTGCCTTTAGAACAGGGGATCTGTACCTGTGCCTTTAGAACAGGGGATCTGTACCTGTGCCTTTAGAACAGGGGATGTGTACCTGTGCCTTTAGAACAGGGGATCTGTACCTGTGCCTTTAGAACAGGGGATCTGTACCTGTGCCTGTAGAACAGGGGACCTGTACCTGTGCCTTTAGAACAGGGGATCTGTACCTGTGCCTTTAGAACAGGGGATCTGTACCTGTGCCTTTAGAACAGGGGATCTGTATCTGTGCCTTTAGAACATGGGATGTGTACCTGTGCCTGTAGAACAGGGGATCTGTGCTTGTGCCTTTAGAACAGGGGATCTGTACCTGTGCCTTTAGAACAGGGGATCTGTGCTTGTGCCTTTAGAATAGGGGATCTGTGCCTTTAGAACAGGGGATCTGTACCTGTGCCTTTAGGACAGGGGATCTGTACCTGTGCCTGTAGAACAGGGGATCTGTACCTGTGCCTTTAGAACAGGGGATCTGTACCTGTGCCTTTAGAACAGGGGATGTGTACCTGTGCCTTTAGAACAGGGGATCTGTACCTGTGCCTTTAGAACAGGGGATGTGTACCTGTGCCTGTAGAACAGGGGATCTGTACCTGTGCCTTTAGAACAGGGGATCTGTACCTGTGCCTTTACAACAGGGGATGTGTACCTGTGCCTTTAGAACAGGGGATCTGTACCTGTGCCTTTAGAACAGGGGATGTGTACCTGTGCCTTTAGAACAGGGGATGTGTACCTGTGCCTTTAGAACAGGGGATCTGTACCTGTGCCTTTAGAACAGGGGATGTGTACCTGTGCCTTTAGAACAGGGGATCTGTACCTGTGCCTTTAGAACAGGGATCTGTACCTGTGCCTTTAGAACAGGGGATCTGTACCTGTGCCTTTAGAACAGGGGATCTGTGCCTGTAGAACAGGGGATCTGTACCTGTGCCTTTAGAACAGGGGATCTGTACCTTTAGAACAGGGGATCTGTACCTGTGCCTTTAGAACAGGGGATCTGTACCTGTGCCTTTAGAACAGGGGATCTGTGCCTTTAGAACAGGGGATCTGTGCTTGTGCCTTTAGAACAGGGGATCTGTGCCTTTAGAACAGGGGATCTGTACCTGTGCCTTTAGAACAGGGGATCTGTGCCTGTAGAACAGGGGATCTGTACCTGTGCCTGTAGAACAGGGGATGTGTACCTGTGCCTGTAGAACAGGGGATCTGTACCTATGCCTTTAGAACAGAGGATCTGTACCTGTGCCTTTAGAACAGGGGATGTGTACCTGTGCCTGTAGAACAGGGGATCTGTACCTGTGCCTTTAGAACAGGGGATCTGTACTTGTGCCTTTAGAACAGGGGATGTGTACCTGTGCCTTTAGAACAGGGGATCTGTACCTGTGCCTGTAGAACAGGGGATCTGTACCTGTGCCTGTAGAACAGGGGACCTGTACCTGTGCCTGTAGAACAAGGGATCTGTACCTGTGCCTGTAGAACAGGGGACCTGTACCTGTGCCTGTAGAACAGGGGACCTGTACCTGTGCCTGTAGAACAGGGGATCTGTACCTGTGCCTGTAGAACAAGGGATCTGTACCTGTGCCTTTAGAACAGGGGATCTGTACCTGTGCCTTTAGAACAGGGGATCTGTACCTGTGTCTGTAGAATCTTCCCCTGCCTTGTCTGCCATATACTTGGTGGTTACAATGGGGATGCCAGGAACTCTTTCAGTATAAATAGTATCCCCACCTTCTGTGCTGGAAATGTCCTCTTTTCTGTCACTCTCTTTGTTTCTGCCTTGTTCCTTTGCTTTCTGTCATCTCTCCCTGTAGTTTTCTGCCTTAATGGTCCATTAACCTGTATGTGTTCTATCTCACCTGTCTCACCTGTCGGCGTCACCGGGAACAGTGTTGGCCGCTGCACATGATGTCCTCACAAGTTGCCTCCAGCACTCTCGATCTTGGCTAAGTCTGACCACCTCCTGGAGTTTCTTGCCACTGATGTTTGTGATGTTTCTAGCAAGTGATGCAGGTGGCCGTCCTCTGTTTCTCTTTCCTTCCACTTTACCTTGGAGGACAGTGGACATCAAGTCTGTTCTCTCATTACGGATTGCGTGTCCAACATATTTCAGTTTCCTCCGTTGTATGAGTACTAGAAGCTTGCGTGTAGTACCCAACTCATTCAGTATGCTTTCATTTGAGCGCCTATCCGTCCATTTGACCCTCTATAAAGCCTTACATACTTTCTGTTAGGATTGATAATTTGGTGCATGTATTTATTGCAATGTTTGGCTCTAGGGAAATGTGTTGTGCAGAAGCAATTCTAGGTAGCTTAGCCCCGTTTTTAATATATGATTTTAGTATCCTTAGTTATGTTTAACTTTATGTTCACTTTTTTTTGTTAATTCCTTGGTGATAAATTGGATAGAATGGTCAGTGTCAGTGGCGTATCCTTAGATTTTATGTGTAGATTATATGTGCAAGTGCATATATATGTGTACTTAATTTTCTTTTCCATTGTTGTTTTCTTTTGAAATGTTGTGTGTGTTTTGAAATGGTTATAGCCCTGATATGGCTCTGCACAGTCGGCAAGGCTTTAAACAAAAAATAACAAATAACAATAAGAAAAAAAAAACACCAAAAGACGTGGTTTTCTGTGATTTTGCAGATTGTCAGACGCTTCTGCCATGTTGGTGTCTATCTTCCTGGACTCTACGTTGGCCAGTCACACGGTGAGTTATCAGCTTGTGATAATTATTGTTATTGACATTGTTGATCATTAAGATCATTGATAAAAAAAAATTAGGAAAAGAAAGCAACATTTATAAGACATTTTATGAGGCAAGAGAAATTAGAGCACCTGGCCACAACAGGAAAGCTGGAGGGAAAGAGAGCACCAGATAAACCCAGGGAGAAAATATTGGACAGACTTGCAGGGTGGCTGAAGTCAGAGAAAGTGGGAGATGTACTTGCAGCGACAAGGGATAGATTAATATGGAGGGCCATGATCACCAATACCATGCAGCAGGGCACATGATGATGATGATGATGATGATGATGTTGATGATGATTGTTGACGCAGGAGTGATATGGTAGAGGCTGTACGCTGGCCAGTCACACAGTGAGTTATCAGCTGGTGATAATTATTATCACTGACATTGACACAGGAGTGATGTGGTAGAGGCTGTACGCTGGCCAGTCACACAGTGAGTTATCAGCTGGTGATAATTATTATCACTGACATTGACACAGGAGTGATATGGTAGAGGCTGTACGCTGGCCAGTCACACAGTGAGTTATCAGCTGGTGATAATTATTATCACTGACATTGACACAGGAGTGATATGGTAGAGGCTGTACACTGGCCAGTCACACAGTGAGTTATCAGCTGGTGATAATTATTATCACTGACATTGACACAGGAGTGATATGGTAGAGGCTGTACACTGGCCAGTCACACAGTGAGTTATCAGCTGGTGATAATTATTATCACTGACATTGACACAGGAGTAATGTGGTAAAGGCCTCAACTTGTCACTGGCCAAGCGTTATGAAGGCTGTGCCCATCTCCTCTGCCATACTGCTTTACCTTCACAGCTCTGAACAGGTCAGGTACCCGTTTACAGCAGGGTGGACAGAAGGCTGCTTGAACAAAGTTTCCCCAGCCAGGGTCGAATTTGTGCCATCAAATTGGAAGGCAGGAGTTCTACCACAAGGTCATTCAGGCCTTTGGGAGTGTAGCACAATTTTTAGGGTTTCATCCAACAATGACAGTATGTTTCACAGTGCATAATCCTTTTATTCCCTCATTCTGTTCATCAGTATTTTGCAGGAAGATGGTGGACAGGGTAAGGTAGCAAAAGGGTTGTATTAAATGATAGAAAGGGATGGATACAAGCATGAGAAAAGTGTTGTGTGAAAGGAATTTACTCATTAGAGTCTGTAGGTTGCCAGGGAAGCAACACTTCTGTCTCCTGTCAGACCTGTTTGTGATCGTCTAATATCACTCGTAGTGAAAAGACGTTAAATCAAAGAACGAAGAACCTGTTTGTGTGTGAGAACACTGCAAAGAAACAAGACTCCAAGTCTCCTGGAAAATCTTCAGAATTCTGGTTTCCCCTAATGACACTTCAAGCCAAAAATCAGATAAGCTCAAGGATGGCAAGCCACCTTTATCTCTTTCATTCCCTTACCCTGTCCACCAGCTTTCTGACCATGAAACAAGTGGGTAGGATGAAGAAATGAAAGTGTTAAATAGAGACACTTTTAAATCTAATTGTACTCCCAAGGAGTTTTGAGTTGTTTCGAGTTTGCTCATGAGGGATTCATTGTACTTCGGCAACTCCATAATTATACGCTTCACCCAGATCTGCCAGAAATTATTTGGCAGACGCCTTGAGCCTGTGCAAAACCCTATGCGCTGGCAAGATCTTGAAATAGGGAGTGGTGGGGAGGGGAGGGGGGGGGGAGAGGAACCTATGAAAGACTAAACTGGTACCTCCAGAATGATGGAAACATTATGACAGGCAGCGAATAGGTCAGTTTTTAATGTCGGAGACTGGGATTGAACTTGAGATAATCAGATCTTGAGTCCATGGCTCTACCAGGGCACGCATATTCACACCAAAGTGAGCACTGTTCAGTCATTGGGTTTCAGTTTCAGTTTCAGTTTCTCAAGATGATGTCTCTGTGCTCAGAATGAATTCCATATAATAATAATAATAATAAGAGACCATTTATAAGCGCACATCTCTGCCTACGGCGGAGCTTATACGCTTTACAATCATTCACTCACAATATTTCAATCTCTCAGACCTCACATATATACACTAAATACACAATACAAAGTAATAGAATAAATCCATAAAAATACTACATACGCTACAATCATACACAGATTCTCACGCAAGTCCAAATGCACCCCACAACCCCCACGGCTATACCCCAAAGTACTGTGAGGCACATTGGGCTCTATAATCACCCACCCCCACCCCCCACCTACCTACTATAACATACACACACACTAACACACCTTTTCTACTATTAGGCTGGGGGGAAATGAGGTTGAACTTACTGATAATATTTTTGAAAGAGGTGAGTTTTTAGAGCTGTTTTGAAAGAAGAAGTCGAGTTTAGGTGTCGGATTTCAAAGGGAAGAGAGTTCCAGATAGTGGGGGCTGCGAAGGAGAAAGAGCGATGTCCAAATGTTTTTGTGCGCACGCGTGGAACACGGAGCAATCTGGTATCAGCAATGGAGCGGAGATTTCTAGGAGGAGTGTACACAGAGAGAAGATCAGCCAGGTAGCGAGGAGAGAGATCAGAGAAAAAAGATGTCACAAATGCCATGTGATGGTGAATATCCAGAATGATCATGACACAAGCCTTAACACAGTTGTGACTGGCCCGGCCTCTGCCTGAGCCTGCCACCAATAAAGAACCAGTAGTTGTAAAAAAATCTCTCTAGCAGGCCTGAATGAAGACCAATTGTCACCAAAATTTGTTTACTTAATGAAAAAAGGATGATGACTTTAGCTGTGCTATAGACTTTAGCTGTGCTATTTATAAAGCTGCTACTTAAATAGGTTTTAGCCACCATCCAGTTCTGTATCATATATCACCGAAACAACTTTTAACGCAGCCTGGCAGTAGATGAAGCTCGGCATTCACGACTATAGTCGTGGCTCGTCACGGATGTGTTAAGCCTGCACATAAACCCACAAGCTGGCCAGGTAAATAAAAACAGGCCAGATAAATAAAAACAGGCCAGGTAAATAAAAACAGGCCAGCCACACCATGAACCACTCAGCTTCATGAGAGTAAAAGAAGAGACTGATATGAGTACAAACATCAGGTGATTAAGACACTGGTGTTCTGTTTAGATGGTCTGGGTTTGAATCTTGCATTTCTGGTGAGCAAATGTCTTGTCATACAAAGCACGGGGAAGTTGACTATCAGTCCACATTCACAGCAAGAAAAATGTTGTCTTGTTACAGGCGGCAGCAGCATTGTTGTTCAGTCAGATGGTGGCGTGCGGTATATCATGCGAGGTCCAGCCAGAAGAGATGTTACAGGCTTGTCTGGCTGTCTTCACTGACCTGGCTGAGGTGAGCACAAGGCTGTGGTTGATGCCACTAAGTTGATTCACTTTTATATCAGGGTGGGTTGATTGATTGATTCATTTTTATGTCAGGATGCATTCGTTTGATTCACTTTTACAGCAGGATGGTTGATGGATTGATTTAATTCACTTTTACATCAGGGTGGTTGATTGATTCATTCATTTTTAATGTCACAGTGCGTTCATTTCATTCACTTTTACATCAGAGTGGTTCATTTGATTCACTTTTACATCAGGGTGGCTGATGGATTGATTAAATTCACTCTAACATCAGGGTGGTTTATTTGATTCACTTTAACATCAGGGTGGTGTATTTAATTCACTTTAACATCAGGATGGTTTATTGATAGATTTGATTGGATTCACTTTTACATCAGGGTGGTTTATTGATAGATTTGATTTGATTCACTTTTACATCAGGGTGGTTGATGGATTGATTCACTTTTACATCAGGGTGATTGGTTGATAGATTTGATTCACTTTTACATCAGGGTGGTTGGTTGATTTGATTCACTTTTACATCAGGGTGGTTGGTTGATAGATTTGATTCACTTTTACATCAGGGTGGTTGATCAATTGATTCACTTTTACATCAGGGTGGTTGATAGATTTGATTCTCTTTTACATCAGGGTGGTTGATAGATTTGATTCACTTTTACATCAGAGTGGTTAATCGATTCATTCATTTTTATATCAGGGTGTTTGGTTGATTCATTCATTTTTATGTCAGGGTGGTTGATGGATTGATTCATTTTTAGTAAGGGTGGTTGGTTGATTCATTTTAAAGTCAGGGTGGTGGATTGATTATTTTATTGATTCATTTTCATTCAGGGTGGTTGATTGGGGGTGATTGATTCATTTTTATGTCAGGGTGGTTGATTGATTCATTTTTATGTCAGGGTGGTTGATTGGTTGATTCATTTTATGTCAGGGTGGTTGATTGTGATTCATTTTTATGTCAGGGTGGTTGATTGATTCATTTTTAGTCAGGGTGGTTGATGGTTGATTCTTTTTATCAGGGTGGTTGATGATTATTCATTTATCAGTCAGGTGGTTGATTGATTCATTTTCATTGATTCATTTTTATGTCAGGGTGGTTGATTGATTCATTCATTTTTTATTCAGGTGTGTGTGGGTGGTTGATTGATTCATTTTTATAGTCAGGGTGGTTGATTGATTCATTTTCATTGATTCATTTTTATGTCAGGGTGGTTGATTGATTGATTCATTTTTTATGTCAGGGTGGTTGATTGATTCATTTTTATGTCATGGTTGTTGATTCATTTTTATGTCAGGGTGGTTGATTGATTGTTTCATTTTTTATGTCAGGGTGGTTGATTGATTATTTTTATGTCATGGTTGTTGATTCATTTTTATGTCAGGGTGGTTGATTTTTGATTCATTTTTATGTCAGGGTGGTTGATTGATTGTTTCATTTTTTATGTCAGGTGGTTGATTGATTGATTCATTTTTTATTCAGGGTGGTTGATTGATTCATTTTTATGTCAGGGTGGTTGATTGATTCATTTTTTATGTCAGGGTGGTTGATTGATTCATTTTATGTCAGGGTGGTTGATTGATTGTTTCATTTTTTATGTCAGGGTGGTTGATTGATTGATTCTTTTTTTATTCAGGTGGTTGATTGATTATTTTTATGTCAGGGTGGTTGATTGATTGATTTTCAGTATTGATTCATTTTATGTTCTCAGGGTGGTTGATTGATTGTTCATTTTTATGTGGGTGGTGGATTCATTTTCATTGATTCATTTTTATGTCAGGGTGGTTGATTGATTGATTCATTTTTATGTATGTATGGGATTGGTTGATGAAATGAGATAGCCATCACGGGGAAGCAGGAACAGGGGACACCCCCAGAACGGGAGTGATGTTTATATAGGCAGTAACGAGGACCAGTTTAACCCTTTGATTCCTGCATCCTGTCCACCAGCATCCTGCACTGTCAGCCATGCTAGCAAAAACTTATTCGTTTGTCTCCCTCACCCTGTCCACCAACTTCCTGCAGGCAGCAGGTTGATATGGTGATGAAGTCAAAGGGTTCACGTTTTATGCAGGAAGCTGGTGGATAGGGTGAGGGAATCAAAGGGTTAAGTTTTTGCGACTGGGGGGATAGGGTGCGTGAATCAAAGGGTTAATGTAGCGTATCGAGCTGGGTTAATTTTTTTGCAACTGGTGGATAGGGTGTGGGAACAAAAGCGTTAATGTAGTGTACCCCAGTTTCTAACCCACAATGAATGGCACGGGATCTGATGCTCAGCTGACTGAACTGTTGAGTCATGGATGAGCACAAGAGGCAGAAGAGTTAAAGCTGCAGATGAGAGGAGATGGGCATGGTCTCGTAATGTTGACCCCAAGAACAGCTGAGTTCTCTACCCTTTTGTTCCCCTATGACCTCTTGGACAACGTTAACTGTTTTGTGCGATTATGGTGACACCATGCTAATCGCAGAAAATGAAAAAGACCTACAAAACTTGTGAATATAATAGAAATAGAAAGCAAAAATAAAGGGCTGGAGTTAAATAGCAAGAAGACTGAAGTCATGGTAATCAGTAAAAAACAAAAAAATTCCCTCATGCAAAATAACAGTAAATGACACAACTTTGAGACAGGTTGATAAGTTTATATATCTGGGAACAGTCATCTCACCAGACAGCAGATGCACATCAGAAATAGCCAGCAGAATCGGCCAAGCCAAAACAGCATTCAAGAAGCTGAAAAGCGTTCTTGCCAACAAATGCCTATCAATTAACATCAGGAAGAGAGTTCTTGATTGTTATATAGAACTGATAGTGTTGTACGGTTGTAAGGTGTGGACAGTCAACATGCAAAGTCAGAACAAAATTGAGGCAACTGAAATGTGGTTTCTAAGAAGAATGTTGAGAGTTCCATGGACAGCAAAGAAAACAAACGAGACAGTCTTGAAGAAGGCAGACACAAGATCATTAAATTGATTAATAAAGAAGATTAGGAAAAGACAAGCAACACTTTTAGGACATTTTATGAGGAAAGGGAAGTTGGAGCACCTGGTCACAACAGGAAAGGTGGAGGGAAAGGGAACACAGGTAGACCCAGGGAGAAAAGATTGGACGGAACTGCAGGGTGGCTGAAGATGGGAGATGTACTTGCAGCGACAGTGGATTGATTCGTATGGAGGGTCATGATCGCCAACGCCATGTAGCAGGTTACATCATGATGATGATGATGATATGATGATGGTATGGTGACAGGTGTGTGTTCGCTGCCCCTTCGAATACGGTATACTGGATGGTCTGCTGTTGTTGCTACGGGAACTGGTCCCACAGGTGGACATGCCTGTCGCACAGCTCTACATAGAGACAGGCATCTGGGGCAGTATGTGGCACCGGGTGGCTCAGGCTTTACAGGTGTGTGTGTGTCTGTGTGTGTGTGTTGTGTGTATGTGTGTGATGTGTGTGTGTGTGTGGTGTGTGTGTGTGTGTTGTGTGTAGGTGTGTGTGGTGTGTGTGTGTGTGTGTGTGTGTGTGTGTGTGTGTGTGTGTGTGTGTGTGTTGTGTGTGTATGTGTATGTGTGTGTGTGTGTGTATGTGTGTGTGTGTATGTGTGTGTGTGTGTGTGGTGTATGTGTGTGTGTGTGTGTGCGGTATGTGTGGTGTGTGTGTGTGTAGTGTGTGTGTGTGTGTGTATATGTGTGTGTGTGTATGTGTGTGTGTGTGTGTGTGTGTTTTCCTGTCTTTTTGTTAGCATTAAACCTTGGCTTAGGCTTCAGTGTGTGTGTGCGCGTGTGTGTGTGTATGCGTGTGTGTGTGTGTGTGTGTGTTATCCTGTCTTTGTGTTAGCATTAAACCTTGGCTTAGGCTTCAGTGTGTGTGCGTGTGTGTGTGTGTGTGTGCGTGTGTGTGTGCTTGTGTGTGTGTGTGTGTATGTGTGTGTGTGTATGTGTGTGTGTATGTGTGTGTGTGTGTGTGTGTTAAACACGAAAATAGAATCAGAACAAATTTTTAATATAACAAGACAAGACAAGTGAAATGTTTGAAAAACACGAAAATAGAATCAGAACGCATTTTTAATATACAGGCTGGGGAATTCTCAGCGGATTCGTTATTTTCAGCGGAAAACGACAGGATTTCCGCGGCAGAAAAAAAAAATTCAGCGGTGAAAAAAAATCGGCAACGAAAAAAAAAAAAAAAAACCTCGACGAGTTTTGCGCATTTTAGGTTAGTTTCGGTCAACTTCCGGGTTGATATGTACTGGTAGTATTTTTAATGGCCCTTACACCAACGTAGTTTTGTATTTTCAGGCTTCTTGGTTAACTTTTATCATGATACTTACAAGGAAAGGAAATATACACTTGTTTCTAACACAGTGTTGTTGCACAATGTATGACTATAAACGTGCACAGAATACAGTTACAAAATCATTGAAAAGAACTGAAATTGTAGGAGTTGAAAAAAAGAAAAAAAACAACATTTAACTTCAAGGAGAGGCCTTGAAAACATCTGAAAATTGTAAAAATGCTTCAGCCAAGTGTTCCCCACCCTGAATATAACAAGACACGAAAATAGAAACAGAACACATTTTTAATATAACTGGACAAGACAAGTCAAATTTTTTAAAAACATTCAAATAGAATCAGAACACTTTTGATATAACAAGACAAAAACAAGTCACATTTTTTAAAAACATGAAAATAGAATCAGAACACATTTTTAATGTAAGAAGAAGACATGACAAAGCAAATGTTTGAAAAACGCGAAAATAGAACCAAATGCAGTTTTGATGCAGGATAAGACAGGGGCAAATTTTTGGAAAAAATTTCTGGTTCCTGTTTGCTTGAACGCGGGTGATCACACTTGTTTTGCAGCTTCTGACTATGACTTGTCTGTGCAGGTAACATCACCCACCAACCACTTACCTATCCATGACATCGAGGTGGAGGGACACGGGGAGGGAGACAGTCAGCAAGAGTTCGTTCCCCCTGACTGGGATCTGATGTCGCCTCAGGGTCTGATGGCCGTGCTGCAGATTGCTGTCTCTGTCTTCACTAAGGTAATGCTGGCTGGCTGAGTACATCTGGTGGGTGGGTGGGTTGGTTGGTTTGCTATGTTTTATGTGTTTTTTATGTATTTTCTTCTACATGTATTTGCTTATTCCTGTTGTTTGTCTCTTTTCCTTTTTGTCTTTTATCTGTCCAACTGTTTCTTTATCTGTTTCTCTGCCACTGTCTTTCTGTCTGTCTGCCTTCCTGCCTTTTTGTCTGTCTCTGATATTGTACCCTTTTGTATCATTTTGCCTTTTTTGTACTTTCAATGTCTGTGTGTCTGTCTGTCTCTATTTACTATACTTTGGTTGTCTGTCTGTCTGTCTGTCTGTGTTAACTATACTTTGTATGTCTGTCTGTCTCTCTGTCTCTGTTTATCTTTTTTTCATACTTTGCACAAATGTGCACTTTTCTTGGTGTCATCATGTGCCCTTAACCCTTTGACTCCCGCACCCTGTCCATCAGCATTCTGCATTGTCAACCAGGTTAGCAAAGCAAAAACTTGACACTTTAGCAAAGCAAAAACTTGACACTTTGACTGGTGAAGAAGGTGAGGGAGTCAAAGGGTTAAGTTTTTGCTGTTGCTGGATAGGGTGTGGGAGTCAAAGGGTTAAAAAATACATTCGTGCAAAGAATGAAAAAAAGATAAACAGAGATAGAGAGAGCGGCCTGGAGGGAGGTGGTAGTGTCCAGATGTGCAGCGGCCAACACCGAACCCGGTGATGCCAACAGGTGAGACAGGTGAGCATGAATGTATTGACATGTGCACTTAATTTTCTTTTCCTTTTTTTCCCTGTTGGAAGTATTGTGTATGTTTTGAAACGGTTATAACCCTGATATGGCTCTACGCAGTTGGCTGGGCTTTAAACAAAAAACAACAATAACAGTAAGAGTCATATTACCTGGGCAGTTCCATATGCACTCCATTCAGATCTGGCAGACTCCTTAAGCCCGCGCAAAATTTTATGCACCAGCAAGGTCTTGAAGTAGGGAAGGGAACAGGATCCATGAAACACAGACACCACCAGAATGATCGGAACACTAGGATGGGCAGACAACAAGCCAGCTTTTATGTTGCAGGGTGGGATTAAACTCAAGTCATCAAATCCTGACTCAATGGCTCTATCAAAAGAGTCAGCCAGCCTATATTTGAAAAAAAAAATTTTAAGTGCAGGTGTTTAATATCTTAACCCTTTGATTCCCTCACGCTTGTTTACCAGCATCCTGCATTGCCAGCCATGCTAACAAAGCAAAAACATAATCTTTGTGAATCACTCACCCACCCTATCCACCAGCTTCCTGCAGGAAGCTGGTGGATAGGGTGAGGGAGTCAAAGGGTTAAGATTTTGCAGTTGGTGGACAGGGTGTGAAAGTCAAAGGGTTAATACTGTGTGAAGCATTAGAGGTAGTACTATTTGTCTGAGGCGTTATGTGAAACACGGAACAGAAACACCTGTCCTAAGTACCTATATCTTCCCTGCACCTCATGCTACCTCAGCAATATTGTTAGCTTAATAGTCATAAGAAAACAATCCAAATAAATGAATTACCAAAATGACAGTATTTATAGGACATTTTACGAGGAAAGAGAAATTAGAGCACGTGGTCACAACAGGAAAGCTGGAGGGAAAGAGAACACCAGGTACACCTAGGGAGAAAATATTGGATGGACTTGCAGGGTGGCTGAGGATGGAGAGGGTGGGAGATGTACTTGCAGCAACAATGGGTAGATTCGTATGGAGGGCCATGATTGCCAGTGCTATGTGGCAGGGCATGTATTGATGATGATGATGATGAGAATGACAGTATGTGTGTGTGTTTGTGTTTGAATGTACTTGTGGATATTTTAGTTTGGTTGGGTTTGGTTGGGTTGGGTTGAGTTTGGTTTGGTTAGGTTTGGTTCTGATTTTACTCCAGTGTGTGTGTGTGTGTGTGTGTAAGTGCCAGTGTGAGTGTGTGTGTGTATGTGTGTGTGTAAGTGCTGGTGTGTGTGTAAGTGCCAGTGTGTGTGTGTGTGTGTGTGTGTGTGTGTGTGTGTGTGTGCCAGTGTGTGCGTGTGTGTATGTGCCGGTGTGAGTGTGTGTGTGTGTGTGTGTGTGTGTGTGTGTGTGTGTGTATGTATGTGTGTGTGTGTGTGTGTGCATCAGTAAGTTCATAATATGTACATAAATGTGTAATACAGGAGACGTACCAGTGTCTACCAAACCTGGCCACAGCAGACAGTATTGTGATGTTGACTTTGGTTCACCTACTTCATCCCACATTTATGGATAACATCACAGACAGGTAATTTGTCTGTCTGTCTGTCTGTCTGTCTGTCTGTCTGTCTGTCTGTCTGTTTGTCTGTCTGTCTGTCTGTTATCAGAAATGTATGTACATCTGTTTTTCTGTGCTTGTGTCTGTCCGTTTGTCTGTCTGTGTGTCTGTTTGAACTGTTTGTGTTTCGTAATTCAAGGGTTTCCAACTAGAATGATGTGTGTGTGCCCTCTTTATTGTTTTTGAGACACACCATTCTGGTTGATAATCCTATAGTTATCCTGAACCATAGTGCAGTGTGCTATCTTGAGTTTTGGATTTTCATGTCCCATTCTTAGTAGGTCTTTGAGGCAGCCGAGATGTGGTTTCGAAGAAGGATGTGGAGAATTCCATGGACAGCAAAGAAAACAAACGAGACAGTCTTGATGGAGGCAGACACAAGTAGATCATTCATAAGGAAGATTAGGAAAAGACAGGCAACATTTATAGGCCAATTTATGAGGAAAGGGGAATTGGAACACCTGGTCACAACGGGAAAGCTGGAGGGAAAGAGAGCGCTGGGTAGACCCAGGGAGAAGATGCTGGACGGACTTGCAGAGTGGCTGGGGACAAGGAGGGTGGAAGAGATGCTTGAGGCAACAAGAGATAGAGACAGATGGAAGTCCATAATCGCCAACGCCATGCGGCAAAGCACCTGATGATGATGATGATGATGATTCTTAGATCTGTATGTTATTCATAACTTAGGCTAAATCTTTCGTGCTTTGTGCCATTCTGAACTTTTTTCAGTCCATCCCTTTGGTGCTTTTTATGCTGTACAATGCAAATCGTTCTTTGCAGCGCTATTCTAAAAAAAAACTCCCCCTTTATCCTCCTGGCGGATGTTTCTAGGCGAATTGAACGTAGGATTTGGAAATGAGATGTTTACCCTCTTGAGTACCACTCTTGTCTTGGCCTTTTCTTTTTAATGGGATTTTTTGTTCCAGGTGTTCATATATGTCTTCTGTTTCAAATATTTTTATGAACTTACTTATTTATTAGCCTTTTTTGTCTTCTTTGTTTTAGATTTTCATCCAAATATTTTCCTGATTGTTAATGAAACTTTGTGTTTTCCCGAATCATTGTGATATATTTTCTTGAATCTTTTTAAATCACATGGTTTATGTTGAAAATGGAAGATTCCATCATGTGCACTGTATTAATAGTAATAATGATAGTGGATGTTTATATAGCATACCATCCAGAAAACTGCTGCAAGTGTCTTATTAATGAAAATGATGATAATTAATAGGCATATACAGTAGACATAACATTTTATGTCATACATTGAATTAATATGACACATATACACACCAAGCCACATCTAGCAAACTATGGGTGTACAGATACATACTGCAGTGCCAGCAGTCAGTATTCAGGGAAAAAAATCAAAATGAAAAAAAAAATACTTGCACATGCATTTCACTACATTCACATATACATACCGATGTGTACACTTAAAAAGTCAAATATACCATACGTCTGCAGGAGGACATGAGCACATATTGTTGTTAGATGAAATTGCTACAACCAGACTTATTGCTGAAAGAAGAGATATGTTTTAAGTCCAGATTTAAAAGAGGTGAGGGAGTCAGAGAACGGAGGTGGTCATGGAGTCTGTTCCACATCACTGGGGCTTGGTAAGAAAAACATCTTTAGTTAAAAAAAAACAAAAAAACTTCCACTTCCAGAGTTTTCTTGTTGTGCTGGCAGCGTTTCAAAAGAAACTTGAAAGTGATCATTTTGTTGGCTGTTTGTAGCGGCCAAACAGGAAATGATGTTCATGCTAATAAACTGTGCTGTTTGCTGCAGGTACAAGGAAGAGGGACAACAACTCAGGGAGGACGTTCTGCTGGCTATCACGCAGTTAGGGTGCTTTCCCTTTGCTGTGGACATCAATGATGACCTTTTGGGAGAGATCCAAATGTAACTTCCTTTTCTTGTCTTTAGTTTTTGTTTTGTTTTGTTTTGTTTTGTTTGTTTTGTTCAGTTCATTCATTGGCAGCCAGTTTCATGTTCACTTGATTGAACATACAGACATTAATGTGCATGGAGGTTTTTGAATTTGTTTTTTTCTTTAATCTCACCATTAAGGTACTCATTCAGCATTTTCAGAAATGTCCATGTTTATAGCAAACAAACACAGACATGGCCTAGAGGATCTTTAACATGTATGTTTGATGTTTGTGTGCATATATTTATAGCAAACAAACACGGACATGGCCTAGAGGATCTTTAACATGTATGTTTGATGTTTGTGTGCATATATTTATAGCAAACAAACACGGACATGGCCTAGAGGATCTTTAACATGTATGTTTGATGTTTGTGTGCATATATTTATAGCAAACAAACACGGACATGGCCTAGAGGATCTTTAACATGTATGTTTGATGTTTGTATGCATATATTTATAGCAAACAAACACGGACATGGCCTAGAGGATCTTTAACATGTATGTTTGATGTTTGTGTGCATATATTTATAGCAAACAAATACGGACATGGCCTAGAGGATCTTTAACATGTATGTTTGATGTTTGTGTGCATATATTTATAGCAAACAAACACGGACATGGCCTAGAGGATCTTTAACATGTATGTTTGATGTTTGTGTGCATATATTTATAGCAAACAAACACGGACATGGCCTAGAGGATCTTTAACATGTATGTTTGATGTTTGTGTGCATATATTTATAGCAAACAATGGCCTAGAGGATCTTTAACATGTATGATTGATGTTTGTGTGCATATATTTATAGCAAACAAACACGGACATGGCCTAGAGGATCTTTAACATGTATGTTTGATGTTTGTATGCATATATTTATAGCAAACAAACACGGACATGGCCTAGAGGATCTTTAACATGTATGTTTGATGTTTGTATGCATATATTTATAGCAAACAAACACGGACATGGCCTAGAGGATCTTTAACATGTATGTTTGATGTTTGTGTGCATATATTTATAGCAAACAAACACGGACATGGCCTAGAGGATCTTTAACATGTATGTTTGATGTTTGTGTGCATATATTTATAGCAAACAAACACGGACATGGCCTAGAGGATCTTTAACATGTATGTTTGATGTTTGTGTGCATATATTTATAGCAAACAAACACGGACATGGCCTAGAGGATCTTTAACATGTATGTTTGATGTTTGTGTGCATATATTTATAGAAACAAACACGGACATGGCCTAGAGGATCTTTAACATGTATGTTTGATGTTTGTGTGCATATACACAAAAATGGAGTTCAGGCACTAGCAGGTTTTCATAGATGTTGGTATGGGAGATGGAAAAATCGTTGCCCTTTTCCCACCAGATGGGACTTAAGCAGATTCAAACCCAGACCTTCCGACGGGGAGACCAGTGACTTGACCACTTGACCATAAGATCATAAACTTTTTTTCTTTTCTTTTATGGCAGATGGTGTACGTGACTTGCTTTCGTAGTTGCTCCTTCCCATGCTTTTCTTTTTTTTTTTTTTTGTGATGCCCCATTTCCTGTTTTGCTTCAGAGGCATTACTTCCATGTGGTTCATTTCAGTTCTCAAACAGAACACTAAACAGAAGTTCATTCAGTCACTATTTGAGTTTCAGAAAGTTAGTATCAATGTAAATAGTATTCCTGCCCTCTGAAAAGTTTATGCCATGCCAGGGGTTCTTTCAGTGTAAATAGTATCCCCACCTTTTGTGTCAGGGGCTCTTTCAGTGTAAATAGTATCCCCACCTTCTGAAAAGTCTATTCTGTGCCAGGGGTTCTTTCAGTGTAAATAGTATCCCCACCTTCTGAAAAGTCTATTCCATGTCAGGGGCTCTTTCAGTGTAAATAGTATATCCCACCTTCTGAAAAGTCTATTCTGTGCCAGGGGTTCTTTCAGTGTAAATAGTATCCCCACCTTCTGAAAAGTCTATTCCATGTCAGGGGCTCTTTCAGTGTAAATAGTATATCCCACCTGAAGAAAAGTCTATTCCATGTCAGGGGTTCTTTCAGTGTAAATAGTATCCCCACCTTCTGAAAAGTCTATTCTGTGCCAGGGGTTCTTTCAGTGTAAATAGTATCCCCACCTTCTGAAAAGTCTATTCCATGTCAGGGGCTCTTTCAGTGTAAATAGTATATCCCACCTGAAGAAAAGTCTATTCCGTGTCAGGGGTTCTTTCAGTGTAAATAGTATCCCCACCTTCTGAAAAGTCTATTCCGTGTCAGGGGTTCTTTCAGTGTAAATAGTATCCCCACCTTCTGAAAAGTCTTTTTCCGTGTCAGGGGCTCTTTCAGTGTAAATAGTATCCCCACCTTCTGAAAGTCTATTCCATGTCAGGGGTTCTTTCAGTGTAAATAGTATATCCCACCTTCTGAAAAGTCTATTCCGTGTCAGGGGTTCTTTCAGTGTAAATAGTATCCCCACCTTCTGAAAAGTCTTTTTCCATGTCAGGGGCTCTTTCAGTGTAAATAGTATATCCCACCTTCTGGAGATTCTGTGCTAGAATTTTAGTTTTTCTGTGCTGGAATTTTCCTCTTTTCTGTATTTTCTTTGTTTCTGCTTTATTCCTTTACTTTCTGTCATCTCTTCCTTTTTGTCAAAGGTCACATGCCTAACAGGCTGAATGCATGTTAGCTCAGCATCCTGTGTGTGTGTGTATATATGTGTGTGTGTATGTGTGTGTGTGGTGTGTGTGTGTGTGTGTGTGTGTGTGTGTGTGTGTGTGTGTGTGAGAGAGAGAGAGAGACAGAGATGGATATTGCTTGCGTCAAGGGTCACACACCTAACAGGATGAGTGTACCATGACTTAGCATCCTCTGTATGTGTGTTGTGTGTGTGTGTACATGAATGTGTGTGTGTATGCATATGCACATGCACACTGTTTGTATGTTTACGGGTATTTATATTCATTTGTATTGTTTGGTCATTTTTTACAAAATGTTTTATTCCTGTAAATAAGCATGCATTTGACATGAACCATGAAATTTTTATTATTGTTATTGTCACATGCTCTATCACAGTCATGTTTGTTTACCATTTTTTTGTCCTGCAGCTGCCTGTTTTCCTCCCAGTTCTTGCCACGGTTACTGGCAGCCAGTTCACGGTACCTGACGGGGGAGATGCTGGAGACACCCATCGGTTTGATGACACGGCTGGTGCTGGGCAACGCCATCTTTGTCCAACAGTTTGCTTCTGCGGTAAAGGACCTCAAGGTTGGTTCTGTGACTTGTGGTGATGGTTTTGTTGATGGTGTTGGTGTTGGTGGCTGATACAAAGCTAAAATGTAAAACCCATACACTAACATTTGGAAAGACAAATATTTAGGAAATGAGCTCAAACTTAAAGTACTGCGAACACTAATTTGGCCCGTTGTATTATATGGAAGTGAAGGATGGACTCTTATAGCTGCAGATGAAAACAGAATAAAAAATGCAGAGATGTGATTCTACAGAAGACTCCTAAGAACAAGCTGGACCGAAAGACGAACAAACCAAAGCATTCTGAAAAAACTGAACAATCAACCTGAACTTTAAGGCCTGGTTAGGAAAATGAAAATGAAATACTTTGGACATACTGTGAGACATCAGAGCTGCCTCACACTGGAGGGAGCAGCAGGGGAGTTTCAGTCTTTTCTCCTAATTTTTGTCTCTGGTGTTTGTTTCTTTGTGATCTTACGCTTGACAAAGGCCAGTTGGCTGAAATTTTGCGCCTGTCTTGTCTGGTTGTATTAGATATGCGTTCTTATTCTTTTTTCGTGTTTTTTCTGGTTTCTGTTTGCTTGAAAGCGGGCAGTCACACTTGTTTTTGATTTTCTTGTTGATGTTTGCTAGTAATTTTCTGGTAGTTTTAAGTCCTTCCAGGACATTTTCACTGGTTCTTCTGTCTGTCCATTTGACACATAGTAGTCGTCGATAAAACCACATCTCTGCTGCCTCAGTTCTTTTGCACTCAGCTTTCCAGAGAGTCCAGTCTTCACATAAATCATGACTGGCCATTTATGTGGAATTTATTCCAGGCACGGAAATATTATCTTGAGTGTTCATACTAATACCATGTGTATAAATGTGATGTTACAGTGCAGCAGTTTTGTGTGTGGGTGTCTGTCTGACAACAAACCTCTGTCAGTGGTGTGTGACATGGTGTCTATCACATCACACCTGGTGCGTACGTCACCACAACACCTGGCCCTGGTCTTCACTGTTCTGAAGGGACCTAAAGGTGAGACACTGTTCTTTCTCTGTCTGTCTCTCTCAGTCACATGTCATTACAATGTAGCCAAGATTGTTCCATCAACAGACTGATACAAATAATAGTGTAAGATACAAAACCAATGGGTGAGGTAGGACCTCAGGACTTGGCCAGCTCATAGTTCTATATGCAGGTTTGAGGATTGTGCCATGATCATTCTGGATCTTCTCCATCACATGCACCTTTGGCTTTAGTGCATATGGGTTTTAGTCCGGCGTGGAGATGTCATCAATGAAACTGAATCTGAAACTGTCAGTGTGTGTGTGTGTGTGTGTGTCTGTTTGTTTGTGTGTGTCTGTGTATGTGTGTGTGTTTATGTGTTGTGTGTATGTGTCTGTGTGTGTGTGTCTCTGTGTGTGTGTATGTGTCTCTGTGTATGTGTGTGTGTGTGTGTCTGTGTGTGTGTCCTGTGTGTGTGTCTGTGTGTGTGTCTCGTGTGTTGTGTCTGTGTGTGTCTGTGTGTGTGTTATGTGTGTGTTTGTGTGTGTTTGCGTGTGTGTGTGTCTGTGTGTGTGTGTGTGCGTGTGTGTGTTTGTGTGTGTCTGTCTGTCTGTTGTGTGTGTGTGTGTGTGTGTCTCTGTGTGTGTGTGTGTATGTGTATGCAAAGTGTGTGTGTGGAGGGGTTTGTGTGTTTGAGAATGAGAGAGAGGGAGGGAGGGGGAGAGAGGAGGAAGGGACAGAGAGAAACAGAGAGAGATAATGTCTGTCATGTCACACCTGGAAAATAAGTGGTAAGTTGTACGTATTCAGCACCACAGTGAACTGTTCAAACTGAATCTCCTCTTGGGGAGATGTCAAGAGCTGTCAGCTCAAAATACATTACCACCTTCTGGACATTCTGTGCTGTACATGTCCTCTTTTCCATCACTCTCTTCATTTCTGTCCTTTGATTTTTTTTTTTTCATTTATATGTTTGTTTCAAATGGCACAACCTTGACACAGGTTGATAAATTCAAATACCTGGGAACGATCATTTCATCAGATGGCAGATGCACATCAGAAATAGCTTGGCAGAATCGGCCAAGCCAAAACAGCATTCAGGAAGATGACAGGCATTCTTACCAACAAATGCCTATCAATTAACATCAGGAAGAGAGTTCTTGAATGTTATATAGAACCAATACTGTTGTACGGATGTGAGGTGTGGACAGTCAAACAAAACCAGAACAAGACTGAGGCAGCCGAGATGTGGTTTCTAAGAAGAATGTTGAGAGTTCCATGGACAGCAAAGAAAACAAACAAGACGGTCTTGATGGAGGCAGACACAAGTAGATCGCTCATGAGCAAGATTAGGAAAAGGCAGGCAACATTTATAGGCCATTTTATGAGGAAGGGGGATTTGGAGTACCTGGTCACAATGGGAAAGCTGGAGGGAAAGAGAGCACCAGGTAGACCCAGGGAGAAAATGCTGGACGGACTTGCAGAGTGGCTGGGGACGAGGGGGGTGGGAGAGATGCTTGGGGCAACGAGAGATAGAGACAGATAGAGGTCCATGATCGCCAACGCCATGCAGCAGGGCACCTGATGATGATGATGATGTTTGTTTCAGGTTTTTTGTTTTGTTTTTGCTATGTTGCTTTTTCCTTTCTTTTCTGCCTTAACATGATTTCATCCTGATTTTTTTTCACTTGTTTGAAAATAAAAGTATCAGAAAAAAGTATGATGCTGCATGAGTACCTCCCACTTGGTGAGTAAAGAGTGGAGATTTTTCTACCTTCCACTTGGTGAGTAAAGAGTGGAGATTTTTCTACCTCCCACTTGGTGAGTAAAGAGTGGAGATTTTTCTACCTCCCACTTGGTGAGTAAAGAGTGGAGATTTTTCTACCTCCCACTTGGTGAGTAAAGAGTGGAGATTTTTCTACCTCCCACTTGGTGAGTAAAGAGTGGAGATTTTTCTACTCCCACTTGGTGAGTAAAGAGTGGAGATTTTTCTACCTCTCACTTGGTGAGTAAAGAGTGGAGATTTTTCTACCTCCCACTTGGTGAGTAAAGAGTGGAGATTTTTCTACCTCCCACTTGGTGAGTAAAGAGTGGAGATTTTTCTAATCACTATTTCCGACGTGCATCTGCCATCTGATGAAATGATCGTTCCCAGGTATTTGAACTTAGTATTTTGAAATCCCCTCATGCAAAATAACAGAATCATACATAAGCCAACGTGTGTACAGACCTGTTAGTGCCTAAACCTCCTTCGTAGATATGTGCACATGGAACAGCAAATATGCACGTTAAAGATACTGTGAGCCCTGTGGGTGTCTGGTAGCTTATGGAAACAAGAAAACAGGAAACATGCACAGTATCAAAAATGGAGTATGACTGCTTTAACACATTCTACACCATGTGTGTAGCCAGGGTTTCCTCCCCCTGCCCATGCACAGAAATATGACTAGGTCACCTAAAACGTCAATAACTTTTAACCGTTTGACTCCTACACCCTATCCACTGACTGTGGGAAGCTGATGGATAGGGTGAGGAGCCAAAGCGTTAAGTTTTCGTTTTGCAAGCATAGTTGACTGTGTAGGATGCTGGTGGACAGGGTGAGGAAGTCGAAGCGTTAAGTTTTCATTTTGCAAGCATAGTTGACAATGCAGGATGCTGGTGGACAGGGTGAGGGAGTCAAAGCGTTAAGTTTTCATTTTGCAAGCATAGTTGACTGTGTAGGATGCTGGTGGACAGGGTGAGGGAGTCAAAGCGTTAAGTTTCATTTTGCAAGCATAGTTGACAATGCAGGATGCTGGTGGACAGGGTGAGGGAGTCAAAGCGTTAAGTTTTCATTTTGCAAGCATAGTTGACAGTGCTGGATGCTGGTGGACAGGGTGAGGGAGTCAAAGCATTAAGTTTTCATTTTGCGAGCATAGTTGACAATGCAGGATGCTGGTGGACGGGAGCGGGGTTCAGAGGGTTAAACCACTTCATAGATTCCATTCACATTTTAGTATGTTGTTGGTAAAAATTTTTTTTTTTTTTTAATGTCTAATTATTCCACCATTTTTCATGGACTTTGTTCTAAAATAATTTGTGTATGAATATGGTTCATTTATGCACAGCATCTGCTTTGATAAGCCACGCCCACTTGATTGATTGTAACAACATTTCATTTACTGGTTGATGTGAATGGCATAGTGTCGTCTTGACTGCCACTATCTTTTTCATTACTCCAACTGACATGTTCGTCGTTTTCATCACTGTCATAGTTCATCGCCCCTCACAGGCTCGTAGGGTCGCTTCATCAGCACTGATACGCTGCATACGCTTCACCATCCAAGTGGAGAGATCGATAATTTACAAGCAAAGCGTTGTTGGAAACGGAACTGCCATGTGACAAGTTACCAAACCATTTGCGGACAAGCTTAAACCATCGAAGGGAATAAACTTAATCCTTTCACTTCCGCACTCTGTCAACATGTATCCTGCATTGCCAAGCAGAAATGTAACCCTTTGCCTACCTCATCCTATCCACCAGCTTCCTGCAGGAAGGGTGCGGGAGTCAAAAGGTTAAGAATAAACTGATTGGGACCATGCCAACTAGGAATAGTGAGCATTATGAGTGTACTCATAAATGGTCAAAAATGGAAAAGCTTTAACCCTTTGACTCCCGCACTCTATCCTCCAACTGCAAAAACTTAACCCTTTGATTCCCTCACCCTATCCACCAGCTTCCTGCAGGAAGCTGGTGGATAAGGTGAGGGAATCAAAGGGTTAAGTTTTTGCTTTGATAGCATTGTTGGCAATGCAGCATGCTGGTGGACAGTGTGCGGGAGTCAAAGGGTTAAGAGTAAACTCGTAGATAGGGTAGAGTTAACTCTTTCACTCCTGCACCCTATCCACCAGCGGCAAAATCTGAACCCTTTCACTCCCTCACCTCAGCAGGAAGCTGGTGGATAGGGTGAGGGAGTGAAAGGGTTAATTTTTTCTTTGCTGTCATGACTGACAATGCAGGATGCTGGTTCATAAGGGTGAGGGAGTCAAAGGGTTAATGATGTGTGTTTCAGGGGATTGCTCGCCCCTGATCTGGTTGATGAAGCATTCATCGGCCGTGGTCAAATCACGGACGTGCGGTCTGCTGGGAAACCTGATGAAGTATGACACACAGTTGTATCCGGTTCTGGCTCAGAGGTGGGTTGGTGTCCTCCTTCTGTTTGTTCTTGGTGTGTGTATATGTGTGTGTGTGTGTGTATGTGTGGTGTGTGTGTCCTCCCTCTGTCTCTTCTTAATGTGTGTGTGTGTGTGTGTGTGTGTGTGTGTGTGTGTGTCCTCCCTCTGTCTCTTCTTAATGTTGTGTGTGTGTGTTGGTGTCCTCCCTGTTTCTTCTTGGTGTGTGTGTGGTGTGTGTGTGTGTGTGTGTGTGTGTGTGTGTGTGTGTGTGTGTGTGTGTGTGTGTGTGTCCTCCCTCTGTCTCTTCTTAATAATTACATAATAATAATTACAATATTTATATAGCGCAAAATCTTGATAAAATCAAATCTAAGCGCTGAAGCAGACACACACGAAGCACGCACGCACGCAGCACGCACACACACGCACGCACACACACACACACACACACACACACACACACACACACGCATGGCTATAAATGGGGAGAAAGAATAAAAGCAAATAAAAGCAAGAATAAAAGCAATGGAAAATTATAGAGAGCATAGCATATACAATTATATATTATAACCATGTGATTCCCTCCGAGCGGAGACAGGCTGCAGAGGGGGGTTAGGATTTTATGCGGAGGAGAAAAGGTGAGTTTTGAGAGCGGACTTGAAGGAGACAAAAGTAGGTTGCTGACGGACTGAGAGAGGAAGTTTGTTCCAGGAGAGTGGACCAGAAACAGAGAAGGCTCGTGGACCATAGGTATTGAGCTTAGTGCGTGGAAAGCGAAAAGTCAGAGGATCGGAGGCAGAGCGGAGGGTACGTGAGGGAACATAGATCTCAAGTAGGCTTGACAGGTAATCGGGGGCTGCGTTATTGAGGCTTTTGTAGCACATGGTGTCTAGTTTGTACTGTATGCGCTTTGATACAGGGAGCCAGTGAAGTTGTGCCAGGAGAGGAGATATGTGGTCAGCTTTTTTCTTTTTGAGTACAAGGCGTACAGCATTGTTTTGAATGCGCTGTAGGATGTGAATGGTGGAGGCAGGAAGACCAGACAGGAGTGAATTGCAATAGTCAATGCGAGACATTATGAAGGAGAGAACGAGTTTTGCAGTTGTTTCGACAGAGAGATACTTCCTGATCAGCCTTATACGATGGAGATGATAGTAGCAGGATCTGGCAGTTTGAGAAACAAAGTTGTTCATGGAGAGGGTAGAGTCAATGCAGACACCAAGGTTTTTAGCTGAATCAGAAATTGGGACTGATGTGTTACATAATGGGAGAGAAAGAGGAGGCAGCTGAGAGAGTTTCTGACGGGTGCCAATGAGGATAGCTTCTGTTTTGTCATCATTAAGCTGAAGTCTATTGTGTGTCATCCAGTTCTTAATGTCCGAGTAACACTCAGTGGTGCGAGTCAACAGGCGCTGTATATTATCAGGTGAGTCACTGTCTTGAAGTTGGGTGTCATCAGCATAGAAGTGGTGTTTTATAGAATGGGAGTTGATGATGGTGGACAGGGGGGAGGTGTAAAGAGTGAAAAGAACAGGGCCAAGGACAGATCCTTGTGGAACACCACAGGTCAGGTATGCAGGTTGAGAGTAAGTGCCATTGATGAGAACGGTTTGTTTTCTGTTGGATAGGTATGAAGTGAACCAAGACAGAGCAATGTCAGAGATGCCAAAAGTATGATGAAGTCTAGAAAGGAGTATACCATGATCAATGGTATCAAAGGCTGCAGACAGATCAAGGAGTGTGAGGAGAGAGACTTTGCCAGTATCAGTTGCAAGGAGGAGATTGTTGAGAATGTGTAGTAGGGCAGTTTCAGTGCTATGGCACTGGCGGTAGGCTGACTGGAAAGGATTGAGGAGATTGTTGGCAGACAGGTGAGAGTTCAGCTGGTTGAGGACGACTTTTTCAAGGAGTTTTGACAAGAAAGAGAGATTAGAGATAGGCCGGTAATTTTTCAGTTCATTTGGATCTAAATTGTGTTTCTTGAGGAGAGGGTGAACAATAGCAGACTTGAAAGAATCAGGGACAGTTCCAGTTTGAAGAGAAGTGTTGATGATGTCAGTGATGAATGGGAGGAGAGTAGGGAGACAGTCGGCGTAGAGAGAACCTGGAAGAGGATCTAGTTCGCAGGTTTTGAACGACATGGATCTGATTGTTGTTGAGAATTTCTTCTTGTGAGACTGGGGTAAAAGTAGTAAGAGGTGTGCCAGAGAAGGAAGGGTCAGGTGGGCATGGTTGACAGGATGTCCTGTCAAGCCTGTCACGAAGAGTTTGTATTTTGGTGGTGAAATAGTTGGAGAATACAGATGGGAGTTCTTCATTTGTATGTTTTGTTGGGAGAGGTAAATCTTTTCGTATGCCAAGGAGATGATTCATGGTTGTAAAGAGTTCTTTTGAAGAAGAGGCATTCAGGATTTTGGTTTGGAAATAGCTTGTTTTTGCTGATGCAATGAGGGTGGATACTTTTGTTTTAGAGGCTTGGAAAAGTTGCCTGTGTACAGTGAGTTTGGATTTGCGCCAGCGGCGCTCTGCTCTGCGGCGGGCACGTTTTGCACAGGCGATCTCATGAGTGAGCCAGGGGGTAGGGGGGCGGTCAGGTAAAAGACAAGTTGTGGCTGGAGCATGAGTGTCCAGAAGATGGTGGAGAGTAGTATAGAATTCATCGGCAAGGTTATGTGACTTTTCAGAAAGGAGACGGGAGGCATCAGATGAAAATGTGGAGAGGTCGATAGATTTGAGATTGCGTCGAGTCACTGTGCGCATGGTACGGGAAGGAGGAGAAATGTCGAGAGAACAGAGAATTGCAGAGTGGTCAGATGGAAGGGCTGAAGTTAGACGGTAGAAAGAACTAAGCAGTTGTCAGTAGCGGAATTTTGGTGATCACGAGAAATGATCCAGTCAAGAATGTGACCTTTTTGATGGGTTGGTTCAGAAATGTGTTGAGTCATATTGTGATTGGACAGAGAGTTGATGATATGTCTTGTGTCATAACGGTGAGTGTTGTCATAGTGGACATTGATGTCACCTAGAATGATGAGATTTCCAGGTAAGAGACAGTAGTAATCAAGAAGTTGATCAAAGTCAGAGAGAAACATGGATGTGGTGAGCTTGTTGGCAGAGCTAGGTGGAGGTCGATAGACACAGGAGAAGGTGATGGGGTGAGGGGTGGATTGGAAGGATACTTCAACGTGCTCGAAAGAAGGATGGGAGAAAGGCAGAGACTGCGAGAAAGACAGGCGGGAATGGAGTGAGTCGTTGTAGAGGATGGCGATACCACCACCTCGGGATGAGCGATGGAAAGAAGCAAGCCTGTAACCACTCGGAGTGAGACTCACATGTATAGGTTCATGACCAAGGGGGTTAAGCCATGTTTCGGTGATAAAAGCAATGTCAACATGCTCATCTGCGATAAAGTCAGCAATGACATCAGCTTTGCCATCAGTGCATGTTGACTGAGCGTTAAAAAGGCATAGTTTTAGTTTATCACAATGCGGCGGCCGAGGTGGAGACGAAGGCAGCACCGACGGGACAGAAGACGAAGGAGACACCAACGGGGCAGAAGACGAAGGCAGCAACGACGGGACAGAAGACGAAGGAGGCACCAGCGGGACAGAAGACAAAGGCAGCACCAGCGGGACAGAAGACGAGGGCAGCGCCGGCGGGACAGAAGACGAAAGCGGCACCGGTGGGACAGAAGGTGAAGGCGGCACCGGCGGGACAGAAGACGAAGGCGAAGACGGCAGAGGAGGAGACGAAGTTTGCAGCAGCAAGGTCGAGTGCAGGGGCAGTGGAGGAGACGAAGAAGCAGTAGATGAAAAGTGGTGTCGGACTGGCACAGCAGGAGGCAGATTGTGCCAAAGTCGGTGGAGACGTCCACCACGACAGGATCGCGCAGTGCGGGGCTTAATGTGTGTGTGTGGTGTGTGTGTGTGTGTGTGTGTGTGTGTGTGTGTGTGTGTGTGTGTGTGTTGGTGTCCTCCCTGTTTCTTCTTGGTTGTGTGTGTGTGTGTGTGTGTGTGTGTGTATGTGTGTGTGTGTGTTGGTGTCCTCCCTGTTTCTTCTTGGTGTGTGTGTGTGTGTGTGTGTGTGTGTGTGTGTGTGTCCTCCCTCTGTCTCTTCTTAATGTGTGTGTGTGTGTGTGTGTTGGTGTCCTCCATCTGTCTCTTTTTAATGTGTGTGTGTGGGGGAAGTGTGGGTGTGTGGGGGTGTGTATGTTGGTTTCCTCCCTTTGTTTCTTCTTGATGTGGGTGTGGGTGTGTGGGTGTTTGGTATTCTCCCTCTGTCTCTTCTTAACTCACTCAGGATGGAGAGTTTTTCCCCTTGCGTTTCCCCAGGGACGGCCCATTTTGAAGGGTTAGGAAAAAAATCACAAAAAATACAAAAACATACAGGAACAAAATGAAACTTTCATATCTAAATATTTACATGCTGGGTTAGTTCATGCCAAATTATTGAAGTTCTTCCTTGAATATTTCTTCTTCATGTGCCATGTTGAAAATACCCCAAATTTTATGGTCAGGATCACCGTACAGTCACACACTTTGATCAGCTCCTTGAACACACATTCAAAGGTGAGAAGGTTTTTGTATGCACAAAACAACATGAATAAAGTAGACTTTGCTCAGGGTAAAAAAAAAGAAGATTATTAGTGATATTATATGAATAAATGTTACAAATTGTTACACAGGGGAATTGTGGGGGCGTGGCACTCAAATGAGACATGCAGGCCACAAGAGCCAGAGAAGGAGGCAAAGTGGGAGAAAAACTAAAATCTTCATGCCAGTCATGCATAGGAAAGTGAATGAAACGTCCATCAGACATGCAACTCACTGTGATTGGCCTGCTGACTGCTCGCCTCTCGTGGCGTGTACGCCCACCTCCCTCTCCCATTTTACTGTTGTCTGAAACTGGGTCACTGTCAATACCTTCTTGCTGGCAGCTTCCATCACTTGATACACTTTCACCATTATCTTCAGCATACTCCTCAATGTCCAGTCCTTCAGTCTGAAGCACTTCAATCACTTCAGCAGCAGTAAAACGCCGCCGTCGTGATCTACTTTGTTCGAAAACTTGTACTCGCCTGCGACGCCATTTTCGACACGAATGCAGATTAGCCAGTCGTGCAGGGTGCCGAAGTCATTCGTTTCCCGACGAGTATATGGCTACGGAATCTCATGAAGCAACTTTCCCCTTGACCCTTGACACGTTTGCAGTGGCCAGTGTGGCTATTGTAGGCGTGCAAGGTCTAAAGGGGACCGTTGAAAAATTTTTAATTATCGAAACCGCTATTGCGTTCCGTCGTACGCAACCGTGCCTTTCATCATGACCGCTATAGTGTTCCGTTGTACAGAGTGAGTTAATGGCTACAGAGTCTGGAACAATTCTCCATGATGCTATGATGATAAGTGATGATGGGAGTGTTCATCATGATGCTGTGGAATTCCATTGTAAAATCTTTATATGTATATCGCAGAATTTAAAATGACAATAGTCTGTGAGTAGCGATTTTTACACTGTTGGGAGACCTTGTTCTTCAAAATTGGTAGCATTATGTCTACCCCCCAACTGTTGAAACTTCCCCTACGTCTCATTCGCGATTACGATCGGACGATCATCACTACCTTTCGTGAATCAGAGAAATTACACCGCTCCCTAGCGAAGTTCAGGAACCATCTACACTTCACACTGCACTGCAAACATCACGGCGTCTTTCCCACCAGCCTAAAAATCAAAACTTCGATGAAAGGAACAGCAGCAAATAATATCATCAATCAGGCACAACGAGCACTCATGAACGAACGCATCAAGCAAATCAACACCCGCATCACTTGTCTGGAAGGGAAAATCCAAGACCTCGAGGAAAGACTGAGCTCTAGCACACTACCAGATGCTATGCTCTCCGAAATCAAAGAGTGGCTAAACAACACACGACGAATAGAATGGGACAAAGTACGCCAACGCCATCGAAAGAAATTCGAACTTCTAGCACCAAAAAACAACAGGAGACAACAGAATGACAAAAGCGAGATTACACCTGTACCGGAAGAAACAAAAAGAAAGACCAAAGAGAGGTGGGTGATCAATCTATCAGATCGCCAACTCACTAAACCAGAACAGGAAGTACTAGAGAAAGGACTAAATTTCGCCGTAGCCCCTAACAAGCTTCCAGTGGTAGACCTCATCACAAGCATTGAAACAGCTTGCAGGTATATTGGCCCTAATTCAGAAGAAGCCACACACTTAAGATCAGACTGTGTCAGAATCATGAAACAGGCCAAACTACCGAAATCCAACTTAACACCGGACCAAAGACGGGCTCTGGCGGATTTAAAGAACGAACACGCCACGATGATCCTACCAGCTGACAAAGGTCGTGCCACAGTCATCATGCCTAGACCCATGTACTATGAGAAGGCAAGCAAACTTCTGGAAGATACTACAACATATGAACGCCTCAAGAAAGATCCTACTTCCAAGTTTTCCAACAAACTGAAAGACACACTGAAACGCCTGAAAGAGACGGACCGCCTGTCATTAGAACAGTACAGGAAATATACCCAACTGTGTCCGACGTCCCCAAGTTCTATGGTCTACCCAAAGTCCACAAGAAAGAAGTCCCCCTCCGTCCCATAGTCGCATCCAGAGGTTCCATCATGTATGAGACGGCTAGATTTGTGGCGGACATCCTATCACCTCTCGTAGGACACACAGATCATCACATCCACAACAGTGCTGACCTAGTGGAAAAACTGAGTAACTACACCCTCGCTCATGATGAACTCCTTGTGTCATATGATGTCTCTGCCCTATTTACCAGCGTACCAGTGAAAGAAAGCATAGAGATCATACGCCGAAGGTTACAAAACGACCAAACCCTCCACCAACGTACATCTCTCACAGTGGACGACGTATGTGAACTCTTGTCCTGCTGCCTCACCACCACCTACTTCACCTTCCAAGGTGAATTCTACCAACAAAAAGAAGGAGCAGCCATGGGCTCCCCAGTAAGCCCAATAGTAGCCAACCTGTTCATGGAGGATTTTGAAGAGAAAGCATTGGCTTCTTTCCACTCCCCACCACGATACTGGGGGCGCTACGTAGACGACACCATGACTATCCTCCCCCAGCAACTGGTCGAACAGTTCACAGAACATCTGAACAACCAACACCCAGCCATCAAATTCATGAGGGAAGTGGAACAGAACAACTCCATAGCCATGCTGGACACCCTCATCACCAGAACTGATGGCATTCTATCCTTCTCGGTCTACCGTAAACCAACTCATACGGACCAATATTTACAGTTCGACAGCCACCAGCCCCTTGAACACAAACTGGGAGTGATTCGAGCCCTTACCCACAGAGCTAACACCATATGCAGTACCCAAGAGGCAAAAGACAAGGAGACAAACCACCTGAAAAAAGTGCTCACCATCTCGGGCTACAAAAAGTGGGCCTGGAACAGCCCGGGAGGCAGGAAATCCAACACCGCATCCCAACAGCCAGTGAAACAACACCAGCGCAAGGGACACATCACCATCCCATACGTAGGAGGTGTGAGTGACGCTCTGTCCAGAAAGATCAGAAAACTGGGGGTGGCTGTACATTCCAAACCTTCCAACACCATACGCAGCCAGCTGGTCACCCCCAAGGACAAAACCAGCAAACTCGACAAAGCTGGCATTATATACAGAATAGACTGCCAGGACTGTAACCAACATTATGTCGGTGAAACTGAACGCCCCCTTCAGAAGAGACTAACAGAACACAAGAGGGACTCTTCTCCAGTAGGAGCTCACCTACACGCCGAAAAACATCAATTCAGTGCGGACAATGTCAACATCCTGGACAGAGAAAATAAGTGGTTCCAGCGAGGAGTCAAGGAGGCCATCTACATCGCAGCCACCAACCCCCCGCTCAACAGGGACCGGGCCGTTACACCCTGCCCCCGGTGTACCATTCTCTGATTCGATCTCGTGAACTGGGTTCATCCCATGTTCGCGAGATCTGAGTAGAGATTCACGCAGACAGCATTAGAGCGCTGACGAAGATGGCGAGAACGCCATCGAAAGCTACGGAACTGTGAGTAGCGATTTTTACACTGTTGGGAGACCTTGTTCTTCAAAATTGGTAGCATTATGTGTTGAGAATTTCTTCTTGTGAGACTGGGGTAAAAGTAGTAAGAGGTGTGCCAGAGAAGGAAGGGTCAGGTGGGCATGGTTGACAGGATGTCCTGTCAAGCCTGTCACGAAGAGTTTGTATTTTGGTGGTGAAATAGTTGGAGAATACAGATGGGAGTTCTTCATTTGTATGTTTTGTTGGGAGAGGTAAATCTTTTCGTATGCCAAGGAGATGATTCATGGTTGTAAAGAGTTCTTTTGAAGAAGAGGCATTCAGGATTTTGGTTTGGAAATAGCTTGTTTTTGCTGATGCAATGAGGGTGGATACTTTTGTTTTAGAGGCTTGGAAAAGTTGCCTGTGTACAGTGAGTTTGGATTTGCGCCAGCGGCGCTCTGCTCTGCGGCGGGCACGTTTTGCACAGGCGATCTCATGAGTGAGCCAGGGGGTAGGGGGGCGGTCAGGTAAAAGACAAGTTGTGGCTGGAGCATGAGTGTCCAGAAGATGGTGGAGAGTAGTATAGAATTCATCGGCAAGGTTATGTGACTTTTCAGAAAGGAGACGGGAGGCATCAGATGAAAATGTGGAGAGGTCGATAGATTTGAGATTGCGTCGAGTCACTGTGCGCATGGTACGGGAAGGAGGAGAAATGTCGAGAGAACAGAGAATTGCAGAGTGGTCAGATGGAAGGGCTGAAGTTAGACGGGTAGAAAGAACTAAGCAGTTGTCAGTAGCGGAATTTTGGTGATCACGAGAAATGATCCAGTCAAGAATGTGACCTTTTTGATGGGTTGGTTCAGAAATGTGTTGAGTCATATTGTGATTGGACAGAGAGTTGATGATATGTCTTGTGTCATAACGGTGAGTGTTGTCATAGTGGACATTGATGTCACCTAGAATGATGAGATTTCCAGGTAAGAGACAGTAGTAATCAAGAAGTTGATCAAAGTCAGAGAGAAACATGGATGTGGTGAGCTTGTTGGCAGAGCTAGGTGGAGGTCGATAGACACAGGAGAAGGTGATGGGGTGAGGGGTGGATTGGAAGGATACTTCAACGTGCTCGAAAGAAGGATGGGAGAAAGGCAGAGACTGCGAGAAAGACAGGCGGGAATGGAGTGAGTCGTTGTAGAGGATGGCGATACCACCACCTCGGGATGAGCGATGGAAAGAAGCAAGCCTGTAACCACTCGGAGTGAGACTCACATGTATAGGTTCATGACCAAGGGGGTTAAGCCATGTTTCGGTGATAAAAGCAATGTCAACATGCTCATCTGCGATAAAGTCAGCAATGACATCAGCTTTGCCATCAGTGCATGTTGACTGAGCGTTAAAAAGGCATAGTTTTAGTTTATCACAATGCGGCGGCCGAGGTGGAGACGAAGGCAGCACCGACGGGACAGAAGACGAAGGAGACACCAACGGGGCAGAAGACGAAGGCAGCAACGACGGGACAGAAGACGAAGGAGGCACCAGCGGGACAGAAGACAAAGGCAGCACCAGCGGGACAGAAGACGAGGGCAGCGCCGGCGGGACAGAAGACGAAAGCGGCACCGGTGGGACAGAAGGTGAAGGCGGCACCGGCGGGACAGAAGACGAAGGCGAAGACGGCAGAGGAGGAGACGAAGTTTGCAGCAGCAAGGTCGAGTGCAGGGGCAGTGGAGGAGACGAAGAAGCAGTAGATGAAAAGTGGTGTCGGACTGGCACAGCAGGAGGCAGATTGTGCCAAAGTCGGTGGAGACGTCCACCACGACAGGATCGCGCAGTGCGGGGCTTAATGTGTGTGTGTGGTGTGTGTGTGTGTGTGTGTGTGTGTGTGTGTGTGTGTGTGTGTGTGTGTTGGTGTCCTCCCTGTTTCTTCTTGGTGTGTGTGTGTGTGTGTGTGTGTGTGTGTATGTGTGTGTGTGTGTTGGTGTCCTCCCTGTTTCTTCTTGGTGTGTGTGTGTGTGTGTGTGTGTGTGTGTGTGTGTCCTCCCTCTGTCTCTTCTTAATGTGTGTGTGTGTGTGTGTTGGTGTCCTCCATCTGTCTCTTTTTAATGTGTGTGTGTGGGGGAAGTGTGGGTGTGTGGGGGTGTGTATGTTGGTTTCCTCCCTTTGTTTCTTCTTGATGTGGGTGTGGGTGTGTGGGTGTTTTGGTATTCTCCCTCTGTCTCTTCTTAACTCACTCAGGATGGAGAGTTTTTCCCCTTGCGTTTCCCCAGGGACGGCCCATTTTGAAGGGTTAGGAAAAAAATCACAAAAAATACAAAAACATACAGGAACAAAATGAAACTTTCATATCTAAATATTTACATGCTGGGTTAGTTCATGCCAAATTATTGAAGTTCTTCCTTGAATATTTCTTCTTCATGTGCCATGTTGAAAATACCCCAAATTTTATGGTCAGGATCACCGTACAGTCACACACTTTGATCAGCTCCTTGAACACACATTCAAAGGTGAGAAGGTTTTTGTATGCACAAAACAACATGAATAAAGTAGACTTTGCTCAGGGTAAAAAAAAAGAAGATTATTAGTGATATTATATGAATAAATGTTACAAATTGTTACACAGGGGAATTGTGGGGGCGTGGCACTCAAATGAGACATGCAGGCCACAAGAGCCAGAGAAGGAGGCAAAGTGGGAGAAAAACTAAAATCTTCATGCCAGTCATGCATAGGAAAGTGAATGAAACGTCCATCAGACATGCAACTCACTGTGATTGGCCTGCTGACTGCTCGCCTCTCGTGGCGTGTACGCCCACCTCCCTCTCCCATTTTACTGTTGTCTGAAACTGGGTCACTGTCAATACCTTCTTGCTGGCAGCTTCCATCACTTGATACACTTTCACCATTATCTTCAGCATACTCCTCAATGTCCAGTCCTTCAGTCTGAAGCACTTCAATCACTTCAGCAGCAGTAAAACGCCGCCGTCGTGATCTACTTTGTTCGAAAACTTGTACTCGCCTGCGACGCCATTTTCGACACGAATGCAGATTAGCCAGTCGTGCAGGGTGCCGAAGTCATTCGTTTCCCGACGAGTATATGGCTACGGAATCTCACGAAGTAACTTTCCACTTGGCCCTTGACACGTTTGCAGTGACCAGTGTGGCTATGGTAGGCGTGCAAGGTCTAAAGGGGAGCGTCGAAAAAATTTTAATTATCGAAACCGCTATCGCGTTCCGTCGTACGGAACCGTGCCTTTCATCACGACCGCTATAGCGTTCCGTCGTACCAAGTGAGTTAATGTGTGTGTGTGTGTGTGTGTGTGTGTGTGTGTGTGTGTGTGTGTGTGTGTGTGTGTGTGTGTGTGTGTTGGTGTCCTCCCTCTGTCTCTTCTTAATTGTGTGTGGGGGGGGGGGGTATGGGTGTGGGTGTGCGTGTGTATGTTGGTTTCTTCCCTTTGTTTCTTCTTGATATATGTGTGTGAGTGTGTGTGTGTGTGTGTGTGTGTATGTATGTTGGGTCCTCCCTTTGTTTCTTCTTGATGTGTGTGTGTGTAGTGTGTGTGTGTGTTGGTGTCCTCCCTTTGTTTCATCTTGATATGTTGTGTGTGTGTGTGTGTGTTTTGGTGTCCTCCCTTTGTTTCTTTTTGATGTGTGTGTGTGTGTGTGTGTGTGTGTGTGTGTGTGTGTGTGTGTGTGTGTGTGTGTGTGTGTGTGTGTGTGTGTGTGTGTGACAAGTCTTCGACTCAGAATATGGAAAGAATGGTAGCGATTTTTACACTGTTGGGAGACCTTGTTCTTCAAAATTGGTAGCATTATGTCTACCCCCCAACTGTTGAAACTTCCCCTACGTCTCATTCGCGATTACGATCGGACGATCATCACTACCTTTCGTGAATCAGAGAAATTACACCGCTCCCTAGCGAAGTTCAGGAACCATCTACACTTCACACTGCACTGCAAACATCACGGCGTCTTTCCCACCAGCCTAAAAATCAAAACTTCGATGAAAGGAACAGCAGCAAATAATATCATCAATCAGGCACAACGAGCACTCATGAACGAACGCATCAAGCAAATCAACACCCGCATCACTTGTCTGGAAGGGAAAATCCAAGACCTCGAGGAAAGACTGAGCTCTAGCACACTACCAGATGCTATGCTCTCCGAAATCAAAGAGTGGCTAAACAACACACGACGAATAGAATGGGACAAAGTACGCCAACGCCATCGAAAGAAATTCGAACTTCTAGCACCAAAAAACAACAGGAGACAACAGAATGACAAAAGCGAGATTACACCTGTACCGGAAGAAACAAAAAGAAAGACCAAAGAGAGGTGGGTGATCAATCTATCAGATCGCCAACTCACTAAACCAGAACAGGAAGTACTAGAGAAAGGACTAAATTTCGCCGTAGCCCCTAACAAGCTTCCAGTGGTAGACCTCATCACAAGCATTGAAACAGCTTGCAGGTATATTGGCCCTAATTCAGAAGAAGCCACACACTTAAGATCAGACTGTGTCAGAATCATGAAACAGGCCAAACTACCGAAATCCAACTTAACACCGGACCAAAGACGGGCTCTGGCGGATTTAAAGAACGAACACGCCACGATGATCCTACCAGCTGACAAAGGTCGTGCCACAGTCATCATGCCTAGACCCATGTACTATGAGAAGGCAAGCAAACTTCTGGAAGATACTACAACATATGAACGCCTCAAGAAAGATCCTACTTCCAAGTTTTCCAACAAACTGAAAGACACACTGAAACGCCTGAAAGAGACGGACCGCCTGTCATTAGAACAGTACAGGAAATTATACCCAACTGTGTCCGACGTCCCCAAGTTCTATGGTCTACCCAAAGTCCACAAGAAAGAAGTCCCCCTCCGTCCCATAGTCGCATCCAGAGGTTCCATCATGTATGAGACGGCTAGATTTGTGGCGGACATCCTATCACCTCTCGTAGGACACACAGATCATCACATCCACAACAGTGCTGACCTAGTGGAAAAAACTGAGTAACTACACCCTCGCTCATGATGAACTCCTTGTGTCATATGATGTCTCTGCCCTATTTACCAGCGTACCAGTGAAAGAAAGCATAGAGATCATACGCCGAAGGTTACAAAACGACCAAACCCTCCACCAACGTACATCTCTCACAGTGGACGACGTATGTGAACTCTTGTCCTGCTGCCTCACCACCACCTACTTCACCTTCCAAGGTGAATTCTACCAACAAAAAGAAGGAGCAGCCATGGGCTCCCCAGTAAGCCCAATAGTAGCCAACCTGTTCATGGAGGATTTTGAAGAGAAAGCATTGGCTTCTTTCCACTCCCCACCACGATACTGGGGGCGCTACGTAGACGACACCATGACTATCCTCCCCCAGCAACTGGTCGAACAGTTCACAGAACATCTGAACAACCAACACCCAGCCATCAAATTCACGAGGGAAGTGGAACAGAACAACTCCATAGCCATGCTGGACACCCTCATCACCAGAACTGATGGCATTCTATCCTTCTCGGTCTACCGTAAACCAACTCATACGGACCAATATTTACAGTTCGACAGCCACCAGCCCCTTGAACACAAACTGGGAGTGATTCGAACCCTTACCCACAGAGCTAACACCATATGCAGTACCCAAGAGGCAAAAGACAAGGAGACAAACCACCTGAAAAAAGTGCTCACCATCTCGGGCTACAAAAAGTGGGCCTGGAACAGCCCGGGAGGCAGGAAATCCAACACCGCATCCCAACAGCCAGTGAAACAACACCAGCGCAAGGGACACATCACCATCCCATACGTAGGAGGTGTGAGTGACGCTCTGTCCAGAAAGATCAGAAAACTGGGGTGGCTGTACATTCCAAACCTTCCAACACCATACGCAGCCAGCTGGTCTTCCCCAAGGACAAAACCAGCAAACTCGACAAAGCTGGCATTATATACAGAATAGACTGCCAGGACTGTAACCAACATTATGTCGGTGAAACTGAACGCCCCCTTCAGAAGAGACTAACAGAACACAAGAGGGACTCTTCTCCAGTAGGAGCTCACCTACACGCCGAAAAACATCAATTCAGTGCGGACAATGTCAACATCCTGGACAGAGAAAATAAGTGGTTCCAGCGAGGAGTCAAGGAGGCCATCTACATCGCAGCCACCAACCCCCCGCTCAACAGGGACCGGGGCCGTTACACCCTGTCCCCGGTGTACCATTCTCTGATTCGATCTCGTGAACTGGGTTCATCCCATGTTCGCGAGATCTGAGTAGAGATTCACGCAGACAGCATTAGAGCGCTGACGAAGATGGCGAGAACGCCATCGAAAGCTACGGAACTGTGAGTAGCGATTTTTACACTGTTGGGAGACCTTGTTCTTCAAAATTGGTAGCATAATGGTAGACCTGATCACCAACAAACTCTTTTTGATCTCTCTTCCTTCTCCTCACATCCAGATCAGGCCAGAATGACACAAGGAATCGAAAATCAAATTTATTCTCCTGCAAACATCAGCAAATTCAGTCGTACAAACATCAAGATATCCTCAAACATATATATATGTAGTGCATCATTAATGTACATTGGCAAGGTGGGATCAGCACACAGATTCTTTCTCTTGAATTGTTCTTGCCTCTCTCTCTCTCCCTGGGCCCCAAACTGCCCACTGGATATAAATCAACAGAACTCTCCATAGCATCATGATTATCATCCTCATCTATCATCCTCATCATCTCATCGCATTGTAAAAACCTGTGCCAACTTCTGTGGCTGTTAAGGTGGCGCAGAAAATGGGACAAAAACAAAACAAGACAAAACAAAACACAAAAGTAACCTCCCTGAGTGTGTTGATTCTTAAAAAAAAAAGGAAAAAAAAAGCCAACAGAACTGTCTAGAATCTCACAGACCAAACTACAGAATCATATATAAGCCAACAGAATTTTCTAGAATGTCACACACCAAACTCCAAAACGATATATAAACTAACAGAACTGTCTAGAATCTCACATACCAAACTCCACAAAATGATTTATAAGCCAACAGAACTTTCTGGACTAGAATCTCACAGACCAAACTCCAAAACGACATTATATACCAACAGAATTTTCTAGAATCTCACAGGACAAACTCTAAAATGACATATAAGCCAACAATTTTCTGTTCTATAACCCCACAGACCAAAATCCGAAACGATGTACAAGCCATCGGAACTTTCTAGAATCTCACAGACCAAACTCCAATACGATATATATGCCAACAGAACTTTCTAGAGTCTCACAGACCAAACACCAGTACGATATATATACCAACAGAACTTTCTAGTCTCACAGACCAAACACCAATACGATATATATACCAACAGAACTTTCTAGTCTCACAGACCAAACACCAATACGATATATATACCAACAGAACTTTCTAGAATCTCACAGACCAAACACCAATACGATATATATACCAACAGAACTTTCTAGAGTCTCACAGACCAAACACCAATACGATATATATACCAACAGAACTTTCTAGAGTCTCACAGACAAACACCAATACGATATATATACCAACAGAACTTTCTAGAGTCTCACAGACCAAACACCAATACGATATATATGCCAGCAGAACTTTCTAGAGTCTCACAGACCAAACACCAATGTGATATATATACCAACAGAACTTTCTAGAATCTCACAGACCAAACACCAATACGATATATATACCAACAGAACTTTCTAGAGTCTCACAGACCAAACACCAATACGATATATATACCAACAGAACTTTCTAGAGTCTCACAGACCAAACTCCAATATGATATATATACCAACAGAACTTTCTAGAGTCTCACAGACCAAACTCCAATATGATATATATACCAACAGAACTTTCTAGAGTCTCACAGACCAAACACCAATACGATATATATACCAGCAGAACTTTCTAGAATCTCACAGACCAAACTCCAATATGATATATATACCAACAGAACTTTCTAGAATCTCACAGACCAAACTCCAATATGATATATATACCAACAGAACTTTCTAGAATCTCACAGACCAAACTCCAATATGATATATATACCAACAGAACTTTTTAGAATCTCACAGACCAAACTCCAATACGATATATATACCAACAGAACTTTTTAGAATCTCACAGACCAAACACCAATACGATATATATACCAACAGAACTTTTTAGAATCTCACAGACCAAACACCAGTACGATATATATACCAACAGAACTTTTTAGAATCTCACAGACCAAACACCAGTACGATATATATACCAGCAGAACTTTCTAGAGTCTCACAGACCAAACACCAGTACGATATATATACCAACAGAACTTTCTAGAATCTCACAGACCAAACTCCAATACGATATATATGCCAGCAGAACTTTCTAGAGTCTCACAGACCAAACACCAGTATGATATATATACCAACAGAACTTTCTAGAATCTCACAGACCAAACTCCAATACGATATATATGCCAGCAGAACTTTCTAGAATCTCACAGACCAAACTCCAATACGATATATATGCCAGCAGAACTTTCTAGAATCTCACAGACCAAACTCCAATACGATATATATGCCAGCAGAACTTTCTAGAATCTCACAGACCAAACTCCAATACGATATATATGCCAGCAGAACTTTCTAGAATCTCACAGGAAGCAGGTGAATAGGGTGATGGGGTCAAAGGGTAAAGTTTCTGATTTGCCTGCATGGTTGGCAATGCAGGTTGCTGGTGGGAGTCAAAGAGTTAAATCCAACGCGTGCTAGAGATATTTAGTCCCTCCGATAGAAAAAGGGTGGAAAAATCCAAAAGAACACAGCGTTCTTTCATTTTGAAGCTTTCAAGTCAAGAATTCTATTAGGGAGATTTTTTTTTTGTAATGTGTGTGTGTGTGTGTGGGTGTGTGTGGTGTGTGTGTGTGTGTGTGTGGTGTGTGTGTGTGTGTGTGTGTGTGTGTGTGTGTGTGTGTGTGTGTGTGTGTGTGTGTGTGAGAGAGAGAGAGAGAGAGAGAATCATGAAGCCATACCAAAATTCTTTATGTGTGTGTGCGCAGGGAGAAGATCCTGCAGGGTTTGGTGGCCTGCCTGAAAGACACTGATGGTAACGTCAGAAAGGTCAGTAGGACACATTGTCTGTTGTATGTCATGTACATAGTGATGATTTGTCTGTACTTGACTACATTACATTGTCTGTCGCATGTCATGTACATAGTGATGATTTGTCTGTACTGACTACATTACATTGTCTGTCGCATGTCATGTACATAGTGATGATCGTCTGTACTTGACTACATTACATTGTCTGTCGCATGTCATGTACATAGTGATGATTTGTCTGTACTGACTACATTACATTGTCTGTCGCATGTCATGTACATAGTGATGATTTGTCTGTACTGACTACGTTACATTGTCTGTCGCATGTCATGTACATAGTGATGATCGGTCTGTACTTGACTACATTACATTGTCTGTTGTATGTCATGTACATAGTGATGATCGGTCTGTACTTGACTACATTACATTGTCTGTCGCATGTCATGTACATAGTGATGATTTGTCGTACTTGACTACATTACATTGTCTGTTGTATGTCATGTACATAGTGATGATCGGTCTGTACTTGACTACATTACATTGTCTGTTGTATGTCATGTACATAGTGATGATTGTCTGTACTTGACTACATTACATGTCTGTTGTATGTCATGTACATAGTGATGATTTGTCTGTACTTGACTACATTACATTGTCTGTTGTATGTCATGTACATAGTGATGATCGGTCTGTACTTGACTACATTACATTGTCTGTCGCATGTCATGTACATAGTGATGATTTGTCTGTACTTGACTACATTACATTGTCTGTCGCATGTCATGTACATAGTCTGTCTGTATTGTCTGTCGCGTGTCATGTACATAGTGATGATTGGTCTGTACTGACTACATTACATTGTTTGTTGTATGTCATGTACATAGTCTGTCTGTATTGTCTGTCGCATGTCATGTACATAGTGATGATCGGTCTGTACTGACTACATTACATTGTCTGTTGTATGTCATGTACATAGTCTGTCTGTATTGTCTGTCGCATGTCATGTACATAGTGATGATCGGTCTGTACTGACTACATTACATTGTCTGTTGTATGTCATGTACATAGTCTGTCTGTATTGTCTGTCGCATGTCATGTACATAGTGATGATCGATCTGTACTGACTACATTACATTGTCTGTCGCATGTCATGTACATAGTGATGATCGGTCTGTACTGACTACATTACATTGTCTGTTGTATGTCATGTACATAGTGATGATTTGTCTGTACTTGACTACATTACATTGTCTGTCGCATGTCATGTACATAGTGATGATTTGTCTGTACTTGACTACGCTGACTGATGCACCTTAGTTAACCCTTTGACTCCCGCACCTTAGCCACCAATTGCAAAAACTTAACTCTTTGATTTCTTCACTGTATCCACCAGCTTCCTGTATGAAGGTGGTGGATAGGGTGAGGAAGTCAAAGAAACAAGTTATTGCTTGATTGACAATGCAGGATGCTGGTGGACAGGGTGCAGGAGTCAAAGGGTTAATATGGGCAACGACTAAACCAACCTCTATGTTGTGGGGTGGGATTGAACTCAAGATGTGAGATCTGGAGTTCACAGCTCTGTGAAATGGTTTGGCCCGTACCAGAGTGAACTTTTCATAGAATTCTCAGCCATGCCCATGTCTGAAAGTCGCTATTCATGTCCTGTTTTATATCCATATAAATGTTGTTACATCCCTGCAGGGTGCAGTGTATGCAGCTGGTAATGCCAGCTACCATATCGGACAGCTGTACCCATGATATTCATATAAGTGTTCTGATATCCTTCAGCCGTGTTTGCCATTGGTAATACCAGCTTCGAGGCAGACAGCTGTACCCATGATATATAAATGTTCTGATATCATAGCAGGGTGCAGTGTTTGCCATTGGTAATACCAGCTACCACAGCAGACAGCTGTACCCACGATATTCATATAAATGTTCTTATGTCCTCACAGGGTGCAGTGTTTGCCATTGGTAATACCAGCTACCACAGCGGGCAGCTGTACCCACGATGTTTATATAATGTTTTGATATCATTGCAGGGAGCGGTGTTTGCCATTGGTAGTACCAGCTACCACAGCGGACAGCTGTTCCCATAATATTCATATAAATGTTTTTATATCCATGCAGGGAGCGGTGTTTGCCATTGGTAATGCTAGCTACCACAGCGGACAGCTGTACCCACGTCTGAAAGTGGCATTCCTGCCCTGGTAGAGCTGCTTCGTGACCCACAGACCAAGACACGTGCTAATGCTGCCAGTAGGTGTTTGTATGTCTGTATTGTCTGTCTGCCAGTAGGTGTTTGTATGTATTGTCTGTCTGCAAGTAGGTGTTTGTATGTCTGTATTGTCTGCCAGTAGGTGTTTGTATGTTTGTATTGTCTGCCAGTAGGTGTTTGTATGTCTGTATTGTCTGTCTGCCAGTAGGTGTTTGTATGTATTGTCTGTCTGCAAGTAGGTGTTTGTATGTCTGTATTGTCTGCCAGTAGGTGTTTGTATGTTTGTATTGTCTGTCTGCCAGTAGGTGTTTGTATGTCTGTATTGTCTGTCTGCCAGTAGGTGTTTTGTATGTATTGTCTGTCTGCAAGTAGGTGTTTGTATGTCTGTATTGTCTGCCAGTAGGTGTTTGTATGTTTGTATTGTCTGTCTGCCAGTAGGTGTTTGTATGTCTGTATTGTCTGTCTGCCAGTAGGTGTTTGTATGTCTGTATTGTCTGTCTGCCAGTAGGTGTTTGTATGTTTGTTATTGTCTGTCTGCCAGTAGGTGTTTGTATGTCTGTATTGTCTGTCTGCCAGTAGGGGTTTGTAAGCTTGTATTGTCTGTCTGCCAGTAGGTGTTTGTATGTCTGTATTGTCTGTCTGCCAGTAGGTGTTTGTATGTCTGTATGTCTGTCTGCCAGTAGGTGTTTGTATGTCTGTATTGTCTGTCTGCCAGTAGGTGTTTGTATGTCTGTATTGTCTGTCTGCCAGTAGGTGTTTGTAAGCTTGTATTGTCTGTCTGCCAGTAGGTGTTTGTATGTCTGTATTGTCTGTCTGCCAGTAGGTGTTTGTATGTCTGTATTGTCTGTCTGCCAGTAGGTGTTTGTATGTCTGTATTGTCTGTCTGCCAGTAGGTGTTTGTAAGCTTGTATTGTCTGTCTGCCAGTAGGTGTTTGTATGCTTATTGTCTGTCTGCCAGTAGTGTTGTTTGTATGTCTGTTTGTCTGTCTGCCAGTAGGTGTTTGTATGTGATGTCTGTATTGTCTGTCTGCCAGTAGGTGTTTGTATGCTTGTATGTCTGTATTGTCTGTCTGCCAGTAGGTGTTTGTATGCTTGTATTGTCTGCGCCAGTAGGTGTTTGTAGCTTGTATGTCTGTATTGTCTGTCTGCCAGTAGGTGTTTGTAGCTTGTATGTCTGTATTGTCTGTCTGCCAGTAGGTGTTTGTATGCTTGTATGCTGTATGTCTGTCTGCCAGTAGGTGTTTGTATGCTTGTATGTCTGTATTGTCTGTCTGCCAGTAGGTGTTTGTATGCTTATGTCTGTATTGTCTGTCTGCCAGTAGGTGTTTGTATGCTTGTATTGTCTGTCTGCCAGTAGGTGTTTTGTATGCTGTGTTGTCTGTCTGCCAGTAGGTGTTTATATGCTTGTATATCGTATTGCTGTCTGCCAGCAGGTGTTTGTATGCTTGTATCTGTATTGTCTGTCTGCCAGTAAGTGTTTGTATGTCTGTATTGTCTGTCTGCCAGTAGGTGTTTGTATGTTTTCTGTATTGTCTGTCTGCCAGTAGGTGTTTGTATGCTTGTATGTCTGTCTGCAGTAGGTGTTTGTATGCTTGTATGTCTGTGTTGTCTGTCTGCCAGTACGTGTCTGAATGTGTCTGGCCAGTATGTGTATATTGTCAGTTTGTCTGTCTGTCTATCTGTCTGGTCAGTATGTGTATATTGTCTGCTGTCTGTCTGGCCAGTGTGTGTCTTTCTCTGCCTTTTGGTACAGACATCTGCGGTGTTGCTGAGAAAGTCGGAGCAACATCCTCATTGATGCATATGTAAAATGGATAAGACTGTCTGATTGCGTTCTTCCTGATGAGCTTATAGCACAGTCAGCTTTTCGGAAGTCACCAGTCAGGGTCAAAAAATTCCTATAATGCTTATTTTGTTGACTATTGGGGAATTGAACCTGTGACTTTCCAGGTGACATTGTCTGTCATTATTGTTCATGGTCATAATTTTTTCCAGTACATGACCTGTCTAGCTTTATGTCTGTGTTCTGTCTGTTAAATTGTGTGCTTGTGTTCGATACTAGTCTTTTTTAAAAAATTATGTTTAGGATCATCGCTTTCAGGGAGGTTACCTTTGTGCTCACCTTTCTTTTTTCTCGTCCCATTGTCTATGTCACCTTATGGCCATAGAAGCTGGCACAGTTTTTACAATGCAGTGATGATGATGTCAATGAGGATGATAATCTTGATGCTATTTGGTCCCGTTTTATCCACTGGACGAGGCAGCAGGGAAGTTTTTAGTCCTGTTTTTATTGTCCGTTGTTTGGTGTTTATGGTCTGTTTGTGACCGTGCGTTCGCGCTTGACAAAGGCCGGTTGGCCGAAAATTTGTGCTTGTTTTGTCTTGCTTTGTCAAATACGCGCTGGCACAGTTTTTTTACAATCAGTTTCTGATGTGCATTGGGCAGGATGACTTGTTTGATGCTATTGAGTTTCATCTAGGATTGAGACTGCCATGGCAGGCCTGTACTCTACGCTTACTATTTATACTATATCCTGGCGTCAACCAGGCCTGCGAGATATAGACACCTGCGGTGCTGGTCAGAAGATTGAGCAACACCCTCAATAATGCATCCGTGGAGTGGATGAGACTCAACTGTGTGGTCCCAGTCTTCCCTGTGAGCCCACAGCACGCCCAACTCTGGGTAGGAGCCGGTTAGAGCCAAAAAATCCCACAGTGATTTTTAAAGGACTGATGGGGATTCGAACTCACAACCTTCCAGTCAGTAGTCTGTTGCGTTAATTAAAGCAAAAAAAATCCCACAGTGATTTTTGAAAGGACTGATGGGGATTTGAACCCACAACCTTCCAGTCCAAAAAAATCCCACGGTGATTTTTGAAAGGACTTATGGGGATTCGAACCCACAACCTTCCAGTCGGTAGTCCGTTGCATTAACCACTACACCATGGTGACTGGTCGATACTAGTCTCTTTCCCGTTCACTGTCACACATGGTGTTATAGTCACGAAAAAGAAATAGACTGTCATTTGTAGGGCATCCGTACAGTTCCTTCCGCAGTCTCAGGTGTCAGATATAGATATCTATCTCTCCTTTCTCAGCAACTAAGTAGTTCTTGCAGGCCTGGAGGATGTGTTCTGCCGTCTGGTCAGCTTCTCCATGAGCACCAGGGGGATAGTGCAAGTTGGAAGCGTTTGTCCAGGTGGTGGTTCAGTGTTAGTGCCCAGTCCGCAGATAGAGGATGGATGATGACTTGCTGTTGTTGGGACAACTGGCGGTAACTGTCATATTGCTGGATGCTCTGAACAAAGATTTGATAATGGTTTTCATCTCTGAGGCTGATGTTGTTTTTTGTTCAGGCTCTGCTCCCAGCTTCATGATTTTGCCCGCCCTTTCATTTCATGTGATATCACAGTGTGAGGGAATCCACTGCAGTACCTGTCTGATGCACCTGATGTTTTGCAGTGCTTCTTGCAAATGTGGCCGTATACTTGCGTTGGTTGCTTCCAGGACCGGACATGGCGTCTGTAAGGAACACTATTTGGTTGTCATGGTCTGCAGCATTGTTAATGGTGTGTGTTGCATGGACCATTAGGCTGTGTCTGATACTTGATGAACCGATACGATGTTGTTTGTGTGTTGTAAATTTTCAGGATAGGATAGCAGACCATTGGAAAAATTCATTTGTTGTTACTGTGGTCTTTTGCTAAGAACTGTACAGAACTAGACCATTGTGTGAACATACTGCCTGCTGTTACCTGTTGTTTTGAAATGTTTGGTACTGCATAAATTCTTATCATTTTTTCATCAAATAAGTTTAAATTGCAATGCAGGATGTTTCTTTTTTTTATCATGTGTTTTACGTATAACTTTATTAAAATGTTATTTATGTGTTTGTCAGGTGCCTGTGGAAACCTGGCATGCACTCACCTGTGTTGTGTCCAGAGCTGAAGAAAGCCAAAGTCTATGGCACAGTGAGTATCTCTGTTTTCTTTCTGTATGCACTACGTTAATTAGTCATAGAGAGAGGAAGAGAGAGAAAAGAGAGGAGAGAGTGTGTGTCTGTGGCATGAATGAATGGTAGACATGAGCACAGGCAAGTTTATTTCTTTCATTTTGCTTTTTAACTTGAACTTGGTATATGTATGCATAAAGGGTTTTATTTTTGTTTTGTTTTGTGTTTTTTGCTGATCCACTCCTGTGTCACTGCCCATACTTTGCTCATTTCAGCTTTCCAACACACCTCCAGACCCGCCAAAACTGAGGTTACCATGAAAGCGGGGCATGAAGGGCCACAGTATATGGGACAATTTTTCACATTGTGATGATCATGAGAATGGGGACGACAGTGATGGAATCATTGAGTTGTATTTTGGATTGAGATTACATGACAGGGCTGTACTCTGTGCTTACTTTTATTATATATCCTGTAGGGAGAAGAGTGGCAGAATGGTTCAGACGTTCACCTGCCAGTAACTAAACTCGAGGTTGCACGGTTCACTTTCCGTAGAGGCCTCAACTTTTCTCCTCAGTTTGACAGGAAAATCAAACTGAACGTCTTGTCCTTTGGATTGGGATGAAAAACGAGTCGGACCCGTGCACCACGGCAGTCGAAAATATTGAAGGGCAGGGCATTGCCCGGCTGCCTTGGTATAAACATTTGAGAGAAAGGTTGATTTCTCTGGTCCATCCCCTTGAAGACTAATTAGCCTTCTTGCCTTTCTGAAGTCTTGGTAAAAAAAATGTGAACATGAATATGAATTGAGGGAGAGGAGATAGGCACTGCCCATGTTATGCTGGCCCTGAGAAGAGTTGAGGCCTCTGCCTCCTCACTCCCCTACGACCCCAGGGTTATGGGACTATCTGTATATCTAACCTGTCATCAGCCAGGCCCAAGAGATACGGACACCTGCAGAGTTGGTCAGGAAATTTGAGCAGCACCTTTTCATTGACACATCCTTGAAGTGGATGAAGCTGAACTGGGTGGTCCTAGTCTTTCCATTGAGCCAATAGTGCATTGAACTATGGGTAGGAGCCAATTGGGGCTGAAAATTTCTGCAGTAATATTTTGGACTGATGCAGGTTTGAACTCACAACCACCTGGTCTGTAGTCTATTGGGTTATCCATTTCACCACTGTGACTGATTATGCAAAAAGAAAATAATTCCCAGGAGCCAACTACTAAGTAAACCAGTTGTTAGATTGTACATGCATAGATAAGAACCAAAGCCTAACAACCCATCTTCCCTTAGTTGGGGCTGTGACGTTATGTGTATTGCCTTAATATTATCTCTTTCAATACACACTAAAATAATCTCTCATGTTATGAGAAATTGCACTATTTTGGCAATACAAAAAAATCTACTGACAAGCCACTTCAGATGTGGGTACAAAGTTACACATTTTTTAGAAAGAGTTTCAACAGTCTAAATAACACAACAGAAAAAGCACTCCATTGAACTTGACAAAATTAAAATCACAAAAACTTTCTTGAGTCCAGGTGAGACAGTATAAGATGATGTGTCACTTGTAGTTTCCTCACTAGTTGACAGTATAAGATGATGTGTCACTTGCACTTTCCTCACTAGTTGACAGTATAAGATGATGTGTCACTTGCACTTTCCTCACTAGTTGACAGTATAAGATGACGTGTCACTTGTACTTTCCTCACTGGTTGACAGTATAAGATGATGTGTCACTTGTAGTTTCCTCACTAGTTGACAGTATAAGATGATGTGTCACTTGTAGTTTCCTCACTAGTTGACAGTATAAGATGATGTGTCACTTGTAGTTTCCTCACTAGTTGACAGTATAAGATGATGTGTCACTTGTAGTTTCCTCACTAGTTGACAGTATAAGATGATGTGTCACTTGTACTTTCCTCACTAGTTGACAGTATAAGATGATGTGTCACTTGTACTTTCCTCACTAGTTGACAGTATAAGATGATGTGTCACTTGTACTTTCCTCACTAGTTGACAGTATAAGATGATGTGTCACTTGTAGTTTCCTCACTGGTTGACAGTATAAGATGATGTGTCACTTGTACTTTCCTCACTAGTTGACAGTATAAGATGATGTGTCGCTTGTACTTTCCTCACTAGTTGACAGTATAAGATGATGTGTCACTTGTAGTTTCCTCACTAGTTGACAGTATAAGATGATGTGTCACTTGTAGTTTCCTCACTAGTTGACAGTATAAGATGATGTGTCACTTGTAGTTTCCTCACTAGTTGACAGTATAAGATGATCTGTCACTTGTAGTTTCCTCACTAGTTGACAGTATAAGATGATGTGTCACTTGTAGTTTCCTCACTGGTTGACAGTATAAGATGATGTGTCACTTGTACTTTCCTCACTAGTTGACAGTATAAGATGATGTGTCACTTGTACTTTCCTCACTAGTTGACAGTATAAGATGATCTGTCACTTGTAGTTTCCTCACTAGTTGACAGTATAAGATGATGTGTCACTTGTACTTTCCTCACTGGTTGACAGTATAAGATGATCTGTCACTTGTACTTTCCTCACTAGTTGACAGTATAAGATGATGTGTCACTTGTAGTTTCCTCACTGGTTGACAGTATAAGATGATGTGTCACTTGTAGTTTCCTCACTAGTTGACAGTATAAGATGATGTGTCACTTGTAGTTTCCTCACTAGTTGACAGTATAAGATGATGTGTCACTTGTAGTTTCCTCACTAGTTGACAGTATAAGATGATGTGTCACTTGTAGTTTCCTCACTAGTTGACAGTATAAGATGATGTGTCACTTGTACTTTCCTCACTAGTTGACAGTATAAGATGATGTGTCACTTGTACTTTCCTCACTAGTTGACAGTATAAGATGATGTGTCACTTGTACTTTCCTCACTAGTTGACAGTATAAGATGATGTGTCACTTGTACTTTCCTCACTAGTTGACAGTATAAGATGATGTGTCACTTGTACTTTCCTCACTAGTTGACAGTATAAGATGATGTGTCGCTTGTAGTTTCCTCACTAGTTGACAGTATAAGATGATGTGTCGCTTGTACTTTCCTCACTAGTTGACAGTATAAGATGATGTGTCGCTTGCACTTTCCTCACTAGTTGACAGTATAAGATGATCTGTCACTTGCACTTTCCTCACTAGTTGACAGTATAAGATGATGTGTCGCTTGCACTTTCCTCACTAGTTGACAGTATAAGATGATGTGTCACTTGCACTTTCCTCACTAGTTTCACCCCCATAATCATCATTTACAAGCAAAAATAGTTGATCTGATTCAAGGAAAGATTCTTCAGCTGATTTATATCCCATGCCGTACGTCTTCACCCATCTCAAGTGATACAGCCAGTGTATACACACAAAGGGGTTTGAGGCACTGGCAAGGTCTGCACACATGTCATTCTGGAGACAGGAAAAATTCCACCTTTTCCTACCTGGCAGAGGTGTCTTGGTGAATCGAACCTAAAACCTTTTGATTTGAAGTCTGACATTTACCCACTTGACGACTATGGCTGTTAATTGGTGTTTCGGTCACAGAAGGTCCCCCATTGGGATGCCCGGGGTCCTTTCACCCACCTTCTGGAAGTTCTGTGCTAGAAAAATTCCTCTTTTCTGTCACTGTTTTTTTTTCTTCTTCCTTCCGCCTTTGCTTTCTGTCGTCTTTTCATTTCATTTTCTGTCATGCTGGTCCGTTCACCTGTCTCACCTGTCGGCGTCACCAGGTTTGGTGTTGGACGCTGCTCATTTTGACACCATCATCTCCCACCAGGCCGCTCTGTCTTGACTTTTGTGGACAATTTCTTGAATATTTAGGCCATTGATGTTGGTGATGTTCTTAGTGTATGAGATTGGAGGTCTGTCTTTCTTCCTTTTTGCCTCTGTTTTTTCCTTGAAAAATGGTTGCCGTGAGGTGTGCCGTTCATCTGTATGTGTTCTGTAAAGCCTGACATACTTTCTTTGAGGATTAATAATTGGGTACTTGTATTGACTGCATAAGGAAGATTAGGAAAAGACAGGCGACATTTATAGACCATTTTATGAGGAAGGGGGATTTGGAGCACCTGGTCACAACGGGAAAGCTGGAGGGAAAGAGAGCACCGGGTAGACCCAGGGAGAAAATGCTGGACGGACTTGCAGAGTGGCTGGGGATGAGGAGGGTGGGGGAGATGCTGGGGGCAACGAGAGATAGAGACAGATGGAAGTTCATGATCGCCAACGCCATGCGGTAGGGCACCTGATGGTGATGATGATGATTGACTGCATGTTTTTGTCTAAGGAAATGTGCTGTGCAGGAGCAGTTTTAGGTAACCTAGGCCATTTTCTTGTGTATGCTGTAGTGTCCTTAGTTATGTTCACAGTTGTATTCAGGTTTGTTTTTTGAAATTCTCTGACAATAAATTGGACAGTGTGGTCAACGTCAGGGGCATATCCTTATGTTATGTGCGTGTCCCCCGTTGGGTTGCCGGGGCTCTTTCAGTATAAATAATATCCCCACCTTCTGGAAATTCTGTGCTAGAAATTTCCTCTTTTCTGTCACTCTCTTTGTTTCTGCCTTGTTGCCTTGCTTTCTGTCATTTCTACTTATTTTCTGCCTTAATGGTCCATTCACCTTTATTTTTTCGATAAAGCCTTACATACTTTTTCTTCGAATTGATAATTGGGTACATGTATTAAGTGCATTTTTGGCTCTAAGGAGGTGAGATATGCAGAAGCAATTTTAGGTAATTTATGCCTGTTTTTATATATGTTTGGTGTTCTTATGTATGCTTATATTTGTATTCAGGTGTGTTTTTTAAATCTCCCCTGTGCGATAAATCAGACGGAATGGTCCTACACCGGGGGCATGTCCTTAGATTATGTGCGCGAATGCATTGATATGTGTACTTAATTTTCTTTTCTTTTTTTTCCTGTTGAGGTTGTGTGTGTTTTGAAGCGGTTATAGCCCTGATATGGCTCTGCGCAGTTGGCTGGGTTTTAAACAACAATAAAAGAAAAAAAGAAAAAAAAAATGTGCGTGCACTCATTGATATATGTACTTAATTTTCTTTTCTAGCTTTCTTTTCCAACCAGATGTTGTTGTGTATGTTTTGAAATGGTTTGTTCATTCGTTATTTCTTTTAACCCTTTGACTCCCGCACCCTGTCCACCAGGATCCTGCATTGCCAACCATGCTAGCAAAGCAAAAACTTAACCCTTTGATTCCCTCACCCTTTCCACCAGCTTCCTGCAGGAAGCTGGTGGAAAGGGTGAGGGAATCAAAGGGTTAAGTTTTTGCAGTTGGTAGATAGGGTTAATGTCTGTTCACAGATGTGCTTTTAGATGAAATGGTTATAGCCCTGATATGGCTCTGTGTAGTCAGCTGGGCTTTGAATAGTAAGAATAAGAATAAGTCACAGAAGGAACAGAGTGAAATGTCATTGTCTGTGTGCAGTTTGATGGAAGTGGCGTCTCATGATTCACAGCCGGCCGTTCAGGTCAGCGCTCTGCTGGCGCTGCGTAGTATGTGTCAACAGGAGGACCTACGGAAAGTACGTTTGTCCATCTGTTTGCATGTTTGTCTGTATGCCTGTCTTATCTGTTCGTCTGTTTGTATGTCTGTCTGCATCTATGTGTGTTTGTCTGTATGTATGTATGTGTGTCCACCTATGTTAGAACACCACTCGCACTACACAAATTTATGTCAACAGGAGGACCTACAGAGAGTACGTTTGTCCCTCTGTTTGTCTGTCTGTCTGTCTGTCTTATCTGTACATCTGTTCTTGTGTCAACAGGAGGACCTATGGGAAGTACATTTGTCCATCTATTTGTCTGTCTGTCTTATCTGTATGTCTGTTTGTATTGGTGTATCTCTGTGTGTTTGTATGTATGTATGTATGTCCGCCCATGTTAGTACACTACTCGCACTTCACAATTTGTGTCAACCGGAGACCTATGGAGAGTATGTTTGTCCATCTGTTTGTCTGTTCGTTCGTTCCTTGATTTAACGTCTTTTCTCTTTGAGTGATATTAGATGGTCTGTCTGTATGTCTGTCCTATCTGTACGTCTGTTTGTATGTATGTGTGTATTTGTGTCTGTATCGTGTTCGTTCTTTGATTTAACGTCTTTTCACTATCAATGATATTAGACAGGGGAGGGGGGGGGGGGGGGGGGGGAGGAATAAATATAGTAAAATGTAGAACGATAGTTAAGCGGGTTGGATTGGGGCAGAGGGGAGATAGAGTAAAAAGACATAAATAGGTGGGAGAACAGGAAAATGGAACAAAAACTTAACTCTAACAATTAACTTCAACAATATGAAGGGAAATTGTAACACTAATACACAATCCGCATAAAGTTAAAGTAATGCGTTAACAGGACTGTGAACTAATGATTCTGAAATTTTAACTAATAAAGATTGATCTGATGTAACCTTTTGGAAATGAGTTTCAGAATACTTTTCTTGAGTAAACATTTTTGGTAAAAAGGAACGTAACATTTTGCAGTAGAATAGGCAGTGAAACAGTGTGAACTGTTCGCCGCAAATACACTTGACATTTTTACAATATTGTGTTTTCAATGCGTTTACCTGAATACGAAAACGAACAGCAACAATCGATCTCAAATGATACATGGAAGAAGACTGCAATTTTTTACATATGTTTTGAACGGTAAGTTTTATCATTTGTTGTGACACAAACTGTTCATTTAAATGTTCATAAAATCGAGACCATGAGGTTGATTCAAGCAAGTTGCAAGCATCTTTTACGGAGGTACGAACATGTAATTCTATAGAATTATCAGAATTCTGTGCGCCTTGCTTAGCTTCTCTGTCAACTACTTCGTTGCATATGTACTGTTTATACACAGCTGTATGATGCTAAATATCCTTGAACATCCTGCACCCTCCCCAAAAATGGAGAGAAAAAAACCTCAAAAAGACAAGTAAACAATCGGCCAAGCCACAAAAGTCACCTTAAACAATGCAAGTGTGACAACTGAATTTATGTCTGCACAGCTTTTTTTTTTCAGGATCATCGCACTCAGGGAGGTTACCTTGGTGCTCACCTTATTTTTTTTTTTCCCTGTCTCATTTTCTAGGCCACTGTAATGGCCACAGAAGCTGGCACGGCTTTTACGATGTGATGATGATAATGTCGATGGGGATGACAATCATGATGCTATGGAGTTCCATCGAGGACTGAGACTGCGTGTGAGGGCTGTACTCTACGCTTACTATCATGACATATCCTGGCGTTAACCAGGCCCCAGAGATACAGACACCTGCTGTGTTGGTCAGATTTGAGCAACACCCTCAGTGATGCATCCGTGAAGTGGACGAGACTTGATTGTGTGGTCCTAATCTTCCCAATAAGCCCACAGCACACCCAACGCTGGGTAGGAGCCAGTTAGAGCCGAAAAATGCCACAATGATATTTGAAGGGACCAATGGGGATTCGAACCCACAACCTTCTAGCTGCTAGTCCGTTGTGCTAACCACAACACCACAGTGACTGTTCTATGTGTGCAGAACTTTGTTATTTTCTGTTCTTCAGGAGCTGGTGGCACTGAAGGCGGTGGACCGTCTCAATCAGCTAACAGCCACACAAACCCCTCGCCCAGGGTCACACGCCATGACCCCACGCCCTGAGACACCCCTGTCACGACCTGGCAGCAGTCTGGCCAACAACGCCCAGCACTCTGGGTCTGGTCTTCTCTCCCATTGCAATAAATTGATTCGTCTTCTGCAGACCAAGAGCTGAGCGTTCGCGGCAGTGTTAGATTTTGGATTGTTTTGTTTTTGAAGGTAGAAACATTAAGGATTCTGTGAGATGGGGACATTCTGATGAAATGATCGATTCCTGAATCCATTTGTGACAGTTTCATTATTCCAGTTGACTGTTTTCGATGTGGTTTTTAGAACTGATGGTTGTGATTTTGCGACACAGAGTTTAACATTATGAGTTCTTGCTGGCTTGCAGGGTTCTTACTGTTGGTTTAAATAGTTTCTGCAGCTGCTGGTTCTGTGTTAACAGGTTGTAAGATGTATGCATAACTGCTTGTTATTTTGGTATAGTTTGTTCAGCTGTTGGCCTGTGCTTGTGTGTATGTGTTTGTATGTATATGTCTGTGTGGTGTGTGTGTGTGTGTGTGTGTGCATGTGTGGTGTGTATGCATGCGTTTGTATGTGTGCGCTTGTGTGTGTGCATACATGTATGTGTGTGTATATACATGCATGTATGGTGTGTGTGTGTGTGTGTGTGTGTGTTAAACATTCCTTAAGATATTCAAGTTTAAGCACTTTGATTGATTTTGTGTCTTCTGATACTGCCCTCCATGTGTGAAAAAGATGATACAACACATTGAGGAACTCTGTTCATGGCATGATTGCTCGTGTTCGAGTGGATTGGATTTTGCAGATGTGTTGAACTTTGTAGGTTAAAGATTGTATGAGGCGAGTTAAAGTATGTAAAGACTGGGTTGTATGAGCAATCAGAAGACTGATAAATGTGTCTTTAATAGACAAACGTGAGACCAGGTTTATATGTGAGTACAGCTAGTGAACTGCTGTTTGCTTATTGATTTACCTCATTCCTTTTCTAAATGTGGAGTCTGAACTTCAGACAGTGACTAGTGATTTCAGAGAAATCTGGAAGGTGAAACTGATCTTGTATTGAGAAATGTGAGATTAATCCCCTCCTGCTTACATTGAAATCTTCAGGCCAACAGGTGTGCATGGGAAATTTTAGTGTGCAGTTTATGTCTGTCTTCTGTTGGTTTTTCTTGTGATGTTTTGCAGTTTATGTCTGTCTTCTGTTGGTTTTTCTTGTGATGTTTTGCAGTTTATGTCTGTCCTCTGTTGGTTTTTCTTGTGATGTTTTACAGTGTATGTCTGTCCTCTGTTGGTTTTTCTTGTGATGTTTTACAGTTTATGTCTGTCCTCTGTTCGTTTTTCTTGTGATGTTTTGCAGTTTTTGTCTGTCCTCTGTTCGTTTTTCTTGTGATGTTTTACAGTTTTTGTCTGTCCTCTGTTCGTTTTTCTTGTGATGTTTTACAGTTTATGTCTGTCCTCTGTTGGTTTTTCTTGTGATGTTTTACAGTTTATGTCTGTCCTCTGTTCGTTTTTCTTGTGATGTTTTACAGTTTTTTGTCTGTCCTCTGTTCGTTTTTCTTGTGATGTTTTGCAGTTTATGTCTGTCTTCTGTTGTTATTTTTTTTTCTCTTGTTTCAAGTCTGTTTTTTTTTCTGAACATTGGAGATGGACAGAACCATCCGATGGTGGAGTTTGGAATTTGTTGGAGAGGGAGTCATGGTGGAGTTTGGAATTCGTTGGAGAGGGAGTCGTGGTGGAGTTTGGAATTCGTTGGAGAGGGAGTCATTGCTCTAGGACAATTTCATATGCGCTTCATCCAGATCTGCCAGCAGTTATCTGGTAGACGTCTTGAGACTGTGCACAATGCTATATGCTGCGCTGGTGATGTCTTGAAACGGGGAGGGGGGAGTTTGACCTGTGAAATACTGACACCACCAGAAGGCCTGGAGCATTAAGATGGTCAGTGAACAAACCAACGTTTATGTTGTGGGCAGAGATTTAACTCAGGACATCAGATCTTGAGTTCATGATTCTATCAGAAGAGCCAGCCAGCCTGCATATAAACATGGAGGAAGCGATGTCCTGAAGGAATGTGTGAAGAGAGGAGGCCTGAGAGATGCAGACACCTGTGGTGTTGGTCTAGAGATTTGAGCAGCACCCACAGTAATGCATCCGTGAAGTGGATGAAACTCGGTTGTGTGGTCCCAGTTTTCCCTGCAAGTCCATAGTGCCCTCAACTTTGGGTAGGAGCCAGTTGTTGACGAAAAATCACAGTCTTCTTCTTGGCGTACGCTGCTACACAATCAGCTGAGTCCAGGTGATGTCTTGTCTGAACTCGATGAGTGTGTAGCCATTATGCGATAATTGCATGGTACCGTGGTTAGAAGGCGCACACTGGCCCGGTACCTCTGTCTTCAGCCTTCTAGGTTTTCTGTAGGGGTTGCCCCGCCCTTAGCTCCTGGCCCGTACATCCTGCCCTGGGAGCACAGGGGGGATTGTTTCTCCAGGGGATCCCACCCCGTAGTTTGGGCTTATAGCGGCTCTTACCCACTGATGAACCCGTCATAGGACACCTGGGGCATTTTTTAAGGATAGCAGCGCCACCTGCTACCCCACCCTGTCCTGATAGGAACACCGCCAGTTTGGTCCGGGACTGCTTATTTGCTAGCAAGCTAGTTTATTCACAGCCACGCTCCATATCTGAAGGGCTTCACTATCCGCCACCTGTGACCCGCCTGGGTTGGGGATGGTTGCCCCGCCGCTGAATTGGAAGTCGGCCTTTTCTTGACAAAAGTTCAAACCCACAAGTTTGTAGATGGTAGTCCTTTACACTAACCACTGCAACACAGTGACTGGTTACAAGTATGTGTTTGTGGTGATATGTCACTTGAGACGCGGACTATGAAATGTGAGCATCATCCAAGACATCTGATTCACCCAGATTCAAGAAACGATGTATGAGAACAGCGTTCAGTGTGTGTCCTTTGTCCTGTTCACCAACATAGGACCAGACAATATGTAGGAGAACAGCGTTTAACCCTTTGACTCCAGCACCACGTCCACTAGAATCCTGCATTGTCAAACATTCCAGCAAAGCATTAAACTTAACCCATTGACTCCCTCACCCTATCCACCAGCTTCCTGCGGGAAGTTGGTGGATAGGGTAAGGAAATCAGAGGGTTAATGCTGTAATATATTTGGTGAGAGGGGACGGGCGCCGCCCTCGTGGTGCTGGCCCCAAGAAAAGTTGAGGTCTCTGCCGCCTTACTCCGTCTACGACCCCAGGGTTTGGAACTATCTAGGTAGGACCACAGGACCTGGCCAGCTTGTGGGTTTATGTGCAGGCTTAAGGCTTTGTGCCATGATCTTTCTGGATCTTCTCCATTACATGGCACCTGTGACGTTAGTGCATATGGAATTCATTCCAAGCACGGAGACGTCATCTTAAGAAACTGAACTGAAACTAAATTTTGATGATGTCGATGTCTCACAGGTCCCCTTCTCTCTCACTCCCCATTTCAAAATTTTTGCAAGGTCATAGGTTTTTGCGCATGCTCAAAGAGTCTGTCCGATAACAATCAGCAGGAAGCTGGTGGATAGGACGAGGGAGTCAAAGGGTTAAGTTTTCGCGGTTGGTGGATAGCGTGTGGGAGTCAAAAGGTTAATGTGTGTCCTTTGTCCTGTTTACCTGCGTAGCACTAGACATGCCGAACTACAACTTTGTCCTCTGTCTGTTGAACAACGGCCATCCATTGAGTTTCAATCATTAACATTGTCCGTCCACAACTTTTTTCTGTGTTCACTCTTGTGGAAGGCATCTCCGTCCATGAAGATGAATTTTAAAGCTTAACATATCAGAAAAAGCCTTCAGAAGCCTTCAAGGAAGACATACATATCAAAAGAAAAAGGAAAGAAAAGATTGAAGGCAGTGTTTTATTGAAAATATGTTAATTTATACAATCTTTCTTTTAATGTTTTACAACAATTGTAAATGTTTTACTATATAGCTCTTCTTTCCCGTCAGAAGAATTACTTTCTGTTGGATATTTGTCGCGACATCCAAAATTAGTATTTGTTTATTTGGGTGGGCGTGGAATCTTGATCTGTTTGTTTTTTAGTTTAGTGGAATGTTTGGAATCTTGGTATCTGTTTGTTTTTTAAGATTTAGTGGAAAATGTTTGGAATCTGGTTATCTGGTTTGTTTTTAGATTAGTGGAAAATGTTTGGTAATCTGTTTGTTTTTACGATTTAGTGGAAAAATGTTTGGAATCTGTTTGTTTTTACAATTTAGTGGAAAAATGTTTGGAATCTCGGTTAGGGTGGAAATCTGGTATCTGTTTTTACGATTTAGTGGAAAAATGTTTGGAATCTCAGTTGGTTTAAGGACTGTGGAAGTGGGACCAGATGAGGGTAGTGTAAGTGATGTACTGGATTGATAGTGTATTTAAAACTTTACTGCCATGCTATGTCTGTTGTTATTTTTGATGAACTGCATTCATAATGTAGTGATTTATTGGTGTATGTATCCGACCATGTTTATATTGCATTAGTATATTGACATTACAACCTTCCTCCACCTCCGGAAATACCCCCGTGGGGATGCCAGGGGCTCTTTCAGTATAAATAGTATCCCCACCTTCTGGAAATTCTGTGTTGGAAATTCCTCTTTTCTATCACTCTCTTTGTTTCTGCCTTGTTCCTTTGCTTTCTGTCATTTCTTCCTATCATTTTCTGCCTTGCTGGACCATTCATCTATATGTGTTCGATAAAGTCTTATGTACTTTTTCTTAAGATTGATAATTGGGTACACATATTAAGTGCAATTTTCGCTCTAGGAAGGTAAGATGTGCGGAAGCAATTTTAGGTAATTTATGCCCATTTTTATACGTTTTAGTGTCCTTAGGTATGCTTAAGTTTGTATTCAGATGTGTTTTATAAATCCCATATGCGATAAATTGGATGGAGTGGTCAATGCAAGGGCATGTCCTTAGATTGTGTGCGCGAATGCATTGATATGTGAACTTAATTTTCTTTTCTTTTTTTTTTCCTTGTTGTTGAAGTTTTGTATGTTTTGAAGTGGTTATAGCCCTGATATGGCTCTACGCAGTCAGCTGGGCTTTAAACAATGATAACAATAAACAATAACAACGACCTCCAGAAATTTTGTTTTTTATTTATGTGAAGTGTAACAAGTATTCTCTGGCAATTTGTTGTTTGCGCTATACAAATCAGATTATGATTTATTTTCGTTATAATATTATGCAGTAAGACTTGGAACTCTGGCAAACACACACTCTCTGTCTCTCCCTCTTTCTCTAATTCTTTCTACACAGGAGTATGCAAACAAAAGGTCACAGTGTTGTTAAAGCCAATGGCCATACAACTAAAACATCCTTAAGTCTCCAGTCTTTAATTAACCCTTTGACTCCTGTGCCATGTCCACCAGCATCCTGCATTGTCAACCATGCTAACAAGGCAAAAACTTAACCCTTTGATTACCTCACCCTATCCACCAGCTTCCTGTGCAGGAAGCTGGTGGATAGGGTGAGGTAATCAAAGGGTTAAGTTTTTGTTGTTGGTGGATAGTATGCGGGAGTCAAAGGGATAAATCTCTGTCTTTTGTTGGTCTCATTTTCAGTCTTTAGGAGAGTTGTGGTGAAGCGTTTGCACTCAAGGATATGATGAAATATATTACTCTGAGATCATGAAATATCGAAAAAGACAGTTGATATGAAATATATCACTCCGAGGACATGAAATATCAAAAAAAGACAGTTGATGTGAAATATGTTACATATGACATGAAATATCAAAAAAGACAGTTGATATGAAATATATCACTCCGAGGACATGAAATATCAAAAAAGACAGTTGATGTGAAATATGTTACTATGAGGACATGAAATATCAAAAAAGACAGTTGATATGAAATATATCACTCCGAGGACATGAAATATCAAAAAAGACAGTTGATATGAAATATATTACTATGAGGACATGAAATATCAAAAAAGACAGTTGATATGAAATATATTACTATGAGGACATGAAATATAAAAAAGACAGTTGATATGAAATATATCACTCCGAGGACATGAAATATCAAAAAAGACAGTTGATATGAAATATATTACTATGAGGACATGAAATATCAAAAAAGACAGTTGATATGAAATATGTTACTATGGGGACATGAAATATCAAAAAAGACAGTTGATATGAAATATGTTACTATGAGGACATGAAATATCAAAAAAGACAGTTGATATGAAATATATCACTCCGAGGACATGAAATATCAAAAAAGACAGTTGATATGAAATATATCACTCCGAGGACATGAAATATCAAAAAAGACAGTTGATATGAAATATATCACTCCGAGGACATGAAATATCAAAAAAGACAGTTGATATGAAATATATTACTATGAGGACATGAAATATAAAAAAGAACAGTTGATATGAAATATGTTACCATGAGAACATGAAATATCAAAAAAGACAGTTGATATGAAATATGTTACTATGAGAACATGAAATATCAAAAAAGACAGTTGATATGAAATATGTTACCATGAGGACATGAAATATAAAAAAGACAGTTGATATGAAATATGTTACTATGAGGACATGAAATATCAAAAAAGACAGTTGATATGAAATATTTACTATGGGGACATGAAATATCAAAAAAGACAGTTGATATGAAATATGTTACTATGAGGACATGAAATATCAAAAAGACAGTTGATATGAAATATGTTACTATGAGGACATGAAATATCAAAAAAGACAGTTGATATGAAATATGTTACTATGAGGACATGAAATATCAAAAAAGACAGTTGATATGAAATATGTTACCATGAGGACATGAAATATCAAAAAAGACAGTTGATATGAAATATGTTACCATGAGAACATGAAATATCAAAAAAGACAGTTGATATGAAATATGTTACCATGAGGACATGAAATATCAAAAATGACAGTTGATATGAAATATGTTACTATGGGGACATGAAATATAAAAAAGGCAGTTGATCTGAAATGTTACCATGAGGACATGAAATATCAAAAATGACAGTTGATATGAAATGTTACTATGGGGACATGAAATATCAAAAATGACAGTTGATATGAAATATGTTACTATGGGGACATGAAATATCAAAAATGACAGTTGATATGAAATGTTACTATGAGGACATGAAATATCAAAAAGGCAGTTGATCTGAAATGTATTACTAAGAGGTCATGAAATATATTTTTTTTAAAAAGTTGATATGAAATATATTACCATGGGGACATGAACCAGAAAAAAACATGAAAAGAAAAAAAAAAGAATCAGAACATGTTTTTAATACAACCAGACAAGACAGGCACAAATTTTTGGCCAACTGGCCTGTCAACTGTAGACATAAGATCACAAACAAACAAACACCAAATACAAAAATTAGGACAAAAAGACCAAAACTTCCCTGTTGCTTTGTCAGTCTTTTTCTCCTAAATTTTGTATTTGGTGTTTGTTTGTTTGTGATCTTACGTCTATGCTTGGCAAAGGCCAGTTGGCTGAAAATTTGCACCTGTCTTGTATTAAATACACATTCTGATTCTTTTTTCATGTTTTTTCTGGTTCATGGTAAGTGTGATGTCAATGCCTTTCCTCAATAAATCTTTCACTTCCTCACCCTGTCCACCAGCTTACTGCAGGATATTGGTAGACGGGGTGAGGGATTAAAAAGATTAAAGTAATCACCAATTGTTCACTGCCATGTATTTATTGTGTGACATCACATTCATCACTTTGAAGCCAAGTGTCTCTTTGATTGTGTTAATACGTTGTCTGATATTATCACTGTGAAGCAGCCTGTGGCACCAATTATGTATTATTAATACATTGATATGTATCATTGTGAAGTAGTGTGTGTCAGGGATTCTACCTTAACCCTTTGACTCGGCACCCTGACCACCAGCATCCTGCATTGTCAACCATACTAGCAGAGCAAAAACTTAATCCTTTGAGTTCCTCACCCTATCCTCCAGCTTCCTGAAGGAAAGCTGGTGGATAGGGTGAAGGAGTCAAAGGGTTAAGTTTTTGCAGTTGATGGATAGGGTGCGGGAGTCAAAGGATTAATTGATACATTGTCTGATTTTGTCATATTAGTACAATGTCTAATTATTCATGTTCATACATTGTCTGATGTACATCATTGTGAAACAGTGTGAGTCACTGATTCTGTTTTAATTAATACATTGTCTGATTATGTCATGTTAATACATTGTTTGATTCTGTCATGTTAATACATTGTCTGATTATGTTGTATTAATATATTATCTGATGTACATCACTGAACTTGAAGTTGTGTGTGCCACAGATTCGTTGTTGAGTTAATACATTGATATTTTTTGTGGACAGCTGACGAAATCCTTGTTTTGTGTATTAAAAAATTACCAGAGAATTTTAATTCGAATCCCCTTTTAATAAACATGCTTACCATATCTTACAACCGCGTAAACTCAGCTGATGCGAGAGACCATACTAACTGCAAAATACTGGAATGGATGGTCAAGAAATCGGTAAAAAGATGTCCGTGGCCAGGTGCCAGTCACACCCACCCCTACCCCAAAACTCGGTTCCAGTCCAAGTAATCGTCATCCTCTTTGGAAAAGTACTTTGATATGTCAAGACCATACTTTCTGCACTCTGCATAGCTTTTCTTTGAATGTTCAGTCATATTGCCCAGTTCTCAGTTTCACTAACCTTGTTTTGTTCTGATCTAGAGTTTCTATCCTCCCTGCGGGGATGCCGGGGGCGCTTTCAGTGTAAATAGTATCCCCACCTTCTGGAAATGCTGTGCAAGAAATTTCTTCCTTTTTGTCACTCTCTTTGTTTCTGCCTTGTTCCTTTGTTTTTCTGTCAATTCTTCCTACCATTTCTGCTTTTCTGGTCCATTCACCTGTATGTGTTCAATAAAGTCTTACGTACTTGCTCTTAGGGTTAACAATTGGGTACGTGTATTAAGTGCATTTCCGGCTCTAGGGAAAGGAGATATGAATAAGACATTTAAGGTAATTTAGGCCTGTTTTGATATATGTCTTAGTGTCCTTAGTTATGTTTAAATTTGTATTCAGCTGTGTTTTTTAAATCCCCTGTGTGATAAATTGGCAGAGTGGTCAGCACCATGGGCATCTCCTTGAATTATGTGCGTGAATGCATTGATATGTGTACTTAATTTTCTTTTCTTTTTTTTTTTTTCCAGTTAAATATTGTGTGTTTTGAAACAGGTTATAGCCCTGATGTAGCTCTACACAGTCGGCTGGGCTTTAAACAAAAATCACAGTAACAGTAACAGAATTTCTATTATTTATTCTTAACCTGTTCCATGCTCCCCCTCTGCTTTACACAGATTCATCATCATCAGGTGCCTTGCCACATGGCGTTGGCGATCATGGACTTCCATCTGTCTCTATCTCTTGTTGCCCCAAGCATCTCCTCCACCCTCCTCGTCTTCAGCCACTCCGCAAGTCCTTCTAGCATTTTCTCCCTGGGAGATTGCCTCTTCTTTTTAGGGGTGGGGCGTGTCTTTTTCTTTCTCCCCTCCCCTTTTTGGAAATCTGTTGTTTTTCTTGCACCATCATAAACTTTGGCTAGCATGCGAAAATTCTGGAGCATTTCATCATCAACCTTTCACTAACTTGTTTCCTACCTAGTTCATGTAAGAAACTCTTTGTAGTGCCTTCTCTCTTCTTGCGCATGAAAGCCTTTCTTTCACTGTTTAATTTCCTGCCTTGCTGGTCCATTCACCTGTACGTGTTTGATAACATCTTACCTACCTTCTCTTAGGATTGATAATTGGGTATATGTATTAAGTGTGTTTTTGGTTCTAGGGAAATGAGATATGTGGAAGCAGTTTTGGGTAATTTAGGCCTGTTTTTGTATAATTATGTTCTACTGTCCTTAGTTATGTTTAAATTTGTATTCAGGTATGTTTTTTAAATCCCCTGTGTGATTAATTGGACGGAGTGGTCAGCGCCAGGGGCATGTCATTAGATTATGTGCACAAATGCATTGATATGTGTATTTAATTTTTTTTTCCAGTTGAAGTATTGTGTATATTTTGGAACAAGTTATAGCCTGATATGGCTCTATGCAGTCAGCTAAGCTATAAACAGGGTTGCCTCCCCCTAAAATGTGTTTTCAGGGACATCCCTTGCCAAAATCAGGACACAGCATGATTTTCAGGGACACACATTAACGTGCCCCATACTCACAATAGACACCCGCTTAGACGCCATTTTGATAGTATGCCTATCGAGCAGGCTAAGCGATGCGCATGCGTTGTTATTGGCATTTAAGCATAAGGTCAATTCTGATTGGTCCGGCTTCATACTAGGTGCATTGGGTACTCTTGCATCTCAGTACTCTTGCACTTTTGTACCGAAAAGCTGCTTGTGGAAAAACCGTCTCGGCAGTTTTTAATTTTCCGGGACGTGTGACCAAAAACTGGATTTCCGGGACACCTAGGCCATTTTCTCGATTTTCAGGACAAATATGGACACACCGGGACGGTAGGCAAGTCTGTTTAAACAACAGTAACAGTAACAGAGTTTCCATCACCTACTTGGTTCTCTCCCTCTGCTTCTTTATACAAATTGCCTTTTTTTAGGGGTGGGGGTGGGGGGGTTGCCTTTTTAGGGGTGGGTGGGGTTGCCTTCTTTTTAGGGGTGGGGAGTGTCTTTTTCTACCTCCCCCCCCCTCTCTTCTTTTAGGCAATCTCTGTTGTTGTTTTCACGCATCATCATCAACTTCAGCCAGCATGCGAAAATTCTGGATCATTTGACCATCAATCTTTCACCAACTTGTTTCCTATCTAGTTCATGTAGAAACTTTTTCTAGCGCCTCCTCTCTTCTTCGCACGAAGGCCTTTCTTTCAGCATTTAACATGTTACTTAATGAATGACCTGTAATTGTTCGATCCTTTCAGTTCCATTTCTTTTTTTAACCCTTTGACTCCTGCACCCTGTCCACTAGCATCCTGCATCGCTGACCATGCTAGTGAAGCAAAAACTTAATCTTTGATTCCCTCACCATATTCATCAGCTTCCTGCAGGAAGCTGGCGGACAGGGTGAGGGAGTCAAAGGGTTAAGTTTCTCCTCAGCCAACTTTCAAATGGGGGTGCCTAGTTGAAAACTTACATTCCATTTATAGAAAAATAAAGGCGATGTGTTCAAAAGAAAGAAAAAGAGAGTATGTACATGTAATATGTTGGATGAGCAAACAAGCCCAGGAATGTGTAGACATGTAAATTGAAATTTAAGTAAAGACACAAAATTGTACTTGGAACACACACACACACACACACACACACACACACACACACACACACACACACACACGCACACACACACACTTGTTTTAGTTTTAACACTGATATTCATTTCAGGATCAATACAAGTGAAGCAGAATTAATTAATTCAATATCTGTGCATATTAACAAACAAAAACTGAATACAGGAATTATTTGTGATCATTGAAAATTGCACAATAAAATGATATTTTTTATCCTCATAGCTAAAAGCAGCTGACACAGTCCAACAAACCAGAAATACAAATAAAGAAAAGAAACAAAATGCAGAAAAGAACAAAAACTTTTCAAAGGGTGGGGGATATAAGATAAGAAGACTACCCTACCACTACAAGAAAAACTTTCTCTCGATACTACCCTACCACTTAAAGTTTAAATATCTGGGAACGGTTGCCTCACCAGATGGCAGATGTACATCAGAAATAGCCTGCAGAATCGGCCAAGCCAGAACAGCATTCAAGAAGTGAAGTTCTCACCAACAAATGCTATCAATTAACATCACGAGGAGAGTTCTTGAGTGTTACTTAGAACTGATATATTATATGGTTGTGAGGTGTGGACAGTCAACACGCAAAGCCAGAACAAGATTGAGGCAGCCGAAATGTGGTTTCTAAGAAGAATGTTGGGAGTTCCATGGACAACAAAAAACAAAACAAACGAGACAGCCTTGATGGAGGCAGACACAAGAAGATCATTATTAAAGAAGATTAGGAAAAGACAGGCAACATTTATAGGCCATTTTATGAGGAAAAAGGAATTAGAGCACCTGGTCACAACAGGAAAGCTAGAGGGAAAGAGAACACCAGGGAGAAAATAATGGACAGACTTGCAGAGTGGCTGAGGACAGAGAGGGTGGGAGATGTACTTGCAGCGACAAAGGATAGATTCATATGGAGGGCCATGATTGCCAACGCCAAGCGGCAGGGCACATGATGAAGATGATGATATCCTACCACTACAAGAAGAAGTTTCTCTCATAATACCCTCATACCCTCACCTTACCTCACCTATTGGCATCACCGAGTTCAGTGTTGGCCGCTGCACTCTTTGACATAGCCATCTCCCTCCAAGCCGCCTGTCTCGACTCCTGCGGACAACCTCTCGAATACCTAGGCCACCGATGTTGGCCATGTTCTCAACATATGAGTGTTACTCGGACATTAAGAACTGGATGACACACAATAGACTTCAGCTTAATGACGACAAGACAGAAGCTATCCTCATTGGCACCCGTCAGAAACTTTCCCAGCTGCCTCCTCTTTCTCTCCCATTATGTAACACATCAGTCCCAATTTCTGATTCAGCTAAAAACCTTGGTGTCTGCATTGACTCTACCCTGTCCATGAACAACTTTGTTTCTCAAACTGCCAGATCTTGCTACTATCATCTCCATCGTATAAGCCTGATCAGGAAGTATCTCTCTGTCGAAACAACTGCAAAACTCGTTCTCTCCTTCATAATGTCTCGCATTGACTATTGCAATTCACTCCTGTCTGGTCTTCCTGCCTCCACCATTCACATCCTACAGCGCATTCAAAACAATGCTGTACGCCTTGTACTCAAAAAGAAAAAAGCTGACCACATATCTCCTCTCCTGGCACAACTTCACTGGCTCCCTGTATCAAAGCGCATACAGTACAAACTAGACACCATGTGCTACAAAAGCCTCAATAACGCAGCCCCCGATTACCTGTCAAGCCTACTTGAGATCTATGTTCCCTCACGTACCCTCCGCTCTGCCTCCGATCCTCTGACTTTTCGCTTTCCACGCACTAAGCTCAATACCTATGGTCCACGAGCCTTCTCTGTTTCTGGTCCACTCTCCTGGAACAAACTTCCTCTCTCAGTCCTTCAGCAACCTACTTTTGCCTCCTTCAAGTCCGCTCTCAAAACTCACCTTTTCTCCTCTGCATAAAATCCTAACCTCACTCAACCCCCCTCTGCAGCCTGTCTCCGCTCGGAGGGGAATCACTTTGTTTTAATATATAATTGTATATGATGTGCTCTCTGTGGTTTTCCATTGGTTTTATTCTTGCTTTTATTGCTTTTATTCTTTTCTCCCCATTTGTGGCCATGCATGTGTGTGTGTGTGTGTGTGTGTGTGTGTGTGTGTGTGTGTGTGTGTGTGTGTGTGTGTGTGCGTGCGTGTGTGTGCGTGCGTGTGTGCGTGTGTGTCTTTTCGGCGCTTGGATTTGATTTTGTCGAGATTTGCGCTATATAAATATTGTAATTATTATGTATGCATGTGCGTACGTATGTATGTATGTATGTATGTATGTATACGCTTAGATTTATGTATGTATGTATGTATGCATGTATATGCTCAGCTTAGATTTATGTATGTAAGTATGTAAGCATGTATGTATGCATGTATACGCTCATATGTATGTAGGTATGTATGCATGTATACGCTCAGCGCTTAGATTTGATTTTATCAAGATTTTGCGCTATATAAATAAAATATATTATTATTATTATTATTATATGAGATTGGAGGTCCACCTTTCTTCCTTTATGTCTTTATTTTTCCTTGATAAATGGTTGCCATGAGGTCCGTGTTCTTGCTACGTGACACATGGCCAGTGTATTTTAGTCTTCTTTTGTTGATATTTACTAGTAGTTTTCTGGTGATATCAAGTTCTTCCAGGACATTTTCATCAGTTTTTTCTGTCCATTTGACACGTAGTCATACTACCCTATCACTACAAAATCTCTCAAAACTTAGCGTTGTTTGGGGAGCAAGGTGGTAAGAGACCTCAACTTCTCCCTGGGTCAGCATTCAGACAGTAATGCCCATCTCCTCTCTCTTGCAGCTTCATCTTTCTTGACCCTAAAAAGGGACAGGTATATATTTACAGCTGGATGGAATGGAGTGCAGTTTTCAAACCAGAGTACATATTTGGTCACCCATCCATTTGGTGACCACACAATGATGAACCTCTGCTCTGGGCAATAACCGCTCTATCACCCATCTATTTGGCATTCGTGTGTGACCATGCAGAACTTCTGTGTTTGGGATGTGCTGCCCATTCATTTGGCAATCACTCTGCTTCTGGCAGTGACTATTCTAAGTGCTATCTCATTCCTGCTGCAGAGAGTAGAAGCAGTCACAATTACTTAACCTGCACTTTCAGCAATGACTATTCTAAGTGCTATCTCATTCCTGCTACAGAGAGTAGAAGCAATCACAAATACTTAACCTCCGCTTTCAGCAATGACTATTCTAAGTGCTATCTCATTCCTGCTTAACCCTTTGACTGCTGCACCCTATCCACCAACATCCTGCACTGTCAACCATGCCAGCAGAGCAAACACTTGACCCTCTTGATTCCCTCACCCTATCCACCAGCTTCCTGTGGATTGGGTGAAGGAGTCAAATGGTTACGTTTTTGCAGTTAATCGACAGTGTGCGGAGGCAGAGACTATTCTATGTGCTATCTCATTCTTGCTACAGCGAGTAGAAGCGATCACAAATACTTAACCTCTGCTTCTGTCAAAGGTTGTTCTATCATCCATTCATTTGGTGGGGTTACACACAGTAGTGCTGAACCTCCATTACTGGCAGAAAGTGCACTAACACTAAGGTATCATGTTCTTCCTACACAGAGCATGAACCATATTTCCCTTTGACTGAAAACTGTTCAAAGGGCATGACAGGAAAAAAAAACTCAACATGACAAAAAAGCAACGACAAAAAAATCGATGCGCCACACAACTTTTGGACCGGAAAAACACCACATATCTTTTGTAACATATTTCCAATGCAACGAAAACTGACAATCACTGTGTGATTCAACAAAGACATGATTAAAACACCAACTAGATCTACAGCACCATGAATTTGCCAGGTGATCCCTACAACAGATGACGTCTTTTTGAATTTACGTCTGTCTATGCTACTTCAGGCTTTCATCATTCTTCATTACGGAAAACCTTTAACCCCAAGTATCCATCCTAATACTGCCCCCTCCCCACACCATCGAACAGAAATTAAAGAGAGAAAACAGAAATTGGTCCCTCTGGGCTCATTTCTGATTGATGAACACAAAAACATCACAAGTTGGTTGCAATCATCTTCTGTCAGGAAATCTTTCCATCAAGGGACGTCATTGCAGAACAATACTATTCATATGAATAAAAGTCACTGTTTATAAGGATAAAAGCGTATGAGAAAGTGATCATTATAATATTTCTTATCACATATGACATTCTTCATCATGTTCATATCAGAAACATCTTCAGCGACTGTCCATTTGCTGTCATGTGGAAGATTGTTTACAGTGATACAGATTTATATTGAAAAACAATCTCTACAAAAACAAAAGCATAGCTGCCAACCTTTGAAGTTCAAAAAACAGGAATCATCAGTTGGGGGGTCAGGGGGCGTTGCCCCCTGAAGCTATTGATTTGTCACCAATTCAAAGTACAAATTCAAAGTACACAGGTGTGTGTCTTCATATCGAAACTACACAGCGAGAGTCTCAATTTTTTTCGCGATTGGATTTTTTTCCACTGGACTTTCAAAATCCAGGATTTTTTTGACAGATCCGGGATTCCAGGATCGTTTTTCAAATCCGGGAAATTCCCGGGAAATCCGGGAGAGTTGGCAGCTATGCAAAAGGTTTGTGAAAGAGCAATGCTATAATGATAAGTATAACAGCAATGTTATAATGATAACAAGTTTATGAATGCAAGCTGTATAAAAGATAAAACGTTACCGTGGTGATCATATGAAATATTCAACATGACAATAAAAGTTAAAAAAATAGTCTGCACAGCATAGTTAATGCTTTGTTGAATTTTTTTTTATCTTCTTACATTCTTCAAAATAACAAAGTAGTGATGATAATGTTGTGTACCACTGTCTTTGTTTTTCTGTGTGTTCCTTCAAACCTGTTTATGTCAAATGAGACACACAACTACACAGATCATGTGGACAATTCAAAAAGTAAAAATGCAAACAAACAAACAAACAAACAAGCAAAAGAACAGGGGATACCTCAATAATAACGTACGCAGCCTCCAACTAAAATTTTCTAAAGTAAAGGTTAAGGCAGTCGCAAAACCCTTAAGTCGTAGGGGAGTGAGGTGAGAGAGACCTCAACTTTATCTCGAGGCCAGCTTCAAGAAGATGATACCCATCTCATCTCCTCTTTACCTTCCACAACCTTGAAGAGGGCCAGGTACCCATTTACAGCTGGATGGAGTGGTGGCCACCCATAAAAAAGAACTTCAAGAGTCAGACTGGAACTCACCGACTCAAGGCATGAGCTCTACCTCCACACCAACCAGACCTACTGACAGTCTCTCCATCATGCATTCATTGTTTCATTCGGTCTTATTAACACTGTAGTAACAGTTCTGTCTCAACAGTTATTTTCTACATAACACATTCTTGATTTCATCCAGTCTCTATAACACTGTTCGGTGTCTACAATCTTTTGATCGTCTCTTCGCTCTTTCTCTCCCAAAGTCTCGTCTCATCTCCGCTAACTGTGAGCAGTGGTGATGACCCGTGAATCCCCCTTACTGTTTCAGACGGCCAGTCCAACTTCTGGGATCTTCTCTGTAAAAATAGAAAAAGGAAAAATGCTCTCTCTGAGTAAAATACAGAAACAAGTGAATGAATGAATACATCAATAAAAAAGGTAGTCAACCTTGTTCTTCTTGTTCTCCATCACACTTTGATGAAATAGGTCATCTTCTGAAGCCCATCCATAGGACCATACAGCAGGTCGTCTTCTGTAGCACATCAACAGGCCCATACAACTTTTCCCACAGACTCAAGCGTGTCGACTAGACCTCACTCGGCGACTGGTACTTCAGTTTCAGTTTCTCGAGATGACGTCTCTGCGTCAGAATGAATTCCATATGCATAGCTGCCAACTTTCCTGAAAAAAAATTCCTGACAAGAGGCGGGGGTCCGGGGGCCGCGGAAGGCAGGTCGATGTCTTTCTTGCCACCATGACCGATGTTTATGTCGCATCGGCACGATTTACAGAAAGCAAAGGTGTCTCCTTTGTCCGAGGCTGTGATGAAGTCGTACGTTTCCGCATAATGTTTCGAAAACTTCACTTTTGCTTTCGCTTTTACAGCTTTCGCGTCTGTCTTCTTCGAAGCCATTGTGCAAGAAAGCTGGCGCGCAGGAGCTGTTTACATGGCCCTCTGCGCACGCGCATGTGTGACGGAAGTTTCGCTTTCACGCAGCTGTCTTTTTACCGCGTTCTGACGAAAACAGAGCTAACCGGATAAAATATCAAAATCGATAATTTAAAATTCGGGAATTTTCATCGATTTACCGGATTTTCCGGGCAGCTCACACATTTCTGGACATTCCCGAAAAATTCGGGAGGGTTGGCAGCTATGCATATGCACTAACATCACAGGACCCATGTGTATGGTGATCATGGCACAAGCCTTATGCCTGCACATATTGTCTTCACCTAGTTGATAGACAGCTGAGCATTTGTGCGTTGACTTGGGGGGTGGGGGGTGTTTTTCTGTCATGTGAGACAAGTTTATACAGAATAGCTAGTTGTGTTGTGATTCTGACCTTTATCCATTTATTATTTACTTTACATATGTGTTCCTTTTTTAAAGGTAAGATACACAGATACACATGCCATGTACATGTAACCAAGATTATTCCAGTGATAGGCTGATAAAATACCAGTATCAAATATAAACTATGTAAAACATAGTCTATGTAGGGCCTCAGGACCTGGCCAGCTCATGGGTTTATGTGCAGGCTTAAGGGTTGTGCCATGATCACCATACACATGGCACCTGTGACATTAGTGCATATGGAATTCGTTCCGAGCATGGAGACGTCATCTTGAGACACTGCAACTGAAACTGCACATAAACCCATGAGTTGGCCAGGTCCTGAGGTCTTACCTAGCCTATGCTTTACCTAGTCTACATTTTTACACTAGTATTGTATCAGCCTATCCTACCTAGCCTATGCTTTACCTAGTCTACATTTTAACACTAGTATTGTATCAGCCTATCCTACCTAGCCTATGCTTTACCTAGTCTACATTTTACACTAGTATTGTATCAGCCTACCCTACCTAGCCTATGCTTTACCTAGTCTACATTTTATACTAGTATTGTATCAGCCTATCCTACCTAGCCTATGCTTTACCTAGTCTACATTTTTACACTAGTATTGTATCAGCCTACCCTACCTAGCCTATGCTTTACCTAGTCTACATTTTTATACTAGTATTGTATCAGCCTATCCTACCTAGCCTATGTTTTACCTAGTCTACATTTTTACACTAGTATTGTATCAGCCTATCCTACCTAGCCTATGCTTTACCTAGTCTACATTTTTACACTAGTATTGTATCAGCCTATCCTACCTAGCCTATGCTTTACCTAGTCTACATTTTTACACTAGTATTGTATCAGCCTATCCTACCTAGCCTATGTTTTACCTAGTCTACATTTTTACACTAGCATTGTATCAGCCTATCCTACTTAGCCTATGCTTTACCTAGTCTACATTTTATACTAGTATTGTATCAGCCTATCCTACCTAGCCTATGTTTTACCTAGTCTACAATTTTATACTAGTATTGTATCAGCCTATCCTACCTAGCCTATGCTTTACCTAGTCTACATTTTTACACTAGTATTGTATCAGTCTATCCTACCTAGCCTATGCTTTACCTAGTCTACATTCTTTATACTAGTATTGTTCTCAAGACCAGCATTAAGAGATGGTACCTATTTCTATACTGGAACAATCTTGGTTACATGTAAATGACATGTGTATCTGTGTCTCTAATCTTCAAAGAACAGGACAGATATACAAAGTAAACAAATAAATACTTAGATGTCTGAATCACAACACAACTAGCAACTCAGTATAATAAACTCATCTCACATCACAGAACCCCCCCCCCCCCCACCTCCCCCAGTCAATGCACAAAGCCTCATCTGCCTATCAACAAGGTGAAGACAATATTTCCTTAATCATAGCCCCTAAAAATAGGGCTTGTCCGGGAAATGAACCCGGGACCTTTCGCACTCAAAGCGAGAATCACACCCCTAGACCAACGAGTGACCAGTAGCTCTTGCAGTCCTGGAGGATGTGTTCTGCTGTCTGGTCAGCTTCTCCACAGGGACACCAGGGGGACTGTACGAGTCAGAAACACTTGTTCATATCAAACCCATCCTGACAATTTTTTTCTGGGCCCTCAGACACATGGGCTATGACTGGGCTGAGTAACTGTGATGTTCTTTCTCTCCATCTCTCATTACCTCCTCTCTGTCCCCTGATGTCCCCTGACATATCAGCTATAATCAGACAGAGTAACTGTGATGTTCTTTCTCTCCATCTCTCCCTATCTCCTCTCTGTCCCCTGATGTCCCCTGACATATCAGCTATAATCAGACAGAGTAACTGTGATGTTCTTTCTCTCCATCTCTCCCTATCTCCTCTCTGTCCCCTGATGTCCCCTGACATATCAGTTATAATCAGACTGAGTAACTGTGATGTTCTTTCTCTCCATCTCTCATTACCTCCTCTCTGTCCCCTGACATATCAGTTATAATCAGACTGAGTAACTGTGATGTTCTTTCTCTCCATCTCTCCCTATCTCCTCTTTGTTCCCTGATGTCCCCTGACATATCAGTTATAATCAGACAGAGTAACTGTGATGTTCTTTCTCTCCATCTCTCCCTATCTCCTCTCTGTCCCCTGACATATCAGCTATAATCAGACTGAGTAACTGTGATGTTCTTTCTCTCCATCTCTCCCTATCTCCTCTCTGTCCCCTGACATATCAGTTATAATCAGACTGAGTAACTGTGATGTTCTTTCTCTCCATCTCTCCCTATCTCCTCTCTGTCCCCTGATGTCCCCTGACATATCAGTTATAATCAGACAGAGTAACTGTGATGTTCTTTCTCTCCATCTCTCCCTATCTCCTCTCTGTCCCCTGATGTCCCCTGACATATCAGCTATAATCAGACAGAGTAACTGTGATGTTCTTTCTCTCCATCTCTCCCTATCTCCTCTCTGTCCCCTGATGTCCCCTGACATATCAGCTATAATCAGACAGAGTAACTGTGATGTTCTTTCTCTCCATCTCTCCCTATCTCCTCTCTGTCCCCTGATGTCCCCTGACATATCAGCTATAATCAGACTGAGTAACTGTGATGTTCTTTCTCTCCATCTCTCCCTATCTCCTCTCTGTTCCCTGATGTCCCCTGACATATCAGTTATAATCAGACAGAGTAACTGTGATGTTCTTTCTCTCCATCTCTCCCTATCTCCTCTCTGTCCCCTGATGTCCCCTGACATATCAGTTATAATCAGACAGAGTAACTGTGATGTTCTTTCTCTCCATCTCTCCCTATCTCCTCTCTGTCCCCTGATGTCCCCTGACATATCAGCTATAATCAGACTGAGTAACTGTGATGTTCTTTCTCTCCATCTCTCCCTATCTCCTCTCTGTTCCCTGATGTCCCCTGACATATCAGTTATAATCAGACAGAGTAACTGTGATGTTCTTTCTCTCCATCTCTCCCTATCTCCTCTCTGTTCCCTGATGTCCCCTGACATATCAGTTATAATCAGACTGAGTAACTGTGATGTTCTTTCTCTCCATCTCTCCCTATCTCCTCTCTGTCCCCTGATGTCCCCTGACATATCAGTTATAATCAGACAGAGTAACTGTGATGTTCTTTCTCTCCATCTCTCCCTATCTCCTCTCTGTCCCCTGACATATCAGCTATAATCAGACTGAGTAACTGTGATGTTCTTTCTCTCTATCTCTCCCTATCTCCTCTCTGTCCCCTGATGTCCCCTGACATATCAGTTATAATCAGACTGAGTAACTGTGATGTTCTTTCTCTCCATCTCTCCCTATCTCCTCTCTGTTCCCTGATGTCCCCTGACATATCAGTTATAATCAGACAGAGTAACTGTGATGTTCTTTCTCTCCATCTCTCCCTATCTCCTCTCTGTCCCCTGACATATCAGTTATAATCAGACAGAGTAACTGTGATGTTCTTTCTCTCCATCTCTCCCTATCTCCTCTCTGTCCCCTGACATATCAGCTATAATCAGACAGAGTAACTGTGATGTTCTTTCTCTCCATCTCTCCCTATCTCCTCTCTGTCCCCTGACATATCAGTTATAATCAGACTGAGTAACTGTGATGTTCTTTCTCTCCATCTCTCATTATCTCCTCTCTGTTCCCTGATGTCCCCTGACATATCAGTTATAATCAGACTGAGTAACTGTGATGTTCTTTCTCTCCATCTCTCCCTATCTCCTCTCTGTTCCCTGATGTCCCCTGACATATCAGTTATAATCAGACTGAGTAACTGTGATGTTCTTTCTCTCCATCTCTCCCTATCTCCTCTCTGTCCCCTGACATATCAGTTATAATCAGACTGAGTAACTGTGATGTTCTTTCTCTCCATCTCTCATTATCTCCTCTCTGTCCCCTGACATATCAGCTATAATCAGACAGAGTAACTGTGATGTTCTTTCTCTCCATCTCTCATTATCTCCTCTCTGTCCCCTGACATATCAGTTATAATCAGACAGAGTAACTGTGATGTTCTTTCTCTCCATCTTTCATTATCTCCTCTCTGTCCCCTGACATATCAGTTATAATCAGACTGAGTGACTGTGATGTTCTTTCTCTCCATCTCTCCTCTCTGTCTCCTGACACATAAGTTATAATCAGACATAGAGTAACTGTGATAGTCTATCTCTCCATCTCTTCCTATCTCCTCTCTGTCCCCTGTGACGTATAAACTATAATCAGACTGAGTAACTGTGATGTTCTTCCTCTCCCTACCTCCTCTCTGTCTCCTGACACATAAGTTATAATCAGAGAGAGTAACTGATAGTCTATCTCTCCATCTCTTCCTATCTCCTCTCTGTCCTATGACCCCTGGTGCTGCCAACTTGTAAACACTCTTGTGCACATGCAATTTTTCATGCTTGTAAATACACATACAATCTTAACAATCTTTAACACATTCCGTACCGCGTCACGAGATCCTCGTGACTCAGCTTTCTCTCTCCATGGACCGCGTCACAAGGATTTTGTGCCCTGAACCGTAGTTTCAGGTTCGAGTATATAAATAGAAAATGACCACACTGCTGACGTTAATCCTTTTCTGGCAAAGGGAGTATACTCTTGTCATTTCCTTTCTGCATTTACACGATGTTTGAAGCAGCAAAAATGGCAAAAAACAGGCGTAATTTGAGTGTTTCTGAAGTCTCTCTCCTAACATTACTTGATCAAAAGTAAGTACAGTGACTTATTTTCTTGCTAGGAAAAGGGTTAAGGGTTTGTGACAGTAAAATACATGTACAAAATGCAAGTAGAATTCTTACCTAAACACAAATACACACGCACACACACACATACACACACACACACACACATCCTCTCTCTCTCTCTCATCTACACATACACACACACGCATACACTTACCTACACATACATACACATCACATACATGTGCATGCACACATACACACACACACACACTAATATCACTAATATGTATGTGGTGTATGTGTGTAAGTGGTATGTGTGTGTGTGTGAATGTGTTTGCAAATGTGCACACGTGTGTGTGTCCGTGTGTGTTATGTGGTATATATATGTGTTGTGTACATGTCTAATATCACTCATAGTGAAAAGACGTTAAATCGAAGAACAAACGAACGAATACACACACACACACGTGCACAAGCACACAACACATACACGACATAACACACACACGCATGCATGCACATAAACACACACACATATACCACATACACACACATACACCACATACATATACACACAACACACACACCACATACATACATACACATATAAACACACAACACACCACCACACACACATACCCCCCTAAATGACACACGACACCTACGTGATCTCTGACTTCTGAATGATTTGACCTTGCCCCATCAATGAGGCAGCCTGGGATACAATGGGGTCAAAGGCCAAACTGGCCACCGCTACCACCTTGTCCCCCCTGCACACACAGTCATCATAAACACAGCGTTATCAACAGCAAGATGGTTTATTTATGACATAAAACTGTCAAGAACCTCAAATATCTTGACCCAAGGTAACAAACAACAAACAGAAAAGCCAACCCAAACAAATTAACCCTTTGACTCCCGCACACTGTCTATCAGCATCTTACATTGTCAACCATGCTAGCAAAGCAAAAACTTAACCCTCTGACTTCCTCACCCTATCCAAGCTGGTCGACAGGTGCAGGAGTCAAAGGGTTAAGTTTATGCAGTTGGTGGATAGGGTACGGGAGTCAAAGAATTAACCAAAAAATATATAAACAAACAATAAATAAAATCTTTTCAAGCCCCCATCAGTCATAAAAATTATGGATAGGGTGCGGGAATCAAAGGGTGAAGTTTTTGCAGTTGGTGGATAGGGTATGGGAGTCAAAGGGTTAACCAAAAATCATCTAAAAAAACAACAATAAAAATCTTTTCCAACCCCCATCAGTCAAAAAAATCATTGTAGGATTTTTTTTTAACCCCAACTGAGCTGAGTGTGCTATGGGCTTGTTGGGAAGACTAAAACCACACAGTTGAGTATCATTCAATTTACGGACGAGTCATCGAAGGTGCTGCTCAAACCGCCAGACAACATTACAGATGTGTCTCTCAGGCCTGTCTGATGCGAAACTACACTATGAAAGTAAGCCTAGAGTTCAGCTCTTTTAGCGCAGTCTCAATCCAGCATCAAACACTACAGCAGCATCGTTATCCCCATTCTCAGCATCATAGCATTGTGAAAATTGTCCCAGATGCTATCGCTCTTCATGGCCCGTTCTCATGGTGACCGCACTTTCAGTGGGTTTGGACCCCTGTTAGGATCCCCGGGTCTCTTTCAGTACAAATAGTATCCCCACCTTCTAGAAATTCTGTGCTAGAAATTTCCTCTTTTCTGTCACTCTCTTTGTTTCTTTCTTCCTCCTTTGCTCTGTCATTTCTTCCTATCATTTTCTGCCTTGCTGGTCCATTCACCTGTATGTATTCAATAAGGTCTTATGTCATTTCTCTTAGGATTGATAGTTGGGTACATGTATTAAGTGTATTTCTGGCTCTAGGGAAGTGAGATATGTGAAAGCAGTTTTAGGTAATTTAGACCTGTCTTAAGGTATGTTCTTGTATCCTCAGTTATGTTTAAATTTGTATTCCACTATGTTTTTTAAATCCCCTGTGCGATAAATTGGATGGAGTGGGACGCCAGGGACATCTCCTTGGATTATGTGTGCTAATGCATTGACATGTGTACTTAATTTTCTTCTCCTATTTTCCTTTCTTGTTGCAGTATTGTGTGTGTCCTGATACAGTTATAGCCCTGTTATGGCTGTACGGAGTCAGCCAGGCTTTGAACAAAAATAACAATACCAATGGGTTTGGAAATTGTGTTGGAGAGCTGAAATGAGTGGTGTGGGGATAGTGACATAAGAGCTGTGCAACAGATGGACCAGAACAAAGATATGTACTCACTTGGTATAGAAGGCAGCAAACTGGGGAGCACTCAAATCTCCATGAACCACAATGTCATCATAACCAGGTCCATAACCTGTAGACACCATGTTATTGACTGATTAACACACAATTTGTGGTTATAGTACAGGGATATGTTATTACTGTTATCATCATGAGAGTTTATAACCCAGCCAACTGCTCAGAGCCTTATCAGGGATATCATCATCATCAGGTGCCTTGCCGCATGGCATTGGCGATTATGGACTTCCATCTGTCTCTATCTCTTGTTGCCTCAAGCATCTCTTCCACCCTCTCTGTCTTCAGCCACTCTGCAAGTCCGTCTAGTATCTTCTCCCTGGGTCTACCCGGTGTTCTCCTTCCCTCCAGCTTTCCCGTTGTGACCAGGTGTTCCAATTCCCCTTTCCTCATAAAATAGCCTATAAATGTTGCCTGCCTTTTCCTAATCTTCCTTATGAATGATCTACTTGTGTCTGCCTCCATCAAGACTGTTTCGTTTGTTTTCTTTGCTGTCCATGGAACTCTCAACATCCTTCTTGGAAACCACATCTCGGCTGCCTCAATCTTGTTCTGGCTTTGTTTGTTGACTGTCCACGCCTCGCAACCATACAACAGGGATATAATGATCTCAAATAAAACACTCATCTAAATACATTGATGACACTGGAAGAAGAAACCTGGAAGAGAAAATTAAGCACATGTATCATTGCAATCATGCAAAGAATTTGACGATATGACCTGGCTTTGGCCGTTTTGCCCAATTTATAAGCAGGGGTATTGGAAAAAAACATACCTAAGAGAAATGCCTAAACAAATGTAAATACCACAAAGGCATATACAAGAACTTGGCTATAATACCTAAAATTGCCACTAAGCAATTCACATTTCTACAGAGCTAAAATACATTTGATATATATACCCACCTATCAGTCATAAAAAAAATATGTATGGCTTTATGGAAAACATACAGATGAGTGAACCAGCAAGGAAGAAAAACAGAAAGGAACAGATGACACAGAGCAAAAGAGGAAGACAGAAACAGAGTAAGTGACAGAAAGTCCTACAGGAAAGGATGCCCCTCACTTCCCCTTGGAGGACAGCACAAATATGTAGCACACATATTGATTGCTTATCATACAGATACATATCAAGGCATCAGAACAACGGTCAAGATTTTTTTAAATTGTGAACTCCCACACCCTGTTAAACTAGCATCCTGCATTATCAACCACACCAGCAAAGCAAAAACTTAACCCTTTGATTCTTTCACCCTATCCACCAGCTTCCTGCAGGAAGCTGGTGGATAGGGTGAGAGAATCAAAGGGTGAATTTTTTGCTGTTAGTAGATAGAGTGTGGGAGTCAAAGGGTTATTAAAACAGTACAGACTCTGACTAATGGTGATGTTCATAAACTCTGAAAGTCGCAAAACTGTCCAACCGTTTACAAACCCCAACAACATGAAAGCACATACAAATTGCTGGGAGTCATTGACCACGTACTGACAGACACTCTGGTATCAAGTGGTGTAATTCCTTGCTGTCCTGACAAACAGATGTCTGTGTGTCTCTCAGGCGTGGTTGACAACAGGATATATGATGACAGTAAGTATTACAGTAAGTACTATGTAAGTAAGCGTAAGGCACAGCCCTGTCACGCAGTCCCAATCCTAGATGGAACTCTATAGCATCTCGGTTATCATCCCCATCATCATCATTACCATCATCATCCCCATCACCACCACCACCACCATCCCCCCGTCACCATCATCCCCATCATCAGCATCCCTGTCATCATCATCATCCCATCATCATCATCACACACCCTCATCATCATCATCATCACCACCACCATCACCACCATCATCCCCATCATCTCATTGTAAAAAAAAAAAATGTCCCAGATTCTGCGGCTATGAACATGGTGTAGAAAATGAGGCAGATAAACATTTCACGCTGTCGACGCAGCATATACCGAGCAAGAACTGTACCTGTCACCCAGTGTGATAGTTACCTGTAGTGAGAACTGTACCTGTCACCCAGTATGATAGTTATCTGTAGTGAGAACTGTACCTGTCACCCAGTATATAGTTATCTGTAGTGAAAACTGTACCTGTCACCCAGTATGATAGTTATCTGTAGTGAGAACTGTACCTGTCACCCAGTATGATAGTTATCTGTAGTGAGAACTGTACCTGTCACCCAGTATGATAGTTAACTGTCATGGGAACAACCCCTGGCACCCAATGATACCTGTATAGAGACTGAACCTTCCCATAGAGTGTACAGCTAGTTACCTGTAGTGAGAACTGTGCCTGTCACCCATTAGGACAGTTACCTGTTGTGAAAACTGTACCTGTCAACCAATGCACCTGTATAGAACCTGAACCTTCCCACAGAGTGTACAGCTACTTACCTGTAGTGAGAACTGTACTTGTCACCCAGAATGATAGTTACCTGTAGTGAGAACAACCCTTAGCACCATATAAGATCTGTATAGAGGACTGAACTTTTTCAGAGAGTGTGCAGGAAGTTACCTGTGTAGCGGACACTCTTGCCGTACATGACAGTCCAGAAGTAAGGAACACTGTGTATGGCCACACCCTGACCCAACATGTTCAGGGCCGCAATACGACCTGAACAAAAAATTCATTTACTGTTATTTTTATTTAAAGTCCAGCCGTATAAGGGCTATAACCTGTTTCAAAACATACTTCTTCAACAAGGAAAACAAGAAAAAGAAAATTAAGTACACATATCAATGCATTCACGCACATAATTTACAGGAGATGTCCCTGGTATTGACCATTCCGTCCAATTCATCACACAGATTTAAAAAAACCTGAATACAAATTTAAACACAAGGACACTAAAACACACATAAAAACAGGCCTAAATTAACTAAAATTGCTTCCACATATCTTATTTCCCTAGAGCCAAAATCGCACTTAAATACATGTACCCAATTATCAATCCTAAGAGAAAGTATGTAAGACTTTATTGAACACATACAGTGAATGGACCAGCAAGGCAAAAATGATGGAAGAAATGATAGAAAGCAAAGGAACAAGCCAAAACAAAGAGAGTGACAGAAAACAGGAAATTTCTAGCACAGAATTTCCAGAAGATGGGGATGCTATGTATACTGAAAGAGCCCCTGGCATCCCCATGGAGGGAACAAAAAAAAATCAAACTTAATTTTAAAACACTTAACCCTTTGACTCCTGCACCCTGTCCAACTGTATCCTGCTTTGTGAACCATGGTAGCAGAGCAAAAACTTAACCCTTGATTTCCCTCATCCTATCCACCAGCATCCTGCATTGTAAACCATGGTAGCAGAGCAAAAACTGAACCCTTTGATTCCCTCAACCTATCCACCAGGGTGAGGGAATCAAAGGGTTAAATTTTTGCAGTTGGTGGATTGGGTACAGGAGTCAACAAG
>JAPXFY010000022.1:59061509-59069009 GCA_030674185.1 Monoplex corrugatus
CTTCCTCACCATTTAGATGGCTTTTCTAAAAAAATCTAACAATACTGTGACCTTAACCTTTTCATTTTCTTCTTTCTTTCAACAAGCCACTTCTACTGGGAAAGTGTGGTACAGAGATGAAGCTGGCGATTTGCAGCAAGATGGGAGGCCTGGAGAAGCATCATGCTGTGGGCACACAGCAAATATAAGACGTCATTTGTAGTAAGAAACTGTGGGGAGAGCCGGACAGCAGAAGGTCCTCAGAGGAGAAACTCCCATCAAGCAAGAGTTTTAGCCCTTAACTCCTGACACTCTAAGGGGGCCAGGCCACATCCAGGTCATGATTCCTGGATCCCCCTCTGCTGTCGGCCTTTTTTTAATTGACTTATTTTGCATTTTTTTTATTTGAACCCGCGCATCTAGGTGGTCAGGTTTCTCAAGGCAAAGTCATGCTTGTGATGAATGTCTTAACCACACAGCTATCCGTCACCAGCAACATATGGGGGAATTTTATTTCAAGTCTAATGAAGTTCGCTTTTGTTCCTCCTGGTCCAGATCAAGCCAGAGCTTTTTTCTGCTGCTTCTGCCATTGCCTTTAGGGCTCTGGTCCACTCTCTCCTGAAAACGAGAGCTGCTTCATGAGATTATAGGCTATGTGCCTATCAACCCCCTTGCTCCAACCTGTATGGCGAGGACTCTGGCTTGAAAACCAGATGTCCTCAAGTTGTTGGCTAGACTGGCATATTTTTCAGTCTTGTAGATATGGGCATCCTCCATTCTACTTTCATATGGTACAGTTAGCTCGATCAGAATCGCCTGGATAAGCATCATGCTGTGGGCACAAAGTGTATATAGGACTTCAGCAATCCGCTGTCAGTGTAGTCTTCCTCTGGCTCTGAAGCCTGAACTTTTGGTAGTGTAGGCATGAAGGACTGGCTGGTAGACTGTCATTCTTGTCAGGTGACTAAACCACTTTATGCCCTGGTGTATTATGCACTGGTTGATAGATGGAGCACTAACCATCATCTGATGTCATCGTTTCTGAACCAGTCCCTTATGGTTTAACAATGAAGCATCAATATGTGATTGATGTAAACATCTCCACTGACTCCAAAACAAGTGTGACTGCCCACGTTCAAGCTAACAAGAACCAGAAAAAAACACAAAAAAAGAATCAGTACGCATATTTAATACAACCAGACAAGACAGGCGAAACATTTTCAGCCAACTTGTCAAGCGTAAGATCACAAACAAACACCAGATACAAAAATTAGGAGAAAAAAGACTGAAACTTCCCTGCTGCTTGTCCAGTGTGAGAAAAGGACTTCTTGTACCTGGTGCATGTTTGTTTGTGATCTTATGCTGACAAAGGCCAGTTGGCCGAAAATTTGCGGCAGGTTGTATTAAGTATGCGTTCTTATTCTTTTTTCTTGTTTTTTCTGGTTCCATCTCCACTGACGATGCAACACATAACTGGTTTGATAGATGTAGCACCACCCACCAGTCTGATGCTATTATTTGTGAACCAGTCTCCTATAGTGTAACAATGTAACATAAATATGTGACTGATGTAAACATCTCCAATGACTATGCAAAACATATGTGTGTGCTATAATTTTACAGACAGAATGTTCAGACAACTACCTAGTGTTATAAATCACTGGTACTACTATGACCTTAAATGCTGAACCGCTTTGGTCAGTCTAGAGTTTGTCTTACTAATAACGTTATCTTAAAATATAAACAAACATTCTGATTCATTTACATCTACAATGTCATAATGGACCTTCCAAGGAGAGTAACTTTGCATGTAGCGGGAAAACTCAATATCGTAACATATGGTTATGGAAAAGGGTTTTGGTGTGTGTGTGTGTGTGTGTGTGTGTGTGTGTGTGTGTGTGTGTGTGTGTGTGTGTGTTTTTGGGGAAAGGAGTTTTTTTTAAGCATTCTGATCTCAGATTTCTCAGATGCGTGTATGCACGTTGTCTCATCCACACTGTGCAGGCAATATGTTGCAGCGCAGTCTGCATACTCCATCTTTGGTAAGCATGCACACTGACTGTTTTCATGTTTCCACAAACCACCAGACACTCACCTCATTACAGGATCTTTTAGGCGCTTACTTGATATTCTGAATGCATATATTACTGCACACTGAAAGGTTCTACACTTGCACACCAATTGACTAGAGACTAAAAAAAGGTGACTGTCGTCAATCTGGAGTGTTTTGACTTTTTCTCAAAACTGATTTCTGTAGTCTATAATCTATCCCCCACAAACTTTTTTTCTTGAAAAAATATTATCAATCAATTTAAAATGGTATTTTAATGCACTGATCAAAGCAGAAAGAATGCAATTTCCTACCACAATTACCTACTTTCGTCTCTATTATAAACCGTAACCTGTACAGTACCCCCACATGTAATATACTGACTGAAAGCTCTTTGGTGCACCTTTCAGATAATGACAGCTAAAATAAGAAACAAACCCAGTCAAAGCCAACAAATAAAGAAATTTAAGGAAAATGTGTAGGAGAGTACATAAAAACTTTAGAGGCCGTTTTCTCAAAATAGCCATCATACAATTTAATGAATTTTACATCACTTCTACATTTTTTTTAGTACAAGCTATATTCAAGTACCAAAATAATCAGCAAAATGTACATTTTCCAGTGATATGCATATCAAATAATACCCAAAATGCTAGTTAAGACTGATTACGTGCTGGCAGGTCACATATGCAAATAAAGGGGGTCTAGGCACTGTGCACATAATTTGACTGGAGAGATCAAGCAAAAGGGGGCTGTTGTCAAGCAGTTGGGCAGCACTGAGACGGAACAATGATGATATAAGTAAGTAAAAATCCAAAACAAGGTCACATGCCCACATTTCAGACAAACAGCCCAGCAAAAGTGCCATCAAGCACGAAAGACTGTTTACATCCCCCAACAAACTTGAGCCAACGACGTCACAAGTTACAAACATTCATGCTTCCTATTTAATCATTACAATTGTAGCCCTGTTGAGAAGACAAACGGGGAAAAAACTATGTTCGTCATTTTTATTTTGTCAATGAGGATTTTCTTACTTTCAAGACATCTTTTTATGGTTTATGTGCCAAGGACTAATCAACTGTTTTTCAAATTTGTCTGTGCCAACACCAAACCTTTGTAGGTCAAATCGAAAGGAAAACATTTGAAGAATAAAACAGATTGTTTTTTTCTAATCAAGGATTATTTAATACAGTTTTCCCTTCTAAAAAGTGTTTTTGGTTAGGGTTGGTGCTGGTGAAGTCAGACAACAATCTTCATGCTTTGATTTTTTAAATCACTGTTATTTTAGAGCTGCTGGATTTTTTTAAGCATTCTGATTTTTTCAGACACATGTATGCATATTGTTCTGCCTGCTGTGCACCAGTGCTGTGTTGCTGCACAGTCTGCATATCCATCTTAAGTGGTGTGCACGGGAGGATGTTTTCATGTTCCATAAGCCACCACATACTGACATAACCTACGGGATTTAACCCTTTCGCTGCTAAAGTGTAAATAAAAAGGTGAATCGCCTGTGCCACGGAGTTTTAAAAGTCTTGACTTAAAATAAAAACAATTCATATCTCTTAATCCAGCCCAGAAAACCCCACAACACTATAAATTTTTTTGTTCAGTATACTTTACGACACACCAGGAGCGGCAGTACCTTCGTTTTTACGATTGCCAGTGCTAGTAATGTCACTTCCACTCTTATCTGGGTCAAGTCCGACTTCGGACATCGACACCGAAATATCACCTGCATGCGCTAAATTATCGTCATTTTCACTCTTATCGACAGACTGCAAATCAGAATCAGCTCCACAAGTAATGATTTCTGCAACTCCTTTTGCTGCATAAGTTGTTTTCAGGTCCAATCGACGCTCGGTGTTGAAGCGAGTCCGTCCGCCATTGTTTACACTCGCTGAATAGTAATCAGCTGTAGGGGGTCACATTTTCAACCACACGGGCAGAAAAAAACGTAAAACGTCACACATACATAATTAGCATCTATATATAGAGGGAATAATGAAGTTTCAGTTGATATCTAATACATCACTGAAAGCATTGGGATTTTCTGGCTAAAAATAGGAAAAGTCGCTGACCGAATATTCAGTCGGTGGCACTGAAGGCATACGTTTCTTCTGACCGAATATTCGGCCGGAAGCACTGAACAGGTTAAACATGCATGTTTACATGTTCAGCGTGTGTATACACATGAAGGGGTTTAGGCACTGGCAGGTCTGCACACATGTCAACCTGGAAGATGGGAAAAACATCCACCCTTTACCCACCAGCAGGAGGTTACTGATGGCTCAGTTTGAAGAACCATAAACTCAAGACCTGATATCCAGGTTCAATTCCTGTGACATGACAATTAGTCTGTTTGTTACCCATCTATACTATTCACTATCACTGAATCTCAGTATCTGTCTTACACACACACACACACACACACACACACACACACACACACACACACACACACACACACACACACACACACACACACACACACACACACACACACACAATATATACACATAAACATACATGCACACACATACACATGAACATACCCACACATGTACATACACACATGCACATACTCACACACACATATACACACAACACCACACATACACACACATACACCTCAAGCAGTTGGGCAGCGCTGTGACAGCTAAATGTGCAGCAATGAATAGAGCTGGCAGTACTAAACTCGATTTACAGCTGGCAGTACTAAACTTGATTTACAACTCTCTGACCATGAAATGAATGCTACATTAGACAACAAAGTAAAAGCGCAATGTAAAATTCGCCCTTTCATCGCAAACTACCAGGGTTTTACAAAACAGGAAATAACTATAGCTTACAGATTATGTCTCAACTCACTTCAAACTAAATTCAGTAAAACCATCAAATGTACATGCAGTGATTTTATAACAGTTACTCCTCATCTTTTGTGTTGTCAGCAAATGATACCTTATTTCCTTGCATCAATTACAAATTTAAAACAGAAACATACTGATTTCACTCTGTATTTACACATTGCTAGGCATTTACTGCCAGTCCCGTAAGTCGTTTCCTTTGATTACGCCCGATTGTTTTATACCTGTAACTCCCACCTATCCCTGTTATTTGCTTGTTAGGTTTTTCCTTATTCCTGGACTGACACAACGCTTTTACCTCGCCCGCACGAACGCTTTTCTGTTGCTCGTTAAATCATATGATGATACCTTATATGGTACAATGCCAATATGACTTCATGCATTCATCCATCCCATAGTCACCTCTCTATATTCTTTCTTTATTTATTTATTTAAATATTTGTTTATTTATCTATTTATTTGTCCATTCATTTTTGTTTTATTTTATTTTATTTATTTTATTTATTTATCTTCTTTTTTTTTTTTTCCGTCTAAAAGCACATATGGGAATAGACGTTAAAAGATATAACAAACGAACACACACACACACAACACAACCATCCTCCCGCCTCCAACCACAACCACAGTCATGGTCATTAAATGTGACCCATTCTCACAAAAGGCACAATAAGTCTCAGTTTAAGCATTTTTAGGTTTTGTTATCACTATAAAGTTTAGTATCTCAGCTTTCAAATGGTACTAAAGTTGAGTTTCAGGCTACAAAAACAAAAACATTATGGGCTTACAAAGATGAGAGGGGTCAAGTCAGCCATTTTGAGAACAACAGTGTTGAAGAGACTAGATCTGAATTGAAAGGGTATGGTCAGAAACTCCTTAGCAACAAGCATTACATATCAACCAAATCAGCTGAAATTCCATACTCCCCTTGTTTACTTAATTGTCCATCCATCCAAAACAACAAAAAGAAAAATAAATTTAAGAAAAGCGTACTTTAATCACCAAAATGTTACGGAACTTGTGAATATCTTGAAAGGAAATAGTAGCACTTACCACACATTAAAACACAAAAAAATGATGCTTATCAATTGAATTTGACTTTATTGTGTTAGGGTGTGGAGTAAAAGTGGTTATAGGGCATGAAAATGTAGAAAACTCAAAATTGATAAATGTGTCTCTGTTTAGAGTTTTCAGCCCACAGCAGCAAAAGGCCTCGCCCGACTTATTGTACCTTTTGTCAGAACGGGTCACAAATCTGTTTCAGACAAATCTCAACAACTGGTCCTAGTTATCACCTGCCCCCACTGTACCCTGAACATCACCCACAAGAAATGTCGTACCTTCTGGAGGACCTGTCCGACCTGTGTACCCAGCACCAACTGGAACGGCACTTTGATGAGATCCACCACAGACACGCTGGATGCACCCTCTGCCACACATGATGCTACCTCCATTCCTGCAAAGTTGGATTCAGCTGTTGGCATCTTTATTCACCGATGGTTGAACTACTGGTTACCTCACGCATTCAACCCCTTCTAACTCTTCTACTCTCTCATTCTATCCACCTGCTTGCTGTTTGAATAAAACCTTTTTTTTTTTATCTATTTATGTATTCAATATTTTATATAAATGACAAAACACACAATATATCATATTCATCATAATGAAAAATATGTACAAAATCATACTTTCAAGTACTAGAAACATAAATTAATGCATAAGATGTTTCATAAATTGATGTGTACTTTTGTGTCATGTCGGTTTTCATCTTCCTTTTTACCTGCAGAAACCCTTTACATCATACTAAGATTTTAAGACAATATCAACACAATTTTTGTAAACCTTCACATTTTCTCAGCTATTATAATACTACATATTGCCTTTACTACTTCTCAACTATTATAATATTATGTGTTGCCTAAACGATTTCTCAGCTATCATAATACCACATATTGCTGTAACTACAGAAAGGATAAGACAGAAAGGATGGGAGATGTTTTTGCAGAAAACAAAAAATAGATTCGTATGGAGGGCCATGATCAACAATACCAAGCAGCAAGGCACATGATAATGATGATAATATTGCCTTAACTACTTCTCAGCTATCCTAATACTACATGTTGCCCAAAGTACTATCATGACACAATTTTCAAGTCACGATGAAAGAGAATCCTCAAAAAGGACAAATTTCAATGAAAAAAAAATCAAAAGGAAAAGACAACTGATCAATGACAAAGGACACCAAGGGAAAAAGCCAGAAACCTCATGAATCAAACAAAAAAAAGAAAGACAACTAGACAAAGAAAGACAAGTAGACAAGGACAGATAAAAAAAAGGACAGACACCTGAAAAAGGACAAAGAATTAAGACTCAAAATGTTTTAATTGTATGGCCATTGCCTTGACAAATGTAAAGGCTGAACATCTGCTTGTATATCTCGATGAAGAAAGACATAATTTTAAATAATTATTCATCAAACTTATCAAATATCAACAAATAATGTTTCTTCTCAATTAAAGGCTCCAACTGTGGACAATCTCTCCTCTTTTAACCGTTTGATTCCTGCACCCTGCCCACCAGCATCCTGCATTGTCAACCATGCTAGCA
>JAPXFY010000022.1:59071509-59084009 GCA_030674185.1 Monoplex corrugatus
TACACATACCAACACAAACACCCCTCCAAGATAACATGAAATAATCTATTTTCATAAAAATAAAGATGGGGCAGTCTAAAGAAGACAGGAAAACTTAAAAAATAAGAACCAGTCCATCTCCTTTCTTTTCTTTTTTTTTTATTGTTGTTGAAAGCCCAGCCGACTGCGCAGAGCCATATCTGGGCTATAGCCACTTCAAAACACACAAAACTTTAACAATGAAAAAGAAAAAGAAAAGAAAATTAAGTACACGTATCAATGCATTCGCGCACATAATCTAAGGACATGCCCCCGGTGTATGACCAATCCGTCTGATTTATCACACAGGGGAAATTTAAAAAACACACCTGAATACAAATATAAGCATACATAAGGACACCAAAACATATATAAAAACAGGCATAAATTACCTAAAATTCCTTCCGCATATCTCACCTCCTTAGAGCCAAAAATGCACTTAATACATGTACCCAATTATCAATCCGCAGAAAAAGTACGTAAGACTTTATCGAAAAAATACAGGTGAATGGACCATTAAGGCAGAAAATAAGTAGAAATGACAGAAAGCAAGGCAACAAGGCAGAAACAAAGAGAGTGACAGAAATGAGGAAATTTCTAGCACAGAATTTCCAGAAGGTGGGGATACTATTTATACTGAAAGAGCCCCCGGCAACCCAATGGGGGGTAGACCATCTCCAAACAGATCCACAGACAGCATAAAAGAAATTAAACCCAGCAATGCTGAAGACATCAAGGACACTGGGTTGAACACGCAGGGCACACACATGGAGATAAGCCATCAGTGGTCTGTATCTAAGGCTGTGGCAGCCCATGGTCTAACACAACACAGAGCTGCAGAGACCTTGGGACTTACTTAGGCATGTGCTTACATGCAGATCTACATACTCATGAACTTACATACAGATGTATGATTAAGAAAACATTGTCTTCACCTAGTTGATAGACAATTGAGCATTTGCCCATTGACTGGGAGGGTTTGTGTCCTTCTGTCATAAGAGACGACTTTATACAGAATAGCTAGCTGTGTTGTGATTCAGACCTTTACTTATTTATTTATTTACTTTACATATGTGTTCCTTTCTTGAAGAATAAGATACACAGATACACGTCATTCACATGTACCAAGATTATTCCAGTGATAGGCTGATAAAATACCAGTTTAAAACACAAACTAGGTAAAACATAGTCTAGGCAGGGCCTCAGGACCTGACCAGCTCATGGGTTTATGTGCAGGCTTGTGCCATGATCACCATAGACATGGCACCTGTGACGTTAGTGCATATGGAATTCGTTCCAAGTGCGGAGACATCGTCTTGAGAAACTAAAACTGAGACTGAAACCTTGATTTGTGTAGCTCTAACTATTCACGTTGATCAAGCAGGACCACTATCACCAGCAAAATCATGAAGTGTCTCTATCCATATCACTGCACAGTGAAACAATACTCACTTCCCTCCAGTGGCGACCAGAAGAGCGTCATAGCTGAACGTCTCCCCTGTAGATGTGGTCACTTCTTTCTGGGCAGTGTTCACGCCTGTCACCTGTAATACATATTTACAGATATATATGGTCACTTCTTTCTGTTGTACATATTTACATATACATATGGTCACTTCTTTCTGTCATACATATGTACAGATATATATGGTCACTTCTTTCTGTTGTACATATTTACATATACATATGGTCACTTCTTTCTGTTGTACATATTTACAGATATATATGGTCATTTCTTTCTGTTGTACATATTTACATATACATATGGTCACTACTTTATGTTGTACATATTTACAGATATATATGGTCAATTCTTTCTGTTGTACATATTTACATATATATATATGGTCACTACTTTATGTTGTACATATTTACATATATATATATGGTCACTACTTTATGTTGTACATATTTACATATACATATGGTCACTACTTTATGTTGTACATATTTACAGATAGATATGGTCACTTCTTTCTGTTGTACATATTTACATATATATATATGGTCACTACTTTATGTTGTACATATTTACAGATATATATGGTCACTTCTTTCTGTTGTACATATTTACATATACATATGGTCACTACTTTATGTTGTACATATTTACAGATAGATATGGTCACTTCTTTCTGTTGTACATATTTACATATATATATATGGTCACTACTTTATGTTGTACATATTTACAGATATATATGGTCACTTCTTTCTGTTGTACATATTTACATATACATATGGTCACTACTTTATGTTGTACATATTTACAGATAGATATGGTCACTTCTTTCTGTTGTACATATTTACATATATATATATGGTCACTACTTTATGTTGTACATATTTACAGATATATATGGTCACTTCTTTCTGTTGTACATATTTACATATATATATGGTCACTACTTTATGTTGTACATATTTACAGATATATATGGTCACTTCTTTCTGTTGTACATATTTACATATATATATGGTCACTTCTTTCTGGGTAAATGTTTGTACCTGTCACCTGTTGTACATATTTACAGATATATATGGTCATTTCTTTCTAGGCAAATGTTCACACTTGTAACCTGTAATACATATTTACAGATACATATGGTCACTTCTTTCTGTTGTAGATATTTACATATATATATATGATCACTTCTTTCTGGGCAGTGTTCACGCCTATCACCTGTTGTACATATTTACAGATATATATGGTCACTTCTTTCTGGGCAAATGTTTGCACCTGTCACCTGTAGTACAAATTTACGGACATATATGGTTACTTCTTACTGTTGTACATATTTACAGATATGTATGGTCACTTCTTTGTGTTGTACATATTTACAGATATGTATGGTCACTTCTTTGTGTTGTACATATTTACAGATATATATGGTCACTTCTTTGTGTTGTACATATTTACAGATATGTATGGTCACTTCTTTGTGTTGTACATATTTACAGATATGTATGGTCACTTCTTTATGTTGTACATATTTACAGATATGTATGGTCACTTCTTTGTGTTGTACATATTTACAGATATGTATGGTCACTTCTTTGTGTTGTACATATTTACAGATATGTATGGTCACTTCTTTATGTTGTACATATTTACAGATATGTATGGTCACTTCTTTATGTTGTACATATTTACAGATATATATGGTCACTTCTTTCTGTTGTACATATTTACAGATATGTATGATCACTTCTTTATGTTGTACATATTTACAGATATGTATGGTCACTTCTTTATGTTGTACATATTTACAGATATGTATGATCACTTCTTTATGTTGTACATATTTACAGATATGTATGATCACTTCTTTATGTTGTACATATTTACAGATATGTATGATCACTTCTTTATGTTGTACATATTTACAGATATGTATGATCACTTCTTTATGTTGTACATATTTACAGATATGTATGGTCACTTCTTTATGTTGTACATATTTACAGATATGTATGATCACTTCTTTATGTTGTACATATTTACAGATATGTATGATCACTTCTTTATGTTGTACATATTTACAGATATATATGGTCACTACTTTATGTTGTACATATTTACATATACATATGGTCACTTCTTTATGTTGTACATATTTACATATATATATGGTCACTTCTTTATGTTGTACATATTTACATATATATATATATATATATATGGTCACTTCTTTATGTTGTACATATTTACAGATATATATGGTCACTTCTTTATGTTGTACATATTTACATATATATATATATATGGTCACTTCTTTATGTTGTACATATTTACAGATATATATGGTCACTTCTTTATGTTGTACATATTTACAGATATATATGGTCACTTCTTTATGTTGTACATATTTACAGATATGTATGGTCACTTCTTTCCGGGCAGTGTTCACATGTCACCTGCTGTACATATTCATAGTTAACCTTTGAATTCCGCACCCTATCTATCAACTGCAAAAACTTAACCCTTTGACTCCATCACCCTATCCACCAGCTTCCTGAACTCTTCCTCAGTCAAGAAAATTATTGCAGGATTTTTCAATCCCCACCAGTTCCTACCCAGACATGAGTACCCTATGGACTCCTTGACATGACTGGGACCATACAGTCGAGTTTCATCCACTTCACAGACGCGACACTGAGGGTACTGCTGAGACTTTGTAACCAACAATGCAGGTGTCTGCATTTCTCTGGCCTGGTAGATGCAAGGTTATATATAAATGTAAAAGTCCCCTCATGCAAAATAACTGCAAACGGCACAACTTTGAGACAGGTTGATAAGTTTAAGTATCTGGGAACGATCATCTCACCAGATGGTAAATGCACATCAGAAATGGCCAGCAGAATTGGCCAAGCCAAAACAGCTTTCCAGAAGATGAAAAGCATTCTTACCAACAAATGCCTATCAGTCAACATCAGGAAGAGACTTCTTGAATGTAATATAGATCCTATAATGTTATACGCATTATCAGCATGGACAGCCAACATGCAAAGTCAGAACAAGAAGATCATTCATAAGGAAGATTAGGAAAAGGCAGGCAACACTCATAGGCTATTTTATGAGGAAAGGGGAATTAGAGCACCTGGTCACAACAGGAAAGCTGGAGGGAAAGACAGCATCAGATAGACCCAAGGAGAAAATATTGGATGGACTTGCAGGGTGGCTAAGGACAGAGAGGGTGGAAGATGTGCTTGAAGATGAAACATAGAATGAAGCTCTGCCATACAGTCTCAGACTAAAATGGAACTCCAAAACATCAATCAATATCATCCACATTCTCATCCTCAAGTCACTGCGAAAAACTGTCCCAGATTCTGTGGCCCTTCAGTTTCAGTTTCAGTTTCAGTTTCTCAAGATGACATCTCCGCGCTCAGAACGAATCCCATGTGCACTAACGTCACAGGTGCCATGCGTATGGTGATCATGGCACAAGCTTTAACCCGTTAACTGCCTGCTACAAGATAACCTCGTACCTATTTCCGGTGTTCTGTGCGCCTACATACGAGAGCATCTCATACCTTTTTCGTCATCGGATTTTGAGTCTACAAAGGGAGGGAACATGATAATGGTTCCTGGCCATTGCAGACACAATAAAGACACAGTTATATCCCTTTGATCAGTCAAGCGACCACAGTAAATGGCTGAGCAGTGGACAGAATAGTGAACCTACTGAAAAAGCAAGATTTTATCAAGTTTAATCTGGATTGTGGTACCCCGAGGTATGCATGGAGTACTGCACAGAAAAACATTTACTGGCTGTTATGTGAATTCCAGATGTTTGTCCTGTTCTTCAGTAAACAACTGCACCAATTTCCAATGTTTTCTGTGGTTTTATATGCTGTAAAGACTGTGTTATATTCCAAATTTGTCATTTTTTGTACAAAATGTACATTATATCCACTTTCCCAAAATGATTACCAACAAAATCAAGTTCTACTTACACAAATCATAGCCAGGGGTATAAACAAGAAACAAGCAAAACATTTTAGAGATATCTCAATAAATGGCTGAAAACTGGGCAGTTTAGTGAACCAACCATAAAATGCAGACATTTGCTCTGGCACACAGCAAAGCAAAAAAGGCTATATACTGTGAAAGTGAATGGGTTAAACCTGCACATAAACCCATGAGCTGGCCAGATCCTGAGGCCCTACCTAGACTATGCTTTACCTAGTCTATATTTTGTACTGATATTTCATCAGCCTACCACTGGACTAGTCTTAGTTACATGTAAATGACATGTGTGTCTGTGTATCTTACCTTCACAAAAGGAACAGACAGATACAGTAAGTAAATAAATAATTAAAAGTCTGAATCACAACACAACAACTGGCTATTCTGTATGAACTCGTCTCACATGTGGCCCTTCATGCCTTGCTGCTTTCATGGTTAAAAACAATGTTTGTAAAAGATCCTTGGGAGTATAAAACACAACGTTTCGAGCCCAGGCCCTATGTCAAGGATCTTTTACAAACAAGGTATTTTTTAATATTTTATTTTTACCCTCAAGATCCAGCAGTCATATTTTGTTTTACCGTTTTGCTTTCATGGTTGCTTCATTCTCGATGGAGTTAGGAGATGTGTTGGAGATTCAAAATGAGTGTCTTGTGAGTAGTAACATAAGAACAGGTAAAAATCGAATAGCAAAGAATATATTTTTTAAACCACAGTATCCATGTCTCCAATCCTACTTACCTCAGTGCCAGTAGAGAAAATGGATATCAGCACTGGTGTAGAATTCCTGATTTCTCAAAGCAATGGCGTCAGCTGTGCTGCTCATTGCCTGTTCACACACACACACACACACACACACACACACACACACATGTATACACATAGAGACACACACACATACATACAAATGCATACACACACACTACACACACTCACTCACATATACACACTCATACAACATGCGCGCACGCATGCACGCACACACACACACACATATACATACATACATACATACACATAAACACATAAAGACAGACACACACACACACACAACAACACACACACACATACAACACACACACACACACACACATACATACATACACACACACATACAGACACACACACACACACAGGCAGACACACACACACACACAAACACACACACACACATACACACACATATGCATATACACATGTACACATGCATATACACATATACACATGCATACAGACGCACATATATAAAAAACAAATACACACATACGTAAAAACACACACACACACACACACACCACCACATCACATACACATACAACACACACACACACACACACACACACACACACACACACACACACACACACACACACACACACACACACACACACTGTTACAATTATACAGGTTCTTTGTCATGCTTACACTTTCTATAAAATACTTGCATTGTTCACAGTAAACCGACGTTTGTAAACATTTATACCCTTGCGACACCAATCTCTTATGGTTACTGAAATGTATACCATTTCTGACAAAAAATATCCACAAAAATTCTGACAGCAACACTTAAAAGGTTTTGACAGTCATAAAAGGCTGGTTGGTTCCCTGGATTAAGCCATGGGCTTGTCAAGATCTGATATCTCGAGTGCAATCCCAGCCTGCAACATTAAAAAACTGGTCTGTTGGCTGGCTCCCATCTTAATGTTTCCATCATTCTGGTCGGTGTCAGCTTGTGTTTATAGTTCCCTGATCCCTTGCCCACCCCCATCCCCCTTCCCCATGTCAAGACCTTGCCAGCACAATAAGGTTCTGTGCAGGCTCATGGAGTCTGCCTGATAATTGCTGGCAGATTTGGGTGGAGCACATATGAAATTGTAAGAGTGCAATGAATCCCTCTTGATCAGTCTCCAATCTCCCAATCTGACAGTCCTATCATTTCCCATAGACAGCAAAGAAAACAAATGAGACAGTCTTGATGGAGGCAGACACAAGTAGATCATTGATAATGAAGATTAGGAAAAGACAGGCAACATTCATAGGCCATTTTATGAGGAAAGGGGAATTGGAACACTTGGTCACAACGGGAAAGCTGGAGGGAAAGAGAGCACCGGTAGACCCAGGGAGAAGATGCTAGATGGACTTGCAGAGTGGCTGGGGACAAGGAGGGTGGAAGAGATGCTTGAGGCAACAAGAGATAGAGACAGACGGAAATCCATAATCGCCAACGCCATGCGGCAAGGCACCTGATGATCATCATCATTTCCCAGAAAACATCTGACAGTTTCTGACACTGATGTTCATATTATTTCTGATAATGATATCTGTACACTTCCTCACTGTGATGTTCACGTTTTCTAACACCGACAGGAGCACAGTTAAGTTACAGATTTTTATACTGAAACAATTTTTGGCAGCAACATTCTTACGATTTCTGTTGTACCAGTTATACAGCTGTTTGTGAGTGTGATTGTAATACATTCTGCTCATCTTACTATGGAAAAGAGAACACCAGGCAGACCCAGGGAGAAAACACTGGACAGACATGCAGGGTGGCTGGGGACAGAGAGGGTGGGAAATGTACTTGCAGCGAAAGGGGACAGATTCGTATGGTGGGCCATGATCGCCAATGCCATGCGACAGGCACATGATAATGATGACAATGATGCTCATCTGACTAAGTTTGAGACTTGTGTAAGGCAAGCAGTTTTCTTTGGTCAACACCACAGATTCTAATGGTGATATTCACATGGAAGTGAACCCATTCACCACTTTTGATGACTCCAATTGATGCTTTGTAGGGTGACCTTGCCAGTACATAGGGTTTTGTGCAAGCTCAGGGAGTCTACTGGATACATGCTGGCAGATTTGGGTGGAACACATATGGAATTATCCAAGTGCGATGAAACCCTCTTGAACTAACTCCATACAAACTCCATAGGAAATACATTCGCTCTGGATGATGTCACTTTTCACCCTACTCTTTTCCACATGAGGCATGATAAAGTTTGAAAGTGAAGTTTGGCAAATACAACAGTTATTCTTATTCTTATTATTGCTTAAAGCCCAGCTGACTATGTACGTAGAGCTATATCAGGGCTATAACCATTTCAATATACACACACAGTACTTCAACAGGAAAAAAACAAAGAGCAGAAAAGTAAATACACATATCAATGCATTCAAACACAAACTCTAAGAAAATGCTCCTGGTTTTGACCACTCTGTCCAATTTACTGCACAGGGGTTATAAAAACATACCTAAATACAAATTTAAACATAACTAAGGACACTAAAACATATATAAAAATGGGCCTAAATTACCTAAAATTGCTTCTGCATATCTCATTTCCCTACAGCCAAGAAAGATCTGAATATATGTACCCAATTATGACTCCTAAGAGAAAGTATGTACGACTTTATTAAGCACATACAGGTGAATGGATCAGCAAGGCAGAAAATGACAGGAAGAAATGACAGAAAGCAAAGGAACAAGGCAGAAACAGAGTGACAGAAAAGAGGAAATTTCTAGCACAAAATTTCCAGAAGGTGGGAATGCTACTGATTCTGAAAGAGCCCCCAGCATCCCCACGGTGGGGGTGGGGGGGGGGATACAACAGTCGAGTGGATAAGATGTTAGACTTCTAACCTGAAAGTCTTATTTGAGTCTGTTTCAGTTTCAGTTTCTCAAGACGTCTACACGCTCGGAACGAATTCCATATGTACTAACGTCACAGGTGTCACGTGTATGGTGATCATGGCACGTGCCTTCAGCCTGCACATAAACCCATGAGCTACCCAGGTCCTGAGGCCCTACTTAGCCTATATTTTACCTTGTCTATATGTTATACTGTTATTGTATCAGCCCATCATTGGAATTGGGTTTGACTCTGCCTGGGTATTTCCTGTCTGGTGGATAAATGGTGGAGATTATTCAGATTTCCCTGATCAACATGTGTGAAGATCTGTTTGTGTCTGAATCCCCTTCATGTATGTACACTCACAAACATCAAGTATGCACATTAAATATGCTGTAAATCATATAAATGTCCACAGACTTTTGGAAACCTGAGAACACCCAGCATGCGCATACACTGCAAACAAAATAAGCAGACTGTGCTTCATGTGTATACATACACGCAAAACATCAAGTACACATGTTAAAGATCCTGTAAGTCATGTCACTGTCCAGTGACTTATGGAAACCTGAAAACACACAGCATGCACACACTGCACACAGAATACACAGACTGAGCAGCAACATATGTACTGCCTGCACAGTGTGAGCAAGACAATATGCATAAAGCATCGAAGTAAACTTGAATTCTGAAAAAAAAGAAAAGAAAAAAATCGTAAATAGTGAAACCTTTCACTCAACTGTGATGCTCCACAGCTATAACTGCGGAGTTGTTATGGGTTTTTTTACCAAGATTACTTGATACTATAATAAGGGAGATTATACTGACAGTAGAGTTTTACCATTTTTATAAGTAGATTTCTTTCCCTTTGACTGTAGGAGACTGTTGGAACTCTATTTTGGGCTTGTTTTCGCAATACCCGAAACAAAGGAATTTCAAAGAGTCAAAAGACTCTACGCCTGTATTTAATCATTTTTGGGACAAAATATAAAAGTAGAACTCATAGTGACTTCCAGTGAAGAATGTATATCCTGTGACATGTTAAGTGCAGTTTTGTGACATGGATATTCAATGGATTACAAGCAGCAGTTTGATAAGTCATGTGTGTGTACATCCGGAACTTTTCTATTTTTGCTATTTGCATGCCTTTTTCAATGGTAAACCAGAAAAAAATGAAAGCATGCATAAACAAGCGGTCTGCACAGTTACAAAGTAGAAATAATGACCTTTTAAAACATATATAACAGGATAGGTTTATTGTCGTTGGATATTCTCCATAATTTTTTTAAAAGTACCAAAAACTGTGCATCTTGTGAGGTTCAGCAGCCATTTTAGGGCACGTCTCCAAAGAGTTAAGTTTTGAAAGTTACTGTACTACACTAAAGCCACACTGTGCTCTACTTGAATGATCAGCAAGTAGCATGCACAAGATGTCCAAGCTAGCGCATGGCCATAAAGGCTGGGTTAATCCTTTGAATCCCTCACCCTATCCACCAGCTTCCTGCATTGTCAACCATACTAGCAAAGCAAAAATGTAACCCTTTGACTCCCTCACCCTATCTACCAGCTTCCTGTAAAAACTTAACCCTTTAACTCCCTCACCCTATTCACCAGATTCCCGTATTGTTAACCATACCAGCAAAGCAAAAACTTAACTCTTTGACTCTCTCACCCTATCCACCAGCATCCTGCACTGTCAACCATACCAGCAAAGCATAAACTTAACTCTTCAACTCCCTCACCCTATCCACCAGCTTCCTGCAAAAACTTTACTCTTTGACTCCCTCACTCTAACCACCAGCATCCTGTATTGTCAACCATACTAGCAAAGCAAAAACTTAACCCTTTGGCTCCCTCACCCTATCCACTAGCTTCCGGCAAAAATTTACCTCTTTGACTCCCTCACTCTATCCACCAACATCCTGCGTTGTCAACCATATCATCAAAGCAAAAACTTAACCCTTTGACTCCCTCACCCTATCCACCAGCTTCATGCAAAAACTTAACCCTTTGACTCCCTCACCCTGTCCACCGTCTTGGTGAGGGAGTCAAAGGGTTAATGTTTTTGCAGCTGGTGGACAGGGTGCAGGAGTCAAAGGGTTAAGATGATCTTTATACAGCCGATTCTGTCTCTAAATGTAATGAAGCACACTGTGCCCACCTTGCTAAGCTTGGGTCTATCATAGGGCAGGCAGTTCTCTTTGGTCAGCACCACGATGCGTCCTGTGAACCCCTCCTGTCTCAGTGTCTCCGCACACGCCACGCTGGCCGCTCCTGTCAACAGTCGTCTAAACATGTACGTAGGAACAGTTTTAGTTTCAGTTTCTCAACATGCCGTCTCCGCGCCCGGAACGAATTCCACATGCACTAACGTCACAGGTGCCATGTGTATGGTGATCATGGCACAAGCCTTGAGCCTGCACATAAATGCACGAGCTGGCCACATCCTGAGGCCCTAGCTAGACTATGTTTTACCTAGTCTACGTTTTATACTGGTATTTTGTCAGCCTACTGCTGGAATAATCTTGGTCACATGTAAATGACATGTGAATGTGTGTATCGTACCTTCAAAAAAGGAACATATATATAAAGTAAATATATACATAATTAAAGGTCTGAATCACAACACAACTAGCTATTCTGTATAAACTTGTCTCACATGACAGGCACACAACCTACCCTCACCCCTTTTTACCTTCAAAAATGGAACACACATATAAAGTAAATATATAAATAATTAAACGTCTGAATCACAACACAACTAGCTATTCTGTATAAACTCGTCTCACATGACAGGCACACCCCACCCCTACCCCCAAACATCTGACAACAACAGCAGTGTTTTGAGAGAGTTGCAACAACTGTTGAAGCCAGACACACATGAAAACAGAGTGAGAACGCACACCTTAAAACACAAAACAAGACAGGAGCAAATTTTTGCCAAACCAGCCTTTGTCAAGCATACATGGTTCAGGTTCATATTGCCTATAGCCCAGCCGACTATTACAGCCATATCAGGGCTAACACCACGTTAAAAACAACACCCATGTTTAGACAAAAAGACAACAGTTCAAAACAAAGCTCACATTCAAGTTCAAGTTCATATTGCCTATAGCCCAGCCGACTATTACAGCCATATCGGGGCTAACACCACGTTAAAAACAACACCCATGTTTAGACAAAAAGACAACAGTTCAAAACCAAGCTCAAGTTCAAGTTCATATTGCTTATAGCCCAGCCGACTATTACAGCCATATCAGGGCTAACACCATGTTAAAAACAACACCCAAATTTAGGCAAAAAGACAGCAGTTCAAAACAAAGCTCACATTCAAGTTCAAGTTCATATTGCCTATAGCCCAGCCGACTATTACA